>OX438666.1:10934325-12184325 GCA_949316385.1 Globia sparganii | reverse complement strand
CTACGTAGAATTTGGCCATTATAAAATACCAGCATCACCAATTAAGCATCTTTGTTGATTTTAGCCGGAAAATGTTTTAATCTTATTGATTTCTAAAAACAATAATATACAGTTTTGTTAATATACCTACCTAGATCCATAAAAAAATAGTTTGAAAAATCATCCTGTGAGTATACAGGGTGAAATTTTAATCACCGTTTTCCTCGTACTCATCATTATGAACAACTTTTACTATGGGAACAAACCTGAAATCGTGAAAAAAAATCAGCTGTTCCCTACATTTATGTTCGCATAGCTCGTCAAAATGTAGGGATCAGCTGATTTTTTTTTCGCGATTTCAGGTTTTGCCCCATAGTAAAAGTTGTTCATAATGATGAGTATAACGACCCCGGTGATTAAAATTTCACACTGTATAGATCGTATTACAAGCGCTATAAAAACAATGTGTAAGTATATTAATGGAACTTTTATCTCATGATAAATACAAAATATGATAAATAACTTAATTAAAATTCCTTAGGTATCGTGCAGTGATTGAGCTCTGCCTGTATCGTATCTAATTCATATAAAATATTATACACATTTCCATATTAAATAATGTATAAAATATATTTTATGAACGATATCCTTTAATGAGCCTAATACATAATTATATCTTCTCTATTACAATATGACACTATTATAATTATAGAAATACATCACATCTAGGCTTATTTTTGCAACTATCCCTCATTTGTTTTACGTACTTACTTATCTATTCACATATCTAATACAGGGTGGCAAGGACAAGCAATCGACTTGCAAACTGAAATCATGAATTAAAAATATGATTCTAGAATCATGTTTTGAATTAAACGCTACTGATTTTACAAAAATCAGCTGTTTTATAGAAAAGTGCCATACCTATCTGATCAAAAATGCATGGCAGAGCTTATTTTTTAAATAACCTACGAAAAATTTCAATGCAGGGAATTTTAGAATCATATACCGAGTCCATGGTAACAGATAGTGCGTCGGTGTCCTTGCCACCCTGTATACTTTAGGTAAAGCAGTAACTTGTTTAATAAGTATACATAATTAAGTACCTATATTTCAGACAGAGACAAAAATTAATGTTTTCTGAATTCATATTATTAAAAGGGCTTAAAGGTATGTTATTATTTATTTACAACCGAGGTAAAACAGGTAGGTACTTGAAACACTAATAGTATCACAATTACTGATATCTCTTAACTCGTACTAAGACAAGGAAAAAGCAAGAATTCACGCACTCTCATACTCAATTAAAAAATAACAATATTATAATTAGTTTTAGGTACATTTGTATCATAATAAAAGTTAGAAGAAAAAATAACACTAGGAGGAAACTGTGAGATAACGATAACGTTTATTACAGGATTCTTTTTAAAAGAATTCTCTAACAAGCTCTATCTCAAAACGATATGAATCATGTCTTATTTGCTCATATCAAATGAGACGTGCATCACATATGTCTTATAAAATTAAGTTTTCGGAGAAAAAGTGTTATCTTGTATTCATAATAGTATCAACAGTTGCACAATAAACAAGGAAACATCTAATATTTGATATTATGTGCTAAAGTAATAATTAAAAATATTTATAAAAAGATAATAACAGGTTTAGGTACATTTAATAGAAATAAGTGCTGCTGCATACCATGATTATTTTATTAAAGCGCCTTCAGAGAGAGAAACCGTCTCACCGTACCAAATCATTGCCGTGGTCATCAACATTTTGCGAATTTTTCTGAGATATAGAATCCGGAATGAGGAGATCTGGCAGAAAACCAAAGTTGTCGACATAAGTCATAGAATAAGCAAGCTGAAGTGGTATTGGGCTATATTAGCCGTAGAACCAATGACTGTTATTATGTAGACGTGTTCTTGAGTGGAGACCGCGAATCCTCAAACGACAATCTTCATAGTGTGGCTGCCATTGGAGAGTGCAGAAGTGAACTGAAAGACGTCCACTGCATGAAGTAGGCCTACCCCAGGTACCGCCACTTCGACCCTGCTCCCGTGGTTAAATAGAAATATTGATGATAACAATGATTTGTAATGAAATTAAATTGGTATCAAAAAGTTCTGATTCGAAAAGGCTTCCTCTCCCCGGAGCCCAGACCCTGTTCCCGATAAATAAACGACTTTTTTTTACATTCATTTAGATAGAAATATTTTGAAGCGTACTTAATAGGCACACATAGCTTGAAGTTCACACGACAACACATCAAGCTACACATTTACAGTTTTAGCTAACCTCGCTTTGTATGGTTTATACTGGAAATGTATAGCTTGCTATTATGTCGTCGCGCGTACAAAAAATAGTGAATATTTTTTTTATTGTTATACGCATTTATAGCAATAGGGTAATTAGCATTATCCTGAGAACATAATATAATAGATACCTTCAAACCTTGAGGAATAGAAAACAAAAAATGTTAAATTAGGTGTATTGACAGCAAACCTAATTTCAAACAATTATTATTTATACATCAGAAATATTAAATGAAATACTAGATAATGAATCACTTGATTTACATTAAGTATAAGAAAACAGTTTTTTTGTCTCGTCGGTTGAGACAAAATTTTCAAAACTGTGGAAGACTGTGTGACTGTATTGTGATAACGGTGTTGTTGGTATCAATCCGATTTCGATCAAATTGAAAAATGATCCCCTAGACATAGTTACTTATAAAAGGTTAAAAAAGTATTATCATGGTGGTATTTAGTATCTCTGGTAGGGTGGTGGTTGTTGTTGAACAACAACGGGCCTTGCAGTTGGTTGTTGAACGACAACGTGGTTGACAACCACGGTGCGTTGTTGGGGATCTGTACAACAGTCGCAGCAACAACAGGGGACACAGCAGCAGCAACACGGGCGACAGTTCCACCTACAGCACATCCTGGAACACAATATTGTTAAATTAAAGAAAATTCTGAAGCTACAGACAGCAGATGATAACTGCTAAAACCTCGATGACCCAAGTTTCAGTACCCTCATCTTGTGGGTAAAAGAACAGTCAGAGAAATGACTTAATTGTTGAGCAAATGGACATCCTACGTCAATTTGTCGTGTTATCAAGGGATAATTTAAGTTAGGTAAGTTAGGTAGTAGTCAATTTGCCTAAAAATTATTTTGTTTATCTTTATTAAGTCAAGAAGTTGGCATAAACGAATAAGGACATTCACGTATCAGGAAATGGAGACAAAACTACAAGATACTTGCAATTTATGTTTTCCGGCATAAAATAAGTCACCCGAGACTTTGGCATTGAAGGTCGTGCCTATTTTTCACAAACTCATCTGCTGAGCCTCCAATTGGAAAGAGCATTAAACGATTGAACGTCGTAATTACAGAAACAATTAAAAAGCCGTTGTGTCTCGCGTGGATCCACGTTGATACAAAGGGTTAAAGTAGCCTTGTAGTGTAGCAATGCTGTAGTTGGTGGTACATGATCCATGATGAACCATCTTGCTTGTACATCTAAAAATATAAACAATGGCTTCTTCAAATCCTTCGTGTGGAGGCATCTTATAGTAGGTAACTATTAGTCATATTATATTGAGAAACATAGATACATATAGGTACCTATGAGACCATATAAGATGGATTAGTATAATTATTGACCTATCATGAATCATAAATGCGTTTTAGGTAAGTACACAATACATTAATGATGATAACTGACCAATGACCGCTACCGCTATCACATTTGAACAGTCATGAAGTTTTGTAATTACCTACGTCGTATTTTTTCCTTTGTTCAAATAAGGTTTTTATGGTTGGGGAATTCTACTCAAGATGGGTAATTTATCTTTCCACTTATTGTCTCGATTGGTACTGCTGTCATAGCGGTAGCTACTGATTGGTTCCAACGTAGGTACCTATCACTTAATAGGAATATCTATACAATTATGTGACGCAGTCTCATGATGCTAATAGAATCGAAGGTCTGTCACTAACGACTGACGACGATTTGTCTCGTTTCTGCCATTTCTTGGCCTGAAAAGTAATTGATTACGTTTTTCTGAGAAAAAAGACTATTGTGAGAATTGTTTGACATTTATTGTGTCGCTATCAATTCAATTAGCCATGAGTAATATAATTACGTCCAGACATCTTTTTGCATTTGGAGAGCAAAATTTCTTTCTTTAGAAGGTATACTTATGGTTAATTTTTAATTCATAAATTCATAATATACCATTATAATAAAACAGTAACGCAGTTAAACTACTGTTACTTTACCTTACTTAACTGTAATTGAATATTTTTGAAAAAAGTGTAGGAACACTGTTGCCGGAAATATACCTAGGTTTTAGAATGTTTGTTCGTTTTGTCTGTTTGTCAGGATATAAGTTCTGGATTGGCGCAAAAACGGCTGAACGGATTTAGATGAAATTTGGCACACAGATGGTTTATAATCAGGATTAACACAGAGGCTACTTTTACTCCCGGTGCGCGGTGGTACGTTCCCGTGGGACAGTTTCCGATATACACGCTGGCGAAGCCGCGGGTATAAGCTAGTAAATTATAAGTGCCTATCGGATTCATAATATACCTACTGAATCCATTAACTATATCACATATAGACATGTCAAGGTAGATGATTAAGTTCAATAACAGCAAGGACACAATTCGACACAGAACAAGAATATTGTACACACTTTACGTACAGACGCCAGTTCATCAAGCTACCCGAAACTGTCAAATTTTCTCAATCAACTTTGAACCTTATGCTTTAGCGATAAAGTTAAAAATCTATTAAAGAAACTTGACAAATTGTAGTAACTTCATTTGCTGGCGTCTGTACATATGTCTAGTCGCTTAGGCACTTACTTGTTGCTCAGTTCAGTTTTAACCCGAGATTTATTTATAAACTGCACTAAGGCTATCTCTTGTTATTTGTAGATATGGTAACAGAAAATCTTTTAGGAAACTGCTAACAATTTAAAACTACTGTGTTTAATAACTGCACCAAAGTACAAAGATATTGAAGTATTTATTATCAATAACTTATCTATGATTTGGTTATCAAGAGTTGGGATCGATTAATGCTGAATAGGTATAGCCTTCACCTCTTCACTCACACACAAGTAAATCTAGGCATGCACAATAATTATCGCCCAGTTTCTACAACGAAAATCGACACAACAATTCGCTAACAAATTGTAAACTTACGTGATTGGTTGACTGAATTACAACAGCCAATCGGATTATTTGACTTTGACGTTTAGTTTTGACAGGTCGATAATTTTTGTTCCAGAAACCGAGTGTAAAAGTATTGTAGAAGTAAGCATCTTAAACTAGAAAAGGTCGTCCACTATTCTTACCTTAATTACAAGCTTTTCATCTGTACATTTGGTTAGGATCATGACCGTATCCGGGATATCCCTGTGGTGGAGGAGGGTATCCTGGATAACCGCCGGGAGGTGGGTATCCTCCTGGGGGCGGCGGGTACGGGTATCCTGGTGGCGGAGGTGGCTGGTCGTAGACGACTGGCGGCTGCTGTATCACGGTCACGTGCTGCGGTGGGGGTTGTTGCTGTTGCCCACACGCGTTAGGACACAGGCAAGGCACTAGGCAGCAAGCGCTCAGCGCCAAACAACAAGGGTTGCAGCAGACATCACAGTCCCCACAGTCGAGCGAAAAACATAAACCCATCCTCACGCACCGTTGTGAACTAAAACCGATACCAATAAATTACTTATTCTACTCCTTATAAACACCTTTATGTATGATAAATTGATAACAGAGATAAAAACTGTATTCTGAATTTTAAACAAAGTGGAATAAGTACCAGAGTCCTAGTTGTGGAATGACAAAATGGCGGAGTGTTATCGTTGTTAAGGCTGTTATCATTTATTGTTATCTCGTGATAAGGTAGTCAGCCATTACTCACACTATATACCTAGGCGGAAAATGACTGCAAAGTCTTGGAAACACAAAAGGATATAATGTCTCTACGAAGAGATACACAAAGGGAACGACGCACTCATATAGTCACTAGTCAAATAGTTATGTTTTATCACGCTATTATCAAATTAAAAACCCAGTGTGTCATGGATTCAGGGTCACTTCCTAATTAATTCATCAGTTAAACCTTCATTAACCTTAGTTTTTAGGGTTCGGTACCCAAAAGGTGCCAACGGAACCCTGATTACTAAGCCTCCACTGTCCGTAGTACGTACGTCTGTCCGTCTGACTGTCAGCGAGATACAGATCTCATCATGAACCATAATAGCACGGTAATAGGCAGACAGTTGAAATTTTCACATAGTGTGTACCTATTTCTATAGCTGCTATAACAACAAATAATAAAAATAAAATAAAGTTAATAAAAAATATTCCATACAACAAACGTGATTTTTTCGGCTATTTGTCTTGTGGTACGGAACCCTTGGTGTTCGAGTCCGACTCGCATTTGACCGGCTTTTTAAATGTATTTTACAGACCACCTTTTTTCTCTATTAACAGTTGGCCTCATTTTAGTAAATGATGTTCATATTTCATGATTAGATTACTTTGATCCCTTAGAGGATTGCCAATGATGACGCCAGTATTTTTCGGCTGATTAGTAGAGACAGTTTATTCTTTTATTTTACAAAAAACGCTTTCTACGTATATTGGTACACTTAACAAAAACTAAGTAGTATTATAGTTAGTTACAGTTAAATCGGTTGGGTACCCTCTTATTTAGTGCAAAACATAAAGTGTGGTGAACATTAAAACAGAAAACGATATTCGGTACATGAAGCCTTACCTACAATCTGGGACCTAAGTATGCATTAAAATCATCTGTATAATAAGGTGATGTTAATCCATAGTTATCTCCATAAAAAGTAGAAGTAAATAAGTATAAGAATCATGGCAGGAATGGGTGATATTCTAATGATGATTTGTGACCATACAAATAAAGACACAGACAAGGTATTTGTAACTGAGAAGTAATAACGACTAATCACACTTATTCAGCTCTGTTCAGCTTTTGTCCATAGAAAACAACGATTTTGTATGAAGTCCGTTCAGCTTTCCGCGGCTGAACGGATGCGTACGCATCTCATACAAAATCGTTGTTTTCTATGGACAAAAGCTGAACGAGATGAATAAGTGTGATTAGTCCCATAAGACACTTCTCAGTTAAAAATAATATCTTGTCTATGTACACAGGTACAGGCACAGGCAGGGCTTCTTTCTCTCTCAACAATACTAAACAAAAACAAACTTAACTAAGTAGATGAAATTAGTATGAAAATGTGAGTGGCTATAAGACTAGGGGAAGACCAAAGAAATGATGGATGGACTGTGTGAAAGATGATATGGCAGGAAAGAGAGTGACTACCGAGATGACGACAAATAGAGAAGTACGGAAGAGAAAGAAATGTTGCACCGACCACGAATCAATTGGAATAAGGGTAAGAAAATTATGACTAGATAAAATTAACCAACCAAGAATGGTTTTTTGTAAATCTGTTTGTTACATAAATTATCTATATGCGGGTTTGTAAGGCAAAATAAACGAATAAAGTTCTTGAGACTGTTTATTCTAGCACACAAAAAAGATCGGCATTACACCGTACACTGCGGCCGAAATATCTTGGCAAGTTTAAACATAGGCAATTAGGCACTAAGAAATCTCGTTCATGTTCTCTTACTCACACTCGCTTCATGTCACCATTTGGTTCCAAAAAAATCTTACTGGGCAGCCTTCTGCGCGAAGCCGAAGTTCAGCAGTGCGATTCTGTAACCATCTCACCATGAAAACTTTGGTGAAGTGAGAGTGGAATGGGGTGTCAGTGTCATCCTGACGCTAGGGATTGATACTCTTGATAGCTCACTCTAAGCTCACTTCACCTAACTTTTCACGGTGAGATTTTTACAGAATCGATCGGCTGACTTGCCAAGATAAATCGGCCGTATTCTACTTGTCCGTCATCAATCTAGTAATCGCCATTTTTTCTTTCTCCCTCGCACACATACTTCCCTTTCTTTTATCCGCTGCGTTCCGTTTTAACAATTATAGCTGTGTTCATACTTTAAGATAATACAATATTTTTATCCCACATAAATATATACGAGTAGAGTATATAGTAAGAAGGTGTCTTTAGATAGAATAAGTATGCTTAATCAACAACGGTAGGTATACCTAATCTAGGGACTATGGTACCTAATTATCGTGTCGATCAATTGAGGAAAAATTTAAATCAACATGATCAGCTTAACACGTCCTCAACTTGATAATAAATAATGTTTATTATGAAACTATACAACATAATCTTAATATCAAACTATCTATGTTCCCGATATTTTGTAAGTATTTAACGATATAATTTAAGGCAAGATAGCTCTATGGATTTACACAAAATTCTGATAACGTAATAATATATAGCTCTAAGTAGATAAGGCTCACGTGGCCTCTTCATTAGAATAATACACATACCCATTAGTTTAATTGCAGTACAATAGTTATTATAATTATAAGTTTCACTGGCCCACTGAATGTTAGGAAGACACGAAGGGCTATAACTAATTTAAAAAATACAAACATGGAGTGGTGTGATACTTAGGAAAAAGTGGTAATGCCCGTTTTTAACCGACTTCAAAAAAGGAGGTTGTATGTCCGCGATTTTCTCACAACTAATTAACCAATTTTGACAACTCTTTAATTAATGTGATCCACAAACTTTCAGCAAGGTTTTAGTATATGTATAATACAATAGGTAATTATTCTTATGTACGAATGTATATGCATAAATGTAGGTACCTACTGCATCTCCAACATTTCTATGCGAATTTTGATGATTCTTCCAGTCGGTGTCTTCAATTCTTAATGCACTAGTGTTAATAGAATTTATGTGGAATGTGTACTGTACAACTAAAAAGTGAAAAATAAAAACTTTACAAAAACAAACAACTGACTTCCAAAAAAAACAAAGTGAAAAATAACTTTAATTTCGGAAGTCGGTGTAAAAATCGAAAAAGTAGAACCAACGACACGGACTTCCGAAATTAAAGTTATGTTTCACTTTGTTATGTTTTTTTAAAGTCAGTTGTTTACTATCACTCCGACGAAGACTGACTTAGAAGAAGCGACTCCTACAAGAATGTCTAAATAAAAATGGGGTTTTGGATTTTTAACTTTCAGCGCTGAGACAAACGTGGATAATCCAACAGTGCGCATTTATTTGATCATTCATTTAGTTGTCGCCTAAAGTTGGTAATAAAGGCATTGGAAAAAAGCTACTGTCATAACTAAATAGGTACTTCAAAAATAACATATACTAAGCAATTGCAGTAGGCATGACCGCATGAGTCTGCTCGGCATTTAGTTTCTTGGCAATGATCAACACGCCTATTGTGATTTGGGTAAACCCTATGAGTCATAACCCTATGTTCATTGCAATTGTCAGGGCATGTCCACATTATCCACTTCCATAATTAGCAATGTAAGATCATAGGGCAGAACAAAAACTTTTAAAAATTAATTTAAAAAAAAAGTTTTTATTGTTATTATTTGTACTTTATTTATTTCTTTATTTACGAATGGTGGTTTGAATAGAAACTTGATATAGGGTAATTTTCTAAAAGTCTTAGGCTACCTACTGTACATAATCATAAATGCAAAGAAATACCCCCTTATTTATAAAAAAAGTTAAATATTGATTAGCATCTGTTTAACCATACATTTCTAACGTTTAAACGATTATAAATGAGAGGGTACCTAAGTATATGATTATGTTTTTGGTAAAATATTAAAAATACTGTCTTTATCTAGGCACATTTTTGCCCTGCCTACTATGATATACGTAACTAGAAATACAGTAATACAAAAGAAAAGAAATTAAATCACCCACGATTGTTATAAATGTTTATGAGATTCTTGTACAATCGATGCTTAAATTAATAAACATGTAATTAAAACACAATGATAGAAACGTCACAGTAGCGGTATATTAAATATAAATTACTTTGTTTAAAATATTTGAAACAACAAATATATTAGAATGAAGTGAGATTTAATAAAATAATGTTGGATAAAATCTATACTAATATTATAAATGCGAAAGTGTGTCTGTCTGTATGTCTGTTACCTCTTCACGCTTAAACCGCTGAACTGATTTAGATAAAATTTGGTATAGAGATAGTTTGAGTCCCGGGAAAGGACATAGGATAGTTTTTATCCAGATATTCCTACGGGATCGAAATTTGTGCGGCGAAACCGCAGGACGCAGCTAATCTCTAATATGTGACACATACGTTTTCGTAAAATTGGAAATAAATAAGCTACATTGTAGTGATTTAATTTTGCATATACCTATGTATTATATTGACACAAAAACTGTGGGTAAATAAACAACATGATTACACTAGTTTCCACGGTTTTCATACCCCAGCTAAAAGTTGTTATTTTATTATTTATTTAGGTAGAATTATCCAGAAAAAATAATAAAAAAACTCTGCCACGTCTGGTTTAAGAAATATTTATTAACTGAACTGAAATACATAATTACCTATAGTATTATACTTAATACTAAAAAAAAATACAAATGACTAATTTTTGCCTTTTTTATAGTTACGAGTATTTGAGTCAGTTTTCCTTAATATGGACCAACAGTAATCCTCTAACATGTTTTCATTCCAAAATCCTTGAATCATAATGAAGAAATGCAGTTTTTAACACATCTACAATGGGTCTTCTCTTTTTGAAAATATAAACAGTCCGCAAACATAACAAAAACGATCAGAATTTTGTTTGCACTTTCTACTCGACATTATAAATCACTCGAAACAAGATAATTGTCATTTGAAGCGAACGAATAAACAATAAACTGTCGTCACTTAGTTTAGCGAAAAGAAAACATTTGACTGCAGGAAGTAATTGTGACGTAGTAATATATTTCTGCTAACACTTTTAGGTTCAAGGAAGGTAGATAAACATATTTATATACATTTATTTGGGAGTATAAAAAAAGTAAAATTTTGTAAACTAGTGTCAGTATTATCACACGGCAAAGCAGCTGATTTTTAATGTAAGTGGACGACCAATTTTACAGTTTGTTAGTAGGTAACCATTGCAACCCATGTTTGTTAATTAAACCTAAACCTTATTTATTTATATAAACAAGTCAGTGAGTACTCTTATTACAAGTCTTACCTGATATTTTTTATTTGATTATAATAACAACACTGTCCCTTTCCAGCCACGAGCCACGATACCAACACAACGTTAAAGACGCAAAAGTGAATGCATTGTTCGTAGGTTGAGCAGGTGGTTCGTCACACCGGTGATGGCGGGGAAATAGTGCGAATGACGCCAACGTCTGCGCACAATGCTTCGGAATAACAAAAACTCTTTATCTCTTTCCCTCCTATGAGGAAAACGATATGGATGACGAATACGTAAGACCCAAAACTGCGGTGTTACTACTATCAGTGGTTGTGAAAATCAGAGCAATGTAGATTCAACCTTGTCATTTTGCACGTAGTGAAAACGAACCAAACATTTACGTGAAGGAAAATAGTCCCAAATAATCGTCATGACAGTAATATCCAAATTGGTTGAGGTGAAAAACCTCTAAATTAATTAACACGAAAAATATGGAGTGATTTAAGTAGGGACCTATTTCAAAAAAATACAAACTGGGCTCACCTTTTCATAAAGGTACCTACATAATTTAAAACAATTTAAATGTAAAATCAACATTTAATTTTGAATTAATTCAATATCATAATGTAGGGTTCTGTCACCTGACACCTCTAATGGTATATTTTTGTGGGTATGTATATTTTTTATTCATGCGAGTATCGAGAGATGAGTCGATTAGTACCCAACACCTACATAATTTACTCAACTTTATTTTACCCTTCACAGTATAAGGCACAAGGGTTTTTTATGAGTGAGTGGTTGGATGATGTTTACGCTATGGAAGGAGCGCATCCAGAAAAGGAATATTGGCATAGAGCCAATATTCCTTTTCTGGATGCGCTCATTAGATACCTATTTGCCTAATTAGTATTCCTCCCGCAAAAGTTGTAAATGACATAATAGCTACCTACTTATTGCTTGTATTGGTTAATTTTCTAACCCAAAATGACAGCTGCTAATCTATACATATAATAAAATTGTAGAAAAGTGGTGTCTGTACAATGGAAATAAATAAAAAAAAAGTAGCAGGGGTTGTTACTATATCGATGCCGAACCCGAAATTGTAATTAATTTTTTTTTTGTCTGTTTGTCTGTTTGTCGGTTTGTCTGTGTGTTTGTGCACGCTAATCTTCGGAACTACTGGACGGATTTGAATGATTTTTTTTTTTGTTGTATAGGTATTAAATCTAGGCAACATATAGGCTATAATTTATGTTGGAAAATGGAACACCTCATGAGAACCGCAACAGATCAGCTAAAGTATAAGAGATAGAAAAATGGTACAATAGCAAAAATTGTTCCACGTGATGAGCATTTTCTGCTGAGAGAATAAATTTGAAGATCTGGAACACCTGATGTGGAACTCCAAGAGCCCAGCTACACTATAACATATATAGGAATGACGTTTTAGCAAAAGTTGTTCAATCTGATGAGCACTCTCTATTGACTTATAAAAATCGAAGATCTGGAACACCTGTTGTGGAACTCCAAGAGCCCAGCTACACCATAACACATATAGGAATGACGTCTTAGGAAAAGCTGTTCGGTCTGATGGGCATTTCCTGTTGACTTATAAAAATCGAAGATCAGAAACATCTGATGTGGAAATCAAAGCTATCGAGTACTTTCACGCGGTGAAGGCGGTAACAGTTTAGGACTGATTTTCGATGACGATGGTATATCATTCCCAAGTAACATTTCATTCGGGCCTAGGTTGTAAAAAATGCCTTTAGGTTTTGTAAGGGTCGTAAAAAGGTTAATGGTTTGCTATCTGGTCATAAAAAGTACTTGAAAATGATTAATAAGTCCTAAAACAAATTTTTTATTATTACAACCATAGAGCCGCTGACAAGAGTTTAAATCAACGTTATTTTGACTTGTATTTCAAGTGCATATAGTCCTAGGATCTTATAGTTGTAGTAGACTCCTGATTAAGTTCTGGAAAGGCTAGCATTATGCTAAAGTGAGATTTAGAGCTTTAATTTTTAACTGTGATATAACCATAAAGTTATGGAATGTTGAAATCGCTTATAAGTAATTTCTAAAATCTACTTTAAACTTTTAGACTGTATTAAAGTTGTCTAGGTAAACAAATTGAGACTGTGTGGTAAAAACTCAAACCAATAGGCTATTAAATATGAGCTGAAGGCATGCTTAAAGTCCTACAAGAATATTTTAAAGCTTTATAGGCATCCTCATTACGTTTTCTTACACAGGATGTTATAAAAAAACGGAGATACGTATAAATTTCCTACGAATAATTAATACATCGGTAAGTTTTATTCTTTTTATTATTTATTATGTATTGTGGTAACTGGTAAAAACTACTTAGGGCTCTTACAGGTCGGGTCGCAGATCTGTAAGAGCCCTTATAAATATACAAAGTGATTGGGAGACATCACCACCACGGCACGATGTCGTATCGCGCTGTAGGTACCTACTTACCTTCACCTGTCATTCTTATACCTACTTAGTATAACTACCTGCCCAAGAAAAAGCGAGTGTTATGCTTGAATAAATTAGTAAGTCCCGTCATAGCATAAGGATAATAGAAATGTTAGGTAAATAAATAAGTACCTACCTACCAAATAATAATTGAAAAAAATAGAAAATTACTTGCACTCTAAAGGTGCATCCAGACATACAAATGATTTTTTTATACTGAACTATGTACGGTTGCCTCAGGCTGAGGCAACCCCACATATAAAAAAATAATTTGCGGCGTATCTCGCTCTGTCTGGATGTATCATAAGAGCAGCCTGTAGCTGTTTGTTCAGCACTCTTGTCGAATCGTCGAACGCACGTCCTCCTACAGCTAACGAGGATGTTTTCGCGACTCGCAAGTCTTGAACTACTCCTAGCGATAACCTTAAGGCTGCGAAAACAGCCTTGTCGTTTTAAGTAGCTCCACGAGATTACCTTTAAGCTCTTATTTTGGCAAACTTTAAGAGCTTTTAGCTGTTATAGTTCTGAAAATGTTAATTTTAATGCTTTCTAGTAATTTCCTAACGCCCGCCATATTTTTTCACTGAAATAAAAAAAAATCAAACAAAAAGCAATATTTTAAGTAATTATGGCAAAATTAAGTAACGTGTGCTATGTGATTTAAAATATATGTTTTTTATATGAATAGGAGTTATATTTCTAATGCAACTTAGTACCAACCACCTAATTTTATAATTTTTATTTCATTATATTATCTTCTAAATTTTTTACTTACGAATGGCCCGTTTCGTATACAGCACTATTATCCTAACGTTTCACGATAAAGTGCCAGTCGCAGTATTTTTTTGATTTTTCCTGACTTCAGCAAGCTACATAATATTTTAATGAATATAACACTTACATGTAGCCATTTTGAAACTTTGTATAATGACAGGGAATGACGCCATTAATATAAATATTGGTTTCTGTCTCAAAAATCTCACAGAAACATTTTAAAACCTGAGAGTCCTGGAAACTCATTATTCATATCCGTCAAAAAGGTTTTAAGTTTTCATTGAGTTACATCCATGACTAATTTAGAACTTAAATGCTGCCTTGCACGGTTATAATAACGTTAAATTAAGGTTGTGAAGGTTATATTTGGGTTTTGTGTAAGTAGTTCGAAAGGTTCTGGATTTGAGCTATAGGTTTTGCAGTAGCTCTCAGAAAGGTTCTAAAACGTGGGCCCTTTTTGCACTCAGGAGGTTAATCTAAGGTTAATATAACGTTATTAAGTCTAATAAGACTTACGAGCAGATTTCCATACAAAGGTTTTAGAACCTTATCCTTACCTTTCTAAAACCTAAAATGTTACTTGGGTTGATTTGACTCTACTGGCCAAAACTCCCATTTATTTTTTTATTTTATCGAATTAATATGCATTCGGGCTTATATTATTTGAGTGTTTAATTTTCTTTGCCATTTATCTTCGTGAAACGGTAGCCTACCCGGTAACACGGGGGAGCAGTCACTTAGATTTTTATTGATCAGGTATCTTCACAATAAAACTGTAACCATGGCTAGAAAGAGGTCAAATCTTTCCCAATGTTCCAAAGGAACTAAAAGATTGAAGATCATAAGATCCCAAGAATCTACCGAAGAGCGTCAGGAGAGACTTGATGCTGTTCGAGAACATCAGGCTGCAACTCGCTCCGTGGAAACCTCTTCGGATCGCGAAGCACGCCTGCGTTCTCAGCGTATCTACACATCGACTTCTAGGTCTCTAGAGACAAGTGGGGAACGTGAAGCGCGACTGACCGCTGATCGTGAACGTCACGCATTGTCTCGCGAGTCGGAGACGTTCACGGATAGAGAATTGCGCTTGAGTTCTCAGCGTATCTATACATCTGCTTCGAGGTCTCTACAGACAAGTGCGGAACGTGATGCGCGACTGTCCGCTGATCGTGAGCGACATGCATTGTCTCGCGAATCTGAAACATTTACCGATACAGAATCACGCTTGAATTCTCAGCGTATTCGCACATCTACTAACAGGTCTTTTGAAACGAGTGATGAACGTGATGCGCGACTAACTGGTGATCGAGATTAAGGTAAAAAGGTAAGGTAAAACGGGCTGGTGTCCGCAACGTGATCGAGATTATCATACATTGTCCCGAACACGCACACAACAAAATATTCATAATCAGTTAGAATAGAAAGAATTGCTGGAGTACGGCATGAAGAGACAGAAGAAAAGCGCAACGAACGTTTGAATTCTGATCGACTTCGACATTCTCTGAACAGAATTTCGATATCATCTGATATCATTTTCAAGGGTCAGCAACGCTTCCGGTCTTTATATATTAGCTCCTGAAGGAAAAACCCCAAATATAGTTTATAAAGAATTTTTTTAAAAGTTATTTGCAATATTATTGTTAATTCAGTATACCCTTGGGATCCGCTGCGAAATTACGGGAAAAAAAGTTTATTTGTTGTATAGGTATTAAGTCTGGGCAACATATAGGCTATAATATATTTTGGAAAATGGAACACCTGATGCAGAACCGCAACAGACCAGCTAAAGTATAAGAGATATAAAAATGGTGCCATAGCAAAAATTATTCCACGTGAAGAGCATTTTCTGCTGTGAGAATAAATTTGAAGATCTGGAACACCTGTTGTGGCACTCCAAAGCCCAGCGACACTATAACATAGGTATATAGGAAGGAATGACGTCTTAGCAAAAGTTGTTTAGTCTGATGGGCATTTCCTGTTGACTTACAAAAATGAAAGATCTGGAACGTCTCGAATCGTCTCGCGCATCCCGTTGTTTTCCCGTCCCCAGGCTCTTAGAATTCGACATCAGACGTTTCAGATCTTCGATTTTGACGACCCCGTTGTCGCTGGCATAAGCAACAGGATCCGCGTACAAAGTCGCGGGCAGAAGCTAGTGTACAATATAAGTAGGCTACGCTTTTAAAAGAGGGATAAAATAAGTATTATATGTACCTACCGGAATGAAGAATGAGACATAGCACACAGAATAACCAAGATGAAGTGGCAATGGGCCGGCCATATTAGCCGTAAAACCGATGACTATTGGGGTAGACGTGTTTTTGAATGGAGACCGCGAATTGGCAAACGTAAGTTAGGACGCCCAGTGCCGGATTAATCCAGCGCGACGCCTGTAACAAATTCTATCAAGGGACCCTTGGTTTCCTTTAGGTTATCAAATTTATGGTAAGTAAATAAAATAAAACTGTTACAAATAAATTTTTCTGGATTTAATTAGGGCAAATTTAAAAATAATACTATTCATAACGACTTCTCTTGAGAAAATCGTATTTCATCAAAGTGAGATAATCAAGACGTTCTTAACTCATCGTGTTCCTTAACTCACGCTTAGCTCACCTAAGCTTGTAAAATTGCACTTCCAGGGCCCGTGCTTCTTGCTTGCTGTAAAAAAAAATTTGCCACATCAGATTTTAGCAATGCAGCAAATTGCACTAATCTCCAGTAATCTATACTTTATCTATACTAATATTATAAAGCTGAAGAGTTTGTTTGTTTGTTTGTTTGTTTGTTTGTTTGAACGCGCTAATCTCAGGAAATACTGGTCCGATTTGAAAAACTCTTTCAGTGTTAGATAGCCCATTCATCGAGGAAGGCTATAGGCTATATATCATTACGCTAAAACCAATAGGAGCGGAGCACCAATGAAGAAAGTTTCAAAATCGGGGGATTTTTTTCCTATTGAGAGCTTCCGCTGCGTGCGCTGCGTAAACGGTTAAAGTTTCGCAAAAATCATATATGACAGAATTGTTTCCCTTTAAAAGCTTTAAAAAAAGTCTGCGACAGTATATGTCTATCTTTTAAGGTTAGCTCACTATAACCTCTTTTATGCTAACCAAATTTGTTCTAAAATAATGCATTATTTGCGACGGTGTTTTTATAAACATGGTATTAATCCTCATCCAAATAAATACGTTATTCATCATATGTATTTAATTTTGAACAAAATTGCCTCTGACATCATTTGATTTCAATGTATATCTTAGGAGATATCATAGTTTTAAAATAATACTAATAATAAAGCTGAAGAGTTTGTTTGTTTGAAACACGGTTTGAAAGCTCTAAATCTCTGGAAGTATTGGTCGCATATATAAAAATATTTTTGCGTTTGATAGCCCAGTTCTTGAGGAAGGCTACATTCTATTAAACTTGACGCTAGGACCCTTAGGAGTTGAGCAAAAAGAAAAAAAGTCTGAAGTTTTCGCCAAGCGAAAACGAAGTAATAGCGCAGGCCGGCGACACGTTGCAACGGGGTGGGTCGGGGAAACAAAAAAAATTTACGCGGACGAAGTCGCGGGCTGAAGCTAGTAATATTATAAAGCTGGAGAGTTTGTTTGTTTGAACGCGCTAATCTCATGAACTACTGGTCCGATTTGAAAAACTCTTTCAGTGTTAGATAGCCCATTCATCGAGGAAGGCTATAGGCTATATATCATCACGCTAAAACCAATAGGAGCGGAGCACCAATGAATAATGTTTCAAAATCGGGGGATTTTTTTCCTATTGAGAGCTTCCGCTGCGTGCGCTGCGTAAACGGTTAAAGTTTCGCAAAAATCATATATGACAGAATTGTTCCCCTTTAAAAGCTTTAAAAAAAGTCCGCGACAGCATATCGTCGACCGTAGGTTCAATTGAGGTAAGGGACATTGGGTATCTTGTCCCTTACCTTAATTGAACCTACGGTCGACGATATGTCTATCTTTTAAGGTTAGCTCACTATAACCTCTTTTATGCAAACCAAATTTGTTCTAAAATTATGCATTATTTGCGAAGGTGTTTTTTTAAACATGGTATTAATCCTTATCCAAATAAATACGTTATTCATCACATGTATTTAATTTTGAACAAAATTGCCTATGACATCATTTGATTTCAATGTATATCTTAGGAGATATCATAGTTTTAAAATAATACTAATAATAAAGCTGAAGAGTTTGTTTGTTTGAAACACGGTTTGAAAGCTCTAAATCTCTGGAAGTATTGGTCGCATATATAAAAATATTTTTGCGTTTGATAGCCCAGTTCTTGAGGAAGGCTATATTCTATTAAACTTGACGCTAGGACCCTTAGGAGTTGAGCAAAAAGAAGAAAAGTCTGAAGTTTTCGCCAAGCGAAAAAGAAGTAATAGCGCAGGCGGCGACACGTTGCGACGGGGTGGATCGGGGAAACAAAAAAAATTTACGCGGACGATGTCGCGGGTAGAAGCTAGTAGGTATTAAACTAAACTAGCGGCTCGCCCAAGCTTCGCACGGGTGGTTTTTTTTTTTCGAATTTCCCAAATTTTCTTTCATATAAACCCTAGCCTAACATAACCGAACACAACAAAAAAATAATTAAGTACCTGTCCAATTTGGTGCAGTCATTCGAAAGTTATGCGCGTACAGACATTTCGGCGACTTTGTTTTATAATTACTACTATTGTAAGGATAATGTCATGTTGACAAGAAAAGGTCAAAATCAGAGTTTATTTAGGTACTGCGATGTTTCTATCAAGCCATCTTATCTCGTGTAATTAATTGATGATAGAATTCTATAAAACCATACTGTTAATTTCTTGCCACTGATGGCCATGAATTTTAATGAAACTCATTACTTGCAGGTTGTCTACAGACACAATGAACTAACTAACTTAGAATATCATTTGAGTACGTATCTATTTATTTATCCATTTATGTACAGTCAACAAAAGAGATAAGTATGCAGGATCGTCGGATATAGCAGAAGTTTAGTAAGAAACCGATGGATGTTGTCGAATGAAATTTAATTTGACATCAAATTCAATCTCATTTATCAAATTAAATATCAGTCGACAACATCCATCCGTTTTTTATTTTTTTTAAATTTTATTAATAGAAAACAAACAACTGTTGTTTGTTTTATATTAATAAAATTATTTTTTATTCGAGAACATCCATCGGTTGCTTACTAAACTTCAGTCTATATCCGACGATCCTGCATACTTATCTCTTTTGTTGACTATACTTAATACTTTATTGTACACCACAAAAATACATACTGTTTTTATCTGAAAAGGGTTTGCTCTTGACTCTAGTCTAGGTCAAAGGTGATAGAGACAAAGTCGAAGATGGAGTGAGCTTACCCAGAAGAAGCCTGTTCACTCTCCCTTTGACTCTTCTTCGGGTTTATGCGCTCCGCGCTCGGAATCACAGACGCAGGTGGAGAGTTCTACTCTTTTGCTGAGCCCATTATAAAAGACATTTGAAAACGCGTAGTGCGAATTGGTGGAATAGCAACTAGGCAGGAATGGTAACTGTGCGTCTAGATGTCCGAAGGTAGACGGGGGCCGGTGGAATGAGGTCGTGGAGTTCTTGGGCACACTCACCGAAGTACAATCTGAAGAAGACCGACAAGCAGGCAACCTTGCGGCAATGAGCCAAGCTGTTAAGTTTGACAACCACCAGTTTTGCGTCGCCAATGAGCCTCTTAGCTCTGCGTTCCGCTTACTGCGATCTCTTCAAGGCAACCTTAGAATGGACAATTGCCTGGGCATAAAATGGGTTTGTCGTTGGTGCAATTAGCCTATCCAGCTTTTACCTAAACGCAAAATTGTTGACGGTTTTGAATGATATTACTCACAGGAAGATTATTACTTTAAAACCTTAAAAAAACACAGGTAAGGACTTATTCCTATTGGTACCTACCTAAAAATAATACCAATATACTTAGACACTTAATTAGCTATGCTGCCCTGTTTGCATTTGATCGTAATGGAAATGATTTGTGTTGTAAGTCCTACTTACCTACGTTTATATAAAGTATAGGCACCTACCTACGGATGTTTTAACACATCGCCGCAATTCTTACCTAATTGTTCAAATATGAGGAGAGTTGTGCTCCCTCCATTTTATCATAACTGCGTAGTATGACACAATTGCCATGTTTGAGTTTATCATATTTTTCCAGATCTTGTATCAGTGAAGTTTAGAGCAGTTCTGTGGCGGAAGAGTGGTTTAACTCACGGTTACTGAACACAAGGCTACGGTTTTAATCATTTTTTGTATTGCATTGAGTTTTTTTTTACAATAATTTCGAAGACATTGGCGACAACTGTCCATTAAAAATATCTAAGATCTAGTCTCAAAATAAAAACTATAAAATGTATTTATTGCCACCATTAAAAACGTGCTATAATGCATTTGTTTTCTACGAGATTTTTACGGCGTATAATCACTATAAACCCAAGTCGCTGTAATCACAGTAATCTGGATAATATCTTATCATGAAACTGCGTCACACTCAATCAATGCCAAAAATTGAGACAGGAGCTCACTCTAGCCCGATAAGCGAACAAAGTATATACAAAATGTGAAAAATAAAACAGTATAGTGATGTCTGATGAAGACATATCTGTGATCGCACCGGCGGTATCTACTAGGAAATATAAGAAATCAGTGAAAGTTAATGAAACCCAACCGTGGACGAACAGATTCAGTGACAGTGAAAAGAAAGATGATAAAACAAAGAAGAAGACTTTACTGCGTAGACTGCCGAGCGTACAGAGAGCGGTGGTACCAGCATTTGGCAGGTTTCGCAACAGCTTCCGAAAACTGAACTGTTTAAAGAAACAGGACGAAGATGAGCTACCAATGATAGACATACCACGACACAAGAGTATAGATATCGGTGTGGGACTGGCGCGACGGGTATCCCTATTCCTTTTCACAAGGAGGACAGTGTGCGTTCATCCTTATCATCCGTACACACCGCCGCAAACCACAAGGAAAATCTACGTATTTCATGAAGACAAATAAACTACTTTCCTTATTGAGCAGTTACTCACGATGTTAAGAATAGTCACATGTGGTAATAACTATGACAGTTTCTTGTGATTGTTTAGATATCGCTGTCACCAATAAGACAGACGTTATCGTGTAGGAGAGCTTATAATAAACATTTACTTAATTTACGTTGTTACATATTTACCTTGTATTTTATTTCCTAATTGTATTATTTATTACTATAAGTATGCAATTAATTTATAAGTAGTTTTAAGTAGATTTTTTTTATACGAGATGCTAATAAACCTGATTCTAGCACAAAAAAAAAATCAATTAGTTAAGTGCCTACATCATTTTCCTGATTATAATGAAACTTAAAATAGGTACTGTTAAATTCTTTTTGTTGTTGACCCTACCGAGACACGTTGCATGAGTTTATAATTTTAAATACCATGGTCCATAATGTGAAAAAATAACATGAAATAAAATTTATTTTTAAAATAATAATGCTATTTTTATTTCCAAACTGGTTCCTATTACATAGGAACTTAATAGGGACCACACGTGTTGTATACGTTGATCTATCAGCGTCTACAACATCTGTAATATTTTACTTTACTATATTTTAAACAGTCAACATCAAACGACGCCAATTAAAACAAAAGGTGACTTAGTTCATATCCTTCGTCTAATATTAATCTAATAATGCATGCTTTCAAGTACATCTCAACAACAGCAGAAGAAGATCTGAGTCAAAAAATCTGAGTTCCCACAAGGCAGGAACTTTTCAATCTCTACACAAATGACCAGTTTGTCTCTCATCAAACAACGCTTTTTATAAATCAGACGATCTTGTTTTAGTCACCAGTTGTTTTAGACATCTATCTTGGAAGAGTCCGAAGAAAAACTAACTAGTGAGTCAGAATTTTACCAAGTGCCTACCTTTACAGGCACTTGGGAAAATCTGTAACTAAATTGGCCTATTCAGTAGTTACGGCCTAGACATTATCCTGTGTTTTCCATCTTCGCAACCGTCAAGTAGTCAAGTCAGAGTCAAGCTACGAGATGCTAAGAGTCCGTTGTGCTGGTGTTGGATTACAGCATTGCTCGAAACCTCGATACCTAGATATCGCTCTGGATAGGTTACATCAGATTTCTTTGCGTAAAAATAAACAAAAAGTTGGTTCTAAGTTGCACTTACCTACATCCACCAGTTAGGTCAGGTTACCATCAACGTCCCCCCCGGTGGGTTCCCGCATTGTCGAGCCGGGGTGGGCTCAATAGCCGTGGCTTAGTCACCCACGGTGAAGCGAAGAGGAACCCGAGGAGGGACCGCTCGTCAGGGCTTTTGCTTGTAAGCCGACGACGTAGCGGCCAACAAGTAGGTTGCGGTGCCACTTGGACGACATCGCAACTGAGGCGGGCCGCGAAGGCATCGCGGCTTAGGGTTGGAGGCCGCTGCGGGAGAGGAGTACCGGTACTGCGATGCGCTGCTCTCCCTACTTTCCGCGGCCTTGACGGGGTCGCCAACGTCTGATGGCGGACGCGGTGGGGCCGCAGGGGAGGAGGAGTGTTGGTATTACGTTGGCCACTCTACCTATCCTCTGCGGCCGAAAATTGGCAGGCCGCGGGGCCAACGACCTGACCCGCTCAAGGGGACCAAGGGTGCCCAAAAACGGGGTCGTCTGGCGCCCATGTGCTGGTTTGGTCCCTGGGGTGGTCACGGCGTGCTATGTGTTCTGGTGCGCCGGTGATGGGGAGCACTCCCCAGAGGAGGGCCCGGTGACGGACAGCCGCGGCGGGTTCACGAATGAGTGCTAACGCGTGTTCCCGCCATAAGCGGCGGAGGAGGATACCGTGGAGTTTTAGTGGGTTAGAGTCCCACATACCTGCACTATCTCCCCGTGGCAGTGCAGTATGCATGAGCATTTCTCTACGTTAAAAAAAAAAGTTACCATCAACGTAGTTTTTCCTAAATTCCATATTGACTATTTTACAATTTAAGTTGTCGACCGACTTATTGACACAAAACGTAGCTCACAGCTGGACCGTCTTTAAAAAGTTAACATCTGTTAAATCACTGTGAATCTCTATACTATTAATAAAGTTAAAGTAAGTAGTTGAAAGGCTATAGACTACTAACATCACGTTATGACCCGTAGAAGCTGAACAAAAACAAAACAAGTCAGAAAGTACACTAAGCGTAAATTAAGTAATAGCGCAGGCAGACGATGCGATGCAACGGGGTGGGTCGTGGGAACAAGAAGACGCGGACGAAGTCCGCGTCAAAGTTCTTGTCGCGCGCTAGTTCTTCTAAAATAAAGAGGCTTTGGTACAATTCGATCATTGTGAGCCTATTAATTTTTATAAAGACAATAATTATTTTACTATGGTAAATACTCGTACCTATTATTAATTGTTTGGTCTGATTATTGACTCTCTAAACCGCAGAACTTGTTTTGATCGGCATTTACCTACAGCTCCTAATAAACCTATTAATTATGGGATTTTGCACTTAAGGAATTTTCCCTTTCCTTGTGTGTCATAGGGATATGATGCATAGGAGGTACACCAGTCAGTATATAAGCGAACAGTTGACATGATCCTTAATTACACCGAAGCATTCGCTGGAGATGCTTTCATCGTCCCACGCTCAGTTATTTTTTCTGATAGCTTTCAACAGGTTTTGCCAATCAATTAGCCGTTTTCCTCATCGGTATTATAAAAGCTCGGAATATTGTTCCCCTTGACACACACTATAATTGGTTACTCTGCTTAATTCTTGAGGAGATAACGTGCCGACATGTCGCGAGCCATTCTGTTTGTGGTCCTTTTATGTTTCGTGTCAAAAACTTTTGGCAAAACACTCTCAGAATGTGAATTGGTCCGTGAACTTCGGAAGCATGGTTTTCCAGAGAATCAACTCAAAGATTGTAAGTAGAGCGTAGTATAGTATTTATTTATTAGTACTTTATTTATTTTATTGATTCCCGTTAGCCCCCCAAGATTCCACAATGATTTGTGTTTTACAATTGACAGTATTTAGGTGGTCTGTATACCTTGTACAGACCACCCCATTATTGTCTAGCTCCTCGGGGAATAACGACGTACTGTTGATGTTAGGTTTCGAACTCTCAGACTCTTTGCTTGCTGTAGGAGATCTACCCCCAAGCAAAGCAGCCTTCGAAGTTTATAGAAGTAGATACCTACGTGTCTTAAATCTGTAAAATCTTTGTCACTCCAATCATCTTAAGAGGCCGACAGAAAATTAACAAGATTCGTAGCTATCTGACCTTACTGGTTAACTGTCTATCCACAGCAAATCGATTCAATTGTTTTAAAAATTAAAACTGCCATAATGTCTGGGTACCATAGCCCTTATTTTCACATCCACCGTTTCTAGTCGGTTTCATCTTATTTCCCCCTGTTCTTTTAACATCAGTATCATTCACCCGGAAGAAGTCGAACGCGAAACACGATATCAAGACCAATGCACATGATGTGCAAGCGTCAAAACGTCATTTAACCAAAAGGTCAGACAAAACCAGTTTCTCTGTTATTTTTATATAGAGCATATTTTTCTCCCTCTTTTTGCAACTTGCTATGTCTTGGTGGTCGCATGTGCGACTGCTGAGCGTGAGGTCCAAGATTCGATGTCGCACTGTGTGTGAGAATTTCCTTTGGGAAATTCTCTGTCTCTGTCAATCTAGAACACGATCTGCTACAGAGAATTTCCTTTGGGAAATTCTATGTAGCAGATCGTGTTCTAGATTAATAGGCTCACTCCTTACCTATTACAGTTATTAAAAAAGATATTGGTGTAATATGGAAGTGTGCTGTAGGTAAACTTCGGTCGAACCCTTAAGGAGAATTTGTTGATGATGTTATGTTTTTTTTTTATTACAGGGGTGTGCCTGGTGAATGCGGAGAGTTCCAGACGGACCCATGTAGTTGGTGACCGCAACTCGGATGGATCCCACGACTACGGACTATTTCAAATAAACGACCGTTATTGGTGCAGCTCTACCGACAAACCCGGCAAGGGCTGCAACGTACGATGCAAAGGTAAATTATCATAAAAGTACTAAGCTAGCTTGTCTGGGTAGGTCGATTATAATAGTCTAGATAACTGCTTCGCTGAGGGGCCCGTGACTAAATAATAACAGCCACAAAGGTCGATCGATCAGGTTAAGCTACGCTTGCCGTGGTTGGTCTGTGGATGGGTGACCATCTTTACATACCGAGACCCCTCCGTGTCTCGGAAAGCACGTTAGACCGTTGGTACCGGCTGTCATTCGTGGATCTTTGACAGTCGTTACGGGTCGTCAGAAGCCCGAAAGTATGACAATCAGTCAATCAATCAATCAGTCTTACCAAGGAGTATCGTATTACCCAGTAACTGGGTTGTGGAGGTCAGATAGGCAGTCGCTTCATTTAAAATACTGGTAGGTATTCAACTGCATCCAGTTAGACTGGAAACCGACCCCAACAAAGTTGGGAAAAGGCTAGGCAGATGATGATAACTGCCTCGTTAGTCCTAAAGTGGTCGCAAGTGTGACTACTGTCCTGAGTTCGATCCCCAGGCTGAGCAAAGTCTTATTCGGTTTTTCCATTAGGAATTTTTCAGCAACCCGTAGTCTGGATTTGTACACTGTTACTGGCAAAAGGCTCGCCCGTATTACTAGGTGGTAAGTCGTTAAAGCTGGCGAATGCGGGTGAACTATAAGCCCTGCTTACTCTTTTGTAAAAATACGACCCCAGCAGTTGAATGCTAAAGGCAGTCACAATTGTCTAGCAGTTGCCGACTAATATAGGATGTTTGGAAGCTGGATGCAAAGCCTTAAGGGGGTGATAGTTGACACCATTTAGAGCCTTTTGAGCCATACATGTCTTGGACGAAGTATGTTTTTTTTTTTATTTTTAACTGCAAACTTTTAGTCAAAAATAACATACCAACTTTAACTGGGAAAAAAATAAAAAAACATACTTCTTCTAAGACATGTATGGCTCAAAACGCTGTAAATGGTGTCAACTATCACTCCCTTAAAGCTTTGCACTCAGCTTCCAAACACCCTGTAGATTAGCCAACTGGCTATACGTCAGGCGGTACAGTAAACACAGTACGAGCTCATTATTTTTTTGTTAATGTGTCAGTATTTTTACTTACCCTGTTTCATTTTTTTACGGGTTCGATTCCCAGGACGGACAAAGAGTTAATTGGTTTTTCCGTCTGGAATTTCTCAGTAGCAGCCCGAAGTCTGGATTTGTGTCCAGTTGATGACAATAGTCTCGCCCTCTGTTAAATGAGACTTAAACATAGCTGGTGAAATGTGAGTACCTCCTATAGGTACCTACCTACACCTCTATTTTTCGGGGATATAGGCGTGTTGTTTTGTTTATAAGTCTTGCTGCTCGAATGAAATAAATTATTATGTTATGATAGGGCTCCCCAATCGCACGCCACAGAGCAAATGCGGTCGGAGAGAGTTTTGAACAAGCCTAAGTAAAAAGTCTTATTTCGAGGTTTGGCTTTCGCCTATTTCCTGCTCCAATATTAGACCAATTTAAAAGATATTTCTTAAAAGTGATTACGAAGGATTATATACTGTGTCCATAAGTTTATTTTTTTCATTAACAGTTTTCAAATTTGTACACTAGGCGTCTGTTGACAGCGGTTTAAATCGGCATTTTTTGAGGGTTCTAGTGCTTATAAAAAAAAGTATAATCAAAAAGGAAACTATCTAGATATATACATACAATTCAAAGTCCTGACTGACTGATATATCAACGCACAGGATAAATCGCTGATCCTAGAGACATGAAATTTGGAGGACGTGTGTTCTTTGTGAAGAGTAGGTATCCACTAAGAAAGGTTTTTCGAAATTCCACCCCTTAGAGGGCGAATGGGGGTATTTCACGCGGACGAAGTCGCGGGTAGAAGCTAGTAGGGACATAGTTAATATTTTATCATTCTGTAAAGTCATTGCTTTATGGTTATTAACCAGAAATACCTAAAACAGGCGAGAGCGTTTCTATGGAGAAAAGACCACTGGCATTTCGTCATAGGTATGGGAGCCACGAGAAACTTTTTTCTGAGCAACTAATTTGTCTCTCACATCAAGTCTACGGGTTTGTATGAAAATGCTGTCTTTGTCGCGTTGCTACATGCGCGCAATTTCATATAAACCCGTAGACTTGATGTAAGAGACTAATTAGTTGCTGAGACAAAATTTGCTCGTGGGCAAACTATAACTCGATCCTCAGCTTCTCGTTCTCTTATCCATGATTTCATAGATTTCTTACATATATACTAGTTACAACGTTTGTCTGTTTATTATAGATCTCCTGCTGGATGACATCTCAAAGGCAGCCCAGTGCACTAAGACCATTTTCCGTGTCCATGGCTTCGAAGCATGGTACGGATGGGTGAACAAATGCAAGGGGCGTCCGCTACCAGACATTCACTGTTAATTCTGTATACTTAACCCTCTCTTCCATTTTCTCTTAGATTTTAAGTTGAAGATTGTTTTCAGTTTACCAATTCGTTTTTACGCGCACTTTTCAAGAGTTCTGCTTACCTAGCGTACTTATTTTCAACGAGTAAAACTGTACAATGTAATAATCTTGTGTAAATGCATTTATAATTTAATAAAAATATAATGGGTTACTTATCCTAAGTTTATATTTGATCATTTTATATGTCATTCAGGCTGGCTGGACAAATCTTCAAAATAGCTCGCATTTAACTAGGTCAATAGTGCATTTTATGTGACGGCTAAACACCCTTATTTCAGAATTTGTGACGCTACAGAATCTTAGATAATCGATCGAAAACGTGTCCAGCCATCTTGAAATACCACTTTTCGCTGGTCTCTCAATCTCGGTAACGGAAGTGATTTTGACGACTTTTTGCATATCAACGGGCGTCACATAAATTTGTGACAGGCATCGAGCTAAAAGTTTTGTGATACGAACAGCGGTTTAGTAGAAAAATGCAAAAATCTGTGTCCAGCCATCTTGAATTTACGTATAAAACTTTTGGCTGGCACTTCTGAATCTCAATAACGGGAGCGTTTTCGAATATGGTTCCTTTACTAACATTTAGTGACGCAATTTGTGACAGTAATAACGTTCGATTTATGACGTCACATGTAAGGGTTTACGAGAAATCAGTAAAAACTTACATGTCCAAATAACCTGCGTTCAAGCTGGCTGGACACATGTATCTCCGCTGCCTGATGATCTACGGCCTTCGAAATATATTCAAATTTTTGTGACGGGGACGATAATGATTTACTGAATTTGTGACGGAGAAACTTTGAGTAGTTTCAAAGATATTGATCATTTAAATTTTCCCATACAAACATCCATTAATATTGTGAGGTGACCATATTTTTTACATAAATAAAGTCTCAATGGTATTGAGATAGAAAGTGTCGATTCCATCTGGTTTTTTTTTATTTTTATTATGTCCGACGTTTAAAAGTGATGCCGATACTTATTTTATATAATTATGCCGATATACAGGGTGCATTTGATATCATGGGCATTATTTTAACCTAAGGTACTACTTATGATACTAATTGCATTAGGGCTACTATTACGCAAATCAAAAATATTATTAATGCAAGTATGGAAAACCTTAAAATGTAGTAAGTCATACAAAGTATCAAATTAGTTGCGCTTCTCGATAGCAAATGCGTAGGTACACTACGCCGTACGCGCGTCATTGGGCGTGAATTCTTTGACCCCGCCCGACTCACGTGACATTCGTAAGTTGCCAATGAATTGATTCATAATAAATTCCAATTTTCCCTTCGTACTTAGCCGGCTTAGGACGGTCAAAACTACGTCAACTAACATACATTAAAAAAAAACATTTACGTACCTAGCTTGTGGATTGTTTTGAAAAAACCTTATTTGTCGGTAAAGTGACAGAGGGTAAACGGGTGCTCTTCCACGAGCTTGTGCATGTGCTGGCACGTGAAAAGACGAAAAATCCAACAGGTTCTGAGTGGTTCTGGTGGAATGAGACCCCGTGAAGGAATAGGGTCGTTCGGGTAGCGCCGATGGAACATTACACGAGTTCATACTAAATTTCTTGCGAGATCGTAAATTACAACCATTTGTGGGTATTGTTGGTTGGTGTACCTAGCCTGCACATTACGCGGTCGAGGCATCGTGTACACAAACACACACACAACACACAACTACTACACTAACACTTAATACACTGCAATCCAAGCACCGTATGCCGCGAGCGGCGAGTACGGCGATTACGTCACGGGATCAATAAATCAATTACGCGTCAATGCACCTGCGCAGTCGTTATGACACTGGTTCCGGGTTCGTGACTTCGTGTTGCGGCGGGAAGCATACCCCGCGCGGGGGTGATATTCGTATTTTTGCGAGTGAGGGAGTGGGACGGAGAGAGTTCAGGGAATCCCGCCGGACGGAATGTCTTGTAGCCCATTGTTATTATTACTTGTAAGGAAAAACCCGCGCGCGCGCAGGTGATGTTTGTTTACATTTCGCTTTGCGCTGTACTGCGCTTTAAGATTTTGATATTTCAACAATTATTGGCGTTAACGAAGTATTTTGTTTTAATTACTTTAAGTGTTTATTTGCAATAATAAGCCTTGTGCAATTTGACTTACTACATTTTTAAGGTTTTCCTTACTTGCATTAATAATATTTTTGATTTGCGTATTAATAGCCCTAATGCAATCAGTATCGTGAGTAGTGCCTTAGGTTAAAATAATGCCCATGACTTCGATTCCACCCTGTATACTTTTTCATTTAAATACCTTCGAGCATTAGTTATCCTGACACAATGGTGTCAATTCTCTTGTACACCGAACTAAACTATGACTAAAATTACTTACTTTTGGCTATGAGAATCTTAGAGCTATTCTGCATTAAAATATCTCTAAATTTAAAAATAATTTTGACACAACCAAATAATTTGACAATCGCGACTCCACGTGGTAAGTAGGTATTTTTTTTGTTTGTTTGGCTTCGCACGGTTTGTGCATTCAGCCAAAAAGTAGATACTCATTGGCCCTCATCATCATCATCTGCCTAGCCTTTTCCCAACTATGTTGAGGTCAGCTTCCAGTCTAACCGGATGCAGCTGAATACCAGTGTTTTACATAGAGCGACTGCCTATCTGACCTCCACAACCCAGTTACTGGGTAATACGATACCCCTTGGTAAGACTGGTTGTCAGACTTTCGGCACAGAATACCTAATAGTACTTCGTACAGAATGGCCACTCCCTACCCCGCGCTGACATCAGATACCGCACCTCACCCCGCACACCCGCGGCATTATCGGCGGTTCTCTAGCTCAGGGCGCTCACAAAGAACCGCAGCACTGTACTGCTGACACGAGCACACAATTTTGAGATTTAAAAGTTTTATCTGAGTTTTAATCACGATGGTTCGATATTGTGATGCTTTTCCGAATTTGTATTTACATAAATGTTTGTAAGATATCGCATTTTAATACCATGCGATATAATAACCGATTATTTATAGTTAAGTAGGTCATTTAAACGAAAATATTTTAGTGTAAGCAATATTTAGCTAAGTACCTTATTTGCATGGGTATTTGCTCTGGGATAGCAACATTTAGTGAAGTGGAACTGATGATGAAGACCACAGATGGCCACCGGGACTACTCAATAATAAGTATTTCACAGGTTGCGATTCGATTACTTTAATATGTTTGCTAAGCACAATTTATGCTCGTCACAATGCGAACTTCTCAACAATTAACGTCCCTGCATCGGGAAAAGCAATATTTTGTACAAGGCGATGAGCAAGTTGAAGAAGTAACTTAGATACTTTATAAACAGACCCACTAAAAATCGAGAAATAAAAACTTTTTAGCAAAAAAAAAAAACCGACTTCCAAAAAAACACTAAATACAAACTGAAAAATAACTTTAATTTCGTAAGTCAGTGGCAATAAACTAAAATACAGATCCAAAGACACCGACATCCGAAATTAAAGTTATTGTTAAAAGTTTTACATTTATTACTTAACTATTATAATATTATTTTTATTTCATTACGAACCCGACTAATTAGATAAACAATCAAACTAGTCCTTTCTAGTCGCGTCGTCGTCGTTCCCGCCTTTTTTTTACGCTCCGCACGACAACCAACCCTACTAGAGTTTACGCACACATTTGCACGTGTACCGACGTCATTTGGCTATGTAGTAGTAGTAGGTAATTATTTTGCGCGCGTTGTACGGAGTGTCCGGGGTGTGCTTTCGGGCTTCTGACTACCCGTAACGGCTGTCAAAGATACACGAATGACAGCCAGGATGCTTTCCGAGGCACGGAGGGGTCTCCGTATGTAAAGTTGGTCACCCATCCACAGACCAACCGCGGCAAGCGTAGCTTAACCTGATCGATCGACCTGTGCGGCTGTTATTATTTAGCAACGGGCCCCTCCCCGTGTTTTTTTTTAGTCGAAGGGGCATAGTGGGGGCAACCTCGACCTCCTTTTTATGGAATTTTTCACTTTTGTATGGAAAATATGAAACATTATTACAAACGTGTTGAGTTTGAGGGTATGCGGGTTTCTAAAAGGGGGTCGAAATTTTCATTATTTTTGCGATAGGACACACCGTTTTCGAGATATAAGCAAAAGAAAAGAAAATAAAAAAACAGTACTGTTTTTGCATCCGAAGTCGAGATGTTGGTGTGAATTTTAGCTCACGCCAACTAATTTTATTCCACACCTTTTAAGTCGCGATTAAAAATAGTCAGATTTAGTTAGAGAATCTAAATTTTAGGTGAAAAACCTCAAATTCAGAATAGCAAAATTACTATTTTCTCTAAACTATTAACTCAGTGCAATCTTAGTGCTGTCAAACTAAAATTTAGTTAAGTTGTGTCACTTTAGTTAATTTTAGAATGGGAAATCATCATTTGACAGGAATAAACTAAATTTTGGTGATTTGTAGTCTAGTTTAGACGCATTTGTGACAAGAGAATCGGCACCAATACCTACCTATGTACTTACCATGAAAAACACCAATACCTACTTACTAAAAAGAGTAGGTATCTGCACGTAAATAATAACATCAAAAAGTTACCCCCCCCCCCCCCCCCTTCCTCACTTCTACACTTTTGTCATCTATCGATTTAAGGCGAAAGCGCTAGGGTAGCCCGCGAAATTCAATGTTTTTTACGTTTTTTGCAATTTGCTGGCAGTATTAAGTTGTACGTTGATTAAAATATGATTCGCGGCCGTAACAAATATGTATTTACAGAATTATAATCCATAAATTCATCAACACAACTCTCTGAGACCAAAGTAATCCCCAAGAATGACTATTTCATGAAATTTTCACATTTGGGGATTATACTAACTTAACAAGTTGTATTACTGATTGTTGTAATGATTATAATTCTGTCAACTACTATCACCAAAACACGGATTTTCATCCATTAAAGAAAACACCTTAAAATATACTTAGTCCTACATAAAACCTACAATATTGGTAACCCTACTGCAGTGTTTGTATGGGAAAATTTAAATGATCAATATCTTTGAAACTACTCAAAGTTTCTCCGTCACAAATTCAGTAAATCATTATCGTCCCCGTCACAAAAATTTGAATATATTTCGAAGGCCGTAGATCATCAGGCAGCGGAGATACATGTGTCCAGCCAGCTTGAACGCAGGTTATTTGGACATGTAAGTTTTTACTGATTTCTCGTAAACCCTTACATGTGACGCCATAAATCGAACGTTATTACTGTCACAAATTGCGTCACTAAATTTTAGTAAAGGAACCATATTCGAAAACGCTCCCGTTATTGAGATTCAGAAGTGCCAGCCAAAAGTTTTATACGTAAATTCAAGATGGCTGGACACAGATTTTTGCATTTTTCTACTAAACCGCTGTTCGTATCACAAAACTTTTAGCTCGATGCCTGTCACAAATTTATGTGACACCCGTTGATATGCAAAAAGTCGTCAAAATCACTTCCGTTACCAAGATTGAGAGACCAGCGAAAAGTGGTTTTTCAAGATGGCTGGACACGTTTTCGATCGATTATCTAAGATTCTGTAGCGTCACAAATTCTGAAATAAGGGTGTTTAGCCGTCACATAAAATGCACTATTGACCTAGTTAAATGCGAGCTATTTTGAAGATTTGTCCAGCCAGCCTGAATGACATCATTTTATAGTTGCATAGTAAAAAATGTAAAACAACTCATGCTTATTGGTTGAATCTACTTACAACCGTGTAAAAAAAAATAGATCATTATAAAAATTAGGTACCTACTTACGCATACTTACTAACACAACATGCTTTTCTATATATCCCAGTTTAAAATATAATTTTTGTTTAAATCCATTTTTTAAATAAAATTCTTCTTTATAATACTTTGGCCTGTATTTTTTTACTATCTGTATTCGTGAGAGTCAGAAATAACATGGTTTGTACAGATGCCAGCACATCAAGCTACCAGAAACTGTCAAATTTTCCCAATCAACTTTGAAAACTATGCTTTAGCTATAGAGTTGAAAATCTATTTAAGAAATTTGACAGATTGTAGTAGCTTGATGTGCTGGCGTCTGTACCTACCTACAACTTTACGCTTTATGGCTGTGTGGTACTTACACATAACATTAGGTACGCCTGCAATCCCCGAAAGATAAAGTAGAGATTCACCTTAACCTAACACCACGCGTAGCTCATCTCCCACACTTTTGCAGAATAGGTTTATGGCTGTCTAGTGTGTGCAATATCTCCATTATTTTAAGGGGCCGTTTGGGTATACTGTCGGCCCATCCTAATAACCAACTGTGGAACGAAATAGTATTGTTTTCTATAGTTAGAAATTGGATAATTTTACAACTTTCTATAGAATTCGTTGAATTATTGCATTCGAAATGTCCGTTAGTATTATTCCTAGATTGTTTCCCTTTGGATAGAGAATTTATGTGTTTCTAAGTAACCCGAACCCTATATATAAATGCACAGTATATGGTTGAGATTTTTTTGAATATAAATCGATTGAATTTTTTAATTCTTTCATATTTTATTTACTTTGCTCAAATAACAGTTTCAATAACAGTTTAACAGTCTCTATTCGGTCGCTTTGTTCACTGTCGTCCAGCATTTCTCAAATATAATTTATAGCCGGATTATGAATAGAACAAGAAAACGAAGTAGGAATACAGAAAAACCCAAACTAAAATAAAACGAGGTTATTTTTGATAAAGCCTTTATTAAAAGTAAGATAGTTTACTACTACAATCATATTGCAACCTACATTGTGCTAATACCTAAATTAATACAAGCTTTGGAAAGTCACGGTCAGACAAAACATCGAGATTTCTTTAATAAATGTAACTTTAATATTAATGTATTTATACACATTAACTAATAAATAAATTCTCTAATTGATGGTGAAAACCACATCAAAATTATTTACCATCATTTAGATAATTTGATCGTAGTTACACAGACAAGACACAAAAAGCGACATTAATTTATAATATGTATAGATTGCAGGTAATAATTAGCTACTACATTATTCAGTTGCAGTTTTGCCAAACTCAATTATGTTGATTTAAACGATCGATGTGTAGCTAACTTTTGTTGACAGTCATGAACTAATACTTCACTCGTATCTATGAGAGCAACATCATGTTCCAGGATAAAGGTCAGCGGACATAAGGCAGCAAAATGATCGAGCTTGAACTTGAATCAAATCTTGCGTGCTATTTTGGACTCTTTTCAGGGAAGATATGGTTCATTATCAATAATTTATCGATAAAAATATGCTCGAGCTGATCTATCTGCACTAACTCTAAAAAGCAATACACAATAATATCGAACATTGTTTTACGAGAGAGAACGAAAAATATCAGCGATCTGTACTAATGGAGTTTGAGTTATGAACAGTGACTACCTATTGTATTTGTTTGTACAAATGTTAAATTTCACGAACGCGCTTCAATGATTTCAATTTAATTTTACTCATAAGAATTATTACTCTTTTTTGTGCCTGAAGATGAACGGCGCCCGCGCCGCCCAGATAGAGGTTGCGAGGTGACCTGGACGCGTACCGTGAGGGCTGGTTTGAGGTGGCGCGGGAAAAGCCGCTGGGTTCGTGGCCGGATACAGGACACCAGTCAGCGAAACACGACGCAGACACTTCGTGTGCATTAGTTAGTTTTTAAGTGTAATTATAATGTTGTTTGTATAAGTATTTTTAAGTTTAAATATTAATATTGTATTGTATGTGTTTATATGGGCCTTGATGCCTGTAATAAATGGATAAGTAAATAAAAAGAGTTTATGAAAGGACTTAGGGAAGGTATTTAGGCCTCCCAGCAGGACAGTGTAAGCCAAGTAAAAATAAATAAAAAATACTCATAAGTGATTCTTAGTCACATCACGCAGGCTCATGGATTTCATTATCTATAGTATTCAATAAAGTGAGTATTATCCGATGGATTTACAAAATCCTCATTAGGGTTTCTCTTATATCTATAATAGTACATTATAATACATGTGTGCTATGTTGCACTCGACTCGGGTGGAATGATCAATGCACACGCGTTTCATACGTTTTTCAACACTCTTGCACTTGTATTGTTAATAACGTTATGGAAAATGGCACGCTGGTTTTGTTTTTCCGCGCGCCGCGCTAGCGATACTGTGTAAATAAAAGCACTGGCAAAATCGCTATAATAGCCTATATAAAAATATAACAAACACAAAATAACGTTTAGACTGATCATAAATTTTAGTTCATTTTGGGACCAAGAACATTTCAGACTATTTAAAAAAAAAATGAAATATGGCCCGCGGTTTCGATTTGGCATGAAGTCTATTTGTTGAGATTAAAAAACGCGCACATCTCCGACTAGTAAATAGTTATCTGTGGTGTTACCGCGCCAGTGCGGTAATAAAGTAAAAAGCACGCGTTTTAATATACCTACTGCATTATGAATCTAAAAGCGATTCATTAAGAGCCACTTTACGAGCAAGTGTGTTGAAAACAATTTTACTCAGATCTAATTCAGATTATACGTGATATAATCACAAACAGAGAATGCAAGTGAAGCCTTATTGCATAAGGTAATACTAAAGTAATACTTATAATAATAATAATAACAATTACCCGAAGTATGCACAGTGTACAACTTTCCATGATAAAAAAAATATAATACAAGAAAAGACTAATACATTAACCCCGTTACTAATAAACGTATTATATCAGATGAATGGTTATACACTGATTTCTCTCTTTCAGTCGTCAGTAATTTGACTTTCGAAAGAAGACGACAAAGCGTTGTGCAACTATACAAACGCTATACGTTTATTAGTAAAAGGGGAAATGTATGGAGAATGACAGGTTATAACATAACATTATACTGAGCCCATCTTTAATTCTTAATCCCAAAACTAACAATTAGAAATTGGATAACTCAAAAGAAAATAACTATTCCCTTCCATTGAACCCTCTAAATAGTTATCTCGAATTATTTAGACTTCGTTACTCGGAGGTACAAAAAATTATGCCTCTATGATATTTCAACCAGTGCCCTTGGAAGTCGAGTTAGCCAGTTTCCACATTTCAGTAACAAAGCCGAACAGCTTATTGTAGTTTCTTCACAATTTCATAAATAATATAAATTATAAATATCACAAAAATATATTGAGCTTCAATAAAATTTGTATACATAAATGTAAATGTTCAGAGAGTATTGAATTGAGATTCATTTTGGTGAATATGGTTACAAGTACTTATTCCTAAATATTTTTTGACATAAACAGATTCAGATTAAGTACTTATTTCTTTCCAAGCTCCTTATTTCTAATGGTTGACGCTTCCACTGCGTTGATCAATGTCGCCCTGTAACAAAAATAATTTAAATGAAACATTTTTCTATTAGTGTGCATACGTCCACGAGCGACACGAGTTGCCGACAAAGGCAACTGCAACCGTCGACGCATGTCAGCGACAGCCGTGAACACGTATCGGCGGTATCGGCAGCCGTCAACAACGTGCCGCTCGTGTATTTTAGTAAGGTGCTGAAATACACGAGTGGCATGTTGTCGGCGGTTGGACAAAATAAGACAGGTAGAGAAGTGGTAAATACTCTCAAGGAAAGCCAGTATGCCAGCCAAGCGGGCCCAAATTCGGACATCTCTCACTCAGATCAACTCAACCCGAAAGGTTGGTAAATTAGCACACTCACGAGAACAAATATATTAACTATTTAGGTAATAATATGTGATTTGATGACACATTCATTACTATCGCCGACAGCAGTCTGTTGAGAACAATGTATCATAAAATAAGATATTTTTTGCTTGTGACACACAACAGAAAGTTGTGTGTTGTGTGCGTGTTGTTGTGTTCCACATAACAGAAAATATTCTGAAAATAAAGCAACTATTTATTTAGCTAAATTTCTTACAGCTCACCTTAGTTTACCATTCTCAAGTTCAGTAATACCACAAATAGTGGAGCCTCCAGGAGAACAAACTTCATCCTTCAGCAGCCCAGGGTGTTTCCCTGACTGCAGCACCATTTGTCCACTGCCGACCACCATTTGTGCCGCGTGACGCAACGCCATCGCTCTTGGCACACCTTGCTTCACGGCCCCATCAGCTAATGCTTCAATGATCACGTACATCTGTAATTTTGAAATACTGGTATTAGCTTTAGACCTTGCGACGACGCACTATGGAAAATAAAGGTCTGTTTCTGATTAAAAACTAATAACTTTTTTATTTCTGAATATTATGTTCTAAAATTTTGCACAAATATAGAATAGTGTATATGGCTTCAAATGGAATGTAATTTATTATGATTGAATTTAAAACCATACATTAAAAAATAAAACAAATTCAAAAATGTTCAATATTTATTTTTTAACAAAAAATACTATTATTTTAATGTTTTCAAAAACCAAATATCATATAGTACATCAAAATACAAATCAATTTGAATAATAAAAACATTTTAAAAAATGTTGTGATTAAAATTGAACACAGATTATTAATTAATTGTAATGTTTACTAAATGTTATGTTATTTATACTTGATGAACTTCGGGATCTAAAATTAATCCGTTCACTTTCAAAAGATCTAAGGTGTCTTCATCAAGTTCGTTCACGGTTTTCTAATGCTGGTTATGTAAGGATCTGAAGTATAAAGAAGAGTATGAAATACATCCTCGTTTGTAGCGGATCTTGAGCATTTTCTAGCATGATGTAGACGAAATTTTTTATAATCCTTATTACGAGATTCTTGTGCATCTTCCGAAAGTTGACCAATAGGAAGTACTGCAAAATGCTTTATGACACTTTCTCCATGAATCAAAATTTTGTGAACAGAAGATGGCATGTAGTACCATTCATAATTTTATTGCTCACATAGATCCTGGCAGTCTCCATAGCATAACTGCCAAATTTTTCAGCATTTATCATTACATCCGATGTAAGAGCTTGCAGAAGTATGTAAAGTCGTTTAATCAATTTTATATCCACTCCTGTAATTTCAGCAGAGCAGCTTGCATTGTGAAAAAATGTTCTGGCAGTATTACCGTCATTAGAATTACCACTTACTTGTCTTGGTTTATCGATGATCAATCCTAGCTCTTCACGGAAACGCCTTTGTACCAGGGTTTTCTTCTCTTGCTTTAGTCGTTTCTTTTCTTCGCTTGTGGCGGACCATGTTTGGAAAGACAGATTATAGGAAATATGTAAAATCATTTCCATACAACGAACCCAGGCGTGCAAAGTAAATAAGAATCTTCATTTTCAGGCCTAGCAGTCACTTTAGTCAAATCGTTCATTTGGCGTGGATTAGCTCCACATATTGTACATGTGGAACCCGAAGGCGTATCTGTTAATACCTGAGCTACTTTGCCATCTATCATTGTAAGAAAGAGATCGTGCTTCACTGGCACTCCCTCACCTTCTTTGATAATTAATGATGGACCCAAAGAATGTATTTGACCTTTTATTTCATCCGCAACAGCTTTAGTTTTCTCGGGAGTTTATTTGCAAAATTCTATTAATATAGGCCGGCAAAAACGAACAGATGAAGGTACCGGATTTTGCCAGACAATATCACCTGTTAGCTCGTTAATTAACTTAATAGGCACCAAAGAAGTGATAATTAAAGCATCAGAAATCAGTTCAGACTCTTCTGGCAGTTTCTGTTTGTACTGGCTTTGACTAGATGAGCCATCACAGCCCCATTTACTGTATAGAAGTAAGTTATTCAATCCATTCCTATACACTGAATCTATTGTCAATATTCTAGCTGCAGTGTGATCTAATAAATCTTGAAGTCTTACTATTTTTGCACTTGTGTCTGTAATTTCTATAGCTGAAGATGGTGGATAGCAAGTAGTTTTAACTTCTTGCACTTTGTAATATGGTGGAAACACAAAACATTTTCGTTCGTTCGTTAAATTTCTTAAGTACAAATATTGTGCTTTCGTTGAATCCAAGTCAATAAATACGCTCAATGCTTCTTCATCCGTTAACAATTTTTGTCTGCCTTGCGTCTATGACACTCGAGAATAAGGTCTTATTTTAACTGTCAGCAAACCTTAATGTTTCCACAAGTTTAGCTTCTGTTCCTTCTCCTATCGACCGTAACCCTTGAAGATATGCATTATAGACGTGTTCAAATCCACATTAATTGAGTAACATTGTATTTTTTCTTCTTTTATTGGATTCTGACCAGTCTGGATAATATACGCACGGTCTCCCGCTTGTATTCGTAACAATTACACTTCTGTTAATTCACCACTATTCTGTTATTTACAATGAAATGAAACAACTGTTTATATACTATATGAAATATGAGGGTAGTGTGCTTCTTGTTGGTTAACATTTTCATACGCAACATGAGTGCAAAAAAAATAAACGCCTTAATATCAATGATAAATTACAAAACTTACCGCAAACTATTGATGTAAACAGCAACATTTCAAACCGCAATAGATAGCGAGCGGTTTTCCGTTTTCTGACTTTTATCACATTTTTACTAATTACTCCGAAAACCGCAAATATCCGCAGCATTTTTTTGTTTGATTGTGTTTATGGTTAGCTAGGCTACAAATCAACATTAAATGTAAAGCAGGGGTAAACGCGGGCAACTGTCAAAACTCTCGATGAACTTTAAAAAAACTTTTTTTCACCATATTTTATTTTGCAATTATTTTAAGATAAACGTTAACATAATATTAAATACATATTAGTTGTTTCATATTCTTCAAAAGATGAGGTTTCCAGAAATATACAGGGTTACTTTTGAATGACCAGACAAATTTAAGGGTACAGACCATCAAACTGAACAACTTTCTCTATGGGACCAACATAGTAATCGCGAATAAAAATTCAGCCGTCCCATACGTTTAGGTCAAGTAGGTATGAAGTTTTCTATGGGACAGTTGATAAATTTTTCGCGATTACGATATTGGTGCCATGAAGAAAGTTGTTCAGTTTGATGGTCTGTACCACACCCTTAAATTTGGCTGGTCATTGAAAAGTAAACCTGTATAAAATAAATTTGAAAGTGATGAAGTGAACGGGCTTAACATGGACGTCCGTCAAAACTATAAAGTTTGTGGTGTTGTAAAAAAATCATTTCATATAATATTTATAATTTTTTGATATTATAGTCGTAGTTTGGTGCTTAAACTATTGAGTAAAATAAAAAAAAAGCATGCCAGTAGCGACACTGACAAAAACCATTTTTAATCAGCAGTTGTTCTACGATTTTCCACAGTGCGACACTTGACCCCAGTTATCACTAGAAAGCGATCAATGTTCGACCATTTCAGCGTCTCAATATTTGTGGGATTTAAAAAGTGTAGCATATCCACTGCTGGGACACAGGCCTCCTCTATGAGAGATACTTGATACCTCATTTTCGTGTATTAAATAAGTACTTAGTCTTTTTTATCTAATTCTCTCAATAGTTTTCTAAGAAACAATGAAGTTTTTAGATAAGAAGTATAAATGATAAAAGCTATTTAATAATAATAATATGTCCGTGTATATGCTAGTAAAATTATATAATCTATTCTTAGTCTAGTCATAATCTAATCTAGACACCTATGAGGCTATGCAAGCTGGAATTAGTTAAAATAAAAATCCAGAACTTACATAAGCTGGTCCACAAGCTGTTAGAGTGCCCAAGGAATCCATAAGATCTTCAGGAACTTTCTCACAAAGCGCGGAATTGCTTACAAGCTTTTCCAATATTAAACATTTATTTTGCGTCACTGTAGAATCTGGTGTGTATAAACAAATGCCCGCTCCCACCGTCATTGGAGTGCTGGGCATTATCCGTATCACGCTTGCATTAACACCGCATAAATGCGATTTTATGATCTGTAAAAAAGAATAAGCAGCAATTAGGATATATAATAAGGGACCGTTATTAACAAAATATGTTTTTCAGTACATTTTGGCAATAATACTGTATAACCTCAGAGACACAATAGATGGCTTAGGATATATAATAAAGGACCGTTATTAACAAAAGATGTTTTTCAGTACATTTTGGCAATAATACTGTATATCTAACCTCAGAGACACAATAGATGGCTTAAAATTACCAAGGTAGACAATTTTAAGATTATTTTTAAAGTAACAGTGGTAATTATAAATATAATTTAGTCGTTTATTTCCTGGAGAACAGGAACGATTGACGGATCGAGCGACATATCGATCGAGCTATGCTTGCCGTGGTCAGTTTGTGGACCCCTCTGTGCCTGGGAAAGCACATTAAGCCATTGCTCTCGACTGTCATTCCTAGGTCTTTGACAGTTGTTACGGCTAGTCAGAAGCCCGAAAGTCTAACAACCAGTTAAGACTGATGGAACAGTTAGTACCCAGATACTTTTCTTTTCCATACATTTCGTAGGAAATGAGACTCCAACCTACACCTCCAACTGTTTTACGCAGGGTTGACTGGCCGAAAATAAACAATGAAAATTGAACTTCAAAGGATGATGCGACAGGATTTCCCCACTGATCAACGACCGGACGTATGTCGTTGAAAAGCTCTTTTCATAACTGTTATTTGTTACTATGGCGGTTATTTTCAAATCATTGTGGAAAAAAAGTTACAGCTAAAACAAAAACCTGCGTCAATGGGGCTAAACAATCATTCGTTACTGTAAAACATGTATAAAACATTACGCTTTACTCTACAAATCAAAGTAATCATAACTAATAATGCAAGCATAATGCATCACAATAATTGTGACTTTTTAGGGTTCCGTACCTCAAAAGGAAAACGGAACCCTTATAGGATCACTCGTGTGTATGTCCGTCCGTCTTTCACAGCCAATTTGCTCCAAATTTAATGGACTGATTATTTTACATTCATCGTACGGAAAACTCTCCACGCGAGTTCAACTCGCACTTGTCCGGTTTTTTTAGATGGACCGTCAAAGTAACAAAACTTGCATGCTCCGCATACCTGGCCGATGATAAGCGACGACGTGCGAAGAAGTAGGGGAATTAGTATATTGTATATTAGTACTATCCAGATAAGAGCGTCGCATGACTCTGATAAGGCCGAATGCCGTGCCAACAGCCTAAGGGCCCAATGTTCTCCCAGCTCTCAATCAGTAGTCCAAGCGCGACTTGCCAATTCTGAAGCTGAAGACAAACGTAGAGCGTGCCTCCCGTCACTCTAGACGAAGTGCACGACATCATTAAAAAGCTTCACTCTCGGAAAGCCCCTGCGTCGGACGGTATCACCAATAGGATATGCAGTCTTCCCCGCTCCTCTCATAATGCTAATGACCGCCATCTTCAATGGTACCTTGAGCAACAACATCTTTCTGCAAGCGTGAAAAAAGGCCACCGTTATCGGTATCCCTAAGGCAGACAACCCCAACTCTGATCTCAACAGTTACCATCCCAACATTCTCCACAAATCAAAATCTACGAGAGGCTTGTTTATAAGCGTCTCAAAGGTTATGCCGAAGAAAAAACCTCATCCCCAACAAACCATTTGGTTTCCGAACCGAACATTCAAGTGCAACAAGTCTACCACCACATCGTAAAGCACTTAAGCGCTGGTTTCTAGCCCAACGCAATGACGGGCGTGTTATTCTTTAACAGCGAACGCATTCGACAAAGTCTGGCACAAAAGCTAATTATACATATAAGCTTTACCAACTCGGAGTGCCAGATTGTCTCGCGCTTTTAAGACGTTTTTTCGGATCGGACCTTCTGCTATCGCATCGAGGGTTCACTTTCCTCCCCTCAAACCATTCGTGCGAGAGTTTATCAGGACTCCATGCTATCTCCCCTCATCTTCATTCCTAATGGTAAATGCTCAGATAGCTTCAGCTGTTTACACTCGGCGGCAGCAATAGACGCATCGGTGGCAGCTGTAACTTTTTTCCCACATAAATTGAGACTGACCGTTATAAAAATAAGTGACAGATACAAATAGAGCTTTTTAAAACATATTATGTTTGGTTATTATTGGTTGCTGGGGACGTGTCCCATATACTTTTGCCCATCCAGCTTTATAATGAACTAGCGACCCGCCCCGGCTTCGCACGGGTGCAATGCTGATACTAAGTATAGGTATTTCAAGAATGTCAGCACGCGCCGCTCCCGGCCGCGGCCGGTACCACAGCAACCGCTATGTCCCTGCATTTTAAATCTGTAATATCTTCGAAAATATTCATTTAAATTACATACTGTAAAGGGCCATATTTATCTATATTAAATGCACAATGTATTTAAGGTACTTAATTGGATAAGGATTAATGCTGTCAATCGCTTCGTAAATAAGCCATTATTTCTCGTAAAAAGTAAAGGATAAAAAATTATTATTGTGGGTTATCCCTAAGAGATAGACATAATACCATTACGAACTTTTTTGTAGACCTTTTTAAGGTGTACAATACTGTAATACATTATTTTGATCTATCTCGTAGGGTTCAGCCAGCGTTTGAAAAGTAAGCGCAAAAAAATGTGTTTATTTACGACATCACATTAGAAACCTCTAAAATTATCAATGTTTCTCTACTACACATGCATGCATGTATTATATATATAAACCTTTCTCTTGAATCACTCTATCTATTAAAAAAAACCGCATCGAAATCTGTTGCGTAGTTTTAAAGATCTAAGCGTACATAGAGACAGAGAAAGCGACGTTGTTTTATACTATGTAGTGATACTCGTTAAATTTTATTTGCTTTAGAAACAAAGTTTAGTTTTTTGCAATTTCTGACTTTTGTAAAGGACAGTATTTTTAACTATTTACCATACAAGTATAAAAGTCTTAAATTAAATGACAATTTTTTTCACAAAAAGTTTGATATCACAAGCCACAAACTATCTTGTTCTTAAAGCAAATATATAATTAATATAATGCTTATTCATTCAAAGTATACATTTTTATTTTCGGCCAGTCTGTGCATCTTAAAAAAGTAACTTTTAACTTCTTTCTTCATCTTTCATACCAATATTATGGAAATGTCTCAAATAGGACAGCAACCAGACCGTTTTCCTGTAGCTTCAAGGGTTAAGGTCCTGTCCTTACTGCCCCATCTCAATATTCAACCCTGTATATTCTTTGCTGTCATTATGTGGACTTTTCAATGCCCACTATAAATAGCAAGTCGAATAAAGCTTAAAACTTAATACACACCTTCTGAAGTTCTTCTATTTGAATCCCAGCTAACATAGAGACAAACAACACTTCTTTTTCTGTGGTTTTTGCAGTCAATTTGATACCTTGGATAGCTTCCTGCAGTTTATTGACCTTCACTCCCAAGAATATCATATCACAGTTATCAAATACTACTCCATTTTCGGAAGTAACATTAGCGCCCATAACGCTCCAATGTATGAGATTCTCTATGTGGGGACCTGCTACCCAAATCTTTGATGCTGTATGGACACCTGAAACATTACCACAGATTTTTACTGTAGTTCCTGGTCAGTGGATCATCTTAGTTCTCAGTTTATTTATTTAAAGGGGTGGCAGGGACATTTACATGCAAACTGTAACCATAAATTCAGAACATGATTCTAGACCCCCTAGCATAGAAATTTTTAGATGATTATCAAAAAAAATCTGCTGTTTACCACTTGCTGTAGTGTTTTACTCAATGGTATAAACAAAAATAACCACAAAGGGGATGGTGGGATCTGTGTTCCCTCACTGTGCTCACTCACTAGACCCGACCATCCCCTTTGCACCTAACCTATCCGAGTCGGGGTGTCCCAAGTCCCAAGCTTGCTTCGCTCGCTATTGCATCCTAAATTGGCCTAGTAACAGTAATAAAATTCCCTTTTGAACACACATACAATCAGTAGGGGGTACACTACTTTCAGAAATTCTAAGTTGCTAAGATTTCTAAATAAATAAAAACAACAAATAATTCATATTTTTTTTTACGTTTCGTTTTATTGATTTTGCACGACATTTTATACTACGGACAATTTAAGGCAGATTTGGTTGTCAATCACCCATTTTGACGTTTCGTTTTCCCTTCTGATTTGAGGGTAGATTTTTTAATATTATTTTCTCGAAAAATATGCATTATCTTATATTAAGAAAGGTAGCGTTATAATCGGGGACCCAACCCCTACCAGCTTTAACCCCTCAACTCTTGCCAAACGAAAAGTACTAGCTCCAACACGATTGCTAAAATAAAGTAAAAAAATTATGCATACTTACCACTTTTAAGGATTCCTTTTACAATTGCTGTAGACATATTACCACCACCGATAAATCCCAAATTGAATTCCATAGTGTTCGATAAAATTTCTTCTTTCTTCCTTTCTGGGCAAAAAAAATTTAATATAATTGGAGATACGAAGAAACTGTATACAAGGAAAATAAACAGCGATCCACTTGGCAGTTGGATAAATTATTAGTAGAATGAAAACAAAAATGCGATTATTATATCAGTTTTTAAGAATTTCCATTAGATCTATAAAACACTACAAAAACTACAATGCTGGAAATCAGGAATTTCTGAATTTGACTGAAATTTTGAAATGTCTGTCAAAGTGTCAATCTTCCTTCACTTTTGACATTTAACTATTTCCGGTAGCACGGTATTGTTGTGTCTTTGACTTATTTCCGGTCTTCTGCTGCTTTCCACTGTTCCACACGCAGCGACTCAGTGTCTTTACTCACAGACAACTCACAGACTATTCACTGTCTGTGTATTCTTAGATATTCTAAACGTAAGATTTTGATTGAATTCGTCAGCGAGTCGCGAAGTTATTACTTCAGCTTCACGTTCTAGCAGCCACTTCTTCAGGCGAAATCATCAATTTTTCTTACGTTAAGCATGTCTATTTCATGAAATCGTGACATTTGAGGCCAATTCTAACTTAAGTAGTATTGCTGATTCTTATGATTATAATTCTGTACATAGAGCAATATTTTTGTTAAGCGCACGGAGGACAAAACGATCGCGCTGCTAGTCCGCCACAGACTAAGTTTATTTAGTCGCGCCGCTGATGCTTGCCGGATGAACCTATACCATATGGCGTTCAAAACATTTCTAAGCTCATCACTAGCTGTTTTGGCCGCTACTCAATTTTGCTCCATAATGCAGGGCACCTTTGCTGTTTCAGGGTTACATTCAAAGAGTAAAATAATATAACAGCCTGATTCAAACTTTATGGCTGCTCTGGTGTGCTACTCACTGCGCAGTACACTTCTCACCCCCGCTGACTAGAGATGGGAATATACCCGGTAAAAATGGGTATAAATGGGTAAATACCCATTTATACCCATTTTTACCTTCCCATTTTTAATTTATACCGGGTAAAAATTAAAATCAGTTTAACTGAAACTAATTTTTGTATTTTTTAATAGATACGATTTATATTTAGTTTTTTTCAACGGAATGGTGTGAAGTCTTGTTCTTAGAACACTATAAAAGAAGGTATGTCAATTTTAATTCATAGTACAGACGCGCCAGCACATCAAGCTACTACAATGTGTCAAATTTCTGTAATAGATTTTCAATATCGCTAAAGTTGGTTCTTTAAATACTAATTATAATCAATTTTGGACTTATACGTCTAGAAGAACTTGGCCCTCGTGTTATTTTCTAACGTCTTTTTTATTTGATTTTGATTTTTTACATCGGTATTCGGGATCGAACTAACAACCGTCAAGAAATACTATGTCAAAAGCTAAATATAATATGTTAAATGTGTTTTGCACTTATTATTAACTTCATTAAATTCACTGTTTTTTTAGATAATGGGAAAAGGCAAAAATAAACGAGATGAAATTTGGAAACACTATAGTGTGGGTCCTGATTAATCAGTAATTTGCAAGTATTGTGATCATAAATATAAAATAGCAAATGTCAACAAAATGGGTCATTTAGTTAAATGTAATAATTAGTGTCTAAAAAAAATATCTCTGTTGCTAAAAATGACCTGAAGAATCAAACTGACGTAAATATCACCAATACTACTAACGCTCCGGATAAACTTTCCATTATGGACCGTCGAGTTAGAAGTTCATTTTTTTTTTGTAGATAGTACTCATTAACAGAAGGCTTTTTACAATTTTTTAAGTTGCGGAGACTCACGGTTTACGAGATATAATTTTTTAAATTTTCCAAATATATTGAAAAATATCACGCCAAGATGTCAAATTTGACGTTTCACGTTCCGTCGACAGTGGAGGTCTATAATCATGGGCGATTGACAATCAAATCTGTCTAGTATGTACAGTTTTATTGTCTGTGGTCTATATTTATTATAGACCACAGACAATAAAACTGTCTGTGGTCTATATTTATTATAAATATCACCAATACTACTAACGCTCCTATTATAACAATGACATCCTCGCACCCAGCGCCCCATGTTGGTTCGCTGGATTCAGAATAATCACAATCTGAATCAGCCATCGTCGTCATCACAAAATGCAATAAGAGGAAGAAATCGAAAGGCTGACAGTAAAATTAGCAAAGGCAGTATTCATTTCTGGATCAGCTTTGAGCCTGGTCTTCTTCTTAGCGTGTCGATAGCAATCTAAATGGACTAGGTCCAGAATTCAGCTACTTGTTTGGCGCCATCACCAGCGTCCACCAATTCCTGTAACGTACAGCTGACAGTGGATACATTTGTACCACTGAGCATTTGTAAAGCAATGGCCGTCAGAGTCGTCCGGGGGTATCGCACGATCTCCTACGAGGCGGCTTGCGTACTAGCCGGATCCCCGCCCTGGGACCTGGAGGCGAAAGTACTCGCGTCATTGTATCGGTGGCGCGAGGAAGCGAGGGCGCGGGGCGAGCAACTGATGCAGCAACACATAGAGCTGCGTCGGTCTCAGCTCCGCGAGGTCCTGGTGGCGGAATGGCGGGACAGGCTTTCACGCCCTACCGCCGGCCTCGTCACCATCGAGGCGGTCCGGCCGGTGCTCGAGCAATGGCTCGGGAGGAGGCACGGCTCCCTGTCGTTTCGGATGACGCAGGTGCTCTCGGGGCATGGTTGCTTCGGGAAGTACCTGTGTCGCATAAACAGGGAGCCGGACGCCCGGTGTCACCACTGCGTTGACTGCCGGGAGGACACGGCGTGGCATACGCTGGCAGAGTGTGCCGCTTGGGAGGAGCCACGCCGTGCCCTCATCTCAGAAGTAGGCAGTGACCTGTCGCTGCCGGCCGTGGTCGAGTCGATGGTCGGCAGCGAAGAGTCCTGGGACGCGGTGGTTTCCTTCTGCGAAATAGTCGTCTCGCAGAAGGAGGCTGCGGAAAGGGAGAGGGAGATCTCGTCCACTCACCCGGCCCGCAGCAGGCGCACCGGGCGTCGGCGGAGGGCGGATAACGCCCTCTTCCAGCCCCCCTAAATGGGTCCAGGGGCGACGGACTCGGGGACGTCCGTCGCCCCCCACACATCAGGACCCGAGGTGGCGGCGCGTAGGGTTCCACGCGCGCCCCTCTTAGACGTCGCGGGGGGAGTCAAACACCTCACTCCCCCCCTGACCCGAGGAGGCCCGCAGTGGCGGGCCGGCACCAGTCGGGGGTTGCGGAAGGATCGTACGTTCCCGCGACCCCCGGCGTAGGTGTGAGATGGAACACCGGGGTGGTTTTTAGTCAGTAAGAGTCTGACAGACCCCGCCGCCCGCCCCAGGGCGGCGGACATCCATGAGGATTTTCCACCCCGGAACAAAAAAAAAAAAAAAAAAGCAACCAGTGATGATCCCGGCACGTTTCATTCAAAGGTGTATCCACCAGCTTTGCATGACCAGAACGACTCCACACGGTGCACGCGAATTCTTCCGCAGAAAAGATAGCGCTAGACCAGTATTCCGTATAACGTCAGGCGAAGCACCCCACTTCGATGAGACCAGTCGACGAAGAAGACTGTTGCGAGTTTGCACCTTCTGCTTTATAATCTTGCAGTTTTTGCTGAATGTTAGAGACCTGTCTAGGGTAACATCAAGATATTTAGAGAAGTGCCTATGCCCGATGGACACCCTACCCCAAACGATGTTAAGTTTACGGCCCGCCTCTCTATTGCGGAGATGAAATATGCAAGACTGGGTTTTCCTCGGATTGGGCTTGAATGAGTTAGCGAAGTAATATGTGGCTAAGTTACCAAGAGCGTCTGGCAAGTGGGCCTCAACCTCCTCAAAGGTGGTGGCTTGTGACGTGAGAGCAAGGTTGTCTGTATAGAGAAAGCGCGACGTGTTAGGGTTAGACGGTTGGTGGTTGGTGTAGATATTAAAAAGAATCGGTGCCTTGAGGTAGGCCGTTTTTCTGCGCTCTCCAACGACTTCTTTTCGAGAGAAAGTGGACCTGAAATCGACGATTGTGGAGAAGCTCTCGGAGCCTAGTGGAACATATATTGTGGATAGACTTTTTTAAAGATCTGCAACCATTATTTCAATTACCATCACGATTGTAGAGATCAGATAGGCAGTCGCTCTAGGTAAAATACCGGTATTCAGCTGCATCCAGTTAGACTGGAAGCCGGCCCCAACATATTTGGGAAAAGACTAGGCAGATGAGATGAATTCTAAACAGTTTATTTGAAAATATATGTTGATTAAAGATTTAAGGGATATTTAACTTCGTTTTATTTAAAATCAATATTTTATCTTCAATGCTTAAGGTCAATATAACTTGGTAAATCGTAGTATTGATGACGAAGCCATTTCAATAATTTATAGATAGTAATCATTTTTTACCCGGTATTTATTATTAAATACCGGGTAAAAAAGGGTATTTTTTAATTTTTACCTTTTTTTACCCTTTTTTACCTTTCCTTCCAATTTTTACCTTCCCAATTTTTACCCACCCGCCCATCTCTACCGCTGACAGATGAATAAGCTGCGCAGCGACTCGCAGTTCCGAGCCGTTTTATAAAGTTTGAATCGGGCTGTAAAACAGCAGTGCGGACTCGCAATAATGCTAGATACACACGTAGCAACTTCCGACGTAAGTGACTTGCTCGCAACAGTCGCAACTACAAAATCTCACGACCACACAGATTTTGAAATTGCTGGTGACTGAAGTGTGTATCTATTCTAGCATGACTGTAATCCTAATTTGAAGCAAAGAAGGCTTATTATTATTTTTGCTGTAACATTTCATGGACCACAAACAATGCTCTAAGCCACAAACCCTCAGATTTTTTAAGGCTTTACGCAAAGAAGAGTGTCTACTACTTGTAAAAAACTTAAAATTGGTAAATGGTAAATTCATTGAACTAATTTGGGATTTTGGTAAGACAGGATGTCATTTGTAACCACTGACCTCAGTGACCTCAAAATCTCAAATGTTTATTCAGTGATTTATCGAAAAGCTTTCGATGATGCTGCCAAGAAAAAAAAAAGGATTTATAATGAAACAAAAGTTATGATATGGCAACTCTGACAGTTTGTGGCTTCATTTTGTAGGGTGAGGTGTAAATTGTGTTTTTTGGATTATTTTGATAACGTTATCAATTTTACAATGCTAAAATAGTGTTACATTCTTGAAAGTGCTCAAATATGTGTCGTTGTAGTGATTCATTCAATTATAGTTTGTATGAAGTGTAGTGTCCAACATGTTTCGATGTATACCTTTGTTCAAATGTAATCGCCAAGTGGAATGTGTAGACAAGCGGCATTGCTCGTTGCCAACAATACCCGAAGACATTTTACGATATTCCAGGAGTTTAGAGGAACTCTTTTTGGATGCAAACCATATAAGAGATCTGCCGAAGGTGAGTGGATTTTGTAACCTATCTAAGAGGATTCGTTTCACTCGTGGGCGTTTACCTTATCACTGATTAAGTGTAAATAATATCAATGCGTCCTATGTTGTTATTGGTGCTCAATGAGTATGAATTCTTCAACCCAATTCTCACGTTTTTAAATAGTTAGTTTATGACTGCTATGAATATTTCATATAATCATTTTCTTATAAATATATCTTTTTGTAATTATGTTGACATACAGTCATGTCCCTGAATAAATATCTTCATATTTTTGAGTTTTACAAATTCATACACATTCCATTGATCTAAATAATAATATTACAAAATGCTGTCTCATGGGATTTACAAACTTCTTAATAATATGTTTATTTATTTTGTTATACAGTTGTAATTAATTCAGACTCAACTTGAGTTCTGCCAAATAATACATACCTAATACAAAAAGCATCATAATAAGTCAGATGTATAGACTGGTTGGGTTGGAATTCAAAATCTTGTAACGCATAGATATACCACAAGATAGAAAAAAATTAAGATTCCATGCATTTTATTGAATTATTGACAGGCTTATGGCAAACATACAGACATTTGTTGATACTAGGATAAAAATATTAAATATTATTTAAAATGGAACAGGATGATATAATTTCATTTATTAATACCTGAATAGCCCCCCCCCCCTGCATACTTACCGAAGTTTATTTAGTTTTTATTTTAAATTGCATTGTTTCATATTTTTTAGAATGTTATTTTCTTACTCAGTATGCCAGTGTGTATGTAAAGTAGTGGTTTTCATCTGAATCCAGTTAGACTGGAAGCCATCATACACATAGTTGGGAAAAGGCTAGACAGATGATGATAGTATGCCAATGTTCATCCTATCTGAGTAATTTTCAGCATATCAAAGGTTTTTCAGTAAATTATAATAAACAATAACATTATCACAATACTATTTCCACTGCTGAAGCCTCACCCATAACATCTATGATGCCAAATATAAATGTAGGGTGCTAAAATTTTCGAGCTCACTTTGCTTGCTCTTGCATCCTATATTCTCTTTTTTTTCAGGCTTTTCTGTGTAAGTCTACAAAGTAACTCCTATTTATATATGAATAGTGAAATAAAACCTTACCTATCCAGGGCGGGGTGTTAATATAATTATGAGCTTGCTGTGCTCGCTCTAGCATTGTACATAATTTTTTTTTCAGACTTTACTGTGCAAGTCAACAAAGTACAAGTCCTAGCTGTGTTTGAAAACTTTTCCAGCTTTTTTTGCTCACTCTATCATCCTATATTAATGATCTACCTTTTCTGTATAAGTCAACAAAGTATTTTCTATTTTTGTATGAGTTCTTAAAATAAATCCTAACCTTTTTAAGGCCAAAAAAAGGCAGCCACCATTGAGATGAAAGTCTATCCTGGCTCTTTGAAGGTCAATCAAACTTATCTCTTATTAACAAAATACTTGTTTACAAAGCTATAGTAAAACCAATCTGGAGTAACGGAATAGAACTGTTTGGATGGGTTAGCAACTCCGATATTCAAATTTTACAAAGGTTCCAAAATTTTGCCCTAAGACCAATCTCAAGTGCACCCAGATTTGTCAAGTTATAATAAAGTTAGTCCGAAGTAGCTTGAGGCAAAAAGGAAAGTGGGGTGGTAAATTAAAAACTCTCTCATTGGTGCACTTGCACTGCTGATTCAATATTGCTTCTAATAATAAAGCTTCATAGAAAACAGTGTGGGTTTATTTCAGTTTACTCATCAAATATTTAGAAATAAATATTCAGAATGATCAAAACTAAAATACCTCCTGTGGCCTTAAAACTCAATCCGTCCAATCAGGTTTTGTTTTTCCATATTCAAACAAAGTTTTTTTTTTTTTTAATCTAATATTTAGAGGCTTCAGTGCACTCTAGGTGACTATGCCAGCCTCATGGGATCATTCCTATAGTAGCATAATGGGCATCTTGCATGCTGCGCCAGCAGACTGCAAGCCACCGAACCCAAAAACCGAACAAGAGCGAGTCTGACTCGCGCACCGAGGGTTCCGTACTATCATGTTTTTAAATTTTCATCAGCGAGGCCTTTATTCGTCAGAGAATTTTAACACTGCGGTGTAGAATATTTCAGTTCTAGGTCAGCATCATCTTTTGACCGATAGAGAAACTAATGTAATTTTTTATGATTTCTGATAAAGTGTGCTATTAATAATAATAATAATACTTTATTTGCCAAAATGTAGGTGTACAAAGTAGTATGATCTTATTAAAAATGTGGCCCATTTACATTCTACCATTACATGTGGTGTGCAAATATTTAGCGTCATTGTTTTATTTTTCCTGTAATCTTTACATAAACTTCTATCATATAGAATAATAATAATAATGATAAAAATTTATTTGTCATCATAGGGTCAGCGCAGACCGAACTGCAAAATGCTCGCGCATGGTCGACCAAAATTTTTACTGCATGTAGAATGCATACTCGAACACGCAGTCGGCTTGCTCGAGCATGGTTGAGCATTAAAGGGGCGTGTATTCAATTTTGCGAAGTATGATAATAATTATAAGATATTTTTTTCAATAATCTCAGTAAATGCTCTGCTCTGCTCTGCTCTTGGTGTGCGCTGACCGCTAGTGGTACAATGTAGACATAGACATGGTACTTCAAATAAAAACAGAGGTCAATTAATGTCCCCCATGCTAGGGAAATCCTGTGTTATGGGGGGCAAGAATCATTTCAGATTTTTTCTCTATGCAAACTTCGGAGATAAGGTGGCCAACAGTATTTTTTTGTAAATTTTTCATCAAAAGTCGAAAAATATGCCGCCTAAAGAAAAATTAAAAAATGTTCGAGAATGTGCAAACTGCACTCTCATATGATACCCCACATGCCCTAGTAGCTACTTCGAATTTTTCAGAACCCCTTTCAAAGTTGCAAAAAAAAAAAAATGTTCTTTTTTGCAAACGTCGTCTAAAACTATTCTAAATTTCAAATTGATAGCATGAGAAGTTCTTGAGATATCCAGCTGTGACAGACGGATAGGCAGACAGATTCTCACCATAAGGGTTCCGTTTTACCTATTTGGTACGGAACCCTACCAAAAGACAAACAAGACGCTACAATGTAGTTTTTTTTCCAAAATAATTCTCTCTTTACGATTCCTGACTTATCTTAAGTACTGTATGTTTTTGTTACAGAATTTCTTCAGACTTCATAGACTAAGAAGATTAGGTCTCAGTGATAATGAAATCCACAAACTTCCATCGGACATACAGAATTTTGAAAATCTAGTCGAGCTAGATGTATCTCGAAATGGTAAGTTTTACATAATACATTATTTTTAAAGTGCTTAGAAGTCTTAGTCTACCTACTTGGAATATTATTTCAGATAATTTCACTGGCACATTACAATACTTGCTTAAATTCCAATATATAAACCTCATCTAATTTTAAAATATTATTTTGTTGACTTCAAAAAGTGTTTGTGAAAACCAATTAACAGAAAGAAATTAAATATCATTTAATGGAATCTTTAATGCAAAAAAAGCGCCCGGATTCTGTACGAAATCATCAAAACATTATTGCTACGAATTGAATTTTTCTTAGATCTATTATTCTTTATCCGTCTTTTTATTTTTAAGAGAACTACTTAGCACATAAAAGTAAACATTTTGCAAGTGAACTAACCGTAAACGATAAAAAACAACAAAATTGTATAATATTTTTGTACAAAATTAAAAAATTCCAATCGATTACACTTTCATCGTTCAAAGAAAGGAAGTTTAATACTTTTTGCACCAGATTACGTCACGTTCTTGATCATAAGATTGTTCAATTTACCTTTGAGAGAAAGTTTGAATGTTCGAAACATTTGAGAGGCTAGGTACTTACTATTTTGTTAACCTCGTTCTTTGTTTTCTTTTGATAAATTCCTGAAAATCATAACGATCGGTTCGCTGAAATTACGAAATCACAGAACATTATAGGGTGTAAAATTCGGCTAAAGTACCTATAAAACTTTCTCAAATATTTGTAGCCAAAATTGGCTGAAATCTTTTAAGGCTGTAAGGTGATGTAGGTACCCCCGTTATCAGTATGCACGGTGCGTCCTTTCTATCAAGCGCATAACTTCACGTACGAAGCAGGTGCGAAATACTCGTGAATGAAATATCATTTGACAAAAAAACAATTCGGCTTACTATACCTATTCTAGTAGCAACAAGTCTGTGTGAAACGGATGGACTTCCTTAACAAGTTCTTTAGAAAAATCCATGAAAAATTACGAACTTCCATCCATACTTACAAACTTTAATCCACTATTTACCTCTAGGGAATGAATTTTCAAAAATCTTTTCGATATAAGTAGGTAAGGAATTCTTGTGCAAAATTTCATGCTTCTAGACCCAATGGTTGAGGCTGTGTTGTCTGTCAGTGAATTTAGGTTTTTATTAAATGGACTCAATAGTAGATTAAAGTAGGTACTCTAGATAACTAAAGCAAAACCTGATGACAACGCTGTGAAATGTTACCTATTAGCGAAATAATATTTCGATACTTAATTTGAGGCCACTATCGAAACTATCATTGTTATGGTCGATCAAATAATAGTAGCAATAAACGTCTTGTTTAGCTAACATTAAGTTATTGCGCGATGATTCAGAGTTCATTAAGCTTAGTAGCTTTAATGTTGTCGTAAAAATTGCACATAGGTTTTAGGTTCAATTACTTCATCCAATTTTGAATTGCTGATCAATGCTAAAGTTAGCTGGTTTAACAGACTGCCAACTTATGATAACCGCTGTGATTGACTGACTGAAATAACTAAGCAAATCACTTGACATGAGTTTTACGTCTGTAAAAACTGATTAGCACAACAATTTGCCTAAAACCTTCTTGTTTTAAGCTAACTTTGCTAATCAGATTTTCAGAAACCCAATCAATCAATCTGACTATGCCAGTCTTTTTTCCAACTATGTTGGGGTCGGCTTCCAGTCTAAGCGAATGCAGCTGAATACCAGCGTTTTACATAGAGCGATTGCCTACCTAACCTCCACAACCCAGTTACTGGTTAACACGATACCCCTTGGCAAGACTGGTTGTCAGACTGACTGCCCCGTTGGTCTCGTGGTTGCAAGCGCGACTGCTGAGCGTGGGGTCCTGGGTTCGATTCCCGGGTCGGACAAAGTGTTATTGAGTTTTCCCATTAGGAATTTCTTAGTAACAGTCCGGAGTTTGGAAGTTGGCGGTTTAATACGCCCGTGCCTCGGAAAGCACGTTAAGCCGTTGGTCCTGCGCCTGATCTCTCTCCGGTCGTGTCGGATTGCCGTCCCATCGGACTATGAGAGTGAGGGAAGAAGGAGTGCACCTGTGTCTGCGCGCACACTTGTGCACTATAATATCTCCTGCGTACCTGGCTATTCTCCGTTGAGATTGGCCACCGTGACCGAAATCGGTCGGGGAGGCTATTATTATGTCAGACTGTCAGGCTTCTGACTAGTAACGACTGTCAAAGATTTACGAATGTCAGCCGGGACCAACGACTTAACGTGCTTTCTGAGGCACGGAGGGGTCTCGATATGTAATGTATGGTCATCCATCCACGAACCGACGGGTGCCTAAAAGCAACCCAAAAGTAAATGCAGTAAGTAAAGTAAGTGTATAATGCTACCCAAAAGTAGCAAACCAAAAACAATGCAGAATTAAACATTCTTATAAAAACCACATTGTTCTATTAAGTTGTATAGTTATATGAGGTATTATCTCATAATGAGTATAGTCAAATCACAGCACCAAGTTGATAACAACATAAATAATAGCGATTTACATCGACTTGCTCACATGAGGTTTCCAGCGACCTCGCCTTGCACAAATGCCACACGCGGCTGCAAATCTCCACTAAGCGTCTTTCCCTATTGTGTATTCAATGGGAAAATATTTTATTCTTGTCTAGTATTGTATCAGGTGGGAATTTCTACCTTTAGTCATAACCTATTTGCAACGAAGGTCGTAAGCTGGCACGAATAAGTTGTAAACTTTATGCGACTGTCTCCGGCTGAGGTTAAATTAATCGTGTTTCATGTCAAACGTTCTAGCTACGATACCACGAATAAAAATGTTCCAACAATGTAGCTTATGTCCTTCTTCACCGACTTATATTCCTGGAATGCATAGTTGTTTTATTTTCCTTAGTAAACCTGGTATATAATTACGCTGTGCCAGATCAATGTTAAAGAATTTTCGCCAGAGATGTAAATAAATAATAGAACAACATTTGAACAACCTGGTTGTAGTTTCAGTTGTACATAACCTATTATGAATTCTGTATATCGTAACCGAGCATACACGCGTTCCTAATTATTCGCATGGTACATGGTAATGCATAGCGTATCGACAATACGGCAACTAATAACGTGACACCATTTAGTAATGACGGACGTAGGTATGTACATAATAGGTCACTACCTCACTGCTCACTACCGTAAGCCCTAGTTCTGTATCTGCATGACTAATCACTCCACTTGATAACATACCTGTATTCCCCAGGAAGGCAGACACAGTAGTACCCATAGTTCACCACATTTCGCTAGTTTAGTAATGTTTAAGTCCTAAAACTCCACCGCGACGGTCGATACTCCTCTCGTAATTTAATTATAACTGTTGGTTCCGGAAAGTTTATAATTTGTAATAGGCACGGCAATAAACCATTGCCTAAAATTCAGTCCACTCTTCGATGTTCCCCGCGCTAACATCGATGCCCGAAAAATCTAGACTCTCTGTGCTTCCAGGCTGCTACTGAAAAAAATTCCATACCAATATAAATAAAACCCAACTACGTCATGGGGATCTCAAGTTTAGCAGTCTCGACTGTCACCTGACGAGTAGACCTAAAAAGCAATACTTATTCATTTCCATTGACCATCATCTATTTCCACCATCTCTATCAGCAATTATCTCAGTAGTGACCGTCTTTCCAGCCATAATTATCGCCTTTCACACAATGCATCCATTACCTATTCATTTTTACCGATTTAAGATGGAAATAATTATTTCATCAGTATCACATAGCCTCTTACTATATTGACCTATAAAGAAATCGCGTATGCGATGCACAATAAGAACGTGTACATCTTCAACCTCTATTTTTTAATTTCTCACTAAGCAACTATGTTCTGTTTCACATTTGCATCAAATTGACACCAATCAAAAATTAACTTAAGGCGATGCGTTAAATTAAAGCTGTTCTATTATAAAATGTTTAATTACGGTATGGATACCGTTTCAATGCTGACGGCGGCAAGGTCTCTGGAATGGGGCTGGTGGGGTTTGTAAATAATGTGCAATTTTACTTAGTTCAAATGTGATTATAAAGCACTTCCGCGCTCACATTTTATTATACCAAAAATGTTTTAGAAACTGGTAGACATTTGAAAAGTAAAGTGCGAAAATTCGTCAGCAAAACTGACCGTTGTATTTACTTGGAAACACCAGTAGTCAGTTATGAAGGCTAGACATCAATTTTGTTAATTGTGACTGAATAAAAACCAAGTAAGTAAGTGCCTAGTTTTCCAGTAATTTACCTGATGACGATGGTATTACTTATAATAAAATTTTGTCATTAATCATTATACATCGGTATCGGCTTCTTCCGTATTTATCTGTTACGTAAATAGAAAAGGGTAATGTAGCACAAATGATCACGGTAAATAATATTGAGACCGCTTTGTTATTTGTTTACTTACCTGTTTTATTGAAACTGCAAAGTTTCCTTACTATGTTTTCCTTGAAATCTATTAGAGCGGTTAATAATTATTTGTATTGTATTATAAGTTTGAGAACCAACTGTTCGGCGAACTTGCCGATGTCACCCTTAATTCAAAAATGCTGAAAGGCCTGAAGACCCTCCTCTTTATTTAACCAATGTGTCTTGCCTTGTGTAGATACCACTGACAAAATAAGGAAGTTCACTAAAGAAACTGTATATCAAAATATGAGAGAACAGTTCCGAAACAGGATTTTATATTGAACGATCTGTTCCAAAATACCTACGGTTTACCAAAATATGGCAAAGTGGACAATACCGGTATGCGTATTTAAACTAAGCTCAAGTGGAATGACACTTGGCTAGATGGTGACAGCAGGTGGAGTAGCTTCCTGTCGGAATAAAACCTGAGTGGTGGTTCAACAAGTATAGGAAGATCGATTCCAAGATGTGAAATATGTTTCTAGAATATGGATAACATTGGCACAAAATAGAGAAACTGGCGTAAAAGGGAAGAGGATTCTATGAAAGAGGCTTATTTAGTCCCACTGTAAGATGTAGTGGCATAAAAAGGCTATAGATGACGATGATAAGGATGCAAACCAGAAACATATCCATAGTCCAGGACATCTGGCAATTCTAGTTAAACGTAAAAATCGTTGTTAGATTAATGATTTAAAATAATTTGTATAATTTACCGTCTACAATCGACCTTGTCCGCTCAACGTTACAATTTAAACCGCACAACTACATATTATTTTTACCGCTAACCTGACGTCACCAAGTATTGAGCCTTTGTTATTAAACAAATGCGTTCCCACATTAGCCGAACACCAAGAATTTGTCATTTGCGAACTAGTCCAACAAACTACATGTAATCATTACATGTCGTGTTGCTTTTGATATTATTTCTCTTGGCAATTTTCTTTTTTAGGTCGCTAATCTTTATCTGGGTAGTTCTACGATAAGAGGTTTTAAGTCCATAGAAAATACGGCCGCGGAGAAAAGTTGCTGTTTTTTCATTCAACACTTATATTACGATTTTTGTCCTATTTATGTATCTTTTCACGTAAGGGCAGGTCACTTTATGCATATTTTATTACTTTTTACAAGGCCAGGGTAAATACATTGGGCAGGGTAGAGACACTAAGAGCAGGGTAGATACTTATTTAGCCAGGGGAGAGAATTTGTAACAATAAAAGTAACAAAATTAGTAAAATCTACTTTAATTAAACATTGTGCTCAACATAAAATCAGACTATCATTTTCACCAATCATATTAAACATTAACAGACTACATTATTTCAGCCTGCTCTGAAATTTAAAACAAAAATGTCTTTAGTGTCATTACAATACAACAAATAATAAAATATTATTTTATTAATACTAATTATACAACGTGTAACGTTAAATGCGCAATACCTCATACACCCCAATTATAGCATTAAGTTAAAAGCATAATACAATGACCAAAACTATTTTTTTAAAGCTATTTTTATTAAGAAAATCGTGTTGACCCTAGCATTAGTTTATGCATTCAAAATTGAGTCTTATTGGCTTAAAATAAGACTTAAGACTTCTTTGGCTCAATCGGCGGATAGTATGGCAAAATAAATACCTACCTAATTTTTGAAAAAAAAAAACGTATATTAAAAATGACTGAAATCGATTCAGTAGTCAATTATAAACAAACTATTTTCAGGTTTTGCGCATTTAACGTTACACGTTGTATGGACTAGCGTCTTTTAAGTAATACAAATAATCAGACTTGCAATTATCAGGATAATTTTCATATTACCTGTATCTATGCTACATTTCACTAAATTAACATGTTTTAATCATAAAATAAAATTTAAAATATAAATTAAAGGCACTTTCTTGCCTATATTGCTCTCTAGGAGTCATTTGGTCGACAGTTTTTATAATTCCTTTCTCTTTCTTTTTTAAATATTTTGTCTTTTCTTTTTGCTTTTGCGATTCATATTTTTCGGGATCATTTTTAATCTTTTCATATCGTAGTCTCGCTGCTTCACGTTTCTTCTGTAATCTTTCTTCATGTGTTAACTTTTTCCGCGGTTCCTTGATCTGTAACAATATTAGACAATAACGTAATAACAATATGAACTGAGAACCTCCTTTATTTTTCAGTTTTAAGAATTTACCAAAATTATTTAAATCTGCTTGTTGATAAAAATATGCTATAACTAAGTTTGTTTGCACTAACATTATCTCCCCTGATCAACAAGTCTCTCCCCTGACAGTTATCTTGCCAGGGGAAATATGGCAGGGAAGAGACGTTTTCGTGATAAATTTTATTGTTATAATTGACAAAAGAAATGTTTCTGTAAATTATGTATCACACTTTAACTATTGCATTATTATTAAATTAGACCAGTAAATGCAAATAAATTAAATGAATAATATAACTTTTATGACTTACCAGTGGAGAGACACAATGACCTCGCGAAACCACCACTTTGAACCAACGCGTCGCAACAACTAACAAATGTCGGCGCTCTTAAGGGCTCACGTGTTTGTATTGCTAATTTCACGTTGATAGATGACCTGGAGCGCTATTTGGAATATGGCCGTTTTAAAATTTGTGTTTGTAGTAGCGGAATGAAATTTGCCAGGGTAGATACCCAAAAACATTGGGACAAAAGTTAAGTTTAAAAAATATTGCAAATAAATAAATTTTGTTCTATTTTTCCTTAACAATACTTAAATATATTTATTGAAATTTGTGTTTAACTTACTTTAATTTAATAACTGATAAAAAGAAGGTATGTATCGTTTGCAAATTAAACTGAAACCGACAGGGGGACAGGCCAGGGTAGAGACTTTTTTAGACTTTACAAGGAATTTCAGAAAAATATACTTTAATTAGGCATTTAATCGTGACGTTATTTAATAAAGTGCATTTAGGTGATGTGTTTCATTGCAAAAAATAACAACTTATAGAATACAATTTATATTTTAAACTGATTGCCGCACAAGTTACCTCTTATCGTAGAACTACCCATCTATCATCGATATCATCTTTTGTGTGGTAAAGATAACCTTTAATGTTGTATCCGTTGAACTTAAACACATCTTTATTCTGGACTAAATTGAAATTGCATTAAATGAAGTAGGTATGAGACGAAGATCATAAATGAAAAATTCTGAATTAGGCGTAGTTTCAAGCCTTTCACACCGCTCATAGTCACGGGTAAAGATGAAAATCTGAGTTAATGAATAGTGCTGCCAGCCAAAATCGCTTCTTTGTTACCGTTCTTATCCACGCAGAAAGCTCTTTCGTGTTGTTTGTGTTGTATAAACAGAGCTTTTGCAAATATAAGAATCATATCTAAAACTGTAACTGTTCGCGAATTGCAGACGAGATTTAACGATTCAGACATTAGGAGCAAAAAAAAGATCATCTAATTTGTATCATAATTATTTCGCTGTATTCCTTGGACTAGGACAAAATAAGGCAGAAAAAGAAGTGCTGCACAGACCTGAAATTAATTTGGATATAGGCAGGACGGTGATTATAATGATGTTTCCTAAGACTTGAATCAAGCGAACTCAACCTTCGATCTTTGAGAGCGCAATTTATATTAATATTATAAAGAGGAAAGATTTGTATTATGTTTGTAACGAATTGGCTCGTAACGAGTTGACCGATTTTAAAAATTCTTTCACCATTTAAATGCTACATTATCACTGATTAATATAGGCTTTTTTAATTGCAAGAAAAAAAAATGTCCACCCGTGCGAAGCCGGGACAGGCCGCTAGTCTATGTGTGAACATTCACTAGAACAAAATCTCTGTCCAAATTTTGACCCGGTAGCGTGTATCTAGTGTAATGTTAGCCTTTAGTGTTTCACTTCATTAACTAATTTGACGAGGGTCCCAAGCGCAATTCTTTGCTGTTCAAAATATTGGAAGTTCAGCTTGCTTAGTTAACATCTAATGCAATTTTGGTTTTTTGTGTGTCGAATGTTGATGTAAATTAAAAACTTTCTAGTTTACAGTTTTTAAGTAGTTTACGGTTACATACTGCCTCAGATTCCGTACATCATGATACGTATGGGTATATGTATAGTAATTTACCAACGTGTACCTACATAGATGGCAAGTTCGCGGTGGGTGATTCGAGTACGTTTCCAACGACCCGTGTAGATGAACTAGATTTCCTGTTAAACTCGCCATCAAGCGGTTAGTGCTATGTTATGTTGCGATACTGACCTCTGTGTATTATTCACAGTTAACTGCTCCGCTCTGAATTTTAAAACAATACAACGAAGTATTGCAATTTTATGCTGGAACCATATCAAACCAAACAGTGTAATTTCAGCTTGGCAAATAATTTGGGCGCAAAACGTTGTTAATAGGCTCTAATTAGCAATTTGTTTGTTATTGCAAAGAGACCCGTCTGTTGATGACATCGTGAATCTGGGTACATAATTAAGTCGATCCTGTCAACTGTAATTAAATTACATATTTTGTAGTAATAACATTACTTCAGACCAGCAATTACTTTAGCGAGGTGCTTAATGTAGAATTTAATAATAACCTGATGTTTCACATTTTCTCTGTGTAAATATACAGCGTAATTTCGTTTAAACGTACTCTCGAGACTCGAGATGTTAGATGTGCTTTGAATTTCAGAACAAGCTACTCACTAGATTATATGTTTGAAAAATTCATTTGCTAAGTAATATATTTCTAAAATAACTAGATTATTTTCCTATGGAATCCATTCCACTGTATCTGCGACACCCATCGTTATAAACGGAAAGAGAAGTCGTTGCTAGTAATAAAACCGAAAAAATAACAGTGCCTTGCAGGACACCATGAGAAGTATTCATCACATCATCTGGTAGAAGAGATTCTAAAAACTAATTCCATTTGACTTTATTGTCGCAAGATGCAAATCCGTTTGAGTTACTTCTTCAAGTCTAGTCTAGTTTGCATAAAATATGTCTTCCTTGTTGCCACGGTTCCCCGCTTGCGCTATCTTTATTCAATCTAAGCATGACCTACCAACTACGCGACGTAGATGCTTTACTGAAGAAACTTAGTAAGCTTTCTAGTGGAACTACTAGTGATATAAGCTTAATCTAGAATTCTTGGAAACTCCTGCCTGACTACCGTTGGAATTCTCTGTGGTGCACTCGCAAAGTAAGTACTTAAATGTTTTTTGACGATATGGTTATAATGTTAGCTATAGACATATTTATTTGTATGAAATAATTATTATCAGCAATGATAAACACCATAAGTGGTGGACTGGAACCACTTGAATCTGACTGCCACAAATTACACTTATAACATCATTTAAGTCTGTGAAATGTGCGGCATGAACAGAAAATTAAACCGTCCCAAAAGTTTTTAACCGACTTCGAAATCACGAAAAAAAAATCTGCTGTTTAATACAAAAGTTCAATACCTTCTTGACCAAAATGTATTAAACGGCTGATTTTTTTTTCGTGATTTTAGAGTTGGTCCCATAGTGAAAGTTGTTCAGTTCGATGATATAAAGCACCTCTTAAAGTTTGTAATTAATGTTATCAGTTCAAGGGTTACATTACCCTTTACAATCTATATATATAAAAAGAGAAGTCCTGACTGACTGACTGACTCATCAACGCCCAGCCTAAACCCTTGGACCTAGAAAGCTGAAATTTTGCACAGAGGTTTTCTTTATAATGTAGACGAGGAATAAGGAAGGAATTTTCGAAATTCAACCCCTAAGGGAGTTAAATAGGGGATGAAAGTTTGCATGAAAACTCTTATTCCTTGGGTTAATAAACTTGAAACTTGGCACGAATACTTATCTAAGTAAATTATGAAAATTGGTCTTTTTGTTTTTCTAAACTATCTTCTAAAGGGGGATGGGGGGGTGTCAAAATTTGTATGGAAGAATTTTAATGCACGGTCCGATTAACTCAAAACTCAGTATTTATACTTAATACCAAAAATAAAGAATTACGTGTATCAGGGTTTTTCGAAAATCTACCCCTAACAGGGAGAAAAGGGGTAGTTAATTTTACAGGGCAAATTTTACTGCCTGGCTTAATTAACTCAAAAATTGGTATAAATAATCTGTGAGTCAAAAAATTTCACGCGGACGAAGTGGCGGGCAGAAGCTAGTAAAATATAATTCTGATTGTCAAGGGGTTCATTACCGTTACGCTGTAGGTAATTAGAAATAATGAGAATTCCATTTTTGGTTTGAGGTCAAAAGTATTCAGAGTGATAATTATGTTGTGAAACTAATCCAAATTGATAACTAATCTTCTTCATTTTCCAATCGCACCACAGTAGAATTCATCATTTAGCATCTTTATTATTGTGGCTAATGCATTCTAAGAAAAAGTTTCGTTCTTCTCAGCTGATGTTAGTGGTGAGAATCGCTTGCAAACAACTTGCAAACTTTTAATCACGAGCTGTCTAGACATTTTATTTGTTTTTTGGTGAAAGGTCAGAGGTGGAGCGAGTGTTTCAATGACTGCCCATGGGGCTGTTGAACTAACGGAGCGTGCTGCCAAACATCGTATTGTCCTCTATACTCCCACACGTTTGCACCGCTCACGCTTCTCGCTTGTCTGCCCCATATAGCCGTTATTACAAATCCCATCGCTCTCTCATATCACAGATTCCTGTATGTAGTCTATAATGGTGTTCATAACTTGAACCTTATTCTTCATTTTTAACCGAACATATATGCTCCTTATCACACGAGGCAGGTTTTCGTTATACAAGTATTGGATCACAGCAGTGAGGTCACTTTTGAACCGGTTTGGTTACAATAAATCTAATAATATGTTATGGGCTGAGCATTTTGTAAGATTTGCTGTCGTTTTTGTGAAACAAATCAAAGCCTCGGAATAAAAAATGTAACTGCTGGAAGTGTAAGTTTAATTAAAGAATAGCATTGTATTCTTGGTAAAAGATATTTTCTCAAAGATACTACAGAAAATTTCAGTCTGTTTCAAGTCCCACGACACACATATATATATTGCACTAGCTGCTACCCACGACTTCATTCGCGTGAAATTTCATATTAACCCCCGACCCACTGCGTCGCATCGCATCGCCCGTCTACGCTATTAGGTACTTCGTTTTCGCTTAGCGTTCTTTCTCATATTTTTTTGCTCGTCTCTTAAGGACCCTAACGTAATGTTAAACAGCCTTCCTCTTCGAAGTGGGCTATCAAATGCAAAAAAAAAAACAAATCCGACCGATAGTTCCAAAGATTAGCGCATACAAACAAACAACCTCTTCTTCTCTGCACAAAGGAGAGGATATTTAACAGGAGTTTTAACAGGTTTTTTTTTTTTTTTTCTCATTGTTCCTCTCAACTGAAGCACCTGCCATCTAATCTCTTCACCACCCTTGGTTGACTGGTAGAGAATGCCTAAGGCATTAAGTCCGCCTTTGTACCTTTTTGTGCGAAAAGTTTAAATAAATAAATAAATAAATATTTCAAGATTTTTCTCGATGATGTCGTGGTTTGATTCAACATAATTCAGGCCAAAATAAAATTCGCTGAGAACTGCGGCGTGCGGATCAAATCGTTCGCAATGTGGAACATCGTTAACGACCAATAAATTAACCTGTAACTTCTCAAAGTTGTAACTTCACACATGTCGTTACATTAAATATTCAACTGTACAGTAATAAAATCAAAGCGTCAGGAAATATCCAAGTTGGGAGCAATGGCACATTTACTGTCGCAGGTGTGACTAATTCTTGCGTGCGAGCAAGTACTTAGAACAAGATGTTTAAAATAAAGATAAGTTTGAAATAATTGAAGTGTGCATGTTAAATCTATACTTTTATAAATATGTTTGATGAAATATGTAACGTAACATATTCATTCCCACGTTCGTATTTGTTGCGTTTGAAGACAGCCATTATGCAGCAAGCAGCGATGTGTTTCATATCAACGCTGTCAAAACAGTGACTGTTTGTTTGTAAGTCTTCTTTATTTGGATATTTATTCAAGAGGATTGTCGACACTATTAATAAATTGAAAATCTATTTAGTCCGTCAGTTAGAGTATTGGAAAATAATGGACATATATTTCTTTTCTTGTTTTTGTAAATCAATGAATATTGACAAAGATAAAACGCATCAAAACTCGGGAGTGGGGGCTCGTGACATCAGAACGCACTAAATATTATACCAATGTGTGACGTATTGAGAATTTTAAAAGCGTCGTACCTTCGTCAATTTTGGTTTACGTAACAAAAGAAAAGTACGGTTCAAATACTTTTTGATAATCTAACTGAGGGACTAATTAGATTTTTCAGTCGACAAGCCTATTCAATTTACATTTTTGTTTTACCTTAGGTTTGTCAATAAAGAGGCTATTAAATACATCTTCGTTATGAAATTAACTGTATAAAGAAATAAAAATATAAACATCCAAATTGAGAACCTCCTCCATTTTTGAAGTCGGTTAAAAATGAACAGCACCTACCACCAACGATAGCTTTATAGACTTATAAAACTGTTTTTGAGCGTGAATTTCCGTAATTAGTATCGTCCAGCTAGCCCGGAAACAAAATGCAAACATCATATCGTTTGTTTACAGGGGATGAATGTTTAACATCTTTAGTTCACCCAGTTTCAAATGCTTCTCTCAGAAACTGCTTAGAAAACCTAGTTTACATGAAATATTGTAATATTTAAATGCAAAATGTGTGTGCTAGGTTGTTCACGCATAGCCGATTATTCAATCGTCTGTATATTTGTCTATGCAAACCGTTCAAAAGAGCGGCCTGTTTTGTGTTACTTAACCGATTACGAAGCCAAAATGATTATTATCTCTTGAATTTTTCGTCATATTATGTACCTTCGTATCTTTTTGGATAAAAGAAGTGTGCTTATATATTACTGAAAATTATTCACAACACAACTATCATGTCTACATTTTCCTCATAACATTGTGAGCCATATTAATAACTGCCGTACGTTTTACCTCAGTGGTCAACAGACTCGTTAGTGCGAGGCGCGCAAAACAAATAGGATTTTGCCCTCAGGGGGTGTCTATTGTGCCCTGAGTCCCACTGGTTGAATCGACAACATCTATTATAGTGAGCGTTGGGTCGGTATAGACTACTCGTTCGTTGCTTTGTACAACGAACAACTCAATAACGTTCTAATGGGATTCCAGTGGTGGTAAGCCACGCGAGACCGCCACTCGACCGGGGACTATAACTTTTACTGTTCATTTATCGAACCTGCATTGTTTATCATTTATAAATGTAGAACTGTAGACTCGCGACCTATAAAACTTACACCGTATGTTTGCTTTATTTTTTGCTCGTCATGAAGGTAGGTAGGCACTGCGAGGTCAGCTGACATTATTGTAACATGCGAATCAAACATCTGCTAACCAAACTATGCGAGATGAGAAATGGGTGCGTCCGAGACCCAATGAAAATCTGTGGTTGTCTGCCGAACACTTGTTACATCATCTCTTTAAATAAATTGGTTGGTTGTTCAATTAATAAACTGAATCTTGTGCGTATTTAACAGGAAGGTTAACGAGAGTAATTATTTGTAGTTTTGCTATCAACCAAACATGTGCATTTACATAAGGAGGTCGTTCGCTCAAGTATTTGAAACTCCCATTTCACTATTTATACTTTTTCGAACCGCTTGCTACCTATAACCGTTTACGATTAACTGAAGTAAGTTAGTATATTATGACGTAATAAGTCCAGGAGTATCTAACAAATACAAATCCACAACTGTGACAGCTAAAAAAACTAATTTATTAACTGTTTACACGCACACTTGAACCGTTTCGCGACGACACAGTCATGCATGTTATCTTGAAAACAATGAGCAAATAGAATTCAAAATGAGCCCGATTCATTCACCTGCTTACTTTATATGACGAGACATGTTTTTGTTTATCTATTCCTTTCAAACGGCTTTATCGAATTTGGCATATTGCAGTCGGTAATTCCATATTCCATCTCTTAGAAAAAAGCAATTCGCTTATCTAATACATTCCTACAATGAGCAATGTGTGTTTAGTCTTGGATGCATCTATGCAAGCCTAGTTACTCTTCGTATACGATAAGACAATCATAGCAATAGAGATTCCGCCGCAAGATGAAGATTAATTTCCTTCCAGTTGCCGTTTCTAGGTCCCCCATTCGATTCACCGTTGGTTTGTGCTTTGCTACGGATATTACGTGATCCCGGCCATATGCCACTTGTACTGTAAAATTATCATCTTTGTTGTGGTTTGTAGCATTGATTAGCCTTTCTGTTAGTAATATAATAAATTACATTAATCCAAATTCTCAAAAGAAGTTCTCAAAATAGTAGTTGGACAACCCTTGCTCAGAATGATTCTGCTCAAATTTTATAAATACGTCACCACTTTGTTAATTGTTCGCTTGTCATACTTTCCATTTGACCTACTCTTAGAATAGTAGCTAATTTAAACGATTCACGATCTAATTTAATGGAATGATATGAAAGCGGTCTTTGAGCATGCTGCATTGATTGAAGTGAACTTCAAACTTATTGGGAGCACTGACATACGGAAATATTCAAGAGTTTGTAGTACTTACCACTTAAATCTTTAGAACGGTTTATGAATTACAACGGAAGTGCCATTACCGTAGACCTGAAGTGAACATATTCCCGCACCCTTCAGATAAACAAAGCGGCATACTAAGGCCGAGATCTATAAACGTTACTTAGGTCGTGCTTTGACTTGGACATCTTCCCGACTCTATATTTTAGTTTGACAGTCGTGAGACGGTGATAGGGAAACGCTTAGCCAATGTTCAAGTTAAGTAACGTTTAAAGATCTCGACCTTAGAATCCAAATAACATACATTTCTTAAAATAGCTACACTCGCACTCAAAAAGAGCATTTCCCCGGCCTCCCTTTTAAAAATGTTTTAGTTATACATTATTCAATGAATGATTTATCACGGTTTCGAACACCTGTTACATATTATATTGATGATTTTCTTTTAGAACGTGGAAGAAGTTATATATACTGAATAGACTATACTTTATTGCTGTTGAACTATTATACGTTTACCGGCAAAGATAGTAAGTATAGTATTCTGTGGTATTTGTAGACTATACCGTATAGTGTGTGAGACGGATTGCACGCAGGCATTTGAAGGAAAACCAGATATCTAACTTCCACTTATGGTTTACATATAATTAATTAATTATATTAGCTATGTACAATTATTATAGTCATTGTTCAATTGCACCTTTAAGAATGTGTTTGAAAATATTTACTTAAAGTTATTCGTTATCTCGTCAAAATAAAGCGATCTTATAGTAGGTATATCGCTTCATATCATCATAATGCTTTGACGGACAAAACTAACGACGTGAGATAACCAATACTTATTAAAATTTAGCTTCTGGTTAAAAGTTACTGACCTGTGTTGTCGTTTGGGTTCATCCATGAAATAAGCACAGCTCATGGCTTGACAAATAATTGATGACGACACGCCCGTTGGAATGCCCGCCCGCGAACCGGAAACCGGGGCGAACTACCGTTAACATCGTGAAATTAGAAAACCAGTTTGGTAACTGCCTTCGTAATAGTGTTTATTTTGCTAAAATCTATTCAAACTTAAATTTAATTACGCTGTTTAAATCTCTTGTTTGTTATCGATATGAAACAGTTTCTTGACGATGGTTAATTAATTGAGTAATATACCTTTGGGGCAATTCATAAATTACGTCACACGTAATGGATGAGGGAGTAGGAGTCAAGCTTCGTGACGTCACATGATAAATCTAAAGTAGGTACTAAAACTCTAAGCTTCAACCCTAACGCGAAACTTTAAAATATTACCAACTCTATTAATATTTAAATAAGGTTTAATTTAAATTGTAGTACTGTCCAAAAAATATGAAATTTATGATGTAATTTTTTTCAGGTTCATTCAGTGATGAAGGTAGCTCTTTAAAAGAAACGTTTTTCATTATACAATAGGGCGATGCTGGAGTGTAACAGTTTTGCTATATACAACTCTTGATATGCATATCAGTTGTGCACGCCACTCGACCTACCTTGGTATCCGTTGGTCGATTAACTACGGGTTACGGGACTGTTACGATTTACCTGCTCTTGTAAAGACGTTTTGTAAACAATTAATTTGACTTTATTAATTAATCGATCTTTTATTATCTTGATCATCTTTGCCTTTAATAAGAAGTACTTAGTTTCTAATTTATGAAACTCATCATCCTAGCCTTTTCCCAACTATCTTGGTGACGGCTTCCAGTCTAACCGGATGCAGCTGAGTATCAGTATTTAATTGCAGCGATTGTCTATCGGACCTCCACAACCAAGTTACTGGGTAATACGAAAACCCTTGGTAAGACTGGATGTCAGACTTTCGGGCTTTTGAATTAATTTATGAAACTATTTGTATGAAAGACTATTTTAAGTGTTACAATAACACTTGAATCACTGAAGGTGCTTTTTTACAACTTACTAATTCTAAACTGATGTTTCAATCTTGTGAACCTGGCTATTCCAAGAACATTTTGAGTTAAAATAATATGCCCTTTGAAAACGAGACTAATTGTTTTATCTTGTAAAATAATCATAATTACAGAGCCCAGCAGGGCTCTCTAATGCTCATTAGCTAATAAACTTCTGCTAAGAATCAAGCTTGATGAATGAACTAGCTCCTGCCCATGACTTCGTCCGCCTGAAATATTTTGTTCCCTCGACCCACCCCGTCGTCGCATTGCATCGCCTGCCTGCGCTATTACTGTTCTTTCTGACTTTTTTTGTTTTTGCTCGGCTCCGAAGAGTGTCTTAGCGTGATGTTAAGTAGCCTATAGCCTTCCTCAATTATTGGGCTATCAAAAGAAAAATATTTTTTTAAATCTGATTGGTGTTCCAGTGATTAGCGCGTATAAACAAACAAACTCTTCAGCTTTATTATTAGTCTAAATAGATATGCTTAATTTATCATCTTGGACAAATTATACACTTAATACAATCATTGTTTGATGTAAATATGAGGCAAATGATACTGGTATTCAGTATTATCCTCGTCATATTCTACTGTTAACATTAATTAATAAAACGTTTACACTTGAGTGACGCACAATTTGTCTAACAATTTTATTTTGTCTTCGACATGTTGGTTTCAATTGAAGCCAATAGAATGTAATCAGTTCGACCAATTTTTTTATCAACATCGGCTCCAGATTTGTCCTATATATTTTTATGTCAGCCTCATTGGAACCTTATGCTAAACTAACGCTATGTGAAAATCAGAAAATAATAATGTCATCGATTAAATTATTAAAATTAAGTCAATAAAACCAATTTATGATCAATTTAAGGGTAAGAGCGTCTTTAGTCAGTGTTAAAACTGACTAAAGAACCTTCAATTTGACAATCCAAATGACATGATTCTTAGAAAGTGCGAAGGTGGATGAAGTACTGTATCTGTACTCGCCTACCGTAAGTAATAATTTGCCGCTCCGTTGACCTTTGATGGGTCTAAAGAATTAAGGTCTGGAGACTATTACTGAGAAGCAACAGGCTTTGATTCTCTCTCTGTTAGCGTGCGTCATGTTCAGATGTTACGTGCAAAGAAAGATTAAATTGAAAGTGAAATCTAACAATTACCTACTATTGCTCAACTTTGACGTTTGCGGTCATCGCCTTACCCGATGATGCTATTGACATAACTAACATTTCATATGCTTAAGAAACAAGTAATTTTAATTTTATAAAGATCATCGATAAAATTAAAAATGTTATTCGTATTCAAATCTTGGTTCGACCTTGTCTCGACGTCGTTTACATTGTTTTGTTTCACGTCTGGAAACGTGGAACAATCGCAAATTATTTTGATGACCGCAATTTTATGTCCATGTGCCAATTACTCTCATGTCGACCTTCGACGGCCCTTAGCTTCACTGAATGCGTGCGATGCAGTAGGTCCTTGTGTGGCGGTAACTGTGCCATATGCCGAAACTGCGATCTGTTACCAGTGCCGTATTTGGATGCTCAATGTTGCAGTAACCTACATGAAGTGCTTTCTTGAAAGGTTACGAAAGTAAACTACATATTTTAATTTATGCCACATATGCTTAGTTTAATATACCATTTAAATGCTACTAGACTTAATATTGTTGCATTTACAATTCTCACGCTTTGAGTTTTGTAATTTTATGAAACAAAACAATCTGCACAATATTATGTGCTATTTCGATTCACAAAAAAGTTATAATTATTTCAAAGGCAAATTGAATCGTGTACCCTTTGTTAGTTTGATTTACACAAACAAAGGGCACGAATTTTTATATTCAAGTTTGACAAGAAGAGCAGCACGGTATTGCGTAACACACTATCAGTAGCAATGGGTTTCATTTTGACAGTTCTACAACATTCATTGCGTTATTTGCGTTGTTGAGCAGACACATTTTTTGAACATATGGAGCAATGGATTAGCAATTCTCAATGCTTCAAAATGATTCAAATTGAGAGTAATAGTGCGTTACGCAATTAGGGTGCCGGTTTAATTTTTAAAGCTCCAACGTAGCATGTAGCAACAGAAAACAGCTGAACACCGCACGACGATACAATCCAGCCACTTACGTAAACATCGGTGTGTAAACTATTAATTACACAACGTATTTATTTTACAGACATTCCCGATATCCCGGAGGATATCAAAAAGCTGCGGGCGCTGCAGATTGCTGACTTCAGCAGCAACCCGATCCCGCGGCTGCCAGCTGGGTTCAGCCAGCTGCGGGCACTCACCGTGCTCGGCCTCAATGATATGTCCCTTACCAGCCTGCCCAGCGACTTTGGCAGGTGAGACACATACGTATTGTGTACACATAGTAAAATACTGAACGAGTAACATTTTTTCGTGGATGTTAAATTGGTATGCTGACACAAAACTAGTGTCTCAAGTGCTCAACATGGACCTTTCGACATAACCGTTTTCTGGATGGAGCAGTGTCCTTTTTGGAAATTAATTTCCACAAAACCCACAAAACCGATCATTTAAAATTGCTTTTCCACTCATTATATTTTGGTATTCAACAAATATATTAAATTAAAAGAACTGGAACGCAATATTTAATTAGCGAGCGAGTCAATAATGTTCAAGGATGGTAATGAAAAATTCCGCAAATGAAAACAATATTTGATTCTAACGCTCATTACCTACCCTGGGCTAAATCCTGTTGTTAGCAATGAGCCTTTGTGGGATATGACTAAAGATTTATAAACTAACAATGAAAAATAGTCCTTTGTCACGACATGAAAACGGATTGTACGCTCTTATTACGTGTTTTCATGTGACTTTTCGCTCTTTGTAATACCGTGATAAGTAGAACATCGTAAAATTATTAATATAAAGTAATTTTTAACGTAAAATAACTACATTTTGTGATTTTAATGCAATCAAAATATTGGTAGTGTGTGGCTTAGATAAGAATAAAGGTAATTCCTTTCAATCGTTATCTGTTATGTTATCAAAGGAATGAGGTAACTTGCATTTAGCTGTTTAGTTTAGTTGAGAATTTATTTATATTTACAGGGTTATGATCATCGGTGTTTAAACAAAGATTTCGTCCGTCAAACCCTATAATAAATCTTGCACTACGGGGCAATTGCGTAACACATTATCAATGGGAATCGGTTTCATTTTGACAGTTCAACAACATTCATTGCGTTATTTACGTGTTGAGCAAACAAATTTTTCGAACTTATGAAGCAATGGATTAGCAATTTTCTTCAAAATGATTCAGATTCTGATTGATAGTGTGTTACGCAATCAGGGTGTTGGTCTATACTATAATCCTATCATATTTTTGTTCTTTCTTAGTATTTTTTGTCTATTTTGAATTGTCTTGGGCCTTGAAGCGTCTTTAGCAGTATTATCACGAAGGATCTTTGTTAGCATGTTAGAGCTACGAACTAAATCAAAGCCGAATAGGCAAGTTTGTGTGGTAAGACGGTTATTAACCGCTAAGTACTGTTAATAAAAGAATTATTTTTCAATATAGCTTACAGATAACATGATTGCTTTTGCTCGACTTGTTACTAATTTCCTGCGGGAAATTGATTTTAGTTCGACATTGATCAGAAGCCTTATGTTCAGATTCCATCTCCGAGCCGTTCCTTCTTATAGTGATTGTTAATTGAAATTTAATAGGGTAGCCTACAATTCTATAATGAATATGTAAATCATTAAGTTTTGGAACAAAACGCTCAGGACTAACTAACTACATTGATAACTGAGTTCAGCTTGTGAGGCCTTTTAAAACCTGTTTAAACATTCAAAGGTAGGGAATAGTCAGCTTAAATTATTCAGCAGATTTTAGCAACCTGCCTGTGACTCCCTTCCCTCCGCAAAAAATGGACGAAATACGTTATTTATTATTCAAGTCAGTGCCTCTTCGCAAATTCGAGTTACTGTTCGTATTCCACTAAATAATTCCTTAATAGGCGACGTTACATCACTTATTAGCCTATAATGTTCCCACTGCTGGGCTGGGTCATTAGTTTCCTCTCTTCGAGAGGGAGTGGGGGTGGCCCCAGTGCGGGTTGGTAGAAGAATTTTTGGTTCTAGCACATGATTGCAAATAGAATCCAATAAAAAGTCAATAAGGCTTAATTATATTTGCATGTAGATCAAAGATTGTGTCTTCTAATTTCTAGTCGTGAAAGTTCATGAATAAATTGATGAAGTCACGAGTCTATAGTTACACCAACAAATTGTATGACCAAGCTTTGTTTGAGCGCAAGGCAAAAGCGAAAGTTGAACTGGAAAGCTATGGTCGGCTCTTAGAGTAACCTCCTATTGACGTCTATACAAGTATACAAACAAATAATACGTTTGTAAAACTTGTTTCACGTTCTTTTTGTCAAGAGTACATTCTTTCTGTTCTCTATAAGTACCCTCTATTGTGTAACGCTTAGGCCATTGTACGGGGATTACGATGAGAAAAGCTTTACGGATTCTTCTTTTTATGTATCATGTGAAGTTGTTTGTCATTGATGCAAACAGAAAACTAGACAGCTGTGAATGGTTCCGGAACACATTGTGCTAAATAAGAAGATACACATGTTGCGTCGACCCCAGGCAGGAGAATTATGATGAGAAATTTGGGGGCAGGGGAGTGCCCCCGCCAAGACGAGCCAAGCGAAGCGCAAGGGCACTACCTACCTTTTCTCGAAGCACTTCGTCGTATTTTTGAACCTTCTTAACTTTTTGAAGTGAAACTTCTTTACGCACGCTTGACTTGGGGAGTAAGCTGGCGAACGCGTGACGTAAGCGTTACGAAAAGTGTGATCGGGCAAGGCGAACGGAAGTTAAGTGGGGGATATAAGCAAGAGACAGCAGTGCGCGCGCACATTTTCTTTCTCTCTTCCTCTCATAGCCAAATACGTTCCGTATATCAAAGCACACTGCAGGCTTATTGTCTGTATCACAGTGTAGGAGCAAGAGAGAGCAGTGCGCGCGCACATTTTCTTTCTCTCTTTCTCTTATAGCTAGTAAATGAAATATACATACAGATGGAGCGAAAGAAGCTTCACTTCAGTCGTGTGGTCATAAGCACACTCGTTTTTTTTTTTTGTTTTGTTTTTTTTGAGGATGGGAAATCATCAAATCACCCCTCCCGCTCTGGGTGGAGCAGAAGGGAGTGTCAGACTCTTACTGACTAAAACCCACCCGTGTTCCTTCCTTAGCCCTTTGTGTTCCGGGGTAGCGGTAACCCTTTCGGACAATCCCGCTGCCCCGGCAGGCTTACTGTACTCAGGATTTTGTAATATCTTAATTTAAAAGAGTGTCCTTGGAGTTTCTTGCCCGTTCTTCTCCAAGAGATCTACGTTTTGGAATGGGCAACTAGCTTCAACTTTCTGACTAACTGACCGACTAGTTAATTTTGACAATTCAAAAATGCCTGGAAATGGTTTAATTGAAATAAATGCTTTGAGTTTGAGTTTGCTTCGGCCCTTTCGGGACCCTTCCTTGCTGCTGACATCTCTTTGAGGCGCGCGTGGAACACGTACGCGCCGTCCGGCACTGGCCTGGTCCTGATCGGACGGAGGGTTACCCATTACTCTACGCCCGCAGGCCCGCGCCTACGGTGGCCGGGAGTCGTCACGCGGCTCCCGACGCCCGGAGCGTCTCCCGGCACCCGACGCCCGGAGCGTCTCCCGCGGCGGCTGGGACGTGAGTCTCTCTCCCTCAGCCGTCCCGCCACCTCCTTCGCTAGCATGACTGCTTCGCAGAAAGAGGTGACTGCCTCCCACTCCCTCTCGCCCCGGACCATGGCTTGAACCAGGGCCGGGCGCGAGAGGTCGCCGCCGCTGCCGATCGCCTCTGCGAGAACACGGCAGTGCTCCGCCCAAATGGGGCATACCGCCACCGTATGCTCCACCGTGTCCTCTGGGCGATCCTCGCAGTGGTGACACCCGGGCGTTTCCTCCCGCCCGATGGTGTGCAGGAACCTCCCGAAACACCCGTGTCCGGTGAGGACCTGCGTCAGGCGGTAGGTGAGGGCGCCGTGGCGCCTCTCTAGCCACTCCTCAAAGAGGGGTCTTATCGCCACTATCGTGGCGTGCCCTGCGCTGGGTTGCGAGAGTCGCTCTTTCCATGCCGCCATGAGATCGCGCCGGAGGTCGGTCCGCTCCGCCGCGATTTGCCGCGGCAGCGGATTTTCCCCCCGGCGTAGTGCCTCCGCGCGCCACTCGAGCGCCAGGCGCGCGAGGACTATCGCCTCCAGATCCCACGGCGGCAGTCCAGCAAGGAGGCTTGCCGCCTCGCCCGAGATCGTGCGGTATCCCCGGATTAGCCTTACGGCTACCACCTTCTGGGGCGCGTTCAGGTAGTGGGCGGCTCGCCGCCGCAGTGAACGCGCCCACACCGGGGCCCCATACAGGGCCATGGACCGCACGACCCCCGCGTAGAGCCTCCGGCAGGAGGCGTTTGGCCCCCTCAGGTTGGGCAAGAGCCGCTTGAAGGCGGCCCCGGCCCGTTCCAGTTTGGGAGTCAAACGTCGGAAATGCTCGACGAAGTTCCACCGGCTGTCGAGGACGAGACCCAGGTATCTCATCGTTGTCTCGAAGCCGATGTGAACCCCTCCTACCGTTAGTTGGGATCCCGAAGGCGGCCCGTTCCGAGGCCCATGAAAAGACATGGCCTCGGACTTGTGCAATGCCACCTCGAGACCCAACTGCCGGATCCTCTCCACGACTATCGCAACCCCGCGTGTCATCGCGTCGGCCGCCGCCTGATGCGACCTTCCCTGCGCCAGGACTAGCGTGTCGTCAGCGTAGCAAACCAAACCTTCTTAACTTGGGTTTGGATTATACCAGATAAACAAAATTTTCGGGATATTTTGTCAGTGGTTGACTTATTAAACCTAATAAAGTTTCAATTGCACAGCTTTTATACTTTAGATTTTATTGATATCTAAAATACCCCGATTTCGTCACTGATTCACTGACTCACTGATGATCATCAAAACACTTAGGGTATTTCCTGAAGTCCATATATATTTTGACTAAGGTGTAGTTTGCGAAGTTAGGCCTTGCAGAGTTATTAGGGCGTGTAGAGTTAGAAACTTGGCTCTACATGAGATCTGATTACTTTTTGACAGTGCGAGCTACATGGTCTCGTCTTGGCAACATTTAACATGAAATGTTTTTGTGGGATATAATATAGTATAAGTAGAAGTTTTGATAAAATTTCTGTACAATAACTTGCAACGTGAACTTCAACTTTATACTAGTTTGCGAGAACATAATATGTAAGTCGATACGTACCCTATTAGCAACAAGATTTATATGATCGTCATCGTCCAGTGACTGTATCGTACGCGTGATGTCGGTGACTAATGCCGTGTCTTGACAGTTTACTACATGTGTATGCAGTTACCATGATGTTTCAATTAAAACTCATCGGGTTACAAGTAACTTGCATTGATTGATTAATTGATATTCAATAACATCCATTAGCACGTATGCCGCGAACAGTTATGTATAAGTTGTTATTTTACATTAATTGCACTAAAAACCTCGCAGGTTCATCAAAATGTATTTTTTGCGAATAGTAAATTAGGTACTTTATCAAGGATCCAATTTTCAGGTGTTTGAGCTCAAATCACTTTATCGTTCGGTTTATTAAACATTTTCTGGACTCATTTGAATATCGATAGATCGATAGAATATTATGATTAGATTGATATAGACTTCTCCTAGCTGGTGTTAAAAAGTGTTTAAAAATAAAAATATACGGTTTTTTTTAACCGACTTCAAGAAGGAGGAGGTTCTCAATTCGACTGTTTTTTTTTGTGTGTGTGTTACGCGGTATCTCCAGCAATTGTGAGTTAGCTTCAATAATACGTATTTTTACCACTTAGTTTATATTGATGATGTTATAATGACTTCCAGTCACTGATATTTAAATAGCAAGTAGTGTTATACGAATTTATGTGCATCTAAAACGTGAAAATTTACAAAAAAAAAACCGACTAGATAAGTACCAAAAAAGACACTACAAAGTGAAAAATAACTTTAATTTCGGAAGTCGGTGGCAAAAAACGAAAATGCGAACTCAACGACACCGGCTTCCGAAATTAAAGTTATGTTTCACTTTGTACCTAGTGTCTTTTTTGGAAGTCGGTTTTTTTTTTGTAAAAATGTGTTTATTGTTTGAGATATTATTTGGCCGCATACTTACAGATAAAGGAATTTATGAAAAATCTGCCGAATCTCTATATCTGTTAAGTATCCGGCCGGATAGTAAAATAAGCCGGATACCGGATAGTTGCCGGTTATCAGTTTTCCAACAGTAAATATAAATACTGTAATCAATAATAGTATCTTTCGCGGCGTGACTGAAAATATCTTATCAAGAAGAGATATTTATGTAGGTTTCTAAATTGCATTGATACATTAGAGACCTACTCATCATGGCCAAAGTATTCAACACATTTATGTTATGATTTAATTTTGTTGCCATACTGATAACTTGTTTCACTAGGATATGACATGTCATTAAAACAATCAATAAACTTTGTGCGATCAACTCAGTTGTAGAGATCCGATACAGAAGGCGTGTAACATTACGGTTGTACGCGTCGTTACTATAACCTGGTGCTTTACATCACACTGATTAATGTTTTCCTTTACGATTTAATTGACACGTTACTCCTCCTTCAAGCCAGAGCCGTTTTCAAGACGTCTTGCTTTTATTATTATAATAAACCTAATTTTCGGACATCATAAAACTTTTTGTGATTATTGCGGTTTAAAATAGCATAATTAACAAGAATACAACTTTTTTAACGTTCTATTCCTGAATTTAGGTCACGAACATCAAACCATGCTTGCTGGAATACGTACATAAGTGATGTTTACCCTATATTCTAATTACTTGAGTTCATAAGCGGACTTAAAAGTGAGTCAGAACACGCTGTAGTACAGATACAAAACCAACGCTAAGTACTATGACATCGACTAAGGAATGTGGCCTCAAGGCTCTAAACAAACATGACGTGTGCTCACGTATTATCAGTAAACAATAGGGCTTTTTCATAACACCATAACTTCAGACAATTGCTTAATCTTTGCCAAGACTCGCAAAGGAAGTTAATTAACGTTTAAAATACTTCTGACTTCCAGTACGTAATATCCAAATACAACTTTACTTTTATGTGACTGTTAATTTCCCGGAATGGCGTGTCGGTGCGATGCAACAGTTTTCTGGAAATCCACGACAGAGCAAGCAGAATACCAATGTTTAGTATATGTCGTTCGTGTACATTTTAATGTAGAAGAAAATATTAGCGTTGGCAAATGTGTCACATATTCCACGTTTTTTTCCAGAATTGGGGTTTTATATTTCGCTTTAAGTATTTCATCACAAGAAATATACACTTATTTGAATAAATATATTGATCTTCGTTACGAATAAAAAAAATTAGAACCTCCAAAGTAAGCTAGTTAAACTGTAATGTTCCGCCAAACTGTGCTAAAAACTTTAAGGGTCAACTCACACCGAAAGAGCGGCGAAGGGCAGCGGCGCCGGGCAGGGCAGGGCAGCGGCCGCGGCGCCGCGGGCATGCGCGCGACTCGTTCGAGTTTCTTTTGCGATAATAAGTATTATAGTAATGAAAATAAAGTTAAAATTCATATGACACTGAAACTGCGCTCCGCTTCGCTGCGCTTCGACGCTCTTTTGGTGTGAGTTGAGCCTTACATAGTTATAGCATTTTTGAGATATCTTTTGCAGCTAATATTGAAACATAATATATGTATCGATCTTCGTTCATCCGAAAAAAAAAAAGCATTCTGTAAACGTTTAACGCTGTTTGTTTACTCGTACACTAAAGTTTACTTTGAAAATAAACGCGCCATTGGTAGATTGAATGCAATTTAAAACCTGTTTCAAACTTTAATAACTTGCCACTTCGCAAAAGGGTTTCTACTACATTCCTAACAGGATAATTTTCTGCCAGTTGGAGAGACTTGAACTTAAAAATGTATGTGTTAAATGCTTTTATAAAACCGGCTAGACTTATCTATTTAACTCGTACGTGTCTAGTCATCTACTCTGTCGCTGTTTTACGTGCCGCCTCCGATATGAATTCCTTTTCTTCGAGTATGTATCTTACGTGCATGTCTAACTTGTTTTTGCAATCAGCCTCGTCTGGGCGAGGCTAGAATCTGATATTATGCCACACACTTCTCCTACTATTTCTGTTAATGCTGAGAACTCCGTTATGTTGATGCGTTATCATTAACCGACTTCAAAAAAAGAGGAGGTTCACAATTCGATGTTTATAAATATATTTTTTATGTATGTTCGGACACAATTTGAAGTCAGTGCCAAAAAATGAAAATGCGGAACCGACGACACGGACTTCCGGATTTAAACTTTTTTTTTTAAACTTGTTTTTTTTTTGGAAGTCGTACTTAAGTATGTATTTTTTTTTTTTGTAAAAAAGTTTTTTTTACTAACAACTTAAGACGATGAAAAATTAAGAAAATTAAGAAAACTTTAACATGGAGGTTTTCTTAATTTCCACGACAAAATTTTCTTCTAAAATTAAATCTTGTTCTATGGTTAAGAAACTTACTGTAAGTATCGTAGAATATCTTCACATGCGGAAAAATAAAAAAAAACTAATCACGGACGCAACCGCGCGCTGGCATGGTTACTGTTCAATATTTGACTCAACAATGAGCTGAAAAAGGAACTTTTCATAAATTCGTATTCCCAAGTTCTGACTCCGTAACACATTCAGTCTTCATTTCATTATCTTTTTATTGCCATTGCTAGGATTTTTTTGCGAGACATTTTCCTGTGAAGTACGAATTCCTTAGACGGACGGATATTACAGAATAATAATTACTTACTGTTATTTCTAGTGATGCAACGAATACGAATACGAATATTCGTATTCGTCGAATAGTAGGCATTTACCGAATATTCGTATTCGGCGAATACTAATACAAATATTTAAAAATTAATATGTTTGTACTCAAATCTAATTACTGGCAGACTTGGAAAACGCGCGTCGTCGGCACGTAAAAATACGACGTTTGCAAGGGCCTTAACCGAAACGACGACGCAACGGGGGCCATAGTTTATACAGTGCCGCGGCCCGGGACTTTCCCTATCATTACGATCCATGGATTGATTCATTCATTCATTCCTTTCATTTCATTTGACAGTCGAAAGCACAAGTCATGCAAGAGAGTATTGTTTTATTTATTTTCTGAGGTTGCTGCGAAGTGAAAGAAGTTGAAGTTGAATAGAAATATAAGAGTGACTTCGCAAACTAAAAACGAGATAGATGCTTATCTAAAGCTCCCAAATTTATCGCCGACTGCTGATCCACTGGCCTTTTGGCGAGAAGATGTCCATTTTCCAAGTCTGAAAAACATAATCAGCCTATAATGTTCCCACTGCTGGGACACAGGCCTCTCATAGAGTCTGAAAAAACTCGCCCAAAAATATTTTTCACTGAAGCCATGTACAGTCGCCTCGGAAAGACTTTTTTCAACGGAACATCCAGACTGAAAAACTAATCGCCTAAAACCAGAAAATCTACAAATTTTATGTTTTTTAAATAAAAATTTGCCTATTGTAAATTATAATTATTAGAATAAAAGAAATTCATCAAATAAAGTCTTTTATTACCATGGCGAGATATTCGTATTCGTATTCGTAAAAGTAGTATTCGTTGCATCACTAGTTATTTCATTTTGTTATGAAAATCGTTTTAGTTTCCGACATGAAGTGAAATGAGTTGTTAGTTTTAACATTTCCGTATTTGTTTCTCACGATTCATTTATCAATTCTTTGAATAGGTTGCCATCTTTTGCAGTAATAAACTTAAATCAAATCAATGTTCAACAGAGCGATTTTTTGTTTGTTTCCGGACGTATTTCAGGACTTAATATAAATAAATAGAACTGAAAAGTGCGAAATATCGTTATTGTTCAATTATAATATAGGGTCGGGACGTCTGAGTGATTTGTAAGGCGTTCTGTCTGAGATAGAAAATAATAGTGTTAAATTAACCTTGCAACGATATAGTGGCAGTTGTTGAGACGTTGTTACCACGATTGTCGTTCTATTGTGTTTCCACCTCGCTGAACTGTCTCATCAAATGATTATGTTACAATTGTTGGGTAGCGAAGGTTACATACTGTTAAATTAATGTTTTGACTTTTATTTGCTCTCTATAGGTAATCGTTTTAATAGAAATATTTTATCTTTCCAGTTTGATCTCACTTCAATCGCTCGAGCTGAGAGAAAATTTACTAAAGTCGCTGCCAGAGTCACTGAAAAATCTTACTAGATTACAAAGGCTGGATCTGGGTGACAATGACATTGAGGAACTGGTATGTTCTTTAACAATTTTGATTGTTTTTAATACGATTTGCCAATATATAAATACAGAGTTTTAAAATATTAATCCGACAAACTTTAAAAAGGGGAAGTTTAGACCATCGAACTGAACAACTTTCACGATGGGACCAACTCTGAAAAAATTGATGTTTCATACCATTTTGGTCAAGTAGGTATTGAACTTTTGTATTAAACAGCTGATTTTTTATTCGTGATTTCAGAGTTGGTCCCATAGTGAATGTTAAAGTTTGTTGGGTAATTTTTTTAACATCTTAATATATCCATGTCGCTTTTTTAATTACAGCCGGGTTTCATCGGGGAGCTGCCCGCCCTGGAAGAGTTATGGTTAGATCACAACAAACTCCAGTATTTGCCGCCAGAAATCGGCAATTTAAAAGCACTAATATGTCTAGATGTGAGTGAAAATAAACTAGAGAAAATTCCTGAAGAGATTGGGGGCCTGTGCTCCTTAACCGACTTACATCTCTCCCAAAACATGCTGGAAACTGTACCAAATGGTACCGGAGATTTATCCAAGTTAGCTATACTGAAGTTGGACCAAAATAGATTACATACATTAAACGAAAATGTAGGAAGGTTAGTATATCGCACTGTTTAACATATATTTCATTTTGTTAGTTTATCTTGAGCTATTTATAACGCTAATGATTCCGTATTTCTCTTCCAGGTGTACAAATCTACAAGAGCTTATATTAACGGAGAATTTTTTAATGGAGCTGCCTAAGTCGATAGGGAATCTCAATGAGCTGACTGTACTGAATGTAGATAGGAATACCTTGGCTGAAATACCGATAGAGATCGGGAATATGACTTTGCTTGGAGTGTTGTGCCTAAGGGATAACAAACTTACGAGATTACCGAACGAGCTGGGCAATTGTAAATCGTTGCATGTATTGGATGTGAGCGGCAATAGGTTAGTTTTATTACGAAGATAAAATCATTGTTTATATTAATCATAAGCTATGAATAACTGTGAAGGCCCGGGTCGACGGCGCGTCGTGTTCCACGCGCGCCTCAAAGAGATGTCAGCACTAACTGACGGGGTCCGCTAGGGCCGATGACTGCCAGGGTCGCGGGTTGTTCGAAAGAGATACCGTGGCCCCTGGCACAGGCAACTGAAGGAACACGGGTGGGTTTTAGTCAGTAAAAGTCTGACACGCCCTACCGCTCCGCCCAGAGCGGGAGAAGTAATTTGACAATTTCCCACCCAAAAAAAAATGCCTTTCGCTGAATAGCAACAATTTAAACACGTTTAAAGCACCCCGAGTTAATTTTTGTTGCTGATAAATTATAACATTGAATTACGTATTTTTCTATAAGTGCATAAATAATATGATTATGTAATGTATCCAGACAGATTGTATGATGTAAATTGTAATCGGTACCTACTGCAGTGTTACATAAAATGTAACTTTACGTACATATTATCTCAAAGGAGATCTGGCTTAATTCTATTATATTTAAAATATTTCAGGTTACAGTACTTACCCTATACATTAGTGAATTTGGAACTGAAAGCGGTGTGGTTATCGGAAAATCAGGCGCAACCTTTGTTGACCTTCCAGACGGACAGGGATGAGGCCACAGGGGAAAATGTTCTTACTTGCTTCTTACTACCTCAGCTTAGTTATACCCAACAACCAGGTATGAATGTGCCTTTAATTTATTATCACGGTGTCGCTTTTGGTGTCCTGCTCGTAGAAATACCATTAGTATTCACTTGGATTCAAAAACTTAGAGAATTACATGCCATCGCCAATTAATCAAGAACCTACTTAACCATTATATATCCAAAGTTTATTTTTGAGTGGCTTAGGGCGAATTCAACCAAACTTTACCTAGAACAAGTCTTAACCTGAGAATACATTTTGAATTTTTTACAGTTGTTCTATGCAAAAACTGTCAGACGTCAATTTTATTCCACAGATAAAAGATAACTGACTTTGGTAAAATCAGCCCTTAGCAAATTAAAAAGGTATTCAATGGAATTAGAATTTAGTCTTTTATGACATAGAGTTTGAGGTTCCAAAGCTTGATATTTATCTAAGATTCTGAATTCAAGTTTAGGTGGTTCTTATTTATAATCTTCATCTTTGCCTATCAACACTGGTTATTGTCAATTTCATTAGCTTGTGAATTATTTTGATCTAATAGAATATTTAATCTGCTGATAGTTAAAAAGTGTTTACTTTGCATAATGCATAATGTTTTGATTTTAGAATTCATAATATTTGATTTCGATTTCCTTTTGACGCGCAAATTGTAACCAATAATTCAGCACGTGACACCCTCCAGCGTACACATTATCGTCGGTTATCAAGAAAAAAATCTGCTGTTTCACAGAAAAGTGCAATACCTACGCGATCAAAACGTATGGAACAGCATTTTTTTTTTAACCCTTAAATGGGCACACTGTGTTTCTTACGTTGCTTTTTAGGTTAAGTTCTGATTATACACTGTATTAGGAACAGAAAAGAAAAATCTCATGTAAATTTTCAAAAAAATATTTATTTTCATGGTTTTTTCATATGTCACTTGTAAATGACATTTCCCATTAATCTATAAACTATGGGTGTTGGACATCAGTCACACAGGACGGACATTGCCCTTTTAACTTAAAACAATATTCTTAGAAAACAAATAATTAAAACAACAAAAACTTTACTTAATCACTAGTTCTGAGATCGTGGTATCATTTAGGAACCATGAATTTTAAAGATGCAAAATATAAAAAAAAAAAAACAACTAAACCAAAATCTTTTCCATAAAAAACATATAAAAATAAAAATAAACTTCACTTTTCTTTGTGGAATAAAAGAAAACAATTTTTTTTTGGTGTACAACAAAGCCTCTGATTGCATTTAGAACACAGAACCGTGGTCTTTCCGTTCTTACACAGACGGCATCTACCCTGTGTGGTGAAGATAACAAAATGATCATAGCAATCAAAACGCACATCATTTATTGGCCGCGGTAGGAAAGGCTTAGTGATTACCTCAGGTGCATAATCGAGTGTCACTCTTTGAAGCTGCGATTTTGTATTGACCTTGATTAGCGCAAGAGCCATCTGTATGCGAAACTTCTTCAGTGGCATTTTTTTCTCTGAAAGTTGCAAGCAGTCACGACGGTGCAATAACCAGCTATTATTAATTGCAATATCTAATACCTGGGCAAATATTGACATATACCACCGTCTAGTCTTCATATGAATTCGATATAATGCAGTCAACATGTCGGCGATATCCACTCCACCCATGTGAGTGTTGTAGACTTTTATTACATTTGGACAAGGCACAGAAACTCTCTTCTTCTCTCTTTTATCATATCTCTCTATTGTAGTGACCGGATCTTGTGCACAAAATGAGCTTGCAATATGAATGCATTGATTATCTACCCATTTAGTAACTGCTAATCTTTTGTTATTATCACACATTACTTCGTATGCTCCTCGGCCCTTCTTCTTCATAACTTTATCACTACTCAGACAACAACTTCGTAATCGGTCTTTTCTTATTGTGCCTAAGGATAATATTCCCCATTCATTCCGCAAATAGTAAAGCAACTCCAGTGAAGTGAACCAGTTGTCGAAGTATACTGTACACAGGGTGGGGTCAGATATAGTTTTACACAATCTTACAACTGTTTTACCCCCAACACCAAGATAATCTTCTTCCCATTCTGTGAATTGTATATTCTGAAATGTATTTGAACCATCATATGCAAAAAAATCGTAGACCATTCCCGAAGTTCCAGCTCGGACTAGAAATTTAAAGCCCCACTTATGTGGTTTCTTAGGGTTGTATTGCTTTCTGTGACCTGCCTTTTTACCTTTGTAAGGTATTATCATTTCGTCAATAGCAAATGATCTTTCCTCTTCTATTTTAAGACATTGCTTACGCACATGTTCAATCACAGTAGAAACTTTATGATAGCTGTCACTCTGGTCTACACTTGTGTTGTCGCAAAAGTGTAAATAACGCTTGATACATTTGTAACGCTTAAGGGGCATGGCAGATGCAATGGGGTCAAATCTCAGATCATTACTCCAATAATCTTCAATAGCTGGCATTCTTACAATTCCCATAAGTATCTCAATACCAAGTAGAATTTCTATTTCTTTTTTTGATACACATATAGATTTACCAGTCTGTTGTACTGAATACAAGTTAGTCATATCAACAATAAAATGAAGTAAATCGTCACCAAAGAATTTTTTGAAATATCCTTCAGGAGATAACATTTCATATCGCTCTACAGGGTTTGGGCATGTATCCACTACGATGGCTCCAGTAAATTTAGTTTTCTTAAATGAAAACTCTAGTTGTTTCATCTTGCGTTTTCTGGTAGGTAAAATGGACGGTGGAAGCATTGGAGATGCATTGATGGATTGGATTGATGGATTTACTGGTTGTCTGGTACGACGTGTCCTTACTATTGTTGTGAGTGGTGACCCAACAGAACTCGTCGACGGTGTTTCCGGCACAAAGCATGGTGGTAAACGTGGTGAAGGAACAGCTAGCGGTGACGATTCTGTAGTAAGATGTGGTCGTGTGGTGTGACTTAAAAAGGTGTCATTGATATCTTCACTTGGCCCAGAATTACCTCGTTCTTGATCTAGGTCATCACAGTCGCTAAGATCTTCAAGTAAGTCGTACATTTCCGGAGAAACATGTCTTATGGGTGATGAAGTTGGTGACGAGTCATTATAAGCATTGAGAAAAAACTCACGTGCTCCTATTCTTCGTTCCTCGTCCTCATCAGATTCCAAATCAGAATCTTCAGAGTCTATAGGAGGTACAAGAGTAAGAATTTTCTTGGATCTCCACCCTTTTTGCGCCATATTACTGAAAAGAATTACAAAAAAATAAAAAAAGGTTAAAAGTATTGTTCAATAAGCAATAAATATCACGAGTCGAATGATGGGCATTGTCCGTTATAAATGACAAACATTAAACGCACATCTTTTAAGGAATCACAGGCATCGTCCGTTTTAAGTGACAAACAAAAAAAGCACTACTATGAAGGGATAACAGGCAATGTACGTTTTAAGTGACACTTACATTTATTCACGTATCAAGATGAAATTGTAACTTTATTTTGTAAAGTAACTACTCTAAGCTATTATTTAACTATTATTGTCTGTTATAAACTTATAAAAATATCATAAAATAAACTAATACTTACATTACCACGTTTTTTATGAAGAGCACAAATCGTTACGGCCGTTGCAATTTTTCGAATGACCGGTGCTTGTCACGCGTCGTGTTCGCGTTCGCTCTCACTACATAGGTTAGAAAGAGATAGCCTATTAAACGTTACGCAGCACGCGAATCGCGCGACAGTTAGTTCAAATTACACTTCTTTGTGTTTTGTTTATATGTCCGTCAGAACGGACAAAATCTATTTAAGGGTTAATAACTGGCGTAAGTACATTTTCAACTTAGGCTCAACTCACACTCAGTACCACTCGAAAGCGAACCCACTCGACTCCAGCCGAGCGTCGAAGCGCGAATCCGCGCGTCAACGCGCCTCGACGCGCGCTTCCATGTTTACATAGCACAAATTTGTACTTAATAGAACAATAGAGATGAATATGCTTTAGGCGGAAAAATATGACTCGTCGCGTCGCTTCGACTCTGCGCCAGTGTGAGTTGAGCCTTAAAGGGGTTCAGAATTATCTACTGAATCCATGGTAACAGGTTGCGGGTCGATGTGCCAGCCACCGATATTAATATTATAGTGAGTTGATAATGATAAGGAAATGGCATTGTCAGACAATAATAATATTCCTATCAATATAGCATAGTAAAGAATATTACTGCCATTGTATGTTTGCTTTATGTGAGCATTTTGGTACGTAATTTATGTCGTCTTTGCCAATGCTTTTTGTGCTTTTATTTAATTATGCAAAATCAGGGACAGTTCACAATACTGGTGTTATAATTCGGCTTTGCTCTACCGAATTTCTTTTATCGTCTTGATATGAGACTTTCATTTATCCTGGTCAAAGGATCCTCCCTTTTCTGTTGAGGAATGAATGAGTGAACACACCCTGTTCCTCATACCTCTAATATAAGATTAGGAATATTTGGGAAACCTTCCCCGGAGTTCTTTGTACACAAGAGTAAATGGCGATGGTTATCATACACATAACCGTTTGTTTTGGGTGTCTCAATGTGTTTGAATATTTTCAATGTTAGGACCATACCAAATACCAATTAATTGGTTTCTTATAAATATAACGGGCCATTGTAAACTAAATGTACAGACGCCAGCACATCAAGCTACCCAAAACTGTAAAATTTTCCCACTCAACCTTGAACTAATGCTTTAGCGATAAAGTTGAAAATCTTCTAAAGAAATTTGACAGATTGTTGTAGCTTGATGTGCTGGCTGGCGTCTGTACATCTTTTTACGCAATACGAAAATATTGAATCGGACATTGAATTGCGAAGTTATTGCTTAATTCTTCGCCATAATTGAATGATTCATGTTTGCATTTCCTGTTAAATCAACTTAGCGGTTTTTATGTACTGTGAACTGTCTCTGAGCTGTTCTTGTTTTGTTTTTGCTGTGTAAATATACTAAATGCACTTGTCACACACGAATAGAGCTGGAACACACGTCCGAGGTCGGCAGTGGACACTGGTACAGGGAACACAGATTTAATTCACAATCGCAAGAGCTAGATAGAAGAGGTAAGGTTCACAAAAGTATCAATACAATACAATCACCAATTGAGACCTTTTGGGTTATAGTATCTGCTACGGATTTTTTACCGCGTCCATTTGATTGTAAAATGTGAGTGCCTGGGTTTATGATAAGTAACTGTTTTTCAATGAGATGTAAAGTAGAGTACCTACTCAGCGGTGTAACACTCTAACAGTAGCGGTGGCTTTCATTTTGACAGTTCAACAATATTCATTGCGTTATTTACGTTGTTGAGCAGACATATTTTTCGAACATATGCAGCAATGGATTAGCAATATCCTTCAAAATGATTCAGATTGTGATTAAAAGTGTTACGCAATTAGGTTACAGAAGCAACGGTATTCCCTTGCGATGTAACGCCCTATTGTGATTAACTCAATAAAAGATAACATAGGTATGTTGATAAAATGTACTAACCTAATGACTGTACATGAGTTTTCTGTTCAAACTAACTGGTGTTAAGTGATGTTGTTTGTACTGAACAAATGAAAAACCTCGCGCCAGTTTTTACTATCAGATGGACGCGCGACTTTATCAAGGTTGAAATGAAGATACTCTATTATTATGACAATTTCGCACTGTTATTATTTTTTACGACACAACGCAATTCATGGTCATCATGCTATAGCACTGCACTGAATAGAACTGTAGTGTTGTTTAGTACTTATAACTGTTGTAACTATTTTATGGGGAATATATAAACGCACTTTAAAAATAATGCTTTGCACTTTAAAATTAATTGAATTAACTATAAAAAGAATGGTTTCCACTACAAATATGCTTAGCTTTAAAATTAATTGAATGAACTTTAAAAAAAATGGTTTCCACTATAAATATGCATAGCTTTAAAATTAATTGAATGAACTATAAAAAAAATGGTTTCTCTATGCGATCTCAGGACTTGGGCCACCTCGACTTAGGTTAGGTTAGGTTCTTTTAAGCCCTGTAGACAGAGTTAGGGGCCCCGCGTAGCGGGGCTCCGTCTAGTACGTCTTATTATTATCGCTTGAAAACCAACTTAGACCCACCACGTGATCTTCCCCACGGGTTGGGGTCTAGTTGCGAGCTTAACGAGCTAACTCAGACCCCGCCATCCGCGTCATGGACATTTTAATGTGCGTACGGAAACAAACTGGTTTCGGAGTTGGTTTTCGACACAGTTATAGTGCAAACCATTATTTTCAAAGTGATAAAACTTATTAAATTATAGATGTATTATTATTTTAAAGTGCTGACATACAATTTTATAGCTATTTTCATTAAAGTTAAAGTGCTATTAAATAGATCCCCTATTTTATTTTCCTACATGAGGCCGTATTATAAAGTGTGAAAGCTATGATGATTCCATTGAGGAAAAGGGACAGTGCTATGCATCCTGCATAACTCCATCTCTCTTTCACACTGGAATCATGATGGGTTTAGCACTTCATAATACGGCCTATGAATATTTAAACACTGCACCCTAATTACGAACACACACGGAATGTGAACCCCTTTCATTTTTAAAGTTCAATCATAGTTATTGCATGGTGTTTGCTGTCGAGCAGACGAATTTTTCAAACCTTAAAAGCAATTTTTTTTAATTTCACAATGGAATTGCTATTACGACTTTAAGAGTGTGTTACCTACACAAAATAAGGTGCGAACTGGGTTTAGTATTATTAGAGAATTTACAATGGACACTTATCATACAATCATTAATTAATCATCACTGATATAATTTTACGCAACGTAAGATAAAGTTATTTCATTTTGGCTTTCAATGTTTGTTTGGTTTGTGACGTAGCGCTGCTGTGTTGTGATTGTCTATGCTCATTTATGTTTTAGTCTTACTAAATGGGGAAATGCTGCCAGAATATCCGTGGCATAGCTAGTGATATCGACATTTTATGAATTTTAATTTTATCATTGAATTATTTAGTACTTTTGGACAGATGAGATAAGTATGCAGGCATCTAAATAACTACACTACATCTGCCTTTTTTAACACATTTCTGTGTTACCTATTAAATTGCGAAGGCTTTGTCATTGTTCGTCTGATAATGCCTCGTGGACTGTAATGATGGCAGATACCTGTGCGGTGATTACATGATAATTGCTCGCCTGCATACCTAATTATCCCATTAGTCGTGTGTACTTCAACAATTCAAGTACTTAAACATGCTTTCCAACATTCTACTAACTGAATTGGTTCCACAGAATCGAGTATATCTCGCGACCGGGACTCGGACGACGAGAACTGGGAACAAAAGGAGAACTCACGCACGCACTCGGTCAAGTTCACCGAAGATATGCCCGAAGTCAAAGAGGTGAGCCTTTGCTGTTGTAGTAACTTATTCAGAAATACTAAGGGATGGTATAAAAATAAACGGAAAACGAACTTTAATACTAGGCACGCTCACAAACACTTCCAGTATAATGTATCTTCTTGCTTCCACCATGCTGGTGACACGCTTAGAGAGAGGTGGAGAAACGTAGGAGCTTGGTTCAGAATTCATGTACGCGAAAATTTGTCGAGGCACAGAGCTTATCTAGCACTGAGTACAATACTTGTAACTTTAGAATGATCTCAGTGAACAGAATACTATTACACACTTGTAAAAATGTTATTAACGCTTATATTTAGCATGATTATTGTAACTTGTTTAATTCGAAAAATTGCAATTCTCGACTTGTATAAAGGTAGTACAGTTACTTACAAAGGTTTGGTAATAAACGATCTGCACATTAATATATTTAGTTGACTTAACAAAACGTCAGTATTATTTAGTATAAACTGAGTACTAATATTTTTTATGTTTATTTATGCAATAAACTTTTAGTTTTCATTATGTTTTTATCTTTTATTTGCATGTTTTATTTTATTACACCTCAGTCTGATATGTTGATGTAAATAAGAATAATGTTCATTAGACAGAAATAATAAAACAACCCTGGTAGGAACATCTACGCGCAAACTATTACCTTAAATTCGTCACATGATTCTATATACATGAGTTTAGGTAGTAAAAAAAAGGTAAACAAGAAAACGACGTGACGTGGTTAACCGACTAAACGTAATACCAGTCTATTCAGTTGTCATGCTACGTCACAGTTGTACTTTTAACTTTAGCAATGTATTAATGAATTATAACGTTAAACTCGATGGAGTATAGAATATGTGAGGAATTTATGGTTACAGTTTGCGCGTAGATGTTCCTGCCACCCTGTTTTATTAACGAATTATAACGTTGCTAAATTGAAGAGTACAACTGTGACGTAGCATGACAACTGAACAGGCTGGTATTACGTTTAGTCAGTTAACCACGTCAAGGGGGTTTTTTGTTTACCTTTATTTTAGTACCTAAACTTATGGAGTATAGGGAACAGGTGGCGCGTCGATGCCACCCTGTATAATTGGCTACCTTTCCAATTAAATGAGAAGCCGTTTTCTTGAGTATTATTTTTAATTATCTGTTAATTTTTTTAAATATTTTGTTACGGTCAAGTTATTTAATAACACAGTAAGTGTATCATCGACTGTGGGGTTGTGTTTTTATATGATAAGACCGTAATTTTCGGACTAGACTTTCTAACGTAATAGAGGATACTAGTAATAGAGGAAGCAAATTGCAACCGCCTCACTTGTTAAGTATAGGTAGGAAAAGTAAATGAACGCTGCGAAAATGAATGTTTTTATTGTATTGTGTAAAAATATATTTAATCATTTATTTATACATAGGTATGATGTAATATAAAGAAATATTTAATTGTACGTAGAACCTCATTGGTTGTGAACTGTACCTGGACCAACAAATTTTAATTTTAAGGTTACGACGATTCAGGAGGAGAGTGATGACGTGATGCCTTCTGACTCGTTCTTCGCACAACAGTCGATGCTTGCCTTCAGGCGGCCTATTAACGTAGTTCGCAAGCTAGTCACAACACAGCGGAGGAGTTCCCTGCAACGACTATCCTCCTCTATAACTAACCTCACGGAGGTATGCGGCAAAGCGTCTCGCGGGGTGCATTCACAAATAATTATACCAACTTCTCACACAGTAAAAGTACCAATTAGGTATTTACTATACAGTCGAGTTATTCGAATATAATTGCTTGTTTATGATTCGAAAATAATCTTTCATACATTACGTGCATTATCTCTTGAACTATGAATGAGCAAAGAGATTTTTAAGACATTCGTCAATTTACTTTTACAACCCATTAATATTTTAGTCTAAAAATAATTTCTTTATCATAATGTAACTGTGAACACAGATATTAAATATCGTCTTGTTGAAACCCGCAGTGGAACCTGCAACAAAATACACTCGAAATAGTTACAAAATATTGTGAATGCACAACCATCGAGTTGAGTATGCGCTGTCCGCCACTAAGCCTCTTGCTCTATTAGTATTTAGATAATAGTTTGTTTTCTTTGGAAGTAGACTAATGCATAGACAAATTAATGTTGTTTTTTGCAAAAGCATTTACATTTTTTTCTGCGAATTTGAACTTACATATCAACAATGAAACTTTACGTAACACTAACCACACCTGACCTGGCACAGAATGAAATGACACTTATCAAAGAAACGTTTTGAATTCCCACTCCTTAAAAATCTTCATTCTTATACACACAGTATATTAAAAACCATACCACCTATTTCAAAATATTCCTCCAACTAATTCCACATTGCGCACAATATTTGAACTGCACTTAACGTAGATTAGCTTTACTCCAGCAAGAGACGTCGTAGTGTCACGAAGAAGAGACTACGTGTGATATCATATCCTGTGAATCATTCGGTTCGTCTCACACATTGCGACATTATGCGGTTATTAGGTTAAGTGACAATTATCATATTTCTGTATTTTAGTCAGGAATCTGAACATTATTGGGATAAGCCATTGAGTTTCTACACGACATGGATTGATTCAAGTCATTTTTGTATTGAATTTTTTCTTCTTGTGATTTTTGTGTGATCACCACGATTGTAATACCGAAATATGTCGCATTTCATTAGTTACCATTTATACTGGAGATCCTTTATCTTTAGTATAATTAATATAATGTGATTACACACTCGCTTGCTTCTTAGACACTTATCTTTTATCTTTAACACACTAAATAAATAAATGCACAGCGTTGTTTTGAATGTTGCAATTTGCAAAAGATATTTTTAGCATTCTGCAATTATATTTACAACTAACAAAAATAATTTATTTTTCTAAGTTTTAAGTATTTGTAAAAACAACTATCTTATAGTTTTTCTGTTACAAATTAACTTTTATCTTTTGACTTCACTAAAAGCATTGGCACAAGCTTTTATATAAATACACTTATATTTAAAATACTAAGCATGAGCATGTTTATTTTCTCAATCTCAAACGCTGTGACGCAGTAAGTGATGCTCTCATCTTATTAGCCTTTACTCTGTCTAATATATTGTGATTTTCACAGACTCCATTTGTTCGACAAAATACACCTCACCCGAAAGATTTGAAGGCGAAAGCACAGAAGCTTCTCGCTGGGCGGTCGCCCGAAGCTGCGGCCCTGCTGGCGGCGAAACAACAAGAACCACCGACAACCAACGGTATTACAATGTCGCCACCCGAACACGTTGAAGTGCCAGTGGAAACTATTGAAGTAAGTAGATTACTTACGTCTTTATTTTGTTTTTCGATCAATAGCATTTGAAGGTTGTACACACAGACACATACACAGTGGCAAGTTAGGTGTTTTGTGTTCATACAATTATGAGAACTCGCAATTACCTTTCCTTGTGTCAATTTGATGTCATTGAATCTGGAAATCAATGTCAAAGGTTTTATTGATAGTTCTGAAAGCCTATTCAATATTAAATCGTGTTGAACCATATATTAAATGATAACAACAGATAATGAGATATTTGACTGCAGATTACCCGTTCAGAGACTTGATCAGCTTTTGGGGAACTTGTCTTTAAAAGTAACACCTGTCTCGTACGTGGGTAACACACAACGCCATTCATTTTCACATACATTGCGTTATTTACGTTGTTGATCAGTGAATTTTTCAAATATGTGGATTTTGAAGGAAATTCTTAATCCGCAATGGATTTATTTCAGATTGTGAAAGTGTGTTACGTTACGCAATTAGGGGGCAGGTTTTTGAAAGGCGGAACGAAAGTAAGCAGCTTCCTACTTCCTATTAATAACGGGGGATGGTCAGCTATTTCAGTTTATGATCTTACTTTTATTGCCCACTCGGAAATCACGAAGTAAATCCAATAGGAATATAATTTTCTAATATTACTTTCACATTTAAAATTTATGACCAATGATCGTTTATGGTTTTTATTAAGTAGCGATGAGTATACATAAGATTACGTTATATTGCTATCATTCCCGGAAAAATATAGCAGAGTTTTAATACACTTCCATGTAAAATTCACCTGTTTCTTGTGTGCTGTTGATTTTGATGGTGACACCATCTGTTTTCGTTTCACGTGAAATGATATCTTAGTTGTAAGTTTTTAATCAAAAGGCCAATCCTCGCCGTACTCTCATCTCGGCGACAATCAATGTCAAAACCTGTCAAAAAATTTGCTAGGAAGGCAATTTCCGTATTCTAAATTAAAGCACGTTCGAATTCCAATCTCAGTCTCCGGGATATCTGTAGTGTACCTATACCTGTGCACTAAATAAATTTCCATTTACAGCCGGTGCACACACCACAGCCTCTTCCCGAATTGACGAAAGAAGAAGAAAGCGACACCCAGACGGCAGCTGACCGAGAATCGTCTGAAGGTGAAAACGACGAGAATGATGATTCTGACGAACTTGAGGTAAGACTATTTAAAAGATTATTAGTGTGGTAATATATAGCTGCCTACACACTGCTCGTTTTTGGCGACGGCACGCATCTTTGACAGAAATCGAGCAGATTCGTAGACACTTTACTGTGTAACTTTCTACAAGCTTTAAACCATATAGAAGAACTTAATCTTCGCCACTGTAAGCTTGGTTTCCATGACAACGTAAGCTGAGGCGCGCGCGCCTAGAGATCGTTCTACAGCTACAACACAACTGTTCGTATATTCGCGTGTTGACGCTTGACGCACGCTTTAAAAACTAGGCGTTCACGTGTAGGTCATGCAGCGCACGCTAACGTGCGTTTACACGCGTAGTCGTGGTAGATTTTTGTCATGGAAACTAAAGCTTATTTTCAAAGTTAATTAAGGCTTGTAAAAAGGGACTGAATTAAATTAAAGATATTCGGGATATTGACTAATTTTTGAATATTCTAAATTCACCTGGGATTAACATGTTACCCAAATAGTACAAGTTAGTACCTTAGTTCTGCTTGCTAAAGAAGTACTTGAGTTTCTAATGAAATAGAATTGCAATTAACATAAGGAGGAAACTATTAACATTATTTTTTAATAACATAACAAATTAACTTTTTGGGATCCGGTAGCTATGTTATTGATTTTAAAATCACTTTTATATGATCAGACTAACGTGAAATTATGAAAATATGCCAATGAAAACTCATTTACAATATTTAGAATAGACTATACTTCATTATATTTTAAGTCAACATTGATTTTCATCTGCATATATTTTCATAAGACATTTACACTGGAAAATGGATTTACGTTAGCGCCTCATACCTCGAATGCGAAAACCTGAAGTACACTTTACAAAGAACTTTTTATTTTCTGCTTTTGGTAAAATCAGGGTAAAGGGGACAGGAAAAGGGTTCATCTGATGATTCGAATGATCACCGATGTCGATCGAGAAAATGTGCCTATTCAATAAACCCCTATTTATCGTCATTGTAATTAATTATTGTTACTGGTGTATAACCGTTGTAATTAATGATAGTAAATAAATAAATTATTTTGGGTAATTTTTGTAAAGTATTAAATTTTTTTTTTGAACTTATATTTTATAACTAATATTTTATATGATATCGATATAGAGGTGCTTATTACATCGACATCGATTGATATATCGGTGATCGTTTAGCAATCAATAACCGTTGCCCACCTTAACCATAAAATCATGAGTTCATGTCACTTGATAAGCTTCGTTCGGGATATGACTGTTCATTGGTATCACGGGTGTTCCCCGGTGGTGGTGCGGGTAGCGTCCCCGGCGGGTAGCGTGGCGCGCGACGGTAGAGGAGCGCGGCGCGCCCGTGCAGGCCGGCCGCCTGCACCGCCGCGACACACCCCACCACCTCAAGAACAAACGCGTCAATCAGATCGACGCACGGCGTGCGCGAGACCTTATTGCGCAGGTGCTGCTACCGTCTTCCTAATGCATTGTGTTTTATGTGTACTCACTTACAGCCTGTTAACTCTGGTTATAGTCTTGCTTGCTCGAATGGTGCTAGGTACATTCATACTGAGGATCTTAATCATAGCTGTCAGCATAAATCAAAAACTTACTGACAACCCATATTTTAGCATGAAGCTGCGTATCTACTCATCCTCGAGCGTTTTAGTAATAGTAGGTAGAGCACCATGCCATAAAATTAAAAAAAAAATAATGCTGTAAAACGGCATGGAGATCGGTGTATTAACAGGCAAGTGAGACATTTCTACTTCGTGTCTGTGATGGCAGCGTATCTGCGGTATCTACTACAGGTGCTGTAGAAAAGTATATAAATAACTCAAGCGCAAGTGTAAACCAGCTTCTAATTTTAATGAACAAGTTGTTGATTGATGCAGACAGGCTTGAAAAGACCTTATTGGACTTTAAAAATTGTAACTGGATCCTTGTTTTATTGTCTTACATTAATTAAATCTCATATTTGAGACTAGTACACGTCTTCCGAACTAATTTATTTCACCATTTTCAATTACAAAGTTTGAAGTCCAGTTTTCCTTGCATCATAGTGGTAATTTCTATGTGTAATCTTTAACTATCTTTAAGTATAATTATCATTAAAACTCTCTGTTTGCATGTTTATACATATTTTTCATTAACTTGTGGTTTATTGGGGTTCATATTTGAATTAAATTGTTTTTACATAATATCGTGTGTGTATTGTGTATTTAATTTAATTAGGTATACCACTTCTTGTTTCGACGAACCATTATAAGGTCTAGTCCGCATGACGACACACGTTGCAACACATGTTGCGCATCGTGTTAGGTACACGGATCTGTAACAAAAATTCTGCCATCCATTCCTGATACCAAATCAAGTACAAATCGTATGGCACAAGATTTTCTCAAGAATGCTCTTGTGTGTGCGGACAAGACTTTAGTAGTTTATGGTAATGTGCCCTTCATCTGTACCTACTGTTGTTAATATCAGAACCTTGCTTCGTTTTGTAGTATTTGTATCGATGTTTGGTCATCTCCGACCTTCGTTTTAATTAGATTCATAAAGCAGTGTAAAATCATTCATTAATGCATGATGTACTGTTGTGATGTTCAGTATCAGTATAAAACCATATTCTTGAATGTTGTATTTCATTTTGTTAGTTTACCTATTACGTCCTTCGTATACTTCATATACTTGGACCATTCCAAGTACATCTATAGAGTATATCTCCATAGATATTATCTTTTCGGAGAAGTTTAAGATGACCAAAACCGAACCTTGCCAGAAATAGAGAAAAGAGGTCAAATCTCACGATTCCTTTTCTGTATTTCTCATCGGTTGTAACCATACATTCTTATTTCCAAAATTACTTTCTTTACTATTCTCAGTGTTTTTAAAGCTCGTCCAAATAACACAGTATTGTTTCGATGAAGTCTACGATAAAGTTATTTTTAACTTGAAAAGCGTGCAGCGTGGCCTCCCTTTTACGCCTTCTTCATTTTAATCATAATACTGAAACGCAAAAAGTATTTAGGTATAATTGAAAATGCCTACCCTTGTTGAGCAAACATCATCTTTAAACTCCTTTAAATAAGTAAATATTAATAATTAATTCAACTTATAAACCTAATGTTTTAAGCAACGATTGATATTTTACGACATATACAAGATATTTTCGGAAACCACGAATCTTTCATTGGGATTATTGCCTTTCAGAATTATCAATTTTATTTTATCAGACAAACGTGTCCAATGATAATAATTTGAAAGAATAATGTAAGTGAAAGCCTTGATAACTAAAATATTTGACCAAAAATATTATAGATAAAAAATGCTTGGTTGAATGTTATGCTTGTCAACATTTACCATGATTCTATTAGCGAGTGATTTTTTGTAGACGGTGTCTTATACATGATCGTTCATCAATTAAATACTCTGCTATCGTGCAATCGTGCTGCGCATCACAATGGCATCTAAATTGCGGACTATACAATAACGCGAAAGGGTAAAAGCTGACGCACGGTCCGCGTCGAAATTTCTTGTTCACCAGAGAATAGCAGAAACAATAGCGTCGTGAGATCTCTTTCGCATCGCACCTGTACTCTGTGAACATATTACCACAAAGCGATCATCGGGGCGAGTATTCACACTTCACTCACATTTTTATCCTGCTCTAAAATAATTTCTAAATACCAGTTTAAAATCTTGTTTGGAATCTTGAGTGAAGAATCTGGTAATATCGCAATCAGTGTGTAACTAAGTAATAAATCTCTTGGTGAATCGCTCCGTTTCTGTAAGCACGACCCAACCGTGGGTAATTGTTGGAATACCGCGGCTGTTACGGGCTGATGCGCGCGGGCCCTCGACCACAACGCTCTCGGTAGACCCTCCGCGAGGCTCGCAGAAATGAGTGCCTTCCACCGCGCCGCGACTAACAATGCTTCGTGTACCGCGATTAATCGATAAGTGAAGTGCCGCTTTCTCAATACAAGTGTAGTGTTAAATAAATCACCAACAAACACCGGGCAATTTCCAAAGTGCTCCTTATCGGTATATATTAAAATGAGGTGCTTGAAAGCGGCAGGAGGATGGCTCGCCCGGGTGAGATGCGTATGCAAGATAGAAAGACATTTAGCGAAAGATTTCAATTTAGATTCGACTGCATTTTGTTTGGCTTGCTTCGCTTGTGTATTGTCGTGTCACGATCATACCATTTCACTGGCATGTAGTGTAATGCGACATTTAAGTTACTTCCCTACTAGCTGTAATCAGTGTGGCTTATGTCTTTTGTTTTTGCCTGTTTACCTTCTCCCGTGATTGACTGTAACGATTTTTTTTCTGGCCCATAAAGCATATTTTCCTTTGCAGGCAATTAAAAAACGAGAGCAAGCTGAGGAACCGAAGACTGATGACGAAGAGCCCGTTGAAGACGTCCACGATGGTGAGTTGTAATTAAAATACGTTTTATATGTACCAGTAAATTAAGCAGTTCATTAGTTGTTATTACGGTGCACAACTTAGGTGGTGCACGATGTTCCCCTGAGATATTCGATAGTTGCGACATTATTTCACACGTTCGTGACCATAGTCTGTCGTCTTGCGATCACGAACGTGAACCGAACGGAGCCCGTCTGTCACTCTCGCGTCACACACAAACGCATCGTCTCGCCTTTATTTTTATGTGGGAAACATCTAACTATGGCTAATAACTTTCCCAGCTTGAAATCGTGTGCTCGTTAATTGTCATATCGCTCTGTAACTAGAGATCATGCGAATATGCAGGCTCTAAGAAATTGTCCGTAAGTATAACTAGGGCTTTGATTAGGGCCATAACTAGTTAATACGTGTACAATGAATGAAGCAACACACCTGTAACACACACGCAATATTAGCGTTGTATAAAATCGGTATCGCTTCGTTATCAGCTTATCTCCTACACTCGGCGTGCCATTTCGTTCCGTTGAACGAAGCCCCGCAGTGTTTCGCTTGCCTGTGCCGAGTTTGCCGCTAATTCCACCTCCTTCTTCAGTGAAAATTAATAACAGTGTGTTCTAGTCGCGTGACACACTTCAAACTAAACGATACAGAAATTCGTGATCTGTGCCGAATCCGTGTGATACCTGCGTTAGGTATTGTGTGAGTCAGAATCACAAGCTGATCACATTCAACTCAAAAAACGGTTTGGGTTGACGCAATCCCACTACTTACTACTTATCCCAGTTCCTTAATATGTGTTATTAAGTTGTCAAAATATTCAGTGCTGGAATTAGTGTTTTAGTGATAACGTAATTTAATATCAGTGTTCCTTAATGGCTTAGAGTTATTGATTCGATCATGAGTAAATAACATTATCTATTGTTCAGCACGTATGTATGATATTCTAGAAACTAAATGTGTTCAAGCCATGTATGAAGGTCAAGCTCGGTTATTGTTATATCGTTACATATAAACGCGTCACTTACTCAGGTTTCTCTGTTTTTGTTTCGAAAACATCTGTGTTCTACGGAACTTCGCGGTAATAAGCTTTGCTCCATTTACTTCAAAATTGCGGGTTATATACCCTGCACTTACGTGCACAGTTGCATACGTACCCACTTTCCCTGTGTCATACCACAGTAAGCAAACTGCGTCTTTGTTGCTTCGCCACCTAATGGGTGCCTTACATAAAATGTTTTCACAGTAACTGATTCCTTAATTTTGGTAGTCCTAAGTAAACAATTAACAAGTTGTTGGATTACGGTCCGCACCGCGTCGGCACACAGTTGATAATAGTGGTCTGTTTGATTTACAAACAAAACACCAACTTGTTTTTTAACACTTCGCGACCTGTTGCGTTTTGTAACATTTACATTACACGCTGATCTAATACGCGACACGCCGAATATATTTTCTTCTATATTAAACGCTATTTTCTTCGTTAAAGTAAAACTTTCACTTTGAATCTAAAGTCTGACTCCTTTTAAATAATTTGCACTAAGTAAATGATATATTCCAAAATCGTGCTTCATTTTCTTGTAGAAGTCATTATAAAATCGGTACCAACAGTATTTTAACTGGCTTCAAATCAAAAAATTTTTTTCGGATATACCCAAAACAATGTATAGAGAGCAACTGTAACCTTGACCCAGTTTCCATTTACTCAAGGCATAATATTTTCCTGCTTCAAGTATTAGTAGTGTACTTCACATTCACGTGGCCGGCATACCAAGTTGATAAAAATACGTTTTACATTAGCAAACAATAACTTGGCTAAGGTTGCATCGAAGCCTATGAGCCTCTAGGCCCCTAGGGAGTAATGTACATGTTTGTTGATACGAGTTATTGAACTGACGGCATTATCTTATCAGCTATAACAATAAATTATTATTCGATCGAAACTTATTGTCAGTCGTTGTTGAACATTGCACTCAAGTAGAGGGAAGTCGTTCATTAAATTGTGATATTATAATATCAATATTAGTTTCTTCAAAATCGAATCAGTTCAAATAGTTTGCCAGACAGTCATCTCTGTTAATTGGTTACGTTTCGTTTGTGCCTTATCGTGAAATAAAAATGTTTTCTTGGAAATTTTATTAAAACGGATCTACTCCGTCTGTGCGGATATTGCATGTCAAGCAGTTGTTTATCAAGCAACATCGTTGTTCGTATATCTAATTTAGCAATTATTTATATTTCCAATCGCGGTTCTTGTATTTATATATTGATTTTGTTTTGACTATCTCTTTGGAGTAAACGTGTTCACGAATTCTTGTAAAGTGCTCGAACAAAATTAAGATGCCTATTGCATTAATTATCCTGAAGTTTTAAAACACCGTAGTGTATAATTTGTGATAAAAGAAAAACATCCATCTAGGATAGCAGAACCAAAAGTCGCTGTGATTGATAGAGTAATATTTAACTAATCGTTAAACGGATCTATGAATTTTCTCTTTGCAAGTTTTTACTGTTCCTCTCTGTCTATACGTCAAATTGCCTGCCACGGAATTGACAGTACCTTTGTCCGAAAGTCGTGTCGATGTTTCGTTCAAACTATTTTAACCTCAATTAACTTCAACAACGGAGGTCTTGTTCTCGGGCTAGTGGTCATTTACTTATACATCGACGATCATCATTATACTCATCGTTCATGATGTACACGCCGCTATAGATGCAATTTACTTTCTTCAGCGTGATATGTTGCTTCGTTGTATAACACCGTAAACTATAATTAATCCGTTATTTAGTCTGACAACGTTTCTAATACGAACACATTAAGTAACAAATGGTGATAGCTAGGGGGTTCTCACGAAAGTGTAAAAAGAGGACATAATGAAAGACAAAAAGAGACTGGAAGTGACTTTAAGTGTTCGTGGTGACGGTTCACTGAGTCGAAACAACCTCAGGAGTAGTAACAGGAGTAACCGCAGTAATGCAAGCAACAATAGCAGCATACTGCCCGTGAGCGAGATATTTGCCACCGATCGTTTCTCCGCACCTCACAATAGATCCTTTGATATACTCGACAAGTACCGCAGGCAACCGAATCAATATGGATATCCAGCACAAAGTTTGCAAGCATTAAATCATTACCCACAATCAGACAATAATGGATACGGTATAAGGGAGAGAAACAACCCATATATTGATTACACAGACCCGTCGAAGCCATATTACTATCAGCAAGAGCCACAACAGCTGCATAATGTGGGTCAACCACAGTATCAGCCTGTCTATAATGATCCATCGATCCTGCAAGGGACGTTGCCACGATCTGTCAGTCGCCAAGACCAACAAAGGGGCAATCCTGTGTATGATGAGGAGTCCTTTCGTTCAACATTGCCTCGGTCAGCGAGTCGCCAAGATCAGCAACGAGACAATCCGTATTATGGTAATCAGACAATGCATGGCTCGTTACCACGGTCAATAAGCCGTGATGAACAACAAAGAAAAAATCATGTTTATAATGATGAGCCCTTTCGTTCAACATTGCCACGGTCAGTGAGTCGCCAAGATCAGCAGAGGGACCATTTTAATTATAATGATGGGTCAATGCAGGGATCTTTGCCACGGTCAATAAGCCGTAATGATCAACGAAGAAACAATCCCATTTATAACGAAGAGTCTACTAGACTTCATGGATCAATGCCACGACTAAACCGCATTGATGATCAAAGAGGAAATCCTAGTTACAATGACCCTTCAGCTCGGTTGCACGGCACTTTACCTCGATCAATGAGCCGTCAGGATCAGCAAAGGGGTACTCCAATTTATCCCAATACCCATTACACGTTGCCTGCTAAGTACGGACCAAGACGAGTACGCATAAGCGAACTGGAGCCAATCGTACACGGATATAATGGTAAGTAACCAAGTAGGTATAATTCACGTGTGGCTTGTCCATTTTATCACATTATTCTGTGATTTTATTTTGTATCTGTTACGGCTAAAAGGCAAAACACGGTTGCACGAAAGCTATATCTTAGGTATATGTATGTTAGGAATAGGATCCCGAAGAGCGCCCACAGCTACATATATGTAGCCGGTTGGAACTCGGTAACAAAGCGAACATCCTGAAATGCATAACAATAGTTTTGATGGCGGCTGACGGGACTTGCTATCTACCCTAATATTAGTCTCTTGTTAGTTGCCCCTGAGAGAGGTATTTCTGCCTAACACTAAGTAGTGGTGAGCTACCTCATCTAGTCGTTTTACAGTTTTCATCCAGTGCAAATAAACGAAAACTGTTTGGGCGGGACCTGTGAATGTTGGGGAAGTGACATCTGATGATAAAACTTTTAATATACTGATTTTTTTTAAAATAAAGTTGTGCTTGTGTTCTTATATTTTTAAATGTATAATTTCAAGAAATGTTTTATTGGTAAGTAATATACATTTTGTACAGTGATGTCGGGAGAGAAATCCACGATAGAAAGTCGTTTTGAATAGAAACTAATCTAGTCGTTAACCTGCAATATATCACGTTGTATCAAGGTATAACTACCATAAAATATTCTGCTTTCAGCTCAACCACCATAGTGTTTTGAATACTTAGTGTGGATATTCTAACTACCCATTAAGCTCACCGGGAACCCGTTTATCTTAACTGGTTCGCGACAGTTAAATTCAGCGAGGTTATTTATAACTCGCTACAGATTTCTATCAATCGATTTAACTTTAAAGTGCATATACCTGGCTATTCCTAATTGTTTAAGATTTTTATTGTTGTAATATCAAACAATATTTTCCCGTCACTTCTTCTATATATAAACAAAAGGTTTATTATGCGTGTGAGCGTAAATAGGACGACATCTGGGCCAACCCTCCCTCGGGACGGACAACAATAGCTGCAGCAGGGCACTCTCCCCACGTTTACTGGTGCGCTCTAATGAGCCAGCCAGACCGTTGTGTGAGCTCTCAGTACTTCATATGCCTCTACCATAAGTACCCATATTTTGAAATTCAGTGGTGTTTAATTATTTTTCAAAACAAAATCTTTGTGATGGCGGTCACAAAGTCAGCGGTTCGTGGGATTATGTGTTCCCTCATGGAGTTTACGTTTAAAGCAAGTAAGACGTCCGAGTTGGTTGAATTGAACATTGATTAGCCGGATTTATTGAATGTTAATCATCTCTAAGATTAATATAAATTAATCTGATCCACTGTTTTTAATATCCAATAGATTCTACCCACAAAGTTAAATTTATGAGGAGATTAGTTATGTTAAATGTTGTTTTTCGAATTTATTTTAATCTTGATCACGTCGATAGAATAACAGTCGATGCCGTTATAATCGGCACGTTTTGATATTCGCGTGTCACCGTTTTAACATTTGCACAAAAGGGGCACTGGTTCAGTTAGAAGGTCGACGACTATTTATTGTCTTTTATGTTTACTTACTAAAGTTATACCAAATACAGCCATGAAGACGCGTTTCTAATTTTTATTCCATGTAAAAAGAAGATATAAAGAATATGATGAGTCGCCATATTATCTTCTCATTATACATCGTGTGACTCACAAAGCTTCTTTTATGTTTTCAAGTTTATGTAGGATAGCCTTATTTGAAAGTTTGCGCTCCATTCGAATCTTTGAGTTCGTTTTGTGCAGTGTAGTTAGATACGGGGTTTATGTAATGGACTGTTACGGTATAAAATCTAATAACAAATGGTTCGTAAACCATAATCTGTATCACAGAGTTGTGTAATAGTTGGCGATATCGGATAGAAAGTACAATACAGGCAGTATATAAAGTTGGAGGTTATTTGACCCTAACAAATAATAACGGATGAGCTTTCGTTGCGAGTACAGTGGAGAAGGCGGTGTACCAGGCGGGTGCGCGTGCCTGAGCCGAGTTCGTGCACCGATACCTGATAGAAAAGGAGACGAGCACGATTGACACTCGTGAACTCACAGCTTCACTCAAATAACATTGCAATTCGATTTAACTAGACTACACCATACTGTTAGTTTTGACTTACAAAATAAAACAAACAGCAATAAAAACGTATTTAATGAATTGCTTAATCTTTCATGACGTGTTTTATCATGAAGCTTGGATCAAAAACAAAGGCAATACCGGTATGAAGATTAACACAGGATGTAAATAAACCAAGTAAACAGTGACTAAGTTTGGAATGTTAAGATAATTTGGATATGAATCTAGGAATGTGATTGGGTAACGAAAATTCAAAATCTGTTATTAACTGTTACTTAGCTAGGGATCTATCAGTCACGTCACACGAACGTAAATTACGGTGTTTTACTTTCGAATCTTAATAAATAAATGTCATAGATTGTAATTTGGTACATGTTATTATAATGTTGGATACAAAACACCTTTCTCTGTAGCAGTAATTACTATGGTAGTGCACTCATGTTTTTCTTTTGCATTATCAATCTTCGTGCATCCGCGTCTTATTCAACGCCGTGAAAGTCCTTGTTATTGTGTATTCTGGCCCCGTGAACTTATTAATTGTTATTGCTGTTACAATGGCGTTTAGCTGAGATACGTAACCTTTTCTGATTTCTCTGACTATTAATCTCGTGCATGAAAAGAGCGCGTTTGCGATCGCCACTTGACGTTGGAATTTTATCGGAGTAGGTACTGGCTCAATCTTATCTTTTCATTTGTATTATAAGGACGTTTATTTCAATGGATGGCACGTGAATATGTATTTTATACCTGTCGTAGTTACTCTAATATCGTATTTAACCGCAGTGTGTCCGATCTAAGATACCTGCTGGCTGTAGTCGTATAGAATCTGCGATGTGCACAGGAAGCCGTGCGTTGCGGTTAATATCCGTGCTGCGGGCAGATCTCGAAAGTGAACCTGTGAAATGAGTTATTGAAGCGCATCAATAACATGATACCCTGAGAACATGAGCCCCTATCATTAATTGTATTTACTTTTGCTACACTGCGTTTCGCTAGCATTTGAGATGTTGTTCTTCACTTTTACAAAATATGGTTTGTATGATAGTTCTCAACAATCAGGGTTAAAATCCATAAAAAGTACGAGGAATGTCTTGAGTTAGTTACATTACAAACTAGCTGACCCGGCGAACTTTGTACCGCCTCAGAATCAATGTATGAGAAATATTATTATCCTCATTATTTTTTGTCCCTACATTCTCCCTATGTTTTAAAGTTATTCTGCTATTCGGGGTGGAGATAAATCCAACAATTCAAAGATCATAAACATTGGTCCAGCCGTTCTTGAGTTATAAATAGTGCAACTACTAACCTGACTTTGTTTTATTTATATAAATGAAACATGCGAGAACAATAAATTTTTTATTAACATAATATGCTTAATCCAAGATACAACAAAGTTTAACGGATTTAAGGAGAGGTCGCTGCAATCTTTTCACGGATTTAACATGTTTTATCGTCAACTCCACCTACGGAGAAACAGTAACAAATTCTTACAGAGCTATGTCACCATGACCGTTACTCGAAACGTAGACGCATAAACGTTCGGTGAGAAAAGTGTCCTTTCGAGAACAAGTTTGTTAGTGCAAAGTTAAGTAGGTCTGAACGTCCATTACTTCTGTGACGCGTGCCGTATCTAATTGGCATCCTTGCATATATTAATCACCCTGCGAGGTGTGCATTGCATGTATGTAGATCACCGGTTGGACTGCTTTTCGAAAGCTGAAGTCCTGTTCAATAATCTACGGTTAACTGAAAGCCATATCCCGGCTTCTACGCGATTTCTAATTTTCTCCGATAGCTGGTAATATTATATCGTTTCGTAGTATAATTAACTGTCATCTTAACTTATTTTATGTAATTAAGTAAATTAATATTGGCATTCAGCAGCAGTTTATGTCTACAGTTTATTTCGAGTGATTTTCGAGTGTTCAATTCCTCATTATGTAGATTGGACTCTTCACCTTGATTTTGCAATTCAAAGTCGTATTGACTGCCTGATTACGGTGTTTGGTATTTGTTTACTGTAATGTTAAGTAAATACAAGCATTTATTTTACCGGTTTATGTAAAATAAAGCTTATTTCTAGTGTTTTTTATCAGCTAGAAATACCTGTAATTCGGCTGGTTCTCAATTTTTTTCAGTTAGTAAAGTATTTTTGCAAGGCGGGTAGGTAGGCGGTCTGTCGGTATAACATAATATTATATTTTTAAGGTTCCAATTTCAATTAAATAATGACAGATCTATCCCACAGCAATAATATCCTTCACTTCATGTATATTTTATTTATATAGGGTGACTGGTAATTAGTGACCGATACCTAAACACGTGCTTGCACTCATGATAACAAACAACTTTTACTATGGGACCAAACCTGAATTCGCGAAAAAAAATCTGCTGTTCAGTACCTACATTTTGACCAGTTAGGCGAACATAAATGACTGAACAGCTGATTTTTTTTCGCGAATTCAGGTTTGGTCCCATAGTAAAAGTTGTTTGTTATCATGAGTACAATCACGTGTTTAGGTATCGGTCACTAATTACCAGTCACCCTATATAGTAAATTTCAAGTACTTACATTTTTTTTTGTGGATGGGAAATCATCAAATGACCCCTCTCGCTCAGGGTGGAGCAGAAGGGAGTGTCAGACTCTTACTGACTAAAACCCACCCGTGTTCCTTCCTTAGCCCTTTACGTTCCGGGGTAGCGGTAACCTTTTCGGACAATCCCGCTGCCCAATTTCAAGTACATGAAAAATACCTTTCGCCCGAAGCAAAAAGGAGAGTAATGATTTTGTTGATACCATTCTTACCAATTGGTTTCATATCGACTTATAGCGTGTATAATTTCTAAGTTAGAAGTGTATTATTCACATACATTAGAATCAACCATACAGTAGTGATAAAACCAATAATAATTGGGTATACAATCGATCACTTTGATACGTACTCATAAATAATCGAAAGTGTCGGTAACGAGATCGGATGTAGATGCGATCAATCGGTACAGATAATGGGTAGGTAACGCTAGGGTAAAAATAAAGGAATCGGTATGCGCCAGGTTGAGACTTTCTATTTTTAATCGGGCGGAGAGGTCGCGGGCGCGGGCGCCGGCGCCACAGCCTCCGCCAGATCTTGTGGTGGTTGCGCGCATTCCGTCACCGCGTGCGCCCCGGGCTGCGCGCACTACACGCGTTGTTATACCCAGTTTAGTGTTCACGACTCGTTTGTTTTGATTTGCCGTACCAAATCCGAAGCCGGTTACACTTATTGCATCTATAAACGACACAAAAATTTGATAAGCATTTAAGATAAACTTAACAGCTTATAAAATTATTTACAATTAATTTTTATCATCAAATTGGACAATGACCTAGTCGGAATGCATTAGGGCGAATAGCCGGCCGGTGCTTCGGTTTGATTGACGTACGATACTAACCAGATAGTATCGTATCCAGAGCCGGTAAATCAACCTCCTCCTACGGACATAGCTGCCCCTGTTCAGGAAGTAATCCGGGACTAGTTTTAGACGAGGAAATGGGTGTGATCAGAAGAAAAAAGCGTAAGTTTACTTTCTCTTCGATTATATAACTAAGCGGGAGGAACCGCTGTAAGAGTACCTTCCTATGTTGTTTTAATTGGTTCCTAATTCATATCCTTATGTAAATTAAGTACCTATGCGATAATATTTTGTATATTTTGTTGTAACTTTGCATGCACGATTTCGATTAGACAGTAACCTGTGTGTGACACACAGAATATAATATATTTGCGAAATTTCTGATGCAATTCACCCATTCAATTCATTAACATTTCGTATTGTCAAATGTAATGTTTTGGACAAAAATAACAGCATGCTACAAAATTCTATAGGCTTGTCAGCTTTGTTATGGTTATGGAAATACTGCCGGGGAACGGATATCGTGCTCTAAAACTCCATAATATTCTGCGACAAGCTAGTCAAGGTTCATTATTGTTTTTATAAATATTAAATAACATTCACATTCTATGGGAACTTTTTCATACGATTTCTTATATTATAGTTTATTAAGTTTTCTATTATTTTTATGAAGTGGGAAGTACTAACTAGATAAATATTTTACGTGGGAGATACTTTGACGCCTTTTTATTATTTCTCTGGCGTGATATAATATAAATTCTTAATTAAATGCCTCTTGTTCTGTTGTAAGATATTACTTGCATCGGCTATAAAAGTTATGTTAAACTGATCGTAAATTCAACTAACCCTACTTATAAGAGTGCAACCGTATAAGGGCTCACCATATGTGTTGAATTCATGTTCATCCAGTTCATCTAACTAACCGGTATCGAGTATCGGCATAACGCATCCCCGATTCGGTTTATTTACCACAAAAAATTAACCTGAACAATGTTTATTTTACGAACAAACGTGAATTAGAACGTATCTAAAACATTGTTACATATCTGTCTGATTTTAATTAAGATCTGACACGGCAAGTAATTGGATAGTAACTCCACACGAATTCCATACGTAACATAAAGAAAAACAATGTCTTATAACCCAATGTTAGCAGTAATATTTTACGACACGTTTCTTTAAAATTTATATTTTGTAACTGTTGATTTTTTATGTTATCATTCGATATCGTTATTTCCGAATTCCGATATGAACAGGTCATCCATCGTCTTTAAAAAAAAAACGATAAAATGGCATTGATCGCTAACTAAATATTTAATAATAATCTGACAGTCCAAAATGACCATCTTCACTTTATAATTGCGTACACAAATGAACATAATCCTTGCCGATAGAAACCGCAAAACAATGCGCATTACAGTAAGTATTATAGGTTACACACAGCGCAGGCGCACTTGCACTCAATAACATTTATCGCCAACCGCTTCTGTTCAATAGGCCATACGTAACATATTTTACGTGCTTTGTAAATACCCTAGTGTGAAGGTGAAACAGTAATGGTTACGCTATGCGGTCATCGCTTAGCTCACGTATTCGGGTGGGTCCCTCTAAGTTACACTGGCCATTGTACTTACCTGTGTTTCGTAAGTGCGTAGTTTACCTTTAAAAGTAGCTGTTAAGTTGTTTTGATCATTATTGACATAGTATCTCTTGTCATTGGGTTATTTTTGAATAGGTTGCCCTTTTAATATTGACCTTTAACTTTGTCATCTACTAAAATAACTTTTTTAAAAACAACAAATTGTGTGTCGTTTACTACTTCCACTACTGTTACTGGTTACTGGCCACTACCTATTACTTTGTAATTCCATAATTCATCTATGAAACATTTTCTGTTCTCCTGCCTTTCATAAAGCTTTTACACCATAATTACGTGTTTTTCGTGTAAATTGCTAGCCTCCTTTGGAATTATCTTTCACAACTGTGATTAGTGCTTGCAGCGCGTACGCGGACGTGCAAAGAGTACCGTATAGTCTACAGTCTGTAACACCAAACAGCTTTCAAAACCAGATCACCCTATACCGTCCATTCCCTTCTCTGATTTTTGAATACAAGGAATCAACTTTCATGTGTCCAGTATTTTACAGATGCTCGGAATAAGACGACCGAAACTAATAATTTTGTTTGTATCACCTATTTTCAAATTCTTCGTTAGCATAATTAGTATTTGCTAAAAGAAAAAGTTAGTCTTACTAGCCAAGAGACTACGGATAGAGAGAGATACTTTTCTAAGGTGTATCTTATGTCAGGAGGCTATTGTTATTATTCTGAGTTGTTGATTTAAATTTATGGGCACTGGGTGTGGTGGATAAATTCAAATAAAATTGTTATTGCTTCTCGAAAGAATCTTTGCGAAAACTAAACTTTTGCCATAAAATCCAAAATATGTATATGCACGCCTTATACATATTTATAGTAGATACTTACTGATAAATGGAGGTAAACATAAAATGGGAAATTTTATTTATCAGCACAAATGCATAATACTGCTATAAAATATAAGAAAGTGTTAGTACAGCGAATATGGATAAAGTTCATGAATATACTTAACATAATGGTACTATACCGTTGTAAATGATGAATGTATGAAGTCATACGTTTAGTATATTTACGGCGTAATGTTCTCGAGGCCGCAGCGGTGGTGCAGCCAGCAAACAGGCTTTTACGTCATTACGTGTTTACACCCGTTACTACAAAGTGTACATAGCCCAGCACAGCCATTAAATCAAATTGCCACTCTTAATTTAACATTAACGGACCTCTATCGAGCTGAGAATTTATTCCTGTCATCAGAGCTGCAATTTCTTACATTGCTTCTAAGTTTTTACCGTGCTTAAGCGCCGTCGCCAACAAAAACTGCATTCGCTACATACTCTATGAAAATTTCTTCACTGCTCTTACTTAAATTACTTTCATAAAGTACCTGCAGCAATTATTTATTAGTTATATGCTTTTTCGTTAAATTACTCACTGAATCATTTCACAACATTGACTTTCACCTGTCCGTTACATTTAGATTGGAACTAAATTACCATCATTCCTAGAAAAGAGCATTTTCCAATAAGACTACTGTAAAATGAGAGTCACGAATCCCTCTGTAAACTATCACGACTTGTTCTGGAGTACAATAGTTGTGTAGTTATTCTATTAAGCTTATCCGGGGGTGAAAGTATCGCAACTGATTGGCTATTGTAATGCACAAGACAGGACGCGGACCCGACCATTCGGGATCATGATTTCACTGAGGTCCATTCATTCGTCCCGACATGTTGATTGTCGTGCGAACGTTACAGAATGACGCGCGATCATTTGTTATTCAATTCCGTACTGTTTGCATTGAAGATCTGTGGAATTAGAAATCCGGTTGCGTAGAAACGTATCATCAATAATTGTCGCAGCGCATCGTTTGTCATTGGTCTTTGAATTATAGCATTTCTCTTAGCGATAGCGGTCGCAGGCTTAACATTTAGTAACATATAGTTCATAATCGTGACGGCCGCAAGCGCAGGTGATACGTCACACAGTCATAATGTCTATATCGTGATGGTTTATTTTTGAGCTCATGATCGTTTGAGCGGCGACCTTGCAGACACATGCACCACATTGCATACAGCGCAATGTTCCTATCCACAGGAGGGTAAATAATTAGTTCAGTGCCGGCGGCACTTTTAAACGCCCACTATCCTATTAACTCAAAGAAGACCTCGTTCAGTTCAGAATAATTTGTTTACTTGCTTATAGGGAAGTCTGGTACTCATCTTTAATTATGTATGTAACCTGACAAGTGGGTTAATTGGTCTATGCATGTAACGTATTATTCTCACGTATATCCATTTTCATATTAATGCTTGACCTTACACTTGCTGACAATAGATACTCAGCATTGCGCAAGTGGCGGAACTCAGTAGTCCGAAACAATACGCATTACATAATGAATGGTTCAGATAACAGACGTGTAATTAGCCAGTATGGATTAATTAATCTATATAAATAAACTAGCAGCCCGTCCCGACTTCGCACGGCTGGAAGAAAAAAGAAAAACAAAAAGCCTATATTAATCAGTGATAATGTAGCGAGCCAGTTCGTTACAAACATACATACAAATCTTTACTCTTTATAATATTAGTATAGAAGTATAGATAGTATAGATAAAATTGAAGTGTCTGTTTGTAATGTCAAAGTAACAGCTTTGTACTGAATGAATATATAATATGAAAGTATATACGGATACTTAAGCAAAAAAAATTTTTTTTTTTAATTTTTGTCTGTATGTTTGTTCCGGCTAATCTCCGAAACAGCTGGATCGATTTTGATGATATTTAGATGCATTGAACCCAAAGGAAGACAGAGTTCACACTTTTTATTGACATACCATGTAGGCGAAGCCGCCGGCGGAAGCTTGTATTAAATAATACGTGTCTTTGAGCTGAATATATTCGCTTATCAATATTCAATTCCAAATTCAGCAATGACTTATAATTGCAGATAAAATTAAGTAAGTAAATGGTTTTGCAATGATAAGAATGTTGATGGATGACATAATGAACACAATTCTGGTAATAAATGTATTTAGCAACGATATTTTGTAAACATTATCGACTGAAAGCATTATCTTTATAACCTTGGTATGCCCAAGGGAATTGGGTGCGGTTAGACAGCGTGATAACAGTAGCATCTACGCTCTGATAACAAAATACCACGATGGGTTTATAGGGCAAGCACTTGTGCATTTATGGTAAAAGTATTAGCTTGCAGGCCTCGCCGGTTTAGTGGTCGCTAGCGCTTCTAATGAGCCTGGGTTCAATCTCCAGGTCGGGCAGTGTTAGGCCCGGTATCCACCAAAGCGGAGAGGAGACGAGAGGAGATGTGCTGCGAAACTGGCAGATTATTTCCACCAAAGCGGAGAGGAGATGCGTAGCGGAGAGGAGATGTGAGCTGTGCGTAGCGGAGATCGAGATGTGTGATGGGAATAACTCTTTAGGATGTGCGAGGCGCGGGGAGAAGGCAGCGGGGAACGGGGCGCGCGAGCGCGGGCGCCTCCGGCCCCGGCCGCCCGACTACACACATCTCTAATCTGCCGCTCTGCTTGCTCGCTGGCGGCACAAAATTCTATAGAAAAATGAGACATCTCCTCTCCTCTCCGCTTGATCCATTTCCATCGAAGCTACGCGGAGAGGAGATATGGAAATAACGAAATCTGATTGGTTATTCAAAACACATCTCTTCTCGTCTCCTCTCCTCTCCGCTTTGGTGGATACCGGGCCTTATTGTTATTGTAGTAGCAGCCCGGAGTCTGGATTTGTTACCAATAGGCTGACCCCCTGCTACATGAAACGTAACTGGCGAAATGTAGCTGTATTCTAAATACAACTTTATCAAACCCTTTGGGGCTTACAGGCGTGATATAATGTATGTAGTATTAGTATAACATGCTTTTGTGTCATCACAGGTGAATCTGTATCCGAACGAGCGGAGAGTGAAGCCCGCGTCGTCAGCGATCAGCGATGCATCGAGGTCCGTATAGCGCGCACTGCGGGTGGCCTGGGGCTCAGCATAGCCGGTGGACGAGGCTCCACGCCTTATGTCGGCGATGATGACGGCATCTTCATCTCTCGAGTCACATCAAATGGACCCGCTTATATGGCTGGACTTAGGGTGAGTCCCTATAACATTTCTATACTTGAATTAATTATCTAGTTATGGAACAACAAACTGAATGTCATACTTAACCCAGTTCCATTTGCAACCAAAAACTTATTAGAACCTTTTTGTTATTTGTAACAAAAAGATCACTCAAAAATCAACTTAGAATATATTTCACTAAAATAGATAACTGATTAAGTGGCGATGGAATGTGAATTTTCTGAGATTATAAACACAGGTATATGCTTAGAGAGCAGGCAGCCCACTCGATTGGTAATGGTTACCGCCGCCACTGGAAATCTACAATACCAAAGACATGGCGAGTACACTGACATCCAATATCAAAGCTGAAACAATGTCATATGTGCCTGTATTTATATCAGCACATTTTTATTTTTATAAACAATCAGCACTGTTAGCAATAGGTGTGGTTGTAGTTCTTCCCCGAACAAGCCCCTTTTATAGAGTACTGTTACCATAATATCACAACAACAAGCTAAATGGCGTATAAAACAAGTGTTAGACAGTGTTGATTTCCGTTTCTAATCATATGAATCACATCTGGAAGTATTAATGTCGTCGTTAAATTGTTATTGTATCCGTTGAATTACTTTCTTCTCTTTTGTTTTATTTGAGTACTTACATTAATTATGTAGCCCGTAGCAGCCTTCCTATTTTCGAAAATGCATAGATGATCATTTTATGAGGTACAGTCAGCAATAACTCGATTAACATGTTACTTTTACATATGAACTAAATTGATACGAAAGTCGATACATTTTTTTTTTGCATCACACTGCACCGGGCACTACGTTGACTGTAGACCATACCGAGATGCGGTGTTAGTGTGATATACCCTGCGAGTGTATGTATACAAATCAAGATTCTATAGTCAATGTTAAAAACTGCAGCACCGCACACCGGAGTGGTGTCCGGTGCAGTGTGATAATCGCATTAGGTAGCTTACATGAAATGCAAAAAAAAGCAATAGCCGTAAAATGTGTACCTACTGATATAATAGAGTGTTAACTCTTAGGAGTTCAGTACCTACTCATTTTTTTGAAATATTTTGCTCAATAATAAAGATTTCAAAAAAAAAGTGTAAGACCGCCTTCCGTTGTGATATACAATCGTATGTAAGCTGCAATTTAATAAAAACGTTTATATTGTTTCAGGTTGGCGACAAGGTGCTCTCAGTGAACGGTACGTCTGTCGTAGAAGTGGATCATTATTATGCAGTGGAAGTACTTAAAGCAAGCGGGCCCACGCTCACACTTGTCGTGACCAGAGATTCACCCAATTCGACCAGGTAAGCACCGTTTGTTCCTTATCTTAATATTTCATCACTACTGTTGCAATACAGATTGCGACAACCTAAATTATTTAGAACAGATCATGAAAGCTTGAGTGCAGTTATTTAGGTGTTTTTTTGTGCAATATTTGCTGTAATTCAGTATTTATTTATTTTTTACATCGTTCTCACATATTTATAAATTCAACATATGATGTAACTAATAATTTTGTAAAAATATTATTTAAAAAGAGTGTCCATGGAGTTTCTTGCCCGTTCTTCTCCATAGGTACCTACTACGCTTTGGAATGGGCAACTAGCTTCATTTTTTCCTGACTGACCGACTTCTTGACAATTCAAAAGTGCCTGTAAATGGTTTAATTGAAATAAATGCTTTGAGTTTGAGTTTGAGTATGAGTAATAACTATTTAACATCATCATTGATTCAATTTACTTGAATGTTAAATCTAGGATAGATTCTCAAAATCTCGGAACGGAATCTGTAAATTGGCGTACCTTTTCAACCTTTACGCACAATACTGGCATAATTAATAATAATTCAAATTCAGAACTCACAGCCGAGCGCCAAGCGGAGCGAGCCATCATTCCATATCAAGCACTACCGACACAGTATCAACCCTAGAAAATGGACAGGTAAACATCTCATTCAATATTCACGCCGCAATGTATTATGTTAATCACAACACATATGCAACGCAGTTCTTAATGTTTTATTGCAACAACTGTATCGATAAACACGTGAGTCATTCTTCGAACAGGTTCCGACGGGTCGCGGTATACCGACTAAACCGCTTATCATCAGCAACCAGTATGCGCAAGAGTTCGAGCCGGAGTATAAGGAGCAAGTGATGAATCAAACGGTGCCAACGGCTGTGACGAACTATAGCCCGTCCCCCACGGGGCAGGTTACGACGGATACCTACCAACGAGTGCAAGTGTCGCCCCCGCCTCCGGTTACAGAGCCATACATACCGCCCGGTAAGTTTAAAACATAAAAAAATATAAAAACTTGTTATAAGTGTACACTTCCCTTATGTCGAGTGACTAAAGTGAGCCAAAGTACCTAGTTATCCATCTTCCGCATCCCGTCTGTCGCGTTGCTATATAGCTTCCGTGAAAATAAACAAATCAAAGCCGGTTTGTTGAATAAACTATTTATCTACAAACAGAGACCTTTCAGCGCGTCTAGCACGTTAATCTGTCAGTTTCGAACATCGTAAATTATTCTATGAAAGTTGTCACGGGCAATAGAAAAGCTCAATCAAACCTGAATACCGGTCTAACCTTTAGATACAGGTATTTCCTCAGCCGGGTTGCAGAGGTCAGACGTCAGTTCACCTTCTAAAATACTGATAGTGTACGCATCTGGTTGGACTGGAAGCCGAACTCGATGCTCGTGGGAAAAGGGCAGGCTTGCGCATTTACCCAAGAGAGAGATTACGTATATTAAGCATTAATAGCGGTATCGGTAGACGCCTTTGAACTATCACTTTAAGTTAGCATCGTAATGCCCCACTATTGAACTTTAGAACAATGCTCAACAATAAAATGTCACATTTAGTGAATGAGAGAATAATCAATTAATTCTATACACCGTCTGCCGAAACATAATGGACATAAATTGCTATTTATACCTGAAATTCTAAACTCAATGGTATATTGATAGTGATTTAATTTCAAAGTCGCGTTTTGAAAAGTCGCGCTTGTAAACTTCCATTTCTTCCACTGGACGATGGGACCGTGTTTTTCACTCCATATGAGTTGGACAGTGATGGTACATAATATTTCCATTTTAACCTTAACACAACCGCAATTTCGGTGGAAAAAAAAAGATGCTTATCCGGTGAAAAAACGGACGTCGTACAAGCGGGCTAAGACTGCCACCGTCACACATACCGCCTATAAATCACAAACCGTACTAATATTTTTTTCTATTATTTCTAGTATATCAACAAAAGGTGCTAGTCCATACGACTTTAATCCGTGACGGCGCAGGCCTCGGATTCAGCATAGCTGGCGGGAAGGGCTCCCCTCCTTACCGAGACGACAGTGACGCCATCTACATCTCCCGCATCTCGCCTCAAGGTGCTGCCGCTAAGGATGGCAAGATGCTGGTCGGCGATAAAGTTGTTTCTGTAAGTTGTGCTTACGTACTGTATTATGACAACACCACCACTTCCTGTTCTTAGGATGAACAGTGTAACGATTATAGGTAAACCAATAAATAAATGACAACTTTGGTGGTGCACGCATTGTGCGCGCTTACTTGTCATTATATCAGGATCGGGCTTTACCAATTTTTTTTTTTCTTATAAACAGGGATATAGTATTATTTGGTCTATCATTTGAACATGTGAAGAATAACATTTTAATTCCATTGAATGAAGAAACACGCTTTTACTTTTAAGATAAGCAAATATGGCTTGGTTAATCCGCAAGCGAAAGCTTGTACAATAAGAAAGCAATCGTGTTAAAACATTATTCATAATTTATATTGAAATTTATTCTTTGGTCTAACTCAAGATAATGTAGTTAGAAGCTGTTTTACATGAAAAAGGAATTTGTTGACATTAATTATATTAATGTCGTAAACATTTATGTACGAAAGCCAGCTAACCCAAAGACTTAATATAGATTTATTTCCTTAGATAAACGGCGTAGATATGGAGAGCGCTCCTCACGAAGCCGCCGTTTCCCTGCTCACCGGACACGAAAGATTTGTAAGGCTTGTTCTACAGCGGACAATTACAACGGAACAGGGTAAATATACTGCTTAATTTACTTGCTTCTATGTAGGGTATTTTGAAAGCTTGCCAGATCAATTGCTTTTGTATTAGCATTTTATTTCGCAACAAAAATGAATTGTTGTTGATGCTACTAAATGAATTGTTGAATATTTTCTACGATGTAATGGGTCTGACTGTAGCATAGAAACCGCTTGGCTTAATTCTCGTCCATTAAAATATTTTTTTTCCTCGTTTAGGCGAGACGATGCAGCGGAAGTCGACCTCAGACGAAGTGAGAGAACACAAGACCAGCCTTCAGAATGTGAACGTCACTCCGACACAGAAACCCACCACGAATCACATAAGCACACCTATCGGAAATCACACTCACACTCACAGCGCACCGACTGCACAGCCCGCACCGACACACGCGCCCGCACCGACATACACGCCCGCACCGACACACGCGCCCGTACCGTTGCCGCAGCCGCCCGCGCCGGTACACAAGCAAGCAACTTTCGCTCCCACCGTCGCACCGCAACCCGCACCGCGAAAACTGAGTCAACCGAACGGACAGGTGAGGCTTAGTGATCGCTTTCTGTGGGTTTCTCGGTTTAGATTTAATTTTGGGAATGTAGCATTAATATAGACGTTAATTAGTCTAATTGACTTCCATTTTTGCACATTAGTGTTACAAAAATAACATTTAGATTTGAAAACGCTGTTGTTGTAGTTGGACTAATAACTATTGTGTTAAAATTAGAAAATATCAAAGATGCTTTCTAGTCAATAATATGCTTTATGTGCACACTAGCCATGCAAATAAATTCAAAATTAAACCTCGTTCACTCCAGGCCAAACCGACAACTAACAGTACGAGCACACCCCTAACTCCCGGCGCCAATAACGTGCACGGATCTAGCGACGATGTCTTCGACGATATTCAGGTAAGATTCACTTACTCATATATTAACTTACCCCGATTCGCAGGTGATGGTATTGGTTTAACACGTTCACATACGAGCTTTTCCGTCATAGCTTTACCACAATTGTGTGCGGCACCTTATCTGTTTCACTTCACTATGTAGATTAGTTGAAAGTCGGCGATGGCATTTAGCCTCCAATAGCTGCGAATGGTATTACGTTCGATGCATTCCGAAATATAGAGCTCATATTTCGTGATGTTCGGATTTGATATCGGTCACAACTATTAATTTTCGGTTGAATGCGATCTACGTACTTTATTTGCATTCATCTGCTTCACTATCCTATAAAACATTCAACATTTCAGGCCTTTGATATTGTTAATTAAACCTCATGGGTTAAAGTATAAATCATATTTATTAAAACCTGGTTCGAATTATTGTAAGTAAACAAAAAAAAACATGCTAACGTATCATTACATTTATTCTAAAGTTGTACGGTGTATTATTATCATTATGTATTTTAGAAATTATGCACATTTTATTGTATTCACTAGTTAAAGCATAATTTAAAGCTTCAGCTTGACCTTGTATAATTGCACTATCGCCAATAAACATTGTCAACGTTACATTGTTTATAACTTTGCCATATTACACGATTATTAACTATTTATTGTTATCATATAAACTATAATAAATTATTATACAAATATGTATGCAAAAGTATGGTTATTATTTATGTAGGATTCCAAAGCTACAAACAGATGTATGTATTGCTAAAAATGGAACCAACTAAATGAAAAATATCTTTAGTCACAATATTAGTTGAATAAAGTAACAACGAGTTATGGTAGCATTTAGATTTCTCGTAACATCTATAAAAGTACTATTTTTAATTTTTCAGATATTTAAAGCTGGAAAGCTACACGGTTTATCAATTAAAGTAAAGAAAATGTAAAATATTTTATTTGAATTTCTTTATGCATTGAATAGTTATGTTTGTCAAAGAACTATACGCCTCTTCTTTTAAGCACATAATATTTAACTGGTGTCGAAAAATATGAACAGAAGAACATACAGGCAGGAACATCGACGCATAAACTGTAACCATGGATTCAGTACATTCAACGCTCATTCAAAACTTTCAACCAGGGACTTGAAACGTTATTCAAAATAACGTTAAGCGTAGTTCCGGTACCGATAATTTGTACCGTTCCACCAGGATCGTAACAAAATTAATTCCTTGGCTATAACGATACTGACAAAAGGAACGAAATCTTAAAATGTCTAATAACAATATTATCAATATATCGTTATTAGTATAACGATAGGGTAAACCAGGCAAACGTGCCCCACTATTCGAAGAATCGAAATAAAAACCATTTTTTGTTGAGAACATGTTTATTAAAGTAATCAGTCTTAACCTCTGACTCAATTGGCATAACAAAAACTAAAAAATCTTCTAAAATATATTTAAAAATAACTGAGATCAACAATTTTGTGAAACTTAGGGTGGGGCACATTACAAGGATAGATCAGTCTAATGTGCCCCAGCAAAACCCCTCATTTAGAGGTTCTTTTTCCTTTCCATTTCCCTTTTTCTTTGGTACCACAGTTGTTGCATTTCTCTCTATAACTTATACAGTCTTCATGTAACCAACCAGAACACTGCAAACACCTATAACCTACCACCACCGATACCTATAAAACTACTTATAATATTGTTGTACGAAAATGATATTCTATTACGTTTTATTTTCGTAACGTTATAGATATTTTTAGGTTTTAGTATCGTTAAAAAATTCGGAACGTTATACGATAACATTATTGGTAACGGAACGAAATTAATTTCGTTACAACCCAGTTACTATGTAATACGATACCGCTTGGTAAGACTGGTTGTCAGACTTTCGAGCTTCTGACGACCCGTAACGACTGTCAAAGAACCACAAGTGACCGCCGGCACGGCATTTTCCGATGCACGGAGGGGTTTCGGTATATAAACAAGTCCATCCCTGCGTCGAAATTTTTCGTTGATTATTAAAAAAAAAATGCTGTTCCAAAATTTGTACGCTAGGGGGTTTAGAATCATGTGCTGAATTCATGATTACAGTTTGCACGTCGATGTACAGACGCCAGCACATCAAGTTACCCGAAACTGTAAAATTTTCCCAATCAACTTTGAGCCTTACGCTTTAGCGATAAAGTTGAAAATCTTAAAGAAATTTGACAGATTGTAGTAGCTTGATGTGCTGGCGTCTGTACCTACCGCACTATATTTTAGGTCACAGAAAGCTTAAACATAAAGTGATGCTAAAATATCAATATTAAATTTGAATACCTAACTTTTTGCATAAAAAACTAGAGGATGTTCAAATGGACAGTTTTCCTTGGTTTTTCCTCGTAAAATTCTTTTAGTTAGATAAATCAATGGCCCTGATTCTGTTATGCAACAGCAACTCCTAACTCAACAAGGGAGACATGAAAGTAAATAACAAAATATGAAAACACCTGATAGCAGAGACAGAACGCTGTTTTAAATATGTTTGACGCTAAATGCAATTAGTGATTTGGGCCGAAATAAAAATTAGGAGGCCGAAGGCTTTATCTTAGAACATGCTGCATAGAAGAGACAAAAAAAGCTTGACACGACTTGTGACCGTCTTTTTGTGGCTTTTACTGCTTAGTCCCTTAGTCCTTCAGCAGTTTTTTATCGCAAATACATTTGGCTGGAGTTGAAAAATTACGACATTGCTGACATTTCGGGATGATGTGTGCACAATGTTTCACATTTATTAGGGGCTGTTCATTTATTATGTAAGACATTTTAACCAATTTCTGACCCCCCTTCCCCCCACGTAAGAAAAAATAAGACTAGAATGAACCCCCACTTTTGAATCTTACGTAAGATCAGTATCAACCAAAATTGCAAAGAAAAATTTGCAATTTCTTTTTAAACTTAAAATTTTTGTTTAATTTTGTGATGAGAATAATCTAGACCCTTCGCAACGCCCATGTAAGAAAAAATAAGACTTTTTTTTGGACCCCCTCCCCCTCAAATCGTCTTACGTAATAAATGAACAGCCCCTTATGATTTATTTGATTTAAATCGAGTTTATTTTCGGCATGAAAATCTTCATAAATCGAAGATACAAGCCGTCTTGGATTTTTGATGCGACTGCTATCGTGCCCACGAATTCACATCAAGCTATAAATTTCCAGTTTTAGCTGACCTCGCATTATATAGGTTTTTCGTATAATCAGAAGTCAGCTTATACTGGATATGTATAGCTTGATGTGTAGCCGTACGTACCATTTCAGTCACTTTCGAAATCTTAAAGGCCCTATAAATTCCTTAAATAAACCACCCTTTGCGAGTTATGTTACAAAAAGCTTCATCATTTCTCTAAACAGAATTGCGAGATGAAAACGTTCGCTTTGACCGATTAGGAGTGAGATATTTGTAGACTGTGGTAATAGTTGTAGTTAATTTTCTGCGCAAGAGGATTAGTCCCGCTGTTTCAATTAAGGTGGCTTATCTTAGTGGGGTATCAGTTAATGTTCAAATTTGCTGGAGTAAAACAAAGCTGCAATTGATTATCATTTTTCCCTTGAAAGAGAGGCTTGTATTACTTTGCTTACATATAAATTCTTTTCAAAACTTATTTAGACTACTGGCAATTTTTAGGGGTAAAAATGATAGGCTACCATGGCCAAATCTACTCTCCTTTCCCTGCACTAATAAATTTAGACTGATTCGATGTGAACGTGTTAAACGCGCAGCCGTCGCGGCCGATTACCAACGAGGACTTCCAAGCGATGATCCCGGCGCACTTCCTGGGCGGCGCGCGCGCACGGCCGGCGCACGAGCCGCCCGAGCGCGGCGTGCGCGTCACGGTGGAGCGCGCGCCCGCCGTCGTGCTGCCGCCGCCGCCCGCCGCGCTCGGCCGCGTCACCGAGACCATCACCAAGTCCACCTTCACCGAGACCACCGTCACCCGCATCACCGACAACCAACTCGTGGAACCGCTCATCATCGAAGTAAGAATGCTGAACGACGACAACAACTTACAAGTTACAACTCGTTCATATGTATGAGGCCACGGTTTCGCAATGGCAATTTTTAATGTGGAGGGTTTACGAAGTCCATGCTCTCTACATAAGTGGTGGGGGCACCATCACTTTTTCATTATAAAAATCAAGTATTTTTAGAAACAGGTGAAAGGTAATATGCACGTTTTATGGTACGAAATGGATTAAGTCGATATAGTTTTCTTTTAATTGAAAATTAAGTAATATCGGTAGCGTTGCTCAGTTTTTAATCTTAATCTTCTACAACAAAACAAATATTAACCCGATTGTCAGTTTTTCACATTACTTTTTCGTATAAGTATTAATGTATTACACTAATGTGCCGAATTGACCAAAATTATTTATTAATCCATTCCGCCTAGTTTCGGAATAATTTAATAATTCGGATATGATTCAACTTGTGAAGAGGAAAATATGCATGTTGTATTTTTGACATCATGATGTTTAACCCTTTAACCGCTTGGCTAAATATCAATTGTCGTGCCCCTAGCGCGAGGCTACAAATCGACAAAATAATACCTACAATAAATAAGGAGGGGCAATCGTTGTATCGATAAAAAAAAGTCAAAGAATATTTTATGTTTTTATTTTAAATCAGCCTTATGGCTTCTACAAACAGGCGCGACACCAAGAAACCGCTCATGTTTTTGTGTCGCGTGTCGCGCCTGTTTGTAGGACCTTTAAATTAACCACCCTAATCACTTTCTTCGTATCACAATCGTTCATCTTTAAGCTAATAAGTAAATGTTTTTAACAGTTACTAATTGTTTAACCTTACTAAATTCGAATTGTTTACATCACAATAATCTCTTATTAATCGACTAGGTACTTTTTTTCTTTTCTTATAAATCTACCTACAACAGCAATGGCTAAATCTTTGTATCACAATTGTTTAATCTTACTATCTAAATTTTAATTACTTACATCAAAATAATCTCTTATTATTCGACTTTTTCCTTTTCAAATCAAACTAAGTATAATAAATCTTTGAATCACAATTGTTTTTTTTGTTTTTGCTTACCAGTTACTATACGCCGCGCTAGACTAACTAGAGAAATATGTTGCAAGCATAGGAGTCAAGGGATGGGAACTAACGTCAAATGTTGGCATTATACAAAGATCGTGAGGGATATTTTTCTTATGAATAATAAGGAAAAGAATTAATAACACAAGGCAATATGTTAAATTTAACTTTATTTGGTATGACACCGTTTATTTTATGCTGAATGATGCATTATACCTGATTATATAACTGTTTGTTATTTCGTTTTTAAAATGCGCATTGCATTGTATCCCATCCCTATGGTCATATTTATGCGACGCGCGCGATAGACGCCGAAGAAAATTTCAAGCTGCCAATTACTTATTTTTGTTTAAGTTTTTTGAATGCTTAGAGTTATGACACATAATTTTAAGTAATTGTTGTAAATAATAGCTCTATTTAATAATAGTTTTAGTTGTACCACGCAATTAATAGGACGAAAATAGAACGAAAAAATCATGCATGTTCTCTGTCGCAGAAATACGACACGCGCGGTAGGGACACGGAAATATTTGTCGCATATATGCGACACGCGCGGTTAAAGGGTTAAAGAAACTCATCGTTAGACTACACTCAGTTGAAAGAAAAATATTGTATTTGGGACACGCACCGGAAATAAAACAGTAAAGGAGCATTTAAAACTAACAAAATTGCATTAAAAACGACCAAAACAATAAACTGAAAAAAAAACCTGTGCGAGGCCAAAAGGCTCCTATATCCCAGCATAATGCTGCGATATTTAAAAAATAAATACCGAAGCGCTGAGTTTAGTTTGCATTTCCAGTGAAATACCTACCATACAAATAGAGTGGAATTTCCTTGGGTTATGATAAATTATATTTATATGAATAAAAAAGGGCCACATACACTGATTCGGAGACAAAACAGAACTTGCCCCAAATGTGTTAAATTGTAATATCCACAAGATAGTACCATGACACAGCAGTAGTGATAAATATTATTTGAATGGTTTTATTATCCTTCATTTATAATTTTTTATCATCATCTAGATAAAATTAAATAATTAACGATAGTAAATCTAAACATAAAATTCTTCTATCGATAATGTAGATCTAAAATACATACTAAAGACCTGTCTACACCATGTCTGGCTTTGGACCTCCCGGTCTCAGGCTGATATCTATAAACGTTACTTAGCACGTGCTTTGGCTTAGACATGTTCTCGTCTCTATCTTGCACTTGTAGTTTAGCAGTTGCGCGACAGTGACGAAAATAACGCTTAGCCAAAGTACGTGCTAAGTAACGTTTCTATATCTCGGCCTGAGACCACGGACCCCGGACATGACATATTTCGACAAATTCATACAAAATAAATATAAGAAATCCGTGATGATGTGTGAATAAAATACTTTTGATGTTTTTGTATGAAAGAAGAATAAAAAAAGTGAGTGAATTCCGAAACTAAAATGAGTGAGTCTCTTACTGAAACTTAGCAGTTTGACCTACGTAACTAACAGAAGAGGTATAGATTCCTAGTACTGAACTTTGACACTTTTGACATTTTGCCTGTGACCTGTAAAAACAGAAATTAGAAGAAATAAGTGTTATACTAATTCATGCGTATTTTCCTTTTACCGCGGAAAGTAAACAGCAAAATCATCATCCTAAGTTGTGCATTCAAAATTGGGCAAACACTGCATGATATCATTGCATACCACCTTTCAATCTTCGTAGTTAGCACGCAGTATGAGCGCAATATTTTCATGTTATAACTTGATGTTCGGAAAGGGGATGGGTAGAGAAAAGGTGATCCATATTCCTTCTTATTGATATCAGCTAAATCTTAAACCAAAAAGGGCGATTAGAGTGAGTTTTGGGTCATTCATGAATTAGTCGTGCTCTCGGGTTTGCTCAAGATGTGTTGTGCTCACATTGTTCACCTTACACCTACATGGATTTGTGATGTACCGTTCCTGGGAATTTTAGAAACAATGGGATTTTGTCTACTGAAATAACCAATGTTGGGAAACATTTGGTGGCCGACACGCAACCCGTGCTCAAGTACTCATCATGACTCTTAAAACTATTCAAAAGCAGAGCAATAACATTCCTATATGATTAGTAATCAACAAACATAATTTCTCGGATAGAGAGCTACTATCCGGCGAAGTTATTTTGTAATAGAAATACATATTAAGTCATCGCAAGGTTTGGAATGTTATCTCAACAAGTGGTCTACGAAGGCCGGTAATAAAGTGAAACAGAACATTAATTGCGACTAAACGGAAATATTAAAAGTTGTTTCCTTTTTGTTACAGGAAGTCATCTTAGTCAAAGAAGGAGGATCTCTTGGATTTAGTATTATCGGTGGAACCGATCACTCTTGTGTGCCCTTCGGTGGAAAGGAACCCGGAATATTTATATCGCATGTAAGTGTTGTTGAAACATACGCTTCTTATGACATAACATGCAATCTGCGTTCGCAATTTGATTTCTAAATATGAGCTTTTGGAAAAACAACTTTAAGACCTATGTTTAGTTTAAGTTCAGTTTGCGCTACAACTTCAACATTTTTTTACTGCTGGTTAGTTGGAAGGCCAGCCTCGGCCTTGGCCACATAATGTACCTAAATCCTCGTTTACACGATGAAAGGAGATGATGGCGCCGATTCCCTTGTTCACAAACTAAACTAAAGTTCAGTGCATCCCTTTCTTTCTATTTCATTAAGAAAAGGACTGAAGATAAATATTAGTTTAGTCCTGTTAAATAAGATAATCCATAGACAAGTTTAGACGTGATTAAAAAATGGCTACTAATAATACGTCAATTTAAGTCAGACGCTGACTAATTTGACAGGACTAAACTAATATTTATCTTCTGTCCTTTTCTTAATGAAATTGAAAGAAAAAGATGCATTGAACTTAAATTTAGTTTAACAAGGGAATCGCCGCCATTATCGATGATAAAAGATTTGAAAGCTCCTCGTGTAAAACAAAAGATTGATCAAGATTTCTGATGACCATAAACAGGTGGTGCCCGGTGGAGTGGCCGCTCGTTCAGGCAAGTTACGCATGGGCGACCGTCTACTGAAAGTCAACGGTGTAGAACTGCCAGGCGCAACGCATCGCGACGCCGTGCAACTGTTGCTCCAACCGGGCGCAACACTCACGCTCACCGTGCGACACGACCCGCTGCCGAATGGATTCCAGGTTTGTATCATCATAACACTACACAAAACACCGTGACACGGGATTGAATATTTTCTTTATTGATTTATTGTAATTTTTATGATTACGAAATATAATCATACGTTTTGCTATTGTAAGCAGTTTAAAATTATTTTATGTATAAAAACATCGAGTAACTATAAAAAGATTTTCTGTTTTTTTTTTCATTTGAATTATTAAATATTAACGGAAGAATATTGTAATTCAGAACATCCTACATATATAAAATACTTAGTAAAATTTGTAATGTCTTTAACCAAGCGTTTGTCAATAGTTTTTGTACAATCCTGTGTCACACAATATTTGAAATGAATTACAATAAATTGAAGAAACATTTTCCTGTGACAAATACTCTTAATTTGACAAAATACAGTCCCCACTATTGGGTATGTCTTGTTATGAATATTCTGTGTGTATATACAAACACATACATAAGCGCGCAATGTTTTGCATGTTATGCAAGTAACCGAATTTGTGGATATAATGGTGAGAAGTTGAAAGCATAATGTGAATTCACAAGTAGAATGATTTGAGTATTGACGCTTACAGTAGACATTTGGTGGTATACAATAATAAAAAGTATGCATAACGCTTATGCATTGATGCACATGATTGTTCAACATTTATACTGACAAAAGCATCTAGTATGTCTTTGCTAAGAATTCTGTCGCTTATCTACTAGCGTGTTTCTTGTTTAGCGACGCAACCTTTTGAATCTTGAACAGTACATTGATACGAGTTTTATTTTGTCGTTATAAAACGCAAACAATTGTTTTGTTCCACACGTTCGCAACACGGCCACCGCCACACGTTCAGGGTCTCATACAAGTTGAGATTGTTGACGCAACTGTAAGTGTGAACGTCGCTCGGCGATCTCGAACTTATGTGTGTTACTTTACCAAATATATATGTCAGTCTCCAACCCCTCATCCAGTCAGTCCGTGTGCCCAGCTATCGTCGTATTCGGAATGGTTATTTCGTAATACAGCTTTTCCTTATTAGAACGCGACTTTTCATCTTAAATATGGAACCTTTTTGCTTATAGCTCTTTCTACTGTCATGCCAATTACACTGAAACTTTGTACCCTTTACAGTTTTGTCTGTCATGTGCTAGGTTTTTTATTATTTAGAATGTTTTTGTAAATATTTAGTATGAGAGCTTCTGTTACTTTGAGTGCATGAGGTAATGTGTTGTGGCTTTGCATGTTACAAGTGTTTGTGAATGTAGTTATTCAAGTTACCCGATTTAAATAGCATACTTTCTAATGAGGTACATAACTTTTGCCTTTAATATTTTGAATCAATGCCTATAGATTTTTTATAATTTTTTTTCCGCGATTTCAACTTTGTTTACTCTCCAGGACCTAACCATAGTCAAACAAGAAGGTGAGAAGCTAGGAATGCACATAAAGGGCGGTTTGAACGGTCAGCGTGGCAACCCTAACGACCCTAATGACGAGGGGGTCTTCATATCGAAGATAAATAGCGGTGGAGCCGCCAGGAGAGACGGTAGACTGAAGGTGGGTACAATACAACTACCTCAAAATAATATTTTGTAGCGCCGCCATATTTTAATACACATGTAGAAAACTGCAGTGCTATTCTGTAAAAATCTCACCGTGACAACTATGGTGAAGTGAGCTGTTACTCCACCTGATGTTAGGGATTACCCCTATTGATAGCTCACTTCACGCTCACTTCACCTAAGTTATCACGGTGAGATTTTTACAGAATCGACCGGCTGGTTTGATCCCCATTTATTGTGTCACCCCTTGTAAAATTTCTACATTATATGTGTAATATTTCTGATGTACATAGTAAAGAGTATTCTTGATCTGGTTATAAAGAACTCAAACTAAGTCTATATTTTATGTAAGGAGTTCAAACTCGTAGTCATGAAACAAAATATTTGACTCGTGACAGGTTGGCATGCGTCTATTAGAAGTGAACGGTGTATCGCTGCTCGGCGCGACGCACAACGAAGCCGTGAACGCACTACGATCTGCCACCAATGCGCCGCTTCACCTCGTCGTGTGCTATGGATACACCAGGCCGGAGAAGATCACTGTAAGATCATCATTTTCTCTTAAAGCTCGGCGGAAATATTTGTGGTCTTCCCATAGTCACCAAGCCAGTACGCGTGCGAATGTCAATTTGTGACTGGGAAGCAGAGCCTTACAGGTTACAAACATTTCTGTCGAGTGCTGTATATTTTTTGATTCCATTGTTTTTTTTTTTACCCACACAATTTAGTCAAAACGATTAAGGATTAATTTTCTCATATCAAATAAATGCTTTTACAATGCTTCCAAAATCCACGCTTTTATAAATACACATATGGACTGAATTATTTTTGACACTAGTTTCATTTGGTACCCTCTCGAGTGTGTTTTGTCTTTCACTACCAAAATTTGTGTGAGTCCGTTTTGGCGAGCGCTTGTTAGAAAGAGATAGACGAAACGAATGTTTGCACAGACCGGTAGCGAGAGCGGGACGGCGGAAACGGGCGGCTCTCTGTCTCACTCAACGTCAAGCCTGGACAGAGATGATAGTACGTTGCACCAACAGCAACAGGTCAGTGTAATAAGCGCTTCCTAATATTCCTTTTGTTGCATTTAAAATTGTGGCATGGTTTTCTTTTTATTATTTTGGTCTGCCCGAACACCTCACCCTGAGCTTTCAATTTCAGGAATATGATAGACGTTAAGAAAAAACTTGTTCTCAATCATGTAATAAAATTGTTGTTATTACTATCTACAGTATCTATTCTATATTCCTTTCCCTTACTTAATTAATGAGAAACAACTTCCCATTTCAAGAGAGTGAATTAGCAAAAGGTCTCGAATACCTTCTGTCATCACAAGTCTTTTTCTAAACATAACAGTTATGTGATGAGGACTGACATGACTAAAATATGCAACGAATTAAAAAACAGTAACTCAGCAATGAATTTGCTTATCACAGGAGCAACAATTCCAACAGGACCTTGTTGAGTTTGAACACGAGAAACAAGTCGCAGAAATGAGGGAAAAGTCTACACCCGAAAAGGTTAGTTACCAATTAAATAATAATAGCGATATGTCCAGTAAAACAAACATTAAAAAAAAGGGTTTTATTTCACGTGTGGTGAAATAAAACCCTTTTTTAAGGTTTGTTTGAACTGTCTTGTGGAAGCCAGACCGTGTTGTATAGATAGTGCAATCCACGAAAACGCGCCCCACTCTTTTTCCTAATGCTTACAGCAGAACTGTGCAACATTCCGCTAGTGTTTTAGTTTTGTAAATACACACGAATTATTATTAGTGGGTAATTAGAGTGTATCGGAAGAACTAAAACACTAATGGAATTAACTAGCGATAATCACTAACGATTCGGAAGAAGAGTGGGGCGCGTCTTCGTGGATTGCACTATCTATATACCAGTACCCAGTAACTGAGTTGTGGAAGCCAGACAAGCGGTATACAACTGCATCCGTCACTTGAAGCCGACCTATACATTGATGGGAAAAAGCTAGACAGAAATGATGACCCGTTCTCTTCATCATTCTCATAAAATAACTAGGAGCTCCATAATATGTTTCGTGTCAACGTTTCAGGTGCTAGATATCGTTCATGCCGTAGAGAGCATGGCTCTCGAGCCCGCGCCACCGATATCCCCTGAACTGCAACACAAGACGACCACCGTCGTTATGTCCAAACACACACTCCAACCTCAGGTTAGTGCATAACTGTACATATTGACATAAAACTCTTTTGAATAGAAGCTAAACAGCTCTTTTTAATTAATAAAAGCTATAATAATCTTTAAATTTGCTCTATCAATAAATAGCAAAAAAATCAAATGACTTCTTCAAGTTTTTTTTTTTTTAATGCGCCTAATAGGTTGAAAATGATTTAACATTATTCTTTACTATTAGTAGCATTGTTCTTAACGATATCCTGAATAAATCTAAAAACCCCACAGATGGTCACATAATAAGATAGGCGGTCAATAAAGATTATGTTCTTTTATTAAACTATAATACAAATCCATAATATTATGATATTTTTTTATCTTCTTCTGTGTCCAACTGTAAATATTTTAATTTTTATGCATGTAGTCTATATTGTATTTTCCAATTTGATATTAACTATTTATTTCTTGAATATTATAAGCTTTATATTTTGATAATTGGAACGTTTCTATTACAGCATGATAAGTGAGATTTAGCTTTGTATTATACTATTATGAATAACTTTATCGTATATAAAGGCCGAAACAACTCTGCTGTATAAATTTTTTGCACGGTTAGCATCTTCCTGACTCTGATTATGATAGCATGCACTATGTATATTTTGTAGTATAAATATTGCTTGCATGAAAATATTCGTAAATATCTGTATTGAGTACTTTAAGTATACTATTCGTATGTTTAACTCCTTGTCTTCCAAAATAAATGTTGTTTAGTATATCTACATGAGCCTTTAATATGTAGTTGGTTGTGATGAAATGGAAGGGTGGCACTTTACAGAAAACTTCAGTACACCTATCTCTTGACGGCGAACTTTCTGTCTATTGTCTGTAAACGTAATAACTATTACAGAATTCATATTGACTTTAAAGGACTGTTTTGCATGTATCCTCAATTTCTTTAAGTTCTCTCTATTGGGACGTCTACGTAATACTTTATGGAAATGTAATAGAACTTCTAAGTGTACCCTAGTACTATTAGTATAAATCTTATAGCAAGACGATGTTGTTCAGTTCTTATTTTAATTTATTGTAGCTTAGCTCAATGTCGTCATGTGTTAGCTTGTAAACGGGTTCTGCCTAGAAGACGACCCTAACTGGTGCAGTTTATAATTAAATTAATGACAAAGCGTATTACGTCCGTTGCAGAATGCATCCATTGAGGAAAAGGAAGAAAACACATAGTACGGCAATGTTAACTTCTGTCCAAACACTTTGTAAATAAGTAATGTTCAATAAACTTAACGAATACACATAACATGTCCAGTAAACTTATTTATCTAATGTGTTAAACTAACTGTGAACTGTGTTATTGAACGGAAAGTCTAAATGAAATATAATAATTACGCATTTATAATTTTGGTTAACCAATATAATGAGTGTTAAAAAAAAAAAATTATATAATAAATTAAATAAATGTTTTTAATTCAGAATAGAGCTATATGTGCCAATGCAATGCTATTTAGTTGCATTGATGATCTTTTATGTCCGTGCGTTTACAATTATGTTTTGGGAATAGATATCCAAACATACTTTTTCTATATGTCGTTCTAGCTTCGCGCTATTTAACATTATGTAATCAACTACATTATAAATCATGAAAATGTTCGTTATGATAAATCATTTAATATAAAGTGGTAAATGTATATAATAGCAAAATTTATCATTGTATTTAGTAAGTAAGAAGAAGGGTATATTACATATGTAGTTAAGATAACATGACATGCGTGTCAAACAAAATCTTAGTTTCAACTACTGGATGTAACATTTTTTTTTTCAAATCGAGTGTTAGTGTCCATCCAGGAAATATGGACAAGTCTATGCAACCTAACCTTATAATCGTTTATGACATAACCCACCTATTATTGCCTTTGTATATTTAATATCATATAGTACAACCTACCTTTATACTATATTACCAAATCAAAATGTTTTCATAAAAAGGTTTAGAATTGATGAAATTTGGCAAAAGGAGAATGCTATGGGACCTTACCAACTTGCGAGGGAGCGGGTCGCAACCAAATGTAGTTCATAAAAAAAATTAGGTACTCCTATTTTTTTAAATTAGATTTATTTTTGTTATGAAAAAGATTCCCGGATTTCGAACATCAAAACTAAAACTTTTTTTTATATACTTTTATACGTACTTTTTTCTCTTATCTCACTGCCATTGCGCTTCATTTCCGAATGTTTCTTACGTAAAAATATAGGTACCTGCCAACAAACTTAAAAATGAAGAAGATAATTTGTAAGTAACTACCGATTTACTTTCTGGGTATATTTTTATGTAGGTATGTCAAAAAATCTTTAAGTCACGTGTTGCGTCGTAGGTATTAATTTAAATTATTATTTTGGAATACATTTTACGCATTTAAAGAAAAGAGGACCGATAAAAAAAAAGAAACCGTTTTTACTGTGACGTAGGTATTGCATTTGTTCTGTTGCGCCGTCACGGATGACGTTACTTTCAATATTGGTTTCATCTGAACTATTTGCATATACTTAATTAAAATCCACGAAAACGTTCAGATGCTTTTCCATAACGTAGTCTTTGTGTGATAGTCTTTAGCAATGCATCCATCACTGGTCATCGTTCATTCGTCATTTTCTCGAACGTAACCTCAAAATATTAATTACCTAGCTAAATGGCAAAGAAATACGAATTTAGGGAATCCATGTAAAAAATTGTTAGCTATATAGGAAGGGCATTCAATTTTCGTCCAAATACACTAGGTTTGGTTGTGACTTTCTGTTTGGTACAGGGCGCCCTATATTTGTGTATTTTTTCTATTTTTTGTGCCCTGTATTTGTTTTTTTTATTGGCATGCTCCTTTCGCATTCATTCCATTGATGTTACCAAACAATTTTTACATTAATCAGTCCGATACGACCAATTTATATCATTATAATGTAGTAAAATATTTAGCCTACAACTACATTCTATAACTTACACCTAAATACTGATATATATATTTGTAACACTTTGTAATCTATGTAATATTCAATCCAAAAGACCAATTTTATATACCTGTTTGTCCCTGTTTGTCTAACTAGAAAATTTCTAGAAATATACATAACACATTTATGGACACGACAAAGTAACGTCGTAATAAATTTTTTAAATGTTTATATACTTCGCTTCCAACATTTTGACAGTGTTAATGAATATTTTTTTCCGATAAAGCGGACCTTTGTTGACTACCAGATATTTGTTAAAATATTCTCAATTAATTGATTTAAATTATGTAAGACTTATTCTTAAGGTTTTGGCCAAATTGCTATTCTCAACTGCCAATCGTTTACATTTGATAAAACTATTGTGCGTTTACTTTATTTACTTTTTAATGTACAAAATTGTATTAATTGACGTTATATTTAGTGTTGCATTAAAATACATAATGTTTCAGATGACGTTTTCTTTTGTTTTTATGTTAGCATGTTTTCAATGACATTTATTTTGGAAGATTTTTTTTCGTCGCTGAAATAGGCTTTTGGGTTTTATGCAAAATAATTATATTGGTTAATTATTCATGAATTTCGTATTCATATTTTCGTGCAAGTAGCTTCGCTATTGTTCGATGTATGAAATAAAAAATTATTATATTTGGCTCAATTCATGATTACGCTCGAGTATCTAGCAATTTGTTTTGGTCTTTCTTTTAGCTGTATGTAGCCAAAGTAATGAGTTGCGTAAGTACCGAGTGGTGCAGTATATTTTGTTGGTTTGGTTAGTCGTCTAGTTCGCAAGCGGCGCCCCCCTCGCCGCTCGCGGTGTTCGCGGAGAAGGCAAGGACGCCGCCCCCCTCCGCACCGCTCCCCCCGCCCGCGCCCGGCCCGCCCACCGACCCGCCGCGCCTGCAGCGGCCCGCCGGGCCGCCACCCGCGCCTCCCGCCACCCCAGCATCTCCCGCCAAACATAAACCTCAAGTGCCTCGCAAACCACACACGAAGCGAGTTAGTTTCACGCAAGAACCGATGGATGAACCGGAACATTACCCCTTGTCGATGAACGATACGAACATATTTCGATACTCATTGCATGACGAGCATGATGATGAACGAACGGGGCCTACGATCATTGACACTAACGATGCATGCGAGGGGTTCAGCTCCTTACTAATCCGAAACCAAACGACTACCGAATTGGGAGTCTCGAGACCGGTCCCTAAAGCGAGTCGGGTGCTCCACGCCGACCTCATCATCCCGCCTCCGCCTTTGTTCGACACTTACGTTAGTGATAGTGAATTAATTGAAGATGAAGATATTGAGGCAAGTCTACCACCTATCGTCGTAATCCCTGAACGGATTTTGCTGCCCGAACCTGCGGTGGCCGAAACATCCATGCAGTCCTCAAATTCCACAAATTCTCCTGAAACTGAAGTCCCTCCCCTTGTAAATTACGATGCCTTTCCACATTTGGTTTCGGGGCCGGTCGTGTCTGAAGCACCAATTCGCTCGGTTATAGTATCAGCAGTGCCTTCAAGTCATGTCTTCCGTACACCAGAACCCAATGATGAATATTATAAAGAACTTTCTGTAAGTCCTAGTGGAGAACCCGATGCCCCTGCATTGCTACACGCACAATATAAAACCCTACCTAGTGTGTCACACGTCCCTAACTCTCCATGTAGTTTACATCCAGATCAAACTTATATCGACCAACGAACAATGTATGTACCCGTGCACCGTTCATTACGTGATTTGAGGACAGATAATGGTACACCGGGTATGGTTCACTCTAACACGTACCCGCCAATCAACCCTTACCCATCTCTAACGACTGTAGCTGGAACATACAATCCATACACATGCACAGTCCCTGTATGTTCTTCCAATCAAACTGGTTTCCTAAATCACAAATCACATACCGCTCTAGTCAGTACTTTAGGACAAGATATAAATGCAAACATCACTTCATCTGCCCCCACTAATAACGATGATGCGCCTAAAAGTGTTCAATCAGAGAGAAGAGTTCGTTTCGGTGAGGTGACAACAGTGGCCGAAACCGATAGAATGTCGAACAGTTCTGATCCCTTGAGGGAAGGGAGCCCTACGCCCGCATCTGCCTTGAAACCCGCATGGAGCAGCAAAATCAAATCCTTCGCCATCGGCGAGGTAAACATCAATGTACGGAATCTTATCCTCGCACACACACACTCAGCTTCTTTTGATTGTGTTCGTCGACAACCCAACCTGGATTTTTGACTAAAAACCACATAGTCTGTCTTCCCTCCATATCCCATTTTGTTACTTACCTCATTGAATTATTGTTTTTAACTTGCAATTACTTATATTTTGCATGTTTGATTTACTAACCGCAATAACCTTATTTTATTATTGTTTATTATTAAAACATTGACTGCATGGGTGTGAAGGCTGGAGAAGGGAATTTCAATGCTTGTAAATATCATAAGCTTTTTAACTCATTTTTTATTTATTTAATGTGCGTGTCAAATTGTTTGTACGTTTAGCTAATCAAACCGAATGTCCTCAGGCTTCCCCACCTCATTCTGGTAATTTTGTGAAAGCGTCTGTCAGCGATAAGAAGAAGTTCTTCGAAAATGCTATGGAAGAAAGTCACAAGCCATCGCCCAAGCCAGGTAAATATAGATAATTTATAAAAGATTTTGGAGTTTTTTCACCAATTGCTTAATAACAAATTTAATATACAGGGTGGAATCGAAGTCATGGGCATTATTTTAACCTAAGGCACTACTCACGATACTGATTGCATTAGGGCTATTAATACGCAAATCAAAAATATTATTAATGCAAGTAAGGAAAACCTTAAAAATGTAGTAAGTCAAATTGCACAAGGCTTATTATTGCAAATAAACACTTAAAGTAATTAAAACAAAATACTTCGTTAACGCCAATAATTGTTGAAATATCAAAATCTTAAAGCGCAGTACAGCGCAAAGCGAAATGTAAACAAACATCACCTGCGCGCGCGCGGGTTTTTCCTTACAAGTAATAATAACAATGGGCTACAAGACATTCCGTCCGGCGGGATTCCCTGAACTCTCTCCGTCCCACTCCCTCACTCGCAAAAATACGAATATCACCCCCGCGCGGGGTATGCTTCCCGCCGCAACACGAAGTCACGAACCCGGAACCAGTGTCATAACGACTGCGCAGGTGCATTGACGCGTAATTGATTTATTGATCCCGTGACGTAATCGCCGTACTCGCCGCTCGCGGCATACGGTGCTTGGATTGCAGTGTATTAAGTGTTAGTGTAGTAGTTGTGTGTTTGTGTACACGATGCCTCGACCGCGTAATGTGCAGGCTAGGTACACCAACCAACAATACCCACAAATGGTTGTAATTTACGATCGCGCAAGAAATTTAGTATGAACTCGTGAAATGTTCCATCGGCGCTACCCGAACGACCCTATTCCTTCACGGGGTCTCATTCCACCAGAAACACTCAGAACCTGTTGGATTTTTCGTCTTTTCACGTGCCAGCACATGCACAAGCTCGTGGAAGAGCACCCGTTTACCCTCTGTCACTTTACCGACAAATAAGGTTTTTTCAAAACAATCCACAAGCTAGGTACGTAAATGTTTTTTTTTAATGTATGTTAGTTGACGTAGTTTTGACCGTCCTAAGCCGGCAAAGTACGAAGGGAAAATTGGAATTTATTATGAATCAATTCATTGGCAACTTACGAATGTCACGTGAGTCGGGCGGGGTCAAAGAATTCACGCCCAATGACGCGCGTACGGCGTAGTGTACCTACGCATTTGCTATCGAGAAGCGCAACTAATTTGATACTTTGTATGACTTACTACATTTTAAGGTTTTCCATACTTGCATTAATAATATTTTTGATTTGCGTAATAGTAGCCCTAATGCAATTAGTATCATAAGTAGTACCTTAGGTTAAAATAATGCCCATGATATCAAATGCACCCTGTAGAGTTGAATATTAACATCTTTCACTATACGCAATATGCTAATAACTGATTCGACATGAGTATCGTAATTATTTAAACAAAACTTTGCACTCCATTCATCCTACATGAGTAACGATAATTGATGATTAGTGATAAGACCGCCCATTGTGTCACCCTTTGTAAAATTTCTATATTTATGTCTGTAATTTATATGGTGTACATAATAAAGAGTATTCTATTCTACATGCAACTATTACTTGCAAGTACTATTTTAGTACTGTATCTGCAGACTGCAAACAACAGCCAGTGAGGTGGAGAGAGTATCTATAAAATTGGGTATCTCTAATCTGTTACTACTGTTTTCAGAAAAAGTTTTCACATTCCTATCAGCGGATGAGGTGGAGAAATTGAAGCAAGAAGAGGAAAGGAAGATGGCATCTCTGTCGCGATCAGAGCTCGGCTCGTGGTCTCCAGGCGAGGACCGGCAGAGTGGATATAGCTCACATTCCGACGACGAACCTTATGAGAATGGCCATAGGTATGTATGGCATTGTTTGTTGTGCGGCCGATCGTGGCTCGATAGTTTAATTATAATATGGTATCTGTAGGCCAATTCTGCTAATTTAAAACGTTCAAAATCTAGTCGCAGTCTCATCTCGGCGACAAACAAATGTCAAAAACTTGTCAAAATGTAGGGAAATTTGAAGTATTTTTGACAGATTGAGACTGAGATCAGACTGAACGTTCTTAAAAATTACGAGAATTGCCCCTCTGGTCTTTTTAAGAAATAAAAAAGTGAAATATATTGATGCTTATAAAAAAAGACGGGGTTTACATAAAACTAAGTAACATTGAGTTTTTTTTTTGTTGGGAACTAATAAGCAACTTTTATTTTTGGTTTTGAAAGTCGTATTTAAAGTTAAGTTATAAGAAGTTTTTCAAGAGTCATTTATATTACGCCCCGAGACAGAAATTATTGGCCGACGTGATGGCCGCACCATTAACAAATGAAAAATATAGATAGACATTAAAGCCGGTGAAAAGAAACGAACTAGAAAAGTTATGATTATTTTTTCATTATTTTGTGCGTAGTGTGTCTGGAGGCGTCAGTCCGTCAGCGAAATCACAACGCAGACGTGCGGGGCGGGATGGTGAGGTAGAGGACGCGGCCACGAGAGCCGCGCGTCGCGCCGCCTGGCGAGCCGCTAGACTGCGCTCGCTCGAACAGGTCAGTGGCCGTAAGGCTGAGCATTCCGAACTTTGGCAACGTCGCAAATAGCTGTCAAATAGGAAATGTATTGTAATAATTCATATCGTAACTTATTTAGTTTTGGTTTAAAAAATGCATTTGAAATTACCTTTTTACACCTAAAACTGTTACCAATGCCTAATTCAGTGTTATTACTACAATTCACTGAATTCCTACAGAGCAATATTACATTTTTACATACAGTAATTGCCAACTTTTAGAAAGCACACTCTTAAACAGAGCTGTGGACCCTCATGATAATGACCAATGATAAAATTCGCAAAGTAACACCCTTGTATATTTTCAAAGAAAATGGATGACCTAATTAAATATTAACATCATTTTGGAGCACGAAAAAAAAAAACTAAATGCTTAAGTGAGTATAAGATTGATGTGGCATTGACATGTTGTGAGGATGTCTATCCTATAGAAGAAGAAGAATGGTAATATTGTCTTCTAGAGTGGCCCTACTCTGTGATGACAGATAGTCCTACATTTCAGACGGAGTCGTCTACCTCAAATAAATTGGGATCAGGGGCGGAGAGTTGTATCTATTACTAGAGTTGTATCTCAGTTATCGAATTATGCCAATATGTGATTTAACGTCTGTTTGTTATATTTAGGAGGCTCTTGAGTCACAGAAAGTGATAAAAAGTATGGTGGGGCCAGCGAGTGACATCTTAGAAGATCCAAATAGGGAGAACTCTCCGAATGAGGTAATTACTCCAAGTAACAGCTACTCCATGTCTTGATGAATCAGTTGAATGTTGTCCAAATTAAAATACTAAAGCAACCGATTCTGTAAATGGAAGAAAGATCATGATTTTCCAGAAACTATTATTTCATTAATTTATAGTTACATTAAATATCACATCACTTGTCATCGTCGCCTCTCATTCAAATATCCGACATCATCTTTTTTCCATTTCGGATTTAGAATGTTTTGTCATAATACTCATAATCCAGTAATATTCCATATATTAATTTGTTTGTCTGTAACTGTTAACATTGTGATTAACACTGATAGAATATTGTCTTTGTCCAGTAAGCAATGATAAAGTCTGTCCTAGTTTTGTCTGTATTCAATTTGAATGTTTGAACTGATACCTTCGATGTCTTGTTGCAAGTACCTATAAAAGTACTGATGATTTAACTTGAACTAACACAATGTGGTTATATGTCTTATCATGGGTGGGGATCAATGTCGCTTGGCTGGCATATTATTGTACGTTCACATTGGGCTGCGAATGTCAAAATTGACTTTACAAATTATAGAAATGGCCCCTGCCACGTATCGCGTTACGTACAAAACCGGGCCAAATACTGGCCGTCAAGGAGAAAGAAAAATTGTTAGACGAGCGCATTACTCTCCGCACCGAGGAGTTCGTGTGCCCGGCAACCGGCGAGACTAAAGTGCGAACCGTCGAGTACATTGAGAAAGTCATTGAGAAAGAGGTACGCGTATAACGCCGCGATCTGTACATTGTGCTACGTAAGACGCTGTACACAAGCAATGCCGTATCGTGTGGTTTTTATTCTCTTTTGTATATCTTTAAAACTACGCTTAGCTTTCAACGTGCAACTATTATGACAGACTATCGAAGACCTTACTCGAGACTGACGAAACGAACGAACTTTAAACGATATTTGTATCAAGACAGTGAAATAGATCGACTGACAAAGATCACCTACGTGTACAAACACTATAATGTTAACGGGGCCTTTTAAGTGCACATAACGAAATACACCATTTAGCACAACACAAACTTGAAACACCACAATTGCAGTAGATATGTTTTAGGAAAAATTACTAATCAGTTATGAGACATAAGACATAATTATATTTAAAATTATTGCACTAAATTCCACAAAAGCACGAAATGCTTACTTAAGATTTAGATTTTTTACGCTCTTCGACTTACATAAAATATTAGATGTCTAGCTAATAAAAGATGGACGTTAATAAAAGAGGGTTGAAATATAGATTTCAATCACTTCTTTAGATATTTACAGTAAATTCATCCTGAATATTAAAAGTAATTAAATAAATCAGCGGGGTGATTGCGTAACACACTAATAGTAGCAATGGCTTTTTTTCGAACATAAGAAGCAATGGATTAGCAATATCCAACTAAATGATTCAGATTGTGAAAGTGTGTTACGCAATTAAGACTATGCTGACCGCACAGTGGCGCCCTCATCGTTTGTTTGGTTATTTCATGCAATTTAGAATGAAAATGCAGAAAACGTTGTGCTTCACAAGATTATACGTTAATATTATTAAAAACGGTAGTTTTACATTGTTTAGTTTTATTACAATCCTTAAAACGGAATATAGTGGCCACTGTTATCCGTTTTAAGGATTATAATAAAACTAAACAATATAAAACTACCGTTTCTAATAATATTAACGTATAATCTTGTGAAGCACAACTTAACGTGCTTATTTTCTGTATTTTCATTCTAAATTGTATGAAATAACCAAACAAGCGATGAGGGCGCCACTGTGCGGTCGGCATAGTCTTAGAGTGCTGGTCGAAACAAACTGGGAATGCCGATGGTTGCCAGCTTGTGGAATTTAAGAAAATAATGAAGAATATAATAAAATAACTGATTATGCAACTTTTCTATGAAAGATATGAAAATAATGTAGATAATCACGTAGTACCTTATTACACTCACGTTAATATAGAATTAAAATCGACGTGGCAATAACAAGACTTAAGTTATAGAATATCTATATTGTTTTAAATCCCATGTTATATACAATTTATTTGCCCCATTTGACAATATCCCGATTCCCAAGGTTTTCCCTTTTATTTCTTCTTATCTATTTAATGTTTTCACGAGTGTTGCATGATATTTGGCATGGCATGCTAACTTAATTTATTGTGTAATTTGTCAGACGATACCTGGATTCTAGACACGGCAAGCTTCAACGAAAACAATGGTTTGTTGCGTTTATTACTCTACAGAAATATATATACTAAAGCTTATTTCATTGCTTTAGCAGCAGAAACAAAACTAACCCACTAACGCCTGTATATTAGAATATTAACAGTATCTAGTGCATGTCATTTTCCATAGGTAACCAACATCACATGTTTACCAAGAAGGTGCTCAAAATTGTTACATATTTGTTGTTGTTTGATGTTGTTTTAGTAATGTAATCACAATTTTGAGCACATAGTTCGATGACATTAACTTTATTTTGTTATCGAATTAAAACAAATATACTTTCTTAATTTCGCGTTCTGGAACAAAATACTAAAAGAACTTCATATATTTAAAGAACCTGATAACTTTCTAAAACCATTACATTTCATAGCATTAATATCTCAAACGTAATTGAAAGTCATAGCACTTCTCATTGTTTGGCGAAAAGTTATACAAAAGTCTAGAACGTTCGTTCTAATTCTATTTATCTGTACAGGTGGAAACGACGCAAGAAAAAATAATTTCTCTGGAATTAACAACTAGCCCGAGTAGCGAAACCGCGCCTACCGACCTTGAGGAGGCCGGTATTAGCTTGGGTGAGGGAGAGACAGAGGGGGGAGACTCGCTGCAGCCTGATATCGTGCAGGTCGTGAATCCTCTGCTGGACGGCGGCGCCGGCCGCGTCACGGCCATCCCCGTGGGCCCCACGCACCGCGTCACCGCCTACACAGAACAACCTCAGTAGACACACTCACTTAGATCTCTTTCCCAACACGCCTCAATCTCCGCTCCCTTACCCTACCTGAACAATCAACCCCATGACAACACATCGGCTAAAACCAAGCAGTTGTAATAGACACGACTCGACTACCGTCGAGAATCGAACTCGATTGTAGATTTCTTCAACGAAACGAACGTTAGTGAAACGAGTTTCCATCATAATTTTGTATTGTAACTGTGATAATAAATTTAGATTCCACCGACTTGTTATGTTACTTAAAGGCGCTTGAAGAAATCCACTAGCGAGGTACGTTTTGTGGCATTTTAATTTTGATCACAATTTTTATTTTTTTTATTTTAGTTTTGCGACGGAGATTTTAGAATAATGATAGGTGTTACTATATATTTTTTGAAAATATTAATAGTTATTATTCTTTGAATACTTTACGTATTTAATTTTAAATAATTTTCATTCCGTGCAAGTCTTTATTTTGACTGAATGTTGATGCTGAGGAATATGACTGGTTGATCGACCAGAATGTGAATGCAGGTCGAGTGTAAGATGATATTAAAAGTGTACATACCATCAACAACATGCAATGGAATGGGACGCAAGTGTACGAAAGTGGCATCACATTTGACGATATAATAATTATATCAACCTATACTTGCATTATACAATTACTTATTTTATTTGCGCATTGTTGTTTCATTCAGTATTTTGTGTTTGATGATGTATTAATATTTTAATTTAATGTAATATTAATTTAATTTTATATGTGGTGCCTTGATTTCTTGAAATCAATTTTATTATAATTATAAGATTTTATTATTCAAACTTCATATTTTATTTTATTATTCTTGTAATTTTGATTCGGAAAATAATTTTACATTAAGTTATAATATAAAGATTGTAACCCTACAGGTGATGAATCACGCATTTGCATCAGTATGATCGTAGTGTTTATTATTAAGATTTGCTGTAAATGTCCAGACGTAACAACAAGTGTACATTTCCGACTGTAGAAATGTAATATTTGAGTTTGATAAAATATGTATTACGGTAAATAAATTGAAGTGTTGAATGGAAGAATGTGTGTCCTTTATACCTTTCTAGTGATATGTGCATTGTAAACTATTGAAAACATTGTATGTTTGTCCCAATTAAATGTTTTAATATATATTTTAATAAAATTATTTTGTGGTTTTATTAAAAAAACACAGATTTATGTTAGTTTTTTAATCTATATTACAATGATAACAATCTATCTGAGGAACACAATTTAAATGTCTATAATCTAGTTAGAACAACAAAACATCTTAAAAATAATTAATAATAACGAATAAAACACTTTTACTTCTTTGGTGCAATAATGCCTTCCAGTTGCGCCTGAAAGCAAATAATAGCAATTAGGAAGTTGTAAACGTTCACAAGTTAGCAATAAACAAGAGGCCGGTCAAAAAATTACATATCTAGTTTTAGAAAAAAGGTTTTAAAGTGCATCGTCTCTGTCACTCATATCTGAGTGAAAGACAGACTCGTGTCCTAACCGAGAGCGACCGTAGCGCGAGTAAGCGATCGTTTGTTAAATTATGACATTTATGACGTACAGAGGCCAGCACATCAAGCTACGCCAATCTGTCAGATTTTCCCAATTGAATGTGAACCTTATTCCTTTGAACAAAGTTGAAAATCTATCAAAGAAATTTGACAGATTGGGGTGGGTTGACCTGCTGGCGTCTGTACAAACGCGACTTGATCGATTGCGCGAGTACGTCATATTCATGAGAGCGCGACGATCGCTTTCGTTTAAGACACGGCCTGAAGCTCTATATGGCATATTAGTTTAAGCATAATCAGCCTATAACTTCCCACTGCTAGGACACAGGCCTCCTGTCTGTGAGGAAGTGGGCCGCAATCCACCACGTGAGCCCAGTGCGGGTTTGTAGATGTCACGTCTTACAATTTTTTTTTTCTGGTTTTAGGACATGCCGGTTTGCTCACGATGTTTTCCTTCACCGCTATGAGAGCAGTAGCGATGAAATTATTTACACAAAGTAAAGCGCTTCTCTAGGTTCCAACCTACGACCTATAACTCCAGCTGTCACCACTGTCACATTACACCCGGCTAATATAATCTCTCAATTCAGAATCTCAGATGGTCCTACAAAAATCGACTTCGACTACATACCTAACGCTAAAGTTGATAATTGAGTAAATGAGAATGAATATACGTTATGAGAGATTCCGATTTTAAGGATAGGTATACAAGTAGGTAGGTATCTAAAGTCAGGGAATAATCTGTCCTCACCTTGAGTTGAGCGTTGGTCTTCTTCAAAGCGAGTAGCTCTTCTTGGTGACGTTTCTCCTCGGCGGCTCGTAGTTCAGCCGCGCGCCGCTCCAGTTGCTCAGTCTTTTGTTTCAACTCCATACATTGTTTCTCCAAGGCGGAACGTTCAGCTTCCAGCTTTGCTACTTGATCCATCAAGTCTGATTTTCCTTGCTCTGACTAGGATGAAAAATAATAATCACTAAAGGTTCTCCGAAAAACCCAATAACATTGCCCGTCGTCTTGGGAATCGAACCCAAAGCACCACATTCAGCAGTCACTTTGAGGCAGCTAAACCAACAAGGCAGGCCAAATCAAAAGCTAAAATACCTGTTGGAACTACAGACCTGTAAAGCTTTCCTCATACCGAAAGCGATAGAACTACAGTAGAGCGTTTGGTATGCTTCCATCGTGATTTTCGCTTCATCGCGTACCCTTAGTAATAAGAGGCCTCTTTCGCCACAGTTTATTGTTACCTGAAAGAATTGTGGTGTTGAATATCTACTTTGTTGCTGTGTGGCTGTTTTCACACGGGGATGCATCACCCACGTCTAGAGACTTTAGTCTCTCGACATACTAGGTTAAATAAAACCGAGACCAAGTCAACATCGGAACAGAAGGCAAAGAGACGTTAAAAACCCATTTTATCAGAACCATAGAACAACTAGGCAACAATTTAGTTGTGTAAGTTAACCAAACTAACACATTATTATATTGCATCATTTTGGAGGAAGTGTGATAGGCGGTAGGTAAGTGTTATCCAACCAAAAGTTTTTTTTTAGGATCTATATAAAAGTGTGAACCTGTCGTATGAGCTCATCAAAACACTGCGTGTAGAGCTGTCGCCGCACAGGACAAATGCCTGTTTCTCTGGCTTGCCTCTGTTGCAAGCGTGTGTCGAGCATCTCTTGTAGGTTTATCACATCTAGCCGAGTCGCTGGAGTCGACGAAATCTAAACAAACACATCAAATCATATCACTATCCAAAGAAATTGTACCTACCTATCATCGAATACATAAGTAACTTTTTTTAGGTTTAAGCACTTCGTCGCGTGTTTGAGCACGGTTATTATACAACCTAAAATAGTTTGTTTCTTACAACATTATTAGATATAAAAACGCATCTTTGTGTCTGTCGATGCATAAAATAAAAGAACTATCGGCCTGACGGAGGATTGAACTTTTGGCCTATCTGAAAAAGGCTGACTTTCAAACTACACCAAAGATGGCACTAATTCCTGCTAGGATTGAGGGCAACGAAACGAAATTAAGACAAACTTCTAGCTAATTAGCATCCCAAATCATGGCTAGGTAGGTACTCCAAGGACTGAACCGGGCAATGTCGTAAAAAGACACTACCTACAGCACCTTTTGAGTCCATATTTGGCCGTCTTCTTCCCATTCCTTTGGTGGCAGAATGGCATTTAGAATCTCTTCTGTTTCCTTTTTGGCTTCTGTTGGCACACATGGCTGTACGGAAGGTCCAGCGAGAACTGGTACCTGTAATAAGAAGTGAATAATAAAATTAGCATGCACCTCTTGATTCTTTTTGGACAAATCAACCTATTTAAAACAAGATTTTATAGCTTACGACTTTTTCTGCCCGTTTAGTAACTAATACAGGATTGTCATAGCGAACTAAGGTTTCTTCTGCAGAGACGGGAGCTCGCTCAGCCATCTCTAAAACTATCTAAATATTAAAATTAGATTAAATGTGACTAGAATTGTCAATGTCCAACAACGATACGTCGTGTATTGTAAACAAAGTTTCGTCTCCATGGTGACAGCCTGTTGCATACAGGCGCGGTCGCAACCCAAGATTTTGGGGGGGGTCACCATGGGTGCCGCGGAGTATTTTAAGGGTACATATCCTCGTTAGTGTAGTGGTCGCAAGCGTTACCGCTGAGCATGAGGTCCTAGGTTCGATTCCTAGGTCGGGTAGTGTTATTAGGTTTTTCCATCAGAAATTTCTCAGAAACAGGCCTGTATATGGATTTGTGCCCGGTTGATTGCAGTAGGCTCGCCCCCTATAACATGGGACTTCAACATAACTGGCGAAATGTGGGTGTAAGTGCTATAATTATGAAGGTAACCTGCCTAATGCTCCGGGGATTAAATGCGTGGTGTTCATGTACATCTCCAGTTCCACATTACTTTACTAATGCTGTTCAGGGACGCAGTTTATTGAGTGGAGGGGGGTTTAATAATGCCGGCAAATTGGTCGTATGTATAAGAACGGTAGATTATTAGGAAGAGCGAGCGAAGCGAGCTCGAAAATTTTAACAACCCACGTCGGTTTGGATTTGTATGACATTTTTATGCTGAAATAGGAGTTACATTGTCGATTATGAAGGCAAGTCCAAGAAACTATAAGAATTTAGATTGCAAGAGCGAGCGAAGCGAGCTCGAAAATTTTAACCACCCGCCTCGGTTTGGTTAGGTTTTGTTTGATATTTTTATGCTGAAATATGAGTTACATTGTCGATTTATGCAGGCAAGTCCAAGCAACTATGAGAATTCAGATTGCAAGAGCGAGCGAAGCGAGCTCGAACATTTTAACAACCCACCTCGGTTTGGTTTTGTATGATATTTTTATGCTGAAATAGGAGTTACATTGTCGATTATGAAGGCAAGTCCAAGAAACTATAATAATTTAGATTGCAAGAGCGAGCTCGAAAATTTTAACAACTCGCCTTGGTTTGGATAGGTTTCGTTTGATATTTTTATGCTGAAATAGGAGTTACATTGTCGATTTATGCAGGCAAGTCCAAGCAAACTATGAGAATTTAGATGGCAAGAGCGAGCGAAGCGAGCTCGAAAATTTTAACCACCCGCCTCGGTTTGGTTAGATTGTGTTTAATATTATTATGCTGAAATATGAATTACATTGTCGATTTATGCAGGTAAGTCCAAGCAACTATGAGAATTTAGATTGCAAGAGCGAGCGAAGCGAGCTCGAAAATTTGAACCACCTGCCTCGGTTTGGTTAGGTTTTGTTTGATATTTTTATGCTGAAATATGAGTTAAGTATATTGTCGATTTATGCAGGCAAGTCCAAGCAGCTATGAGATAGATTGCAAGAGCGAGCGAAGCGAGCTCGAAAATTTTGCACATTCTCGGATAGGCTGAATTTTCTTTTCATTCTAAAAGGACTAGGAATTGCTTGCTTTACCGACTTAAGAAGAAATGCTCAAGAATCAACAGAATGCAGATTGCAAGAGCGAGTGAAGCGGGCCTGAAAATTTTAGCACCCTACCTCAAATAGGTTCCGTTTTCTCTTGACCATTATAAGAAAGAGAACTTAATATATCGAATTAGGACGAAATGCACTCGTTTTACAACAGTTTAGGCTTTGGGATCTGGCCGTACGAACGGGGTGCCCAATATCCCGAGTTTGCTTCGCTCGCTCTTGCATCCTAGATTCTACAGGATGAATATGAAAACTTGCACCAAACCGAAATAGGAGGTCTAGTAACTGCTACATAATCATTATAAATTTTTATATCCCAAATCAACATTCTTGAAAAAAATCGTGTAATTATCGTGTTAGATAGTGCAAACTAAGTTATTGCTTTCAAGTAGATACGAATAAACGTCGATACTTACAGATTTTTTTTCTAAATTATCAAAACGATTATGAAAATTAAAGTGTCAATTTTATTGTATTCCTTAATAACATGCTCTAAATTTTCTTTAAAACACGTTGAATTAGATGTTTTAATTTGGCGAACCTATTTAATTTCATCCAGTAGGTATACCTATTTTACAACAAGCTTTTTGAAGTAAAAACTTTTTACGCGTGTTAAAAACCCCACTGTCATTTCATAGTTTTAAGTTGTTACTTCTGTGGCAGTCCCCATGTCTGCCTATGTTCTTAATGTTTTATGCCCATCGAGGTCTCCGTGGCACAAGTTAAGTTAGTAAGACAAGTCAATTATTAAGACTCTCGACAGCTTGAATGATTTTGGGGGGGGTCATGACCCCCACAACCCCCCCCCTCGGACCGCGCATGGTTGCATAGCAATGTTTTCTGCAGTAGGTCATCAGTAAAGAGTACCTAGAATACCGGCAACCAATGAGATTGGACTCAAAACAGGTAGTTGAGTCCAATCTCATTGGTTGCCGGCTGTAAGAACCCTTAAACGACAAGGAACACATTGGTGGTAATGTCAACATGTTGATGCTGCATACTGCATATGGTCTGCAGGGCCTGACCCTTACTTAATAATAGTAATAGAACAGACAATATACACTATTAAAGTAGTTCAAAATCAAAATATTTTATTTCACATATACCTACATGAAATGTCAGAAGCTAGGTGAATGGTTCCAATTTCTTGTTTCTTCTGGAGAAGAGCCGGCAAGAAACTCCACAGTTTGTCTTCTAAAAATCATTGGCTTTTACAATGTTTTCAAATTACTGTGTCAATAGGCAGGGGACGACAGTGTAGGCCGGTCAACAAGTTTTAAATATGACTGCCCGTTTTGTTTTATGTGGGGTACAAATTACAATAGTATAATAAATAATTCTAACCCCGATATTAAGCTGGTATGCCTTGCAAGATGCATTAACGAGAAACTCGTGTGGCTTATCATTCACTTATGACACTGTTAAACTCTATGACCCTATTTACAGTGTAATAATATCAATAAACAAGAGTACATAAAAATCGAATAATCAACAAATAAAACAGTTACTTGAGCTAATGGGTTTGAAATACGATTTTAATCATCAAATTATGTCTAAAAAAATAATAGTACATAAATTACATTACAGATTATAAAAACAGTCTTTTAATCTGATATTCCAGTGGCCAACAAAAATCCATTCTTCACAGTCCTTTCCACATAACTCTCTTCAACTTAAACCATCACATAATTATCATGTTTGATTGTGTTTCAAACACTTTTTCTTCCTTATTCATTGAGAATCACTGCTGGAACTTGAACTCGAGTCGGTGGACATAACTTCTACGTCTTCTTGGTTGGGTGCGTCCTTACCGCGCCCGTCAATTGCGACGGAGTTCCCGCCTCCGACCGACATGTGGAGCTCGCCTGATGGATGCCACGTGAATTGGTTTGATGCAGATGCTGGAACTGTGAGCAAGGAAAAACAAGATGTAATCAGACATTAACACAATTTAGGTTCTTTTAAACTGACTTCTCCCTTTAACAGCCACGTACGTCTATGGACGTCAAATTAAAACGCTCACGACGCTTCCGAAGGCATGGCATGGATCTCAATTTCTCTGCTTAACTATACTTTTTTTATCATCATGATCATCATTCACAGCCCCACTTCACCAAATGTTGAGAATAGGCCTCTCTTTCCATGTGCCAATCCCCACACTCCTGTGGTAGTCTCATCCAGATTATACCTGCAATGGGTAGAACCATATTTTTTTTATAATTTTCCCTTAAATTTTAGCTTTCATATTCCATAAACCTTTTTCTACAGGGGAAGTGGGCTGATTGGAACGTCCACCAACGGCCATCATGGCCCACGCACAATGGTCCACTTGAAGGACTAAGTGTGGAAACCAAACCCTCTAACATACAACCTTTTTCTACATGAAAGTCAGAATACCTATAACAAAATAGATTATTCTGTATTATGAACCCTTCCTCAAACCTGCCTTGCTTATGCAAGGAATAGGCAATATTTCCCTTCTGGAAATACAGGTGCTATGTTATAGGTACTTATTTTTGATTATGGATCATACTTGAATTATTATAGTTAGCACACACATCCTACATGATTCACAAGTACATAGTACCTTGATTATAATTTATGACAACATGAGGAAATGTAAAACGCCATACTATTCAATGAGCCATAAAGCTTATTTAAGCATGGAAATACCCATAATTGCTTTATAGAAACTTTTTATGTACAAATGAGCTAGAACAAATTTCTTAGGAAATATATGAATAATATTACTCACCTCCGCCTGTGGTCATTCTGTGTAGTTCGTTTAGTGTAGACGGTGTGTGGCCATTGAGGGGCAGATCACAGAGCCGGCCAAGCATTCCCAACCTCATCTCAAGATCTGTGGGGTATGGTCTGCGCGGGTCTCCAGGCTGCCATGAAAGAGGTGCGCTAACTGCATTTGAGGCACTGATTCTGTGGATTTATTATTTTTGTTACAACAAGGAACAGTAAGTCCATTTTTTTTATAGAAACCAATTTAATTTAGTGTAAATAGTAATTGAAAAATACTTTATAACAGGAATACTTTAGTAAAAAAGTAAATTACATTTTTAAAATCTTTTTGCTTTTATTTTATCAGAGATTGTAAAAAACATACCTGTGTGCAAACTTGATCAAATCTTCTGATGGTACTGGCCGCTTTCTAGACTTGACTATTGATGCTAGCTTCTGTCTAGCTTGGTATAATGAAGTTGCAAGTATTTGCTCTGCATCTTTGAGTTGCCTTTGTAAGTGGAAGATGTCTTGATCCTACATAAACATACAAGAATGTTAGTCTTTTTTAAACACATTTTTGGCTTAATGAGTTAGAAATTTGAATGTATACAAAATACAATTCACCTTATTTTCCACTTCAGCCTTCAAATCGTTCATTTTTTGTTGTATCTTAGCTTGTTCATCAGCTAACTCCAACGTTTTCTTCAACTCTGAATCTTTTGAGAGCAACAAATCTGTTAGCTGTGCATGGTCTGCTGCAGAAAGTTTTTGAGGCTTCGGAGCTATTGATACTTCTATCATTTCTCTGTAATATGAGATTTACTATCATTAGAACACTTTCTTTTTTCATAATAATTATTCTTTGGGCGAAACAACTTTACTCACTTTGAAATTAACTCGATGTCGTCAATCAATGCCAATAGTCGGTCTTTAGTGCTCAAATGAGATGCCATAGTGTTCCACTTATTATAGAGCTTTGTTTTATCACAGAAAGAAGATTATTTACTGTTTTTATTCGTTTAATTACACTTAAAATCTAGTTCTTTCAACTCGGGATGCCCAAATTACTGAATTTGACAGCAATTAAATGACATTGACAGCAAAAAGGGCAATTTACGAAATTGCACTTATGACATTGACATTTAGATTGGGTTGTCAAGTAATTTAGTTACATGATTCTCGCCACAGTGTGCTTCTGAGTAACACGTGTGTTCGAATTTTTGCTGGTTTTTCTGTGATATTGTGTTTATTGTGACTTGTTATTGTGATTGTTTGTGTTGTCTTGTTATTACCTGCTATCAGGTTTGTATAGTTTTTGGTTTTTTAACGATAATCGCCACGATTATCCGTATCCAATATGAATATGGATAAAAATAAACCCCCAGACCCTCCTGATGACATCCCTACTACCCCCCTATCCGGTTTTTCTACATCTAACGTAAGTCCTACCCCCAACCCATTAAGACAGTTTGCAGATGTGGTCTGTAGCCTCGACTCCCAAATCCTTCCATCCCAGACTAATTTAAGAAAACGCCACGGTAATGAAGAGTATGTATCCAATCGTCCTACCAAACAACCGAGAACCCATGTAGGCCGTGTTAGGTACTCAACATCAGACAAAGGTCCTTTCATCGTCCATGTTTCCCGTCAGGAAACCCAAACCAATTCTGGGACTACCTTACACCCAGTTACATTTGGGCGCTTTTTGGCAAATCAGAACATTGCAAATATTGTTACAGTCAAGCGAGTTGGTAGAAACCGTGTATCAGTCGAGTTTGGATCCCCTCAGGATGCTAACGCTTTCATTTGCAATAATGCTTTAGGAAAAAATTTGTATGAAGCTGTAATTCCATCTTTCAATATAACCCGCATGGGTGTTGCAAGCGGAATTCCTACTGACTTCTCAGAAGAGGAAGTCCTAACGTTTTTAAAAGTCCCAGTAGGCTGTGGTCCAGTAATAAAAGTTAGACGATTAAATAGAAAGGTTACTAAAGATGGTTTAACAGAATACAGGCCCACAGAAACTTGTGTCATCACGTTTGATGGCCAAGTTTTACCAAAAAGAATTTTCTGTTTTTATACCTCCCTCTCTGTAGAACAGTACGTCTACCCCACCATTCAATGCCGCAAGTGTTGCCGATTTGGTCATGTGGAATCCCTTTGTCGTTCCAAACCCCGCTGCAGCAAGTGTGGCAATGATCACCCCGGTGATGGTTGCAGCATTGCTGAGAGCGAAGCTTTCTGCGTGTTGTGCTCTGGAAGTCACTTTGCAAATAGCAGGGCCTGCCCGGAGTACAACAGGCAGAAGACTATCAAAACTATTATGGCTGAAAAAGTGATTTCTTATTCAGAGGCAAGTAAAACTGTTCCGATCTCTACTCGTAGCTATGCAGACATTGCTAAATCACAGACTCAGTCGTACCGAAAAACTGTGTTTCTAAAGCCAAAGACCCATGCTCCCCTCTCTCCCTCTTACGATAAAACAGCTCATCAGCAACTCACTAGCACTCCTCAATCTTCTCAGCCTAATGGCTGTGCTCTCAACAGTCAAATAACAGAATCCCCTGAAAACTTGGCTTCAATAGTAGAACTTCTTAGTAAACTTCTGTTAACTTTAATGTCTTCATCCAATAAAATTCTATTACCGTCCAACGTTGCTACTACACTTATTAACTCACTTTCAACCTTTAATAATGCCTCGGTTTGTGTTCCTTCAGTGGAATGTGAGGAGCGTGTTTCATAAGAAGCACGAGCTTGCATCCCTACTGAACAGATACAAACCCTTAGCTTGTTCCCTCGCTGAGACTTGGCTAGTTCCGAGTCTTAGCTTCCGCCTACCTTCTTTTAATACTCTCAGATGTGACCGATCTGATGGCTATGGCGGGTCGGCTCTCTGCGTGAACAATCGTGTTCCACTTGTGGCTGTATCTTTGCCTTCTCTAGGTGATGATGTTAGCATCGTGGCTAGTAGGGTAGAGGGTATAACCCTCATATCTGTTTATATTGCTCACCCTCACCTAAATTTCCTTCCAATTTTAAAGCGTACCTTGGAAAACATAGAAGGCCCTGTACTTGTTATGGGGGACTTCAACTGCCATCACTATAGGTGGGGCTCTGAACGTTGCGACTCTTTTGGGGAAGGTTTAGTTGAAGTCTTAGATGATCTTAACCTGTGTATCCTAAACAATGGGAGCCCAACCCGTAGGTCTCTTCCTGGTCAGCATAAGAGCTGCGTTGACCTCACATTTTGCACACTGGATATCGCAGCGTCGTGTCATTGGGAGTGTACTAGTTTGTCACATGGAAGTGACCACTATCCAATTATAATATCTTTGGCTGATAAAACTTACTTAGAAAAATCGAGTCCTCCACTCTTGAGGTATAATTTATCTAATCCTGACTGGGCAAAGTATTCCTCATTATTGGAGGACAAAATTGATTCGCTTCCAAATTTAGGTTCTAAAGATTTTGATTCCCTTAGTCCCCTCCATGTGTCAAGCTGTTACAATAACCTCATTTCGGCCATAACAGCTAGTGCAGACTCATGTTTTCCTATTAAAAACTCAGCACGTGGGCAGATTCCCCCTCCACCGTGGTGGGATCAGGAATGCACTTCAGCCATAAGAGAAAGGGATGATGCTGAAATGATGTACAATGAGGCGATGGTTAGCGATAACTTAATAACGTTCAACAGGACAGCCGCTAAAACGAAAAGATTGCTGCGAAGGAAGAAACGCGCTGGTTGGGCTGACTTTTGTGGTTCTCTGTCCCCCTCCACTCCTCTATCAGTTGTATGGAAGAAGATCAACCGTTTCAGATCTGGATGTTCCCCTTCAATTTCTTCTCCTATCCCTCGAGAGACTGCTGAGCAGTTCTTTGATAAACTGGCTTCTCCATATGTACCTTCGGAAACAGAACACAATCAGCCGTCTCTCATTCCTTCACAGGATCCTTTAGATGCTCCATTTTCTATGCAGGAGCTTAACTCGGTTCTAAAACACGTTCATGACTCTGCCCCCGGTATAGACGGTATTGTCTATTCATTTATGTCACACGCAGGTCATAGAGCGAAAAACTATTTTTTAGACATTTTAAATTTTTGCTTTACTAATGGCTGGGTACCCGATCAGTGGAAAACTCAAATCATCATACCCATTCTGAAACCTGGAAAGCCCTCTGATGACCCAAACAGCTTCAGACCAATCGCATTGTCATCAGTCCTTGCAAAAATATTAGAGCACCTAGTGAAGAATCGACTAGAATATTTAGTAGAATCCAGAGACGTACTTCCTAGGTCTCAATTCGGTTTCAGAAAGGGACTCAGTACCATGGATAGTGTAGGGGTTTTGGTGTCAGATATACGCTCATCGTTTTCGAAGAATGAATCCGTAGTCGCTGCCTTTTTGGATATATCCTCTGCATATGATAATGTCCTTCTTCCCATTCTCAGGCAAAAATTGCATCAGCTGAGCATACCGGACAGAATGGTACAGTGCATATGTAGTTTACTCATGGCTAGGTCTTTGGTTTTGAGAGTTCCGGGTGAAGAATTTGACGTCAGGATGTCATGGAAGGGCCTACCACAAGGCTCAGTTCTTAGTCCTCTTTTGTACAACTTATATACAGCTGACATCGGTTTATGCCTTAATAACGATTGTCAAATTCTGCAGTATGCTGACGACTTGGCTATATATGTCTCCAATAACTCTGTTAGCTATGCTGCTGCATCGCTATGCGTATCCCTGGACTCTCTAAACCAATGGCTAAATTTCCATGGTTTGAGTTTGTCTGCTCCAAAAAGTGCTGTAGTTGTGTTTTCTCGCAGGAGGATGATTCCACAAATTACAGTGGGCATCCAAGGGCATTGCATACCGGTTTCTTCAAAAGTCAAATTTTTAGGCGTTTTTTTAGATTCTAAATTGAGTGGGTTACATCATCTAAACTATTTAGTTAACAGATGCGAGAGAACCATCCCCATATTAAAAGTGCTTGCCGGTGTCTGGTGGGGTGCACATCCTTACACCATGAAACTGGTATACAATGCCTTAATCCGGAGTGTTCTGGACTACGGATCTTTTCTTTTAATTCCCTGCAACAAAGGTGCTTTAGCAAGGTTGGATAGAATTCAGGCTAAGTGTCTACGGATCATATCGGGTTGCATGAAGTCCTCACCGATTAACGCATTGCAGGTAGAGTGCGCAGAACCACCGTTGGCCTTGAGAAGGCAGTATCTAGCGTCGAGATTTTGGGCTAGAGTCATTTCCAAATCCTCCCACCCTCTTGTCCAAAGAGTGGACGACCTGGATGCTGCATGCCGAAGTTCCAATTATTGGAACCATAAAGAAGTTCCTTTGATTTTAAATTCCTTCCGTTGTTATCAAAATTTAGATTCTCGCATTATTCAGTTTCCGAAACTTCCTATTTTCAGTTTTGATTATGAAGTTATATGTTTTAAACCTCCCCTTCGGCGAACTCTGCTTTCAATGCGGCGGTCGGTGAGCGGTGGTGCAATTTCGAGAGATTCTTCACGGACGCCTCTAAATTATCAGATGAAAGTTGCACTGGTGCTGCTGTATACTACCAAAACTCCAAAATAGTTTTAAAATTCAAATGCCCTGTACAATCATCAGTGTTTACGGGAGAGTGCGTGGCCATATTAGAAGCGTGCTTATTTATAGAAGCCCATAGCATAAGTTTAGGTGTCATCTTTACAGACTCACTAAGTTGCTTGCAAGCTTTGGAGCAGAGCCCTTTCAAGAGTAGACTGCACAGTCCAATTATATTGCAAATTAAAAAGTCTCTTTTCTCTTGTGCCAAGAATCACAAAACCGTTCACTTGGTCTGGATTCCAAGTCATTGTGGCATAAGAGGAAACGAATATGTGGATGCTCTTGCTAAGGATGCTGTTACGTCCCAAGCCGTTGACCTAAAGCATTTCCAATGTCAGGCCTACGATCTGCTGAGCCTTCCAAAAAAGAGCTTGCTGTCCTCGTGGCAAGTGCAGTGGCAAAATTCAAGTAAACGGAAAGGTGCTTTTTATCACGCAATACAGCCTAATATTACACCCAAGCCTTGGTTTTACCCTTATAAAAAAATATCCAAGAAAGTAATATCTGTTATTTGCCGTCTCCGCATAGGTCATTGTTGTTCCCCGGTATTTCTTCATAAAATACGGGTCAGAGACACATCTCTGCGAATGTGGGTTCGATGAAGGTACTTTGGAGCACATCTTTTTTAACTGCTCCAATAATAACCCAGCCCATGACTTATATAGCCATCTCCCTATATTAAAGATCCCTGTCCCAACTAACTTTCCATCCCTACTAACATATTCTTCCCCAAAGCTTCTCGAAGCTTTGATGCATTTTATCCGCGTCAATGACATCAAATTATGAGGATTTTGTGTGATCATTTAAGTATTTGTGTGTTTATTTAAGTATTTATTTAAAACTAACAATTTTTTTTTTTATTATTTGTTTGTTTCAGTGTACCTACTAATCTCGTCAACAAGTTTCACATTAAACTCAACTATTTGAGCAATAGAATTTTAGTTTTTTTCATTTCAAATTTTTTTTTTTCTTTTCTCTCCCCCACGTTTTCTCATATCACATTTGACATTGGCAGAATTGTCGACACCGGCACCATTGCCATAAAGGAAAAATAGAATAGAATTTAGCTAAATATTTAGATTTTTAGATTATTATTGTTATTATAATCATGATTTAATTAAAAGAATAATAAAAGTGTGTACAGAGGGCAGCAGGTCAACCTACCCCAATCTGTCAAATTTCTTTGATAGATTTTCAACTTTAGCACAAAATAATAAGGTTCATATTCAATTGGGAAAATCTGACAGATTGGGTAGCTTGATGTGTCTGGCCTCTGTACATTAATTTGAATAGTTATTTTTGAAAAGTAAACAGAAATAAAATTAGCAGCATGTTCTACAGCAATATTTTTTAGGCTTTTGGCACACTTCGGAAACTTCATACAACGCTCGCAAAATAATTACCTATTACTACTACATAACCAAATGACGTTTGTACACGTGCAAATGATTCGTGAACGTGCGTAGGGTTGAACGTCGGGCGAAGTTTAAAAAAAAATGCAGCGATTTGCGTCGGACGAACCTAACGACGACGGCGCTGCCCGAACGTGTGCATTTTAATAATCTGTGCTTTTGGTCTAGCAACAATCAAGACCGCGAAATTCAAATTTTCTTACGTTTTTTGCAATTTGCAGGTCAGTGTCATGTTGTATTTTGATCAAAATATGATTCGCGACTATATTAGATATGTATTAATTAGATTTGTACCTTGCGTTTCTCTACGAGATTTTGTTCTTATCACTTCTACCACTGCGCATTCACCATAATAAACACAAAACTATTATAAAGAAAAATTCCAATAAACTCATTGTTATTGTTTGCTTTAATCACCTAGGTAGCTAAATACTTGATTATATCTCTTTTCAAAGATTTCATGCGTACCTACTATCCAAGAAAATTATTACAGGGACGAGATAGTAAGTTATGACGCGCGAATTTCGAAATATGGTACCTACCTATATGTTTCGAGACAGCTACTGACAGGAACAATAATTTCAGGCTTATTCTATTATGATGGAGCCCAAGAAATGGAAGAATTCGTTTGTTTACCTGATTGAGGGTGCTTACCCAAATGCATTTGCACTACGAATCTAAATGGATTCGACTGATTTCGAAGCACATAAAGTGGTTAATACAAACATTTACCTACCTACTACTAATTAAACACTTTCATACGACGCGACCGGCGACGTGTAGGCCGGTAGGATTTGTCCACGGGATTTGTCGGTCTTTATTTAAAGGTAGGTAAGTGTTGTGTAGGTACCTAAGTATTGCCTAATGCTTACACAGCGAGTTTACGAATTATATTCGTGTACTTAGTTACATACGTGCAGTGAACGGAAACGTATAGGTAAAGCCAACCATAATAAAATTATCACAATGTATGCGACTGTCCCTATACCTACATTAATTTTGAAATAATTTCATCACCGGTCCTTTGGAACGTAGACGATTTTTGATTACAGTCGAATGGCCCGCGGCCCGCGGTCCATTCTCTTTGGGCCGTTCAGACTAAATACCCACCTAACTTGGTTTTTGTTTGTAGGTATACATAGTCATCTATTATGCGATTCACGCGAACCGGCTTTTGTGCACGCTGTTGCTGCGTGATCAGCTGTTGGCGAGGGGAATGTGGACACTGAGGGGGGGTCGGTAAAGTATGAGGGGGGAGAGGGACGACCACGCTGTGAGCATGCGCACTCCACGTGCTCGTGAGACTTTATTACTGTGCTGTGCTGTGCGTCATCTTAAATAAATTGCACTTTCAATGCGTCTGTGGTTTTTCGTTGAAATTATTTTAATTAACATTAATACACCATTCAGTGGCGTGCACTCCATACATGCAAATAAGCTCTGCATACCCTGTAGTCCCATACATACATGCCCCTCTAAATGTTAGATACTTTTAAACTAATTTTTAAAAATAATGGTAATTTAGCTAACGCGCCATCTATTACATTTTTTGGAACTAACTCGTTGGAGCGGCGGCCGCTGCGCAGCGCGCAGGCAGCGCTCCCGTGAGCAAAAGCAACACTACGCCTTGCTTATTCTTCATAGAACGCATCTCGTGTAGTACACAGCAAAAGTGTGAGTGTGTGCGTGAAAATGTGCGCGCGTGTTGGAGTTTTAGAAGCATAGCTTACATTGCAAGCCGGCCAAATTGAGAACCCGTAAAAGCACCGCTTAATAGTTGTTTGCAGAGGGTCGACTTTTTTAGTCGGATTGACCAAATGACCTAAGTCATTCGTTTGTATTAGTTCGTAAGTATCTAAAATTGCAAAGTTTTTTCGCCATTTATTGTTTTTCTTGGCGCAAGTGATTGCCTGTCAAGTAATTATTTAGTAAGTTTATTGTAAAAAATTGATAATTATACATATTCGATCTCATTCAAAATTTATATTCAAACCATATTTTGACTTCCATATTTTCTGAAGTTTACAAATTAGGAAAATTAATAGTTACGATTCCAGTCAGCGCATCGTCCGAACGATCATTTTCTAGTCTAAAAAGAATTCATCAAAGAGTACCTAGGTACTTGAATTCATACATATTTACGAAACACATAGGACCAAAACAGACTCACAGATTTATCTATGATTACAATCGAAAAAGAACTTTTAGTCAGATAGGCGCGTCGATTTGATTTACAAACATTAACTTGTAGAAAGTAATCAATTAAAATTTAAGTAGTATGTAATTTATATGAAATTTTAATTAATTTGCGCAAAGAAAACAGAATTAACATCTCCAGACCTTTTTAAATTCTACTTTTGATATAATTTATGTGACCTGTTATGTTAGGTACCATAAATCACTTAATTAGATATTCATGGTGGTCTGAAACAAACATCATGCAAAACCAATAATGGCGTCTGCGGTAAAAGTCAGATAGGTAGGCTAAAAAAACTTACCAATTTCAGCTTGTTGACTTGTACAACAAGCTGTAACTGGTATAAGTTTTTTTTTTTATGCATACCCTGTCTGAAATCTCTGTGCACGCCACTGACACCATTTGTATGATTCAGTAAGCATGTTGAGTAACGTTGTGAACATGATCACGTATAATATGCGTGTATATTTGTTACTTAAATAAATTATTGACAAAAATATATTAAGAGCCTACACTACCTCAGCTAAAATTCACTCTTTATCTCGCTCGCACGATACTGCTCGCGGACTGAGTGAGAGCGAGACAGAGTGCGGTGCTAGGCGGCAGGCAGCGCCAATAGTTTAGGTATTTGCTTTTTACGGTGAAAATAATGGTAATTAAAAAAAAAATAACATAAGACCTGCTTTATAGTTATTTCGGTTAGTATACAAAGTTTCATGATGTAATTTGAAGTATTTTTTGAATACCAGCGGTTTATTGTTCGGTTTGGAGGTAACTTTGGATTTTTTTTCTATCGAGAAAATTTTATGAAATCGTGTTTTCGTCTAACATAAGACCTAGCATTAATCCTCAACTTTAACATATATTTATTTCAAAATGAATGTTGCAGTATTTTCGACATAACGGAGGATCATGCTAAGCCATTTGAGGTAGTATAGGCCCGTAAGTGTGGCCCAAGCTTGAACGGGCCGGGGCCGCCTTCAAGCGGCTCTTGCCCAACCTGAGGGGGCCAAACGCCTCCTGCCGGAGGCTCTACGCGGGGGTCGTGCGGTCCATGGCCCTGTACGGGGCCCCGGTATGGGCGCGTTCACTGCGGCGGCGAGCCGCCCACTATTTGAACGCGCCCCAAAAGGTGGTAGCCGTAAGGCTGATCCGGGGGTACCGCACGATCTCGGGCGAGGCGGCAAGCCTCCTTGCCGGACTGCCGCCGTGGGATCTGGAGGCGATAGTCCTCGCGCGCCTGTACGAGTGGCGCGCGGAGGCACTACACCGGGGGGAAACTCCGCTGCCGCGGCAAATCGCGGCGGACTGGACTGACCTCCGGCGCGATCTCATGGCGGCATGGAAAGAGCGACTGTCGCAACCCAGCGCAGGGCACGCCACGATAGTGGCGATAAGACCCCTCTTTGAGGAGTGGCTAGAGAGGCGCCACGGTGCCCTCACCTACCGCCTGACGCAGGTCCTCACCGGACACGGGTGTTTCGGGAGGTTCCTGCACATCATCGGGCGGGAGGAAACACCCGGGTGTCACCACTGCGAGGGTCGCCCGGAGGACACGGTGGAGCATACGGTGGCGGTATGCCCCAATTGGGCGGAGCACCGCCGTGTTCTCGCAGAGGCGATCGGCAGCGGCGGCGACCTCTCGCGCCCGGCCCTGGTTCAAGCCATGGTCCGGGGCGAGAGGGAGTGGGGGGCAGTCACCTCCTACTGCGAAGCAGTCATGCTAGCGAAGGAGGTGGCGGGACGGTTGAGGGAGAGGGCCTCACGTCCCAGCCGCCGCGGGAGACGCTCCGGGCGTCGGGAGCCGCGAGACGACTCCCGGCCACCGTAGGCGCGGGCCTGCGGGCGGAGAGTAATGGGTAACTCTCCGTCCGATCAGGACCAGGCCCGTGCCGGATGGCGCGTACGTGTTCCACGCGCGCCTCAAAGAGATGTCAGCAATCAGGAAGGGGCCCGTAAGGGCCGAAGCCTGCCGGGGCAGCGGGATTGTCCGAAAGGGTTACCGCTGCCCCGGAACACAAAGGGCTAAGGAAGGAACACGGGTGGGTTTTAGTCAGCAAGAGTCTGACACTCCCTTCTGCTCCACCCAGAGCGGGAGGGGTCATTCGATGATTTCCCATCCACAAAAAAAAAAAAGTGTGGTCCGATTGGTATTTCGTGTTAGTGAGTATTTAATAACTTTTTAAAACTTTTTTTGTTCTTGGCCGAATCCATTTAGCTATCAACACCCTAAGAAGGGAGAAAACCTTTTAAAATGAAACTTTTATTACATCGTCTCAAACTTTTTCTTCTGTGTGTTGCATGTCGCGTGACAGTCGGCCGCGGAGTAGGGATAAAGTGAAATTTTTAGTTAAATGTCTATAATATGAAAAAAAGTTTCACGTTTACCGTGGTTTCATAAACCACACAATCCTTTTTATACCTACTGAAAAGAAATAATTATTTTTAGGGTCCTAAAAATGAAAACCACGATTCTTTCATTCGCACACTAACAAAGGCAGTAATGCCACAGCCTAACTGAATCAGTTAGCTAAGACCATGCTAAGACGGTGTGTTTGATTAATAGGACGATTAACTTACTTCTAAAAAAGAACGTTATACTAAACGAGAAAACTGAATAGGTTTTTCGTTCCTCCAGTACTTTCTAACTATTCAAATTAATATTTTACATCAATACCATTGAATTATTACCAGCAATTCTTTAAGCTGTGGCAAAGGTTTCTTTGCTGACATCACACGTCGGGGGAGAGGGGGGACGGGTAAACAATGTTTATTCGATCGGTCGCCCGTTGGCTTGCTGCAAGTTTAACACTTCCAGTACGAGCTCGGCAGTAGCGGTGAAATTGGCTTCTCTGCCAATCTAATGGAAAATCGCTTCTTTGAGAAAGTGTCATCTGCAATCGTGTTAAACAAATCAAACATTTGCCTAAGGCGCGACAATTGTCGTAAACAACAAATCCTGCTGCTACTATTATGTTGTTTAAACGGATCATTGAAGGAAAGTCCGTGTTGAATGCGGATGCCAAGAATATTTCGCCAGAGAAATGTTCTAGAAGGAGGTCGGAATGCGATGGATGTAGTGAACATTCCACGTAAGTCTGGATCCTGTCCTGTACTCCTATTTTGGCTACTTAAACTTAGTTTAATTGGTAGTCTTTACTTGCTTAATTAACTTTCATTTATGTAGGTTCGCTAAACTCCTGGATCTGTAATGCAACTATGCAACTATTAATAGACAGTAAGACAGCTTAACGATATCCAAGGGTTGGTTAGCTTTTTAAAAAGGAACAAATAGGTACGAGACTAAGGCACGAACATGTTAGGCCGAAGGCCGCGGCTGAGTTATTTATTTTTAAAATGCCAGTTTACTTACGTCAATGCCACCGATGTTCATTCTTGACCGACTTTATTAAACTGTTGGAGTTACAGCGCAGCGGGTATTATTATCCTAATATTTGTTTACATTAATCGGATAGCGGTCAAAAAGGGTCATTGTTGACCCATAATGGGTTCGACACTAAGGCTCAACTCACTCCAAAAGAGCGTCGAAGCGCAGCGAAGCGGAGCGCAGTTTCAGTGTCATATGAATTTTAACTTTATGTTCATTTTTATAATACTTATTATCGCATGAGAAACTCGAACGAGTCGCGCGGATGCCCGCGGCGGCGCGGCCGCTGCCCTGCCCTGCCCGGCGCCGCTGCCCTTCGCCGCTCTTTCGGTGTGAGTTGACCCTAATGGGTTCGGAAAGGTAATGATCTTGACTGTATGAGTGTATGAGTAGGTAACTACTTAAAGGTCCAATACCTACTTCGTAGGAATCGTAGCATCTGTTAAACTTGTTCAGTGTTATTGAATGACCGGTCAGTGGGTCGTCTGACCAATAAACAATATATTTTTTTATTGAAAACAAAAAGATTAAGTAGGTAATGATATAAAACTGCGAAGTGCGAACATGTTAGTTTTTCTAGACACAATTTCGGTTTCGCTGGTTGCGGTTGGTAAGTTTTGTTTGAAAGATTTTGTCGAGGCGGTTTTAAACAGCAGCTAAGCGATGTTATGATAACAAAATATTATAATGATCCAATAAGTACCTATCTAATTATAATTTTTACATGTCTTGACATTTCTCGGGCTCAACCTTGCTTGAGGTCTTGCGTGGTAATTGAGTAACACAATAACGTCAATAACACACTATCGGTAATGGTTTTCATTTTGACAGTTCAACAATGGTTCAACAACATTCATTGCGTTATTTAGGTACGTTGTTGAGCAGACAAATTTTTCGAACATACCTACAGTTTCCATCCATTGCTACATAGATGGATTAGACACAATATTAATCTCAATCTGAATAATTTTGAAGGACAATCCTTCAAAATTATTCAGATTGAGATTAATATTGTGTTACGCAATTAGGGTGCCGGACATAATTATGAATACGTAGGTACCTACCTAAAAAGTATTTCGGTCGCAACTTTTGGTGCACAAAAAGCTGCGACCGAAACACTTTTTAAACCTCAATAATACAAATGAAACGCTTAATTTACTTATAAATTACTAGCTGTGCCCTGCGGTTTCATCCTCGTTAATTTGAGGAAAAAACCTAAAATATATTCCACTAGCTGCGCCCCGCGGTTTCACCCGCATAAGTGTCGATCCCGTGGGAATATTGTGATAAAAACTATCCTATGTCAGTTCCCGGGACTCAAACTAACTATACCAACATTTCATCTAAATCGGTTCAGCGGTTTAAGCGTGAATAGGTAACAGACACACTTTCGCATTTATAATATTAGTACCTATGGGTTACCTACTTTAAGAGCAGGTATTACTTAAGTTAATACATTACCTATTTATGAAGCTATTTTAGGTACAGAAGCCAGCACATCAAGCTATTAAAATCTGTGAAATTTCTTTAATATAAGTATTTTCAATTTTATCGCTACACTGTAAGGCTCAAAGTTGATTGGGAAAATTTGACAGTTTCGGGTAGCTTGATGTGCTGGCGTCTATACATTACGCTATGATATGATCAAGCGTCAAGATAGCGTAATACTCATGACCGGCGGCCTTGCGGAGATATTTTAAACTATAATTATGATATCTCCTACCTAAGATATTAATTGAAACAAAATGATGTCAAGGGCAATTTTGTTCGAAATTAAATACAATATGTGATGATGTTATATAAAAACACCTTAGCAAATAATGCATTATTTTAGAACAAATGAGATTACCATATAAAAGGTTACAGCGAGTCAACCTTAAAAGATAGACGTACGCACGGCTACACATCAAGAATGTTTCCCAGTCGCCTCCGCGGGGATTGTCACCGGAGAGTGCCGGAGACAAATGGGAATAAGAATTCCCAGTCGCCACCGGCGGTGACTGGGAAGTCATTGCCCCCACTTCAGTTTCGCTGTACATTGCTTTCTCCATAGTAGGGAATAAAAGGATGGGGCAACTTATCCTAAATCTGCGTGTAATCTCTAAAAAAAAGACAAAGTGCATTGAAATATTTTTTTATTTGTATTTCGATATGAATAAACCTGTTCAAATTAAACATTTAAACTGGTATTTTGTATCACAGATAATCACTACGACGATTATCCCACAATAACGAGTATCTAAGGTCTGAGTTGGTTTACAAGTAATAATAAATAAGACGTAGTCGACGGAGCACTGCTTCGCGGGGCCCCTATTTCTGTCTACAGGGTTTAAAGGAACCTAATCTTTTTTTTTTAACGTGGAGAAATGCTCATGCATACTGCACTACCACGGGGAGATAATGCAGTTGTGTGGGACTCTAACCCACTAAAACTCCACGGTGTCCTCCTCCGCCGCTTATGGCGGGAACACGGGCACGCGTTAGCACTCATCTGTGAACCTGCCGCGGCTGTCCGTCACCGGACCCTCCTCTGGGGAGTAGACCGTACTCCCCTTCACCAGCGCTCTAGAACACATAGCACGCCGTGACCATCCCAAGGACCACACCAGCACATGGGCGCCAGAGGACCCCGTGTCTGGGCACCCTTGGTCCCCTTGCGGTGGGTCAGGTCGTTGGCCCCGCCGCCTGCCAATTTTCGGCCGCAGAGGATAGGGAGAGTAGCCAACGTAATACCAACACTCTTCCCCTGCGGCCCCACTGCGTCCGCCATCAGACGGTGGCGACCCCGTCAAGGCCGCGGAAGGTAGGGAGAGCGGCGCACCCCAATACCGGCACTCCTTTCCCGCCGCGGCCTCCAACCTTCAGCCGTGATGCCTCCCATACGACATCGCGGCCCGCCTCAGTTGCGATGTCACCCAAGCGGTACCGCACCTACTTGTTGGCCGCTACATCGTCGGCTTACAGGCAAAAGCCCTGACGAGCGGCCCCTCCTCGGGTTCCTCTTCGCTTCACCGTGGGTGACCAAGCCACGGCTTCTGAGCCCCCCGCCTCGACAATGCGGGAACCCACCGGGTGGGAAAGGAACCTAACCTAACCCAAGTCGGGGTGCCACAAGTACCAAGATCGGCCTTATAATTAATCTCACTTCACCTTAGTTTTGACGGTGAGATTTTCACAGAATAGCACCGCAGGTTAGGTACAGTGTAAATTGATGGGTAAAAAACGTGTCTTTAAGAGTGATTATCTGTGATACAAAATACCAGGGCCTCAAGTCTGCTATTACAATAGTGTCAGAATGGTCTATCATTGATTTCATAATTATTGATTTTGACAAGTTTGGTGGTCTGCTAACATAATGGCGTCATTATGACTTTCCAATGGTCAACCATTGACACTCCATTGAAAGAAATGGCATAAAATGGTAAATCTCGTACATAATGACAAATGAATAAATGTAATATTTATTGCTATTTACGAACTTCTTACTACTTCAAATTGCAAACACTAATACGTAATATGTAAAAATATATATTAAATGAAATCTCGAATGAAATTTTGTAGTTTTTCTCAGACCATTGACCGACCAATGATCGGCCATTATGAATTTGGCGGATTACGAACTTTTAGCAAAATGACAATGGGATTGTGTTGGAATGACGAATTTATAAAAATAGCAGACTTGGGCCCCAGTTTAAATGTTTAATTTGAACAAGTTTATTCATATCGAAATGAAAATAAAAAAAAATATTTCAATGCACTTTGTCTTGTTTTTAGAGATTAGACGCAGATTTAGGATAAGTTGCCCCATCCTTTTACTCCCTAGCAATGTACAGCGAAACTGAAGTGGGGGCAAGTACTTTCCAGTCACCGCCGGTGGCGACTGGGAATTTTTATTCCCATTTGCCTCTGGTGACAATCCCCACGGAGGCGACTGGGAATCTAGCCACATCAAGCTATACATAACCAGTATAAGCTGACTTCTGATTGTACGAAAAACCTATACCTACAGTGCGAGGTCAGCTAAAACTGGAAAATTATAGCTTGATGTGTAGCCGTGTGTACCTATGCTATTGCGAACTTTTTTAGAACTTTTAAAGGGGAACAATTCCGTCATACATGATTTTTGCGTAATTTTAACCGCTTACGGAGCGTACGCAACGGAAGCTCTCAAAAGGAATACTTTTCCCCGTTTTCGCAACATTTTTCATTGATGCTCCGCTCCTATTGATCGTAGCGTGATGTTATATAGCCTACTTATAACATTTTTCAGTTCGAACCAGTAGTTCCTGAGATTAGCGCGTTCAAAAACAAACAAACTCTTCAGCTTTATAATATTAGTATAGATAAATGTACACACTTCTCTATGTGAGAGGTACTCTGGTAATAAAATAAATAGGAATGCTCTTCTTTTTAGCATTAATGAAAATGAAAAAAAAAGAAATCAAAAGCAAATTATGAATTTATTGCCACGAGCGCACATATATTTGCCGCGCTGCGAATTTTGAACTATTATGTTTTATTCAAAGTTGGATTTCTCTCAACACAGAAACGGTCCTGGTTTCACCCGGACACTATTTTTTAATAATAATAGCCTCCCCGACCGATTTCGGTCATGGTGGCCAATCTCAACGGAGACTAGCCGGGTACGCAGGAGATATTATAGTGCACAAGTGTGCGCGCAGACACAGGTGCACTCCCTCTTTCCTCACTCTCATAGTCCGATGGGACGGCAATCCGACACGACCGGAGAGAGATCAGGCGCAGGACCAACGGCTTATCGTGCTTTCCGAGGCACGGGGTATCACACCGCCAACTTCCAAACTCCGTGCTGTTACTAAGAAATTCCTAATGGAAAAACTGAATAACACTTTGCCCGACCCGGGAATCGAACCCAGGACCCCACGCTCAGCAGTCGCGCTTGCTACCACGAGACCAACGGGGCAGTAGACGCCCTACAAAATTAGGACAAATCTGGGGAAACCCGGACGGATGGCAGCCCCACCTGTAGGGATCTAAATTATTATAATCTAGCCACTAGAGTCCGTGCAAAACAAACGGCACAATAAGTTTAGCTATAAACTTATTGATGCTGCTGTGATGCATAGTGCATAGCGATGAAAGAAAGAGCAAGAAGCTAGTATCTTCTGAATAAGGAAAACAATAAGGACTACCCGGGAGTATATTATGATTGATAAGTTAAAACTAAGTGAAGGCCCTCAGATATAAAATAATAAGTAGGTACCTACTTAATTAATTTTCATAATAATATTTTGTTAAAAATCGGTACCTACCTATTTTGTATATTTTACAGATTAGTTCAGTTACTAATACCTATACCTATGGACTAACATAACTCACAGTAGGTAAAATATTCTACATCACTTTCCTTTAGGTGAAAGAATGACCTGACGTCAGACGCAAGTCATAATAAGGAAAAGAAGCCGCAATTTTAACAAACATGCAGTTATCAATTTTTCAATGTTGAAATAATTATTTTTGTATGAGCTGTCCAACACATAAAACACAAAAGCCAAGCACAAAAAGAAAAATCAAAATTGCACAAGAAGCGTAAAACAAAATTAAATAAAACTTGCAGAAAACAAGCACTTAATGACAGGCATTACTTGGGCATTACAATGTGCAAATTCACGACCACCCACCTCTTTCAAACTTCTCAGTTTCACGCACGTCAGATTTCCAGTGTTTTAGTAAACGAACAGCTGCAGCTGGTGTGAAATTAAATTTTAATTTCTTTACAAAAACAATCCTATAACTTATAAAAGGATAACGTGAATGAAATCTATTATTCCAACTTCTGCGTAGTGAGTCTCGTACTTATCTAACAAAGAAAAACAATATTGTTTACGATCATTATTCAAGACCAAACATGGATTCGTCACTTATTATGTTCCATAACACGGATTCTCTGAACTAGACAAGCTTGTAACCATTAACTATAATTAGCTGTGTGTATGTAACACGATTATAATTAAATCTATCTTTAGCCGGAACTGCTTGTTTTGTCTTGTAGTTCAGGGGGCTCGGCTTCTTATCGTATGGTAGCTGAAAAAGGCGAGTAATTGTGACGAAACATATATAATATGTCCCACAGTATCAACAGATACATTAAAAGGTTATCACAGGCCATGCCCCTTCTCGTATAGGTCTTCATAAAACTGTTTATCCACCCGTTTGTTGATCAGTTTGACTCCAAACGTCTCAGATAAAACAACGAAGTATGTTAATAGTTAAGATTGGTCATCGGTTGGTCTCTTGGCATTTAAATAGTGTTATTATTCGTACGGTGAAGCGGTGAATCATTGTTGGGTCTTTTGTTGCAGTATCATATTGGAAGAAATGATGAAGATGGTGTTGCTTGGTGTGATGCTCTGGGTGGGGGTCACTTTCGGGAGCCAGATTGCTCCGTACCCGCTTAATCTAATAATATCAACGGGTAAGTTCTTTACTTCATCCTTATCAAAAAAAAAAAGAAAAAATATAGAGTAAAAAAATAAGAAGAAAATCAACAAAGAGTACATATAACGTAATTATCTCATCCAATAACTAAAGTTTATAGGGACTGGATTCTAAACCGCCTTCTACTTTTACAGATTTCAGTCATCCACCGCCTATGTATGATTTTCCGTTCCCGAGTGCTGAAATGTTGAGAAGGTTACCACCTGTCACTACATTACACACGAACAGATCAATAAGGATTAGCAAGCTAGAAGTATCGATGTTGGAAAGATTGGAATTGAATTTGCTGTCTGCTGGGATCACTCCTAGAACTATCTCGCCTGCGCAGGGGCTTGCGATTGACGGTTCCGTCTCTGAAAAGGCCATGCAATATGAGAAGTCTTCGTTGACCATATCGAAGGCGTCTCAGAATCTAGTTTACACAAGATGCCGAAGGTACGTGACTGAATTAATTCATTGTTATTTACATTAAGTCTTCGTGTCTATAGGTTTGGGTTTAATAGTTTTTTTGTTTGTCCACATTCAGATTCGGTTTGTCAAATGATGAGTGCGCGAGTTTCATTAGCACGTTGAATTTGCGCGACAGTGAGTTCGGTGGGGAATGTGCTGCTCTCGAACGCTTTGGGTGTCGTTCGAATAAGATGTCGTCTAAGTATCGATCTTTTGACGGTTCATGTAACAACAAAGTGCGTTCTTCCTGGGGACAAGCACTTACTGGCTATAAACGTCTCCTGCACCCCAGATACGCTGACGGCATTGAAGAGGTTGGTTTTTATTAAATCTTGAATCTGTATTTTTCTCGAAAACTACTCGTAAAGCTACTTAGATCTGTTAAAATGAAGTTTAGGCCTATCTACTGGATACAACTGGATTGCTATTTACGTTGGTATGGTTTTTTGTGATAACTTATCAATATTTATTGAGTCACAGTTTCGTTGATAAACCAAACATGTCTGTGTGGGATTAGTTATAATTCTGTATTTTTCTTGCAGCCCCGTCGTGCTATAAGCCACACTGCTTTGCCTTCAGCTCGATTTGTTAGCAATAAACTTACCGACGGCCTGGATGTGTCTAACGATGACAAGACCATGATTTTGGCCATCTGGAGTCAATTCATCTATCATGATTTGGTTCACACTCCTGTACGCAAAACGAGTAAGTCTATTAAAATAATTGAAATATAAATTGTGCTGTAACTAATTGAAGAGAACCCTTGAGTCACTGCTGACTGATTGAAATTCGTAACAACCAGTAACAACACGTTACATTTGCAATTTTAATTTAGCACACAGCTCACAATACCTACTGTCCACGTTTTATGGATCAATTTGGTTAACAAATGCAGTACCATTGATATACATACACATACCTCCTTTACTTCTTAGCGGTCAAAGCCATTCTTACCACTGTGTATTGTCACCAGTTCACACGCACCAGGCTATCCGGTGCTGCGGGAATGACGGCTTCCCCCTTACTCCGAGGTACATTCACCCAAGCTGTATGCCGATCACTGTGCCCTACGATGACCCCTTCTACAAGGAGAAGTATGTCAGCTGCATGGAGTACACTCGCTCCGTCACTACCTATAGAGGAGACTGCACTTTTGGAGCTGCTGAACAAGTAAGACTGCCTCATTTCTTTTGTTTTCCTTCTCTGGTAAAAATATTAGCCGGTTAGACCCTTTGGACACACGTTTTTCTTGCCGTGAAAAACTACGGTTTATTCATCGTGTGTAGGCACGGTCGACAATGTTGTATGGATCACTATGGAAGCTTGTTGACGAACACGTTTTTTCTAAAGCGCGGTTTACACTTACGCCTTACCGTAACGAAACCGTTAAGAAATGACAAACCTTTGTCTTGACTAGCTTGGATGATGTTGGACTTACTTGCAGCAGCTTTTCTTAGTAACAACCAGATCAGCAGTGAGCAGTTCATTGCAAGAGGTTATTCAAGTTTCTGAAAGACGTGCTTTCAAAGCAACGTCTCGTTTATTTGAGAACGCTTTTTCACTAACAAAAGTGTTTTCTCTATTATCTATGCTAGGAAGAAGGATCTATTGACTCATTATTATTAATTAGTGTAGGCTTCTAAGTTTCAAAAATATTAATTTCAGTCTTTTGACTTTGTATCATCAGCATCACCTAGATTTGTCTTAGGAATATTCTAGTGAGTCAATAATAATTCTCGGTTCCTTCAACTCTTGTATAGTCACAGAATAACTAATAGTAGGTACTATTGTAGTATAGTGGGATACGCGTCATTCCATATCAATAAAGGGAAAACAATTTCTGTGGTACATACGATCATGTTCAAAGACTTTGTATATAAAGACGCGTCGTTAACGTCGATCATGCATCGATGTCGTGTTACTTAGTTTGTATAATTCGGTGTCCTTGTATTTTGTCAATAGAGACTGGTGCCGATTCTGTTGTTCACAAACTGAACTAAATTTAAGTTCAGTGCATCTTTTTCGTTCTATTTCATTAAGAAAAGGACAGAAGATAATTTTTAGTTTAGTCCTGTCAAATTAATCAGCGCATGATGAAAAGGATTTATTTGGAACCTCCAATGATTTAAAACCTTTGTCTTCAAAAATACACAAAATATGTGTCTGCTTGCGAAATGCTAACATTGCCTATTTGTTTTACAATACGGATTGCTAAGCAACGCATTAAGTAGACAATGAATCAAAATATTTAGATCTAGAAGCAACAACATTATTGTTTTTTTAATGAGGTAGGTAATGTAGGTACGCGTGTGTCAGCTTTAGTTCTAATTAATCGAGAGATGAATCTCAAAGGCTATTACGCTAACGACTTTAAATTGACATCAGAACATTTTTCTTTCACTAGGTACGTGAGTCCAAGAGTTCATATATTTGCAGTGCTAATAGATTCGCCTTATCGATTTGTACTTGTATTGAGTGGGTTCAATTGACAGCAATTATGGACTAATAATGAACACGCGCCATAGGTGGACATGGCTACACATCAAGCTTTACATTTCTAGTTTTAGCTGACCACGCATTGTATAGGTTTTTCGTACAATAAGAAGTCAGCTTATACTGGTTATGTTATAGCTTGATAATTATGTAGCCGTAAGTACAGTCACCAAAAGAGATAAGAATCTAGGGTCGTCGAGTATATTTACTTGAAGTTTAGTAAAAACCGATGGATGTCTTCAAATTAAATAAAAGATAAACGAACTGTTTGTTTTGTATTAATTAACTAACTAACTATTAACTGTTTCGTTTCTTACTAAACTTCAACTATAAATCCGACGACCCTGGATATTAATCACTTTGGGTGACCCCGTAGGCTAGGTTTTTTTTTTTTTTCTCTTTATTAAGGAGCTTTGTCACAATAGGTACTGACTATGTCGCTCCATCATTGCCAAATTTTGAATTTAAAATTAATTTATATGGTCTTAGCGGGAATAATAATAGACTAGTCTAGATGCATCTACTTACCTATTGACAACGTACTCTTACATAAGCGGAATAGCAGGCTAATAGCTATTGTGTAACACAGTTCAATTAAAACAATCAAGCCAATTTAGCTTGCATTCGCCTTCAGGTGGTCAGCGCGAGCTCAATCGTTAAATTTGGTCCCTCGTTTAAATTGTTTTGATGTTTTGATTGTTGCTGGATAAACCGCCCTTTAAATATAATTTCCAAAAATTTTAAGAAATAAACAACAAGTAAGTATTTTTAAAAAAACAACTTTTATACCCACACATACCTACTAACAGTTCAGTTTCCGCTAGAACTTCAAACATTGTATGAATTTTCCAATCGCTTTAGTCATTCTGAAATAAAATTAATTTAAACTAATATACAGCTGATAATAAGTGGAAATAAACACCAATTATTGCAAACGGATTTGAATAAACTACGCTCTCGTTCGAATCGAACCACCATGAGATTTCGATCGCAATTATGTTACACAATTTCCCTGTGGAGTGCATACGTCACTTGACTCTTATTAGAGATATCCGGAGTAATTCACAAACACGCAATCGATAAGGGCTGACGATGACCCAGACAAAAACATGTTTTTGTAAGATTTCAACTATACAATACAATGGAAGGATGTTATTATGATGGACAAACTTGATTGATTCATTGCAGTTCGTTTGCCTTGCAATGCTACCCTGATAAAATAATTATAAGTAGTTTTCCTGATGATTGCGTTAAACTACATGAAACAATAAACACAGTACCTATAGGCATGCACCTACTTATTATGCAGATTTACTTGAATCGTTATTTTAAACATTGCAAAATACTTTTTTGTTTATTACATGTTTTCGCAATGTGCAGTTTGCAGCCGTTATTATTCGTGAAGGCTTATGCACTATTCCAATAAACAAAAACGAATCGGTTTGCTTACCAATGGTAGCAGTTTTTATGGTCAAACTGGGCATATACATAGATTCTTAAGCTAATTTTACATGTGATAGCTACTTTCATATGGGAGGGTCTACTATGGAAAGCTATGAGATATTTGCATAATTATTGGTAAAGATACAAGAGTCTTAATTTTAACCAACAACGGTCCGTAATTTATAGGAATCGGCCATTAGTAGGCGTTTCGTCTGCTGAGTTTCGTCCGATCCGGTCGAAACAGGAATGTCACTATTATTAATATTTTTGAGTGGTGTTTCGGCCGTGGTTTCGGACTATAGGTACCTACTTTTGTTAAGCAATTTTTGTAGTCAGAATGAAAAACCTTAAGTAGGATTATATTATTTAAGTAAAACAGATAAGTTTAATATACAGTTACCTACAACAATCAACAGTAATTATGATAAATCACATTAGTCAGTCCTATAAAGCAATTAAAAAGCGTACAACTAGAATATTAAATTTAAAATATTTTATTTAGTCTTGTATATCCATTTCCTATTAACAATCACTTTACTAAAATACCGAAAATAATTAACAATACTTAGCGTCAAAAATCAGTGACCACGATACCAAAATAACGGCTCACTCATTAATGTTTATTTTATTTATAATTAATAATTTATCCATGGCCACAAAGTAAAATAGGTATTATTTAATTATGTTTCTGACGTTACTTTGCCTCTAAAAAGGATTCGTCCGAAACACCACTCAAAAATATTAATAATAATGAAATTCCTGTTTCGACCGAATTGGACGAAACTCAGCGGCCGAAACGCCTACTAAGCCTTCGTGAATAATGAGTGAGACAAAAGCGTACGTTTAATGGTTTGAAACTTAGTTTTGTTTTCTCTGAAAACATTTGACATAGGTACAGTCAACAGCAAAAGTAGATGATGAAAATCATAAATTCAATACTAATCAACGGAGTTCGCGTCAGAACTGTGTGGCGTCGAAGTGTCATTATGCGATTGTAAATTATACCAAACATTTACTACTTCGACGCCACACAGTTCATGAATTAGTATTGAATTTCTGATATCCCAATTCTTAAGGAAGGCTAGGCTAACATCAAAAGAAAACATATAAGAAATAACGCTAAACGAAAACGAAGTAATAGTGCAGGCGGGCGATGCGATGGGGTGGATCGAGGAATCAAGAATTTTCACGCGGATGAAGACGCGGGCAGAAGCTAGTATTAACAAAAGGCATGCACCAACTTAACGAAGAAATACTTACGTGATGAATTCATGTCTCTTGTGATCGAATGTTTATGGAAAAATCTGACCAAAGTAAGGCAGTATATGTATTTTCACGACGACGTACCTATCCAATTGTAAACATTTTTAATAATAATAATAATTCTTTATTTGCATAAAATTTAGGTACATAATGGTGGTAAAACATAGTCAAGGTGCCATATACATCTTGCCGCTTGGCGACATGCAAATCTTTATACAGTTCAAATATCATAATATTATCACAGAAATAGAACATTTATAACAATTCAGCTTAATTTAATTTACGGTCTATACCTCACAGATCGCTCACAATTGTAGAATTTACATGGGTTTTTTGCTAGAAATTCATCAACTGAGTAAAAACATTGCTGACATAACCATTTTCTTAGCATTACACAAAATTTATTTGAAGGTAGACCGGTGATAGTTTTTGGTAAAGAGTTATATATTAAGGGACCCATATAAATACAGCTTCGTCTAAATAACTCTAATCTAGGAATAGGTAACTGAAATTCTAAATGAGTAGCTTTTTTTTTATTTGTATTATTGTTAGACACAAAAAATTGTGGATTATTCTTCACAAATTTAGAAATCTCGTAAATATAAATACAGGGAACCGTTAAGAGGTTATTTGATTGGAATGCGGGTTTACATGAATCACACCAGTCAATATTAAACATTGCACGAACACACTTCTTCTGAGCAATGAACACTCGTGATATATCTGAAGAGTTTCCCCACACAATGATACCGTAGCGGATAACCGAGCAAACATATGCATGGTATACCATTAAGGCAGTTTGCATGGATGTTATACATGTAATTTTTCTTAAAGCAAAGACAAATCTATTAATTTTTACACATACATTTTCAATATGAGTTTTCCAAGTAATATTTTCGTCTACTGTTATACCCAGGAATTTAGAGCAATATATTTGTTCTATAACACTAGTATTATACGATACATCAATTTGCATGGGCTTACTTTTCCATGTTTTAAAATAAATTACATAAGTTTTAGAAATATTTATTCTTAACTTATTAGTATCTAGCCATTTAATAATTTCACCTAATGCTTTGTTGACCTGAGTACTCAAATTTTGGGGTTCATTACTCTTTATGATAATAGTAGTATCATCTGCAAAGAGGACACACTGATGACTTATTGACTGTGGTAGGTCGTTAATGTACACAAGAAATAATAGCGACCCCAGGATACTACCTTGAGGCACGCCACAGCTATTAGTAAGTGGAACAGAATCAAAATCTTCAATAGTATTTGTTACTTTATTAAGTTTAGCTATCCTTGTTATCTGTTGTCTGTTACTTAAATACGACTGAAACCATTTTACGCGCACTTATTTTCATTTCACGGATTTTGACCAACTCTGGTGCGGTTTTACAGCTGTCCTTCAATGTTTTCGATTTACATGACAGTTATCTACCTACGTTAAGTAAAATAGCCATGAATTTAATTCTGGTAATCATGACCTTCACTACGCCGGTTATCATTAAACTAGGTACCTAGACCTACCTAAGCATCGCTACGTGACTTGATATTGTTTTCTTCGACATTTTTACACACCGTCATACAAAATGGTATTTTCACACATGATATTTTTTACATTCGTATCTAATTCATGGTATACTAGTCGTAATACCTACTTACATGGCTGTTTCTTACCTAGTAAGATAAACATTTCATCATTCCATCAACTACTCACTACTACGATCTCAGGAACTACTTTTAGCTAGTGGTCACTGCTTATACTTACATCAATAAACCACAAGGGAAAACAACCATAGACTAAAGCAATAAAATTATTCCTAATTAAAACTAATGACGTACTATTTACGCTGAAGCTGTTAACAATTACCAAGAAATCTTTCATAATCAGACTACTTATGTGTTTTTCTTTCCTCCCAGATGAACCAAGCGACTCATTTCCTGGATGGGTCCAACATCTACGGAGCCAACAGCTGGGATGCGGCAGCCTTACGAGAGAGAACTGGTGGTCTGCTGAAGACCTCCACCATTGAGGAAGAGGAGCTCCTGCCTTTGGCTGCCAATCCTTCTGAGAAGTGCCTTGTGGATAACAGCTCTGCTGCTTGCTTTAATGCGGGTAAGTTAATTTAAAAAGGATAAATAAAAATAATTGTAAAGTGGCATATTGGACTACCAATGGGCCAAACTCACGACCCATTGGGCAATGGCAAGCGACATCGCGGTAGGCCCAGTCGGAGATGGCGGAATGAGCTGAACTTCTCCAACAATCCTTAGCACCTTTAAATAGAGAGAACTGGAAAGAGAGTAGTTCTAGAGAATCTTTTAATTATATTAAAAGAATTCTAGACGTAGTTGGCAAGATCTTTTATTTGGCACAGCCGGCGATGTTGAGCTCGAGTCTCGTTATGGTTCATCGTCCTATGCGGTATGGAGTGTAAATATTGATGGAAAATACAGTCGTGTGTTGAAAAATGTAAACATATTTTGACAAACGCTGTAGATAGGTAGTTATTATGGCCTTTCAGGTATTCAAAAGAAGAACTTATAAATACTATTGACTGAATCTTCGCCACAAAAAAGGTGTGAAATCTCATGGGAAATACCTTATCGCTTTTTTAATATTTTAAACACGTTCAACTTCTAGTCGCGAATTGATAAATCAACAAAGTTTCTAGCTATTAAATTTCCTAATAAGTCAAATGCAATTCACACTTTAGAGTTTAGATGATAATACACTTCTTAGTTTAGATGATAATACACTTCTTAGATACCTATACTTAGAAATTGCAAACATTAAAATACAGTTCAAATAAGCCCGAGAACTTTAATATTAAACCATTATTTACAAACTATATCGGTGCCATGTGCACAGCCATGTGGCAATACAATGACACTGATAACAAGGTAGGTAGATAAAGAGATTATGTTATTAAGATAACAATCCTTTAGTGATTGTGCCATTAGATAAGATAAAATCTAGAAAAAAAACATTTGTGGGTAAATTCCACCACATCTTAGACTGGAATCTTCAATTTTTAAGTTTGTTACTCAATCACGCAAAACCGGCTGAACGGATTTGGATGAATTTTGGTTCACAGATAGTTTATAACCTGTACCTATCAAAACATTGTATACCTACTTTTAATCCCGATATTATGTTTTCGTGGGATATTTTCCGAAATTCACGCGGGCGAAACCGCGGGTTTTACCCGCGGTTTCGCTAGTTTTGATAAAATGGAAAGTTCAGTTAGTGGTAGACTGCGTTTTTTTGCAATTTGCAGGTTATTGTCAGGTTGTATCTTGATCAAAATATGATTCGCGACTATAACAGGTACGTATGTATTTACAGAATTGTAATAATTAAAATCATTAATACATCTTCCTAAGTTAGATTTGTACCATAAGAACAAATCTCATGGAAAAATGCTTATGGTACAAATCTAACTTAGAAAGATGTGTTAACGATTCTAATGATTATAATTCTGTAAATACGTACCTTTACAGTCGCGAATTATATTTTGATTAAGTTACAACCTGACACTGACCTGCAAATTGCAAAAAACATAAGAAAATTTGAATTTCGCGGTCTACCACTGCGCGTTTAGAGAAAAGAGGAAAATATACTAACATCATCATGTCATTTTAAACATCCAATCATTTTGATGAAGCATTTTCTGTCATCATCAATCAAGACTTCAATTGTCTTAATTAATAGGTTCATTACATTACCTTAGTTATGCAATTGTACACAGTAGGTACAATAACCTAGTCTCAGAATCGATTTATCAAAGTCTGCCATTCAAGGGCGAATTGCCCATTGAGAATCCAAGATGTCACATTGATCGAATTGTTTCGATTGATCGTGCATGAAGATAGTACCATACCTACTTTCGATTTTAGTTTCATTGACCTCTCTACCTGATTAAAATAGATTCTTAATTTTAGTTTTGTCTTTCGTTTCACTAAGGCGATGACTTGAACTTGTTATTTAATTAATCATCAAAAGCGTCATTGCAAAAACAGCTCTAACCTCTTCACCTCTTTCTAGAACATTCATGAATTTTTGTTACAGATATTGATAATATGATTTATTTTAAAATACGTAATAAGACCCAAACTAGGTCAACTCAATAGTTAGGTAAAGATTGATTGCCTACTGATTATAATAAAAACAAATGACTCATGAAATGTTTTTTTATGAGTTCTAACTAATATTATAAATGCGAAAATAAGTTTGTTTGTTACCTTTTCACGCCTTATCCACCGAACCGATCATCATGAAATTTCGCATATACGCTGTCAGGGGTATATAAATCGTAAAATAAAGACATAACTCAAAGACACTCATGGCTACTGAAGAGATTCATGACTAGAATGTTCTATTCTATTCTCACATGACTGCCTGTCTTTTAAAAATTTCCTAGGCTCTACCAACTGTCCAAATTACTGATTGCATGTTTTTTTTTATCTCCAGGCGATGCCCGTGCCAACATCCACCCCTGGTTGGCCAGTATGTACTCCGTTTGGGTGAGGGAACACAACCGCATCGCTCGTTCCCTGGCTACCCTCAACCCTGACTGGAATTCCGATAGACTGTACCACGAAGCAAGGAGGATTGTCATCGCTGAAATCCAGCATATCACCTACAAGACCTGGCTACCTGCAATTACTGGTAGGGATTTTGCTTTAACTTTTTAACCGACTTCCAAAAAGGAGGAGGTTAGGTATATGTTCGACTTTATGTATGTTTTTTTTTTCTAACCAAATAATGGTTAGAAAAAGTTTAATTATTTTTTATTACCTACTTTAGTCTTTTTTCTCCTTAGTTAATCTTATTGCATAAGTTTTCAATACTATTTCCTCTCGGGAGAGGAACTGGCTCTTGTAACACAGGTTAACCACATAACACAAGTGTCTTCACACAATTTGGAAAGAAAGAAAACCACTTGAATTTGTAACCAATTTCAGTAGGTAATAAAGATTATTAAAAAAAAAGATTATTAAGAAATATACACAAATGGATTGTTTTCTTTAAAAAACGTAATCAAACTAGGTAGGTACTTTGTTTGAAAACAAAATATTTGATTACGTAAAAGCCAGTAACAACTAACAAAATGCATTGTAGTTGTAGCCTACATGAAACATGTTTTTCAACAGCAACACAAAAATGGCTTGGATTTACAGATTTTTTATAGGCTCAATAGTCATTATAAAATCTTTATAAATATAACAAAGTCGGGTTAGACACCATTTATAACTCATGAACGAATGGCACGTTTTTTATAATCTTTTTAGATTTGTTGGATTTATCTCCGCCCCGGATAGCAAAATAACTATTAAATAAAACATGGAAATTCACAAAAAATTAAATGTGTACGATACATTTTCTCATACATTCGTTATTATTGATTCTGAGGTGGTACGAAGTTTGCCGGGTCAGCTAGTATTAGATAATAGTGAAAAAATATATTAAGCAAATTCATTTGAAGTCAACTTTTATGGCACTCCACAATGTAAATTTTTATTTCCGCAGGAAGGGCATTCGATGAGCTGTATGAGAGCTACGACACTGGGTACAACCCAGACATTGACCCCACCATCACGAACTCCTTCGCCACAGCTGGTTTCCACTTCGTCAACAGTCTCTTGGACCAAGACATCGAGTTGGTTGATGAGAACAAAATACGGGCGTCACACCGTCTCATCAACAACTACTTCAACCCTAAGCTGGTCTCACAGAAGGGAGGATTGGAAAAGATCTTGAGAGGAATGATCACCCAGAAGAGCCAGGGTTTGGACTTGCACTATGATGATGATGTAAGTTTTTTGAGAGTTCCGTTAAAGGAAAAGGGAAGACTGAAATGTAGATAGTGTGATAGTGTAGAACTGTAGATACTTAGAATAAGAACTTTGAGGTGAAAACAAAACAACAAATAGTCAGTCGAATTTCAGTTCAGGGTAGCAGTGTCCCGGATGATGAATGAATGACGAACAGATCTTCCTTATCTACCATACGGAAGATTAACCTTTGAATGAATATGTTTATAGTTAAATGTCGAAGGTTTTAAGTACGTAGTAGTGACGTAAGCAGACTTTAATAATGGGTTTGAGTCAATGTCAAATAACATATAAATCTCGTAATGTCAATGCTAAAGTAGGTAGATCGTATTGACTGGGATTTCTGGTAATGAGTCCAAGAGATACGTTTAATATGGTAACGTTAATAAGTGAAGTATATATTTAGCACAGGTATGTTAACAAAACTCGTAGGTACCTAACTATAATGAGTGATCAAAATATTTACTTTTCCTAACCGTCGCAGACACTTCGCCTTGGAAACATACCAGAGTATATTGACATAGTACTTATGTTATGTACGTAGGGTATATGCTATATGCTATGCTATGGGGGATATGCTGTGCATAAAGCATTTTTATCTGAGATTTGAATGTGAAAAGAAATAATATTACTTATATGGTTTCTTACATCCCTCGCATATAAAAACTAAAAATCCAATATAATGTTTGGAAATTCATTTAAATGACTTCCCGAGTATGAGTCAAGCAGCCGAGAAAAATAACAAAGCGAAGAGTTATATGTTATGGATTTTCATCCAACGTTTGTTCTCGCCTTGAACAATGGTTGAATATCACATTGAACGTGTTTGCCTTAAGTATATAATGTATAGTACAGCATAAACGCAGACATATATATATTTACATCGTGTGATATGGCTGGTGTGCATACTTATTTAAATAACATTGTTAATGAAAGGGTTAAGCAGCGTTATAATCATCCTATATCCAGATACGAATCAAATTAAGTTATTATTTATTACCTAGTGCGCAATAGTAAATATTAAAGTACTGACTGTTGTCATTATGGCGCAATAATATATGTAGGTATGGAGTCAAATTAAACTAGCTAGCGAAACTCCGCAGACGTGATAGAGGTGATAGAAGACAAGGCAAAAAAAAAAACCGTCCAAGTGCGAGTCGCACTCGCGCACGAAGGGTTCCATACCATTATCTGTAAAAACGGCAAAAGTCATGTCTGTTGTATGGGAGCCCCTTAAATATTTGTTTTATTTTAATTAATTAATTTATTTTTAAAGTGAATATGTAACTAAAAATTCTGTGAATATTTCAAGCGTCTACCTGTTGCCGTTATCAATATCGAGCAAAAACGAGCAAAAAAATCACGTTTGTTGTATGGGAGCCCCCTTAATTTTTTATTGAATTCTGTGTTTTTTTAGTATTTGTTCTTATAGCAGCAACAGAAATACGTCATCTGTGAAAATTTCAACTGTCTAACTATCACGGTTCATGAGATCCTGGTGACAGACGGACAGACAGACGGACGGATAGCGGAGTCTTAGTAATAGGGTCCCGTTTTACCCTTTGGGTACGGAACCCTAAAAAAAAGATTAAGTATTTATTTTTTTAGTCAATGATCTTGGGTAGTGAAATATCAGTTTATAATATATATATTATATTTTTTAAATTCATGATGTGATTTTAAAACAAAAAAACCCATTTTCTGTAGTAACTAATCTCGGAAATGGAATTCCAGGTAAAAAATGTAAACATAGAAATCTCATTGCCAAAGTGATGTTTCAGGAGTAGTCAACATTTCCCTAATCATTAAGTATATCTAGTTATTTAATTTTATCAAATTTCGTGCTTTTCAATACACGCTGAAGCGGCGTTTCAAAATTAAACATTTTATAGCACAAGGTCTCGCCTTCGATATTGATCTTCAAACACAGACATAGCAGAGAGTTGTCACTTTATAGGTAGTGATAGAAATAGAATATCCTTTTTGGTCGACGGCCCTAGCTGAGCATCCATAGTAGGCAAGTCTATTTTATTATGCGTAAATACGATTTTACGCAACAGCAAAATTTTATAAACAAAAACGTAAAATACAACAACTAAAAACTTAACAACAAATAAAAACTCATAAAAATTCAATCACGACAAACTTCAGAAACCGAATGACTGAACGACCAAAACAAAATGGCGACTAGTAGGTACGCTCATTTGATTCGATTATCAGGATAACACAATAATTATTATTTAAGATTTTTTTAAAGGTTCTCTTGTTCAGAAGGAAAACTATTTTATAAATGGAAAATAATAAATGAAAGTCCAAATGTTAGAACTTCTGCCCACCTTATTGCCTGTATCATAAAAATAATTTTCACGGTTTTATTTCAAACAGTTATATTTTATTCTTGGTTTTTAGTTTACGTAACTCTAAAGCTGAAAGCTGTGTGCATTATTATAGCATTTTACCTGTTTATGATAATATGCTTACAATTTTAGCACTATGCTATAGTACTTATTCACAACCTACACAATTGAGGTTATTATTTCAAATTGGTAACACCTTTGTATAGTTAGGCACATTTTTGATCTCGAATTCCATTTCCGAGATTACACTAGGTACCAGCGGTCCTTACTCTAAAAAAATATCATTAAATCATATTTTCATGATTCACGGCTGGTGTAACAATCTCAAAAACCTGATGCATTCCGATTTTCCCAAATTTAAGAGCAAATTGACTTCTATAAGCACTTTTGGACGGCGACAAAGTGTCCGCTATGACTACTTACTAACCACAGCGAAACATTCTGTTCAATTTGTTCTGTGGTTGGTAACTCTTAACACTAATTGATTCTTTGTATTAACATAACCACCTGAACTTCTTATTAGAAAACAAATCGCTTTGTCTTTAATTACATAGTATTCAATGATACAAAGTATTCAATGATATAAAGTTGCTAGGTCATTCTACTGAATGACCTAGCAACTTTGTAACATTGACAATGACTGCAGAGAATAAATTGCTCGTTTAGGTGACTACTTGAAAACCGGATTTAATATTGAATTAGAAATATATACATGGCTATTATTGGCCTTATACCTAATCAATAACGTGCTATTTACGTTAGTTATCAGCACAAATTAATTATGTAAAATGCAAGTAAAGTCGGTATAATCAACCATCATTGCATATTAATGTAAATTGTTTATGCTTAGTATCGCTCTCCGCATTATAACTTCATTAACTATATCTAATTAATCCACCAAGTTCCTTTATGCAAATTAAAATATTTACAAGGCAATTAAATCTATAGGTACTGCTGAATGTTATCGACTACTTGAGAAGCTCAATTTCCTCTTTCAAATTGGAACTTAGAGGCAATTTCCGTATTTTTAAGAACATTCATAGTCTGATCTCAGTCTCAATCTGTCAAAAATATCTCTAATTTCTCTATATTTTTGACATTGATTGTCGCTGAGATGAGACTGCGACATCATTTTGAAAATTTTAATTACAGGAATATTGTCCTTCTGATCTTAAGAGAGTTTATTTTATTTAACAGTACCTATGACGATTGAAACTTAGGACTTCCAGTATCAACTTTATCCCTAATCTTTAATCTCGATTTCTAAAGTTTAATTTCCTTCAACAGCTGCGTCATCAATGGCTGGGTGGTCTTGACGTGTTAGCAGTGGATATTCAGCGTGGACGTGACCATGGTCTGCCTGGATACACCCAGTATCGTACTCTCTGTGGATTGCCTGCTGCTACCGGCTTCCAACAACTTACTGATGTTATTCCGGAAGAGGTATGTGTCTATTTCGAAATTGAACTCTCTCACATCGGTAGGTTACAAAAGTTTAACTCTTGGTGGCGTAAGATGAATTATTTGGTTAACCCTGAATTAGTTGATAAGACAGAGTTATTTAGGATAACTCATAAACGCGCAAGTAGACCTCATTTACACAATGATTTCCTTTCGAAATTCCCGAAGAAGCAGTTTTATTTTGCTCAAATTCTGTTAAGCTTCAGTTACAAGGGCGCATCAATTAGGCACTCGGAGAACTCACTAAGAACTTGGAGAAGGAATTACAATTATAACATGACAGTATCTAATGTTTATACGGCTCCAGGTTTCTGCAAGCCTATTCAAGATATAAAGAATTTTACAAAGAATTTTCTTTTATTCCCAGACGCTTACGAAACTATCAAAACTGTACGAGCAGCCTGGTGACATAGACCTGGTGATCGGTCTGATGGCGGAGACTCCTGTCTCCGGGTCACTGCTCGGACCCACAGCTATTTGTATTATAAGTAAGTATCATGTGTTTAAACAGAAACATATTACCATTGCCTATTTGAATTGAGAATTTGAGATAATTTTCAAGTTATGGAACAACAAGCTGAACGTCATAACAAACTTCAAATACCATTGCAACCAAAAACTTATTTTAGGACCTTTTTTGTTAGAAATGGTCCCTCAAAAGTTAACTTAGAATACATTTCAGTAACTGCTTTACTAAAATCCTACTTCCTACTATCCTACTAATCCTTCCTACTAATATTATAAAAAATCGATTTAAATTAATGATTTTTCTCTCCCTACCCACAGAGGAACAGCTATGGCGCACAAAGGCAGGCGACAGGTACTTCTACAGCCACCAAGACGAGTCTGGTAAATTCACCAAGAGGCAGCTCGCTGAAATAAGACGTACATCTCTCGCGAGACTGCTGTGTGACAACACACCCTTCGACAGAATACAGAAGGATGTGTTCCAGACAGTTTCTGAAAGGTAATTTATAATTTCACAGCATATTTCTCATTATTTTAATTACGGCGGAAACAATACCCCACAGGGGTGTAATTCCGTAACACATACACACACAACAGTAGGAATGGTTTTCATTTTGACAGTTCAAGAACATTATTAACATTGTTGAGCAGACAATTTTTTCAAGCATATGAAGCAATGGATTAGCAATATCCTTCAAAATGTTTCAGAATCTGATTGATAGTGTGTTACGCGATTAGAGACCTGGGGGCCGATTCTACTAACAATTGTTCAAAAATCGCAATGGAACCACAGCTCAATCACGGCTGTTAAGTGTTTTCATATTATACTAATGAACAACGATTAGTAGAATCTCAAATTAGTAGAATCGCCCCCCTGGACCCAATACTAAACGGTCGCCACATACGTATTTGATTGACATAGGTTCAAAATACAAAGATTCATAAACCGCAGATGTATCATAGAACTATGTTTCAAAATGTGCTGTTACAGAGTACAATCAAGATTTAATTTTAGTTTGAAAGAAGATTTACCATATCTTCGTAGGGCCCATGCTTGAACACATACAGATCAAAGAATGCCACAAGGTACATTCTTGAGCCTTGGGGGCGTAATGTGAAGTGTAATGTGAAATATGCTTCAACATTGTTTACGGCAGTCACTGAAGGTTGTGGTTTTTGTGGTGGATGACAAAATCGACATTTTAGTCTTAATAATTCAATTCCTGATGGAAAGTAGGACACAAATGGACGTATCATTAGAGACAATAACGGCCTTTGTCACGCTTCCTGCTCCAGTTGTATATATGTAAATGATTTCATCATCACTGTAATGAAAGTGGTTTTCCTTCTTATTATGACATTTACCTTCATTAAGGCATTTGCATTTATTATAATTGACTTGATATGTTTTGTCTTTACAGCAATCCTATCATACCGTGCGAAGAAGTCAAAAAGGTGAATTTGGAAGCGTGGCAGGCTTCAGCGCAACAGCCTGACATTCTGACCCGCACCAGCAACTGGCTCAAAAACAAAGTCAGCAGCTCTGGAAACTCCACCAAATAGATTCTCGCCCTTAGCATAAGTATCTTCTGGTAATCTGCAGTGCAAGTTAGGCCCATATAATTAGTTTTTAGTGTTAGTTTTTACGTTATTTTGGACCATCGAGTACTTAAAAAAAACTTGATGTACGGAACTCACTTGTAGTAAATATACCACGAAGTTCTAAGTATGACACCGAACGCCTACGTAGTTAAGTAATAGAGAATGTATGAAGACTGTTCCAGCTTGCATTGTAGACTTTAAGTAAATAATTGTAGTCGAGAGATTTCAGTATTTTGTTTGATTGTAACAGTGTGCTTATTTAGTTAGACCTAGTTATAACCGCGTTCCTCGATTATTAAGCGAAAGTGAACTTTAAGTCGTACGACTTTAGTGTGTAGACCATTCGAGTGTCTTCTGAGAATTTGAGAGTTTTGATGAAGACAGGTTTGGTCGTATCTGCCTGTCGTGTGATTGTGCCGTGTGAACAGTGGCTGTGATATGTGGATGTTAAGTCCACTGCATAGAGAGAAAAGTTTAGAGTTCGGGATGTGAGTTTATGATTCTTGTGATCCATATGTTAAAAGATCCTAGGGTCGTTTCTAATAACAAAAAAAAAAAAACAACATATAAATAACTTGATGTAGATATTATGAATTTGATAATGTATAACGTACTTAGACTGCAAAGCCGGGGTATTTTCCAGTGGAAGAAAAAATATAGAATATTATATATATTTAAAAAGTAATCAAAGTATCTAGCCTACCCTGGCGAAGGGTTGTGGTTTTATAAAAGCAAAAAGTTTTATCTGTAGACTTTAGATTGTTAAAAACATCTTATGGATTGTCATGTAGGTACGCTACACTCATGAGGAACAAGAGATTTCTGCCGCATGACGCACGATACGATCCGAATAAGGATTCTGGCTTTTACTGACATAACGAGGCTAACCAGTTTTCACTGAAATTTATGATATCTTGAGCAACATGGTCATTATTTTGATCGTAATCGTGTGTAATAACTAATAAGGTATGGTGCATCCAAGTGAGGACTGTCTAGATGTAGAAACTCAATTATATTGGTCACAGTATTTTTTGCATCTCAGCGCTTTCTTTTCATTGTTTCCTGTTGTTATCTCGTCTTGTTTTCGAGTTCTTTCTTTTCTCTAATGTTTTTTTTTATGTTGATAGTTTTAAGTTTACGTTTTTTTTATCTATTGTTCTAAATAGGTTTTTTTTCTTATTGACAACAACATTTAGAAATGGTGGCGAAAATTAATGCCAAAGATTGGACAGCAACTGAAAGCGGCTAGCGATTTAAATTTTTGTTATTTTTTTGTTAAACCTAACTCGACATTATCTAAATTATTACATAGATTGTGAATGCTAGCTGCAATGACGACGATTTTATTACTTTTAAGGCTAAGCGCGCACTACGAATTTTAATCGTTGCGATAAATAATTGCCAATCAGTGGACAATACTAATATACTAGAGTGTGCGGAAAAAAATCGCTTGAGAATTCACTTGAAAAACTTGTGTGTTTGCGATTTTATAAATAAATCGCAATAATTAAAATCGTAGTGCGCGCATAGCCTAAAAGTTTAGGAACTGTCAAGTATAATGCAAAAACATGTCAAAAAATTCTTTATTTATATTTTTAATAATAATATTGATATTTTTGTGTCTTGATTAAGTATTTCTCCAAAATATTATGTCCCATAATCCTGCTACTTTTGTTAAATTTATTTTCTGCTCAAAAGACATCATACAAGAACGAATCGATCGATTTTTTTGAATATAACGAATATTTTTCGAAATATTTTATTGCACACTGATCTAGCACAAAGTGTTTTGCTTTAATATGTTTTTGTCACAAAAAATATTGACATTTATAAAACTCCAAAAGAATATCATAGCATGCCTGCCTGCCTTTTTGTATTTAATGATTATGATGTTACTATGTTAAAGAATTTGTTGATAGTTTAATTGACATCTGCGAACAAAATGAATGTAATTGAAATTAATTTAATTTTTAAATCAGAATGATTTATTCTTATCCCTAAGTTCTTTTTATACGTCAATAAATCTATTTACTATGTATTTCTGACTTTAATTTGATAATTTTTCGTCGATGCTTTCTTTTTAACCGACTTCAAAAAAGGAGGAGGTTCTCAATTTGACTGTTTTTTAAAAAAAAAACGCGATATCTCCGGCAACTATAAATCGATTTCAAAAATTCATTTTTTAATTGATAGGGTATGCCTCAGGGGTGGTCCCATATAAATTTTACTAACTTTGCTTGGGCAGTTTTTGAGTTGGCTTCAATATTACGTATTTTTGCCACTTAGTTTATATTGACGATGTTATAATGACTTCCTGTCACTGATATTTACATAGCAAGTCCCAGTAGTGTTACTTACACGAATTTGTGTGGGGTAAGTACAACTGAAAACTTAAAAATAAATACTTTTTTCACAAAAAAAAAAAAAAAAACAACCGACTTCCTATTATGACATTAAAAAGTCAAAAATAACTTTAACGTGGCAAACAACGAAAATGCGAACCCAACGACACCGACTTCCAAAATTAAAGTTAATTATCACTTTGTAGTGTAACATAGGTTCATCGGTGACATATGCCTACTAGCAAGCCTGAATTACTATTTACGAGCTTCAGTATACGTATCGGGTTTCATGAGTGTTGTTAATCGTAGTGAAACAAAAACAAAAAGTATTAAAATCCAACCTACTCAACAAGAAACCATATTTTAGTTACATTAAGAAAAAAATATTCTAATTTTCACCTTTATTTCTATCTGTCTACTTATCTTTAGCTCCAGGGTTTGCTGGGAGAAAAGAGTTGAGTTAACCGGTCAAGCCCCAACGTTGCTTATGTACGCACGGCTACACATCAAGCCATACATAACCAGTATAAGCTGACTTCTGAATCTACGAAAAACCTATACAATGCAAGGTCAACTAAAACTGGATTTGTATAGCTTAATGTTGTAGCCGTGTGTACGTACTCTCACAAATACTTAGGTACGGTGCGAATGTAAAGTAGCTACCTATTTATTTATTGAACATTTGCCCCTTTCGTTTATAAATGTTACTTAAAGTTAAGAGACGTTTAACCTATCATATCAGCCACATTTGAACATATCTGCCGTGGATTATGATGCTGCGCGCGAGTGCGATAATAACGCTTACCTAGTTGTACCCTCCGACAGCATTGGTATAACTAGGGATTTTGTCTAGAGGGGGCAGCCTTCCAAATAAACTTACCACAGGAGAGATCATATTCATCATTTTATGATTCTAGGTCAATGGGAAGTAACGAGGTTTTGATATCTTATTTGCGAATATCAAATTATGTCGCTTACAAGTGGCCGTACCTATTTTTTTATTGTGTTGACTTAGAAGTTTTTTATTTTTAGGACTCCAAGGGACCTTAGATTTGATATTCATTTCACCTCGATACCTCTACGCGTTCTTGAGAAAAAGGGTCTTGAGAGACAGACGGACGGCAAACGAAGTGAACCTTTAAGGGTCCTGTTTTTTTCTTTTGTTGTACGGAACCCTAAAAAAAGCGTTTACACAGATAGTAATTCTTCAGTACTGTCGATTTTTCTAAGGTGGGCAAATAAATTTCTAGAGTGGGCATTGCCTATCCTTGCCGCCCCTAACTACGCCCATGTTCGACAGCCAGTGTAACTTATGTTCTAGCATTCATCTATAACTTTCGACATACCTAGGTACTTACTTTACAGGTTAAACGTCAAAAATGTGTCGCTAATGATTACTTAACTTTAACCAATGGTGCCGATTCTCTTGTACACCTAACTAAACTATCACTAAAATTCCTTACTTTTGGCTATGAGAATCTTAGAGCTATTCTGCATTAAAATATCTCTAAATTTAAAAATAATTTTGACACAACCAAATCGAATTTGACAATCGCGACTCCACGTGGTAAGTAGGTACTTTTTTTTTGTTTGTTTGGCTTCGCACGGTATGTGCATTCAGCCAAAAAGTAGGTACTTATTTGCCCTCATCATCATCATCTGCCTAGCCTTTTCCAAACACTGTTGGGGTCGGCTTCCAGTCTAACCGGATGCAGCTGAATACCAGTGTTTTACATGGAGCGACTGCGTATCTGACCTCCACAACCCAGTTACTGGGTAATACGATACCCCTTGGTAAGACTGGTTGTCAGACTTTCGGGCTTCTGACTCCCGTAACGACTGTTAAAGATCCACGTGTGAACCCTGCTGGTTCAATACTCAGAAGTAAGGATTTTTAATATAAAACACTCTGCATAAACTTTGAAAATCAGCTTTATTGCTACAGTTACACCAGTATACAGTATTACAGTTTGATTTAATGATACAATGTGTGGCCAGTACGAATATCGAAGCACGAATGCCGGGCATGGCGGGCATTTTACCCACGATGCCCGCCGACTGTTTTTTTTAATCCCTACCATTTTGCTTGCTTATGATTGGTCGTTGATAACTGTCAAAGTTTCGGCCAATCACATGAAGTCAATACAACTACTTTTGATCATGCGATTTCATAGAAATGATTGTATTAGTGTACAAACAAAATATAATTATAGGCCTAATTTAAATATTTATAACACACGAATGACAGCCGGGATCGACGGCTTAACGTGCTTTCCGAGACACGGAGGGGTCTCGGTATGTAAAGAAGGTCACCCATCCACAGACCAACCGCGGCAAGCGTAGCTTAACCTGATCGACCGACCTGGGGCCTAAGTCTGCTATTTTTATAAATTCGTCATTCCAACATGATGATCCCATTGTCATTTTGCTAACAGTTCGTAATCTGTTAAATTCATAATGGTCGATCATTGGTCGGTCAGTGGTCTGAGAAAAACTACTAAATTTCATTCTAATCTCATTTAATAAAATATATTATATTTTTACATATTACGTATTAGTGTTTGCAATCTGAAGTAGTAAGAAGTTCGTAAATAGCAATAAATATTACATTTATTCATTTGTCATTATGTACGAGATTACCATTTTATGCCATTTCTTTCAATGGAGTGTCAGTGGTTGACCATTGGAAAGTCATAATGACGCCATTATGTTAGTAGATTACCAAACTTGTCAAAATCAACAATTATGAAATCAATGATAGACACTTCTGACACTATTGTAATAGCAGACTTGAGGCCCTGTGCGGCTGTTATTATTTAGCCACGGGCCCCTCCCCGTGTTTTTTTTTGAGCTGTAGGTGCGCAGTGGGGCAACCTTGACCTCCTTTTTTATGGAATTTTTCACTTTTGTATGGAACATATGAAAAATTATTACCAACGTGTTGAGTTTTAGGGGTTTACAGGTTCTATAAAGGGGGTCGAAATTTTCATTATTTTGCGATAGGAGACACCGTTTTCGAGATATAAGCAAAAGAAAATAAAAAAACAGTACTGTTTTTGCATCTGAAGTGTTGATTATTTATATTGAATTTTATTCCACACCTTTTTAGTCGCGAATAAAAATACTCAGATTTAGTTTAGAAAGTCTAAATTTTAGATTAAAAACGTCAAATTCAGAATAGCAAAATTACTATTTTCACTAAACTAATATCTCAGTGCAATCTTAGTGCTGTCAAACTAAAATTTGGTTAAGTTGTGTCACTTTAGTTAATTTCAGAATGGGAAATCGTCGTTTAACAGGAATAAACTAAATTTTGGTGATTTTTGGTTTAGTTTAGACGCATTTGTGACAAGAGAATCGGCACCATTGTTAATAAACCCCTAAAGTGTCGTTTTAATATTCTTTGGAACAATACCTACACCAACTAGCTAACGTTTACCTGGGGTGTAGTTTACTACCGCTCTTTGTTTATTAGTTTATTTCTTGCAATGTTACCCAAAACACTTCACAATGTAGATTGTAAGTAGGTATCTGAGGGGCAATTCTCGTAATTTTAAGATTGTTCACAGTCGGATCTCAGTCTCAATCTGTGACAAATACCTCTAAAATCCCAAATTTTTTGGCAAGTTTTTGACATTGATTGTCGCTGAGATGAGATTGCGATTAGATTTTGAACGTTTTTAATTACAGGAATTAGTCTTCTGAAAGGCAATTCCCGTATTTTTAAGAACATTCACATAAAAAGCAGTCGGTTATTTTTTAAAATAAAGGCACGTTGACATATTCTTTAGAAGTTGGCAGAAACATACCAGTGCTGTTTTGCTGGATTCGTTTCCTACTTTAACAAGTTTTATTTCTCCTGACAAAGTTTATTTTGTTGGTATGTATGTATCTACATGTAGGTAAGTATTAATATTTATTCTTGTATTTTATAGTTATTTTCAACCTATCTATCTCGTATGTTGCACCTGCCATGTTACGTCTCTGCATCACTCTAAGGCTGACTGGTAGAAAAGGCCTCAGGCATTAAGGGGCCGGCGAAGCACGCGTAGTTCATACAAACGTAATACCAAAATAATTTGTAAATCAAACATATTCATTGTGCTGTTTATTTATTCCGATTGGATTACAGAATATCTAGGTTCCCAAATATATATTTTGAAAGGACACTGATAAAGACGAGATAATGAGGAATTTCAAATTACTATAGAAAACTTATTTTTCTCATAACTGAGATGAGATGAGATGAGATTGCGACTAGATCTCAGCGTTTTTAATTACTTACGGAATTGGCCTTCTGTTCATAGATATTTATTGACCAGGACTATGATCTTCATGTTGAGAGACAAAATAAATATATTAAGTACAGTGATGTTTAATTTAAGTAAATGAAAAATTCATATTATACCTAGGTACCTACCATAATTGAGTGGACAGGATATGCCTTATCAAGTAATAAATCAAGTTTCACAAACAACTTAAAACTGCACATTTCCTCCTATCACATTTTTACATCTTAAGTGTGGAACAGGTAATATTTTGTCTGTAAATAAGATCTGTCAGGAAAAGGTTGCTTGCCTTTATTATGGGAATTGCTCAGTAGGTACGAGTACCTAAATGAATTTACGTGATGCAAGGTCGCTTAAGGACCTCTTATTTAGCACGTAGATACTTTGGATAGCGTTATTTCCGACACTATTATAATGCTACGAAGCCTACTACTACATTATAGCGATAACGCGAAGTTCTACACTTCGCGCGCACTCTCTCTCGCACTGTTCGACGTCTCGCTGTACAACAAAGAGCGCGCGAAGTGTAGTTTGCCTTATCGCGACAAAAATCAACAATCATTTGTTTAGAGTCATCTGAACTTACTGAAAGTTCATCGGACCTTTGCAAGTGGAAACAACCGATTACCATAATTAATATCGGTGGCTGGTGGTGACATCGTCGGATCTATCTGAAAGCTGAAAGTTCAACACTTAAGAAGCTTTTCTAGTCTGGCCGAGCGTTCAGTCTGTCGGATACTTACTTGAGAATAATTCCACTGAAGTAGGTACGCACTGTTTGTTTGTGACGACATTAACTTAGGTTAATTTACTACAATTTGCAAACCTTACAGTTTTTCTTAATTTTTGGAAAATATAGGGATAATATGTTAACTTAAACATAGGAATTAAAGTAGGAAGCCAGTCTGGAAGACTACATTTGGTAAATATAAATTATTGGATATTTTTTTACAGTTAAAAATGTAAGTACTTGATCCCTAGACACTTTTGACGTGTGTACTTAGCAATACTTTGCCCGAATAAAAAAAATTAAATTCATTAAAACACTTACTCTTTTCGACACTCTATCAACTAAGTATGTTATAGTGATTTTTCTTTGTTTTGTTTAAACGATAAATAAACAAAAAAATGTAGTCGAAAATGTATGGACGGCGAATCAATGTTCTTCTTTTTTTTAATAACCGACGAAACATGTTGACATAGTGGTATTCAGAATCATGTGATGTAGGTACTCCATGATACCAGAGGGACAATTCTCGTAATTTTAAGAACGTTCCTGATGTCAGTCTCAATCTGTCAAAATATCTCTAATTTCCATATATTTTTGACAAGTTTATGACACTGATTGTCGCTGAAATGAGATTGCGACTAGATTTTGAACGTTTTTTTTTTAAATTACGGGAATTGGACTTCAGGTTGCGCGTGGATGTCCCTGCCACTATGTAGGTAGGTATACCAGACACCAGAAGAGATATTCTCAAATCGAAATGTATCACAAATACACGTGAGAGCATGGAAGTGGAAAGATTTCCGGTATACAAAGAGCAAAGTGCTAATTCAGTAGGTACATCTTTAACATTTAATCCACTTCCTTTCAGCCGTTACATCGTCCTGGGGATATCAAGATTTCACTTCTCGCTTTCATTAAATTCCTAAAGCTCACTTTGCAACGGCACCTATTTACAATATTTTATACTTTAAACGAAAATAGTTTAGCATTTACTATGATATCATTATCGTTGGATCTATTGGAATTGGAACGTATTTACCTCTATGTACCGATACTTTATTAAAGTATTTGACTCAGTCTCAAAGAAGTAAACTTAAAATGAGCATAGTGGTCGCGTTTTAGCGAAAAACTAGCCTTAGTTTTTTTATACAGGTGCCCACCTAGGCAAAAAAAAATCGTTTATTCACTTGCTTTTATAGTAGACGCCATTATCATCAAAGGCGCAAAGATCAAGATACGAGTATATCCTAAAACACCAATGAATATTAAACTTGGGACGTTCTCATGCTTAATCACGACATAACAAGTTACACTTGTACCAAAAAATTGGTCGATTTACGCAACATATAAGTAAGGTCACCCCCGGGCCAATACACGATTTTTCCAAGGCGAGATTTTATGGCAAGCTCGAAACGAAGCGAAACAAAATAATTTATGCCTAACAATCACCATAGACTCGGGGGTAATGTGCCTATAATGTAATAGCATGACTTCCGTTCTATCGATTTATGATTGTTTTATTGAACTGATTTAATTGAGGCAGCATGTTTCAAAGTTTTCAAGGTTCAATGTTTCAATCAAGTCTAATTTAACCACTGTTGGTTCATTTATCGTTGTACCTACACTTTGTAGCTTCAGTATGCTTATTGCTTAACGTCAGTGGTAACACTTTGAACTCGTGCAAGTGTTGACTTAGCGTAGTACGGAGTTTCAAAAGAATGCGAGGCCATGCGGGGTACCTATTGTTCCCACTGGCGCGAGTGCGGCCTTCTGTGCTTAGTGTGCGATTACAGTGGTGCGGGGCGGGCAGCGGGAGCGGGTGGCGGGTTAAGCGGAAAACGCACATTTCCATGGATGAACACAGTAGCAGCGGGGCGATTGAGCGATCCGGACGTACGCACGGCTACACATCAAGCTATACATAACCAGTATAAGCTGGCTTCTGATTGTACGAAAAACCTATACAACGCGAGGTCACCTAAAACTGGAAATGTACCTATAGCTTGATGTGTAGCCGTGTGTACCTACCTCGTGCGATATTGGAAATAATAATGTCAGATTATTTGAAAGCTAGTGCCTATATAAAGTGGGACCTTCATTTTTCTAAAAGCAATCGCCCCGATATTTTATATTTTTACGCTTATTATTTTTATTACTTCCCATAGTTTTTTTAATTACTTGTCGATTCGAATGATTTGAATCACTACATTTCCACAAAGGTGGCTGAGCCAATACGGTACTTATTAAATCTTCAGTTATCAGCGGCATGTTCGAACAAATCGAGCGGGAAACGCAAACTGACTTGTGTCCACCCGCCGGCCGCCCCGCTCGCGACACCCGCTTGTCCCGCTGCGATTCCCGCTCACCCGCCCCGCCCGCACTTGGTGCATCTTAGTCAAAAACTAGGTACGTGTTTGCGTTACCCGCCAGTGGATTCCGCTGTCCGCCCCGCTGCCACTGTAATCTCACACTTAGTGTGTTTACCTATTATGCTCGGTTCCTATAAACAAAATCGGCCAAGTGCGTGTCGGACCACGTACAAAGAGGGGATGAATTTATCCCAAGAACAAAGTTAACATTGTAGTTGAAAGACATGTTCTCCTATACATTCCATCTACAATTTTAAGTTTGTACGCTCAATATTGAAAGATTTACCATGTTATTTTATGACCATAGACTTTTTAAGGTTTTCCTGAAATCTGTGAGCAACGAACTAATTTCTGTATATTATTCAAAATTTTAGACTCAATAGTTTCGGAGATAAGGGAAATGGTAAATTTTCATATATTTTCTTAAATAACTTTAAAAGTGTTTATTTTAAAATAATACAAAAAATATTTTGGAGACCCTCACAACAAGCCCTTTCATTTGACTGCACGCAGTACTTACAGTTTGCAAAACTTTTATTTTTCATTTTCTAGTTTGCCCCCAAAAGTAAATGAATTTTGAATAGAAATAAATAAAATTTGAATATGAGGGCCCCATATTTAAAATTCATTTATTTACGTTACACGTTCGTGTTTGGGTCGCAGATATTTATATGTGTTTCAAATTTTAACTTAATCGGTCCAGTAGATAGTCCAATAGATTCGGAGCAAATTGGCTGTGACTGACGGACAGACAGACACACGAGTGATCCTATAAGGGTTCAGTTTTCCCTTTTGAGGCACGGAACCCTAAAAACGAACCTTTTTGCTTATCAATGATAGCATTTTTTATTACCAAACAGGGCATAAAGGTAGATATTATTGTAAGTTAATTTTATCTGTGATGGTTATTGATGGAAATATACTATGCAAAGCTATGATTTTTTTGCTTTATTATTGATAAAGATACAAGAGTCCTAATTTTAAACAATAACGGTCCGTAAATAAATAAATAAATAAATATAATAAATATTTATTTCAGAAAACATCCATATTTCAACACACACATTTTAAAAAACAACCAATTCTCATCAAACAAAAACAACACACAAAATAAAAGCAGTTAAGGACACAGTTAGGTAGGTACACACAATAGGACCGGGAAGAACTGTCCACTGCTCACAGTGCAGTATGCAAATGTATCCAGTGGCGCAGCAGTGGAGAGTCCCACCTGTCCGCGAACACGCTTATTATTTGCATCAACCATAGCGGATTTAGCGAGCCAGTGTCGGTAATCTAGCCATGTCCCTCGATGGGCACATTGCTCACGAGTGGTCACTCCAAATCAATTCCTATCTGGTAGACCATAACGAATCTTGAACTAAGCGACATAGTGCTTTAGAGAAGAACAGTTAATCATATAAATTATGATTCTAATGATAAAATAAGATTTATAAAACGGTAGGAACTACGCCTGTAGGATGATTACAAGAATTTATATGTTTTTTTTTTTTGAGAAGTTAAACTTTACACTTTTCTCATGTAAGCTAGCTCTTTGTCGCTTAGTCAATTCTGCCTTTCAAGGGTCGATATGTTGTTTAACTAATTAACCGACTAGTTCGACTAGTCCGTCGTGTAGTAACGGCAGACTTATAGAAATTTGGTTATGCATAAGCATAATCAACCTATAGTATTTCCGCTGCTGGGACACAGGGTTCTCTCTTCGAGAGGGAGCGGGCTGTAATCTACCACGCGGGCCCAATGCGAGTTGGTAGATGTCACATGTCTCCGAATTTTTGGTTCTAGAACATGCCGGTTTCATCACGATGTTTTCCTTCACAGTTTTGAGACCAGTTGTGATGAAACAATTTAAACAAAGTAAGGCGTTTTACTTTGTTCTTTGTTCTTCTTCTTGTTTGTCTGGGTTAAAACCTACGACCTAAAACTCGTAAGTTGTGGTCGTTACCACTGGGTCATCGCTGCTCTCTTGGGGATTATAAGGCCTAAATGCAAAAAAAAACTTAAGTTTTAGAAGCAATAAAAGTATATGATCGACTACAGTGAACAAAATCCGATAAATATGTATATGATATTCTTCAGGACGTACGCTAGGGAATCTTGGTATTTATCATCGTCTCGTGGCTAAGTAATAACAGCCGCACGGGTCCATCGATCAGGTCAAGCTGCGTTTGCCGCGGTTGTTCCGTGGATGGGTGACCATCTTTACATAACGAGACCCCTCCGTGATTCGGAAAGCACGCTAAGCCGTTGGTCCCGGCTGTCATTTTTGGATCTTTGTCAGTCGTTACAGGTCGTCAGAAGCCCGAAAGTCTTGCCAAGGGATATCGTATTACCCAGTAACTGGGTTGTGGACGTAGGCAGATAGATAGTCGCTCCATGTAAAATATTAGCATTCAGCTGCTTCCGGTTAGACTGGAAGCCGAACCCAACATAATTAGGAAAAATCTAGGCAGATGATGGTGGTATTTATCATCGTCTGCCCAAAGGACACTTGAAACTATAAAGAACTTTGCCCCATTCAAAATTCATTACATACAATAATTCATTTACAACCATGTAATATGCAGCACCTTATTGCTTTGGTATTACTGATAACTAAACATTGACAACTGATGGAGTGTGTGCGGAATGGGGCTTTGAGATTTAATTTACTTGGCCCTATAAATATGTATGATATTGGAGAGTGTAACGCTATCCTGGCATGTCCTTTATCGGAACAAGCTAGGATACTGTACAAATTGGCATTCTTTGTTTTAAAGTAAGTGTTACCTGTTTTTAAGCTTTTTTTGGTTGTGCTGATGTTACAGGGCGACGTTATCGCTCAGCGATAAAGCCCTTAAATAAAAGAATTAAAAAAAAAATCATTTAAAATTAATGACGTATTAGTTATAATATCATTGTTTAAAATTGATTTGTAATCCGCATGTCCTAAAGATAAACGATTTATTATGATAAAGTTCTATATTCATTACAATTATTTTCATTAATTTATATTTTCTGTAAATTGCTGGGGCAGGATCTGGCATTGTCCTTTTTATTATTTAGATTTAGGGTCAGACATGAACTGATGCGGTTTATTCTCAGCATTTGATATGGTATGCACTGCAGTAGTTATAATAATATTGCGAAACAGTTGACTAAGTAGACGTAGATGCTGCTGTTTTCCCTTAATTTCGTAGTCACAGCTGCAGAATGTAACCACATTAGGAAATCACAATGTGTGTAAATGGTAATTTCTATTTTATAATCATACAATAGAAGAGTCATTTCAAGTTGACAAGTCTTTCTCTGGAAAAACCTCTTCGAAGAGTAAAGTATGCAATGCAATTTACTTTTTGAAAGAGGTTTAGTCATTAGGGTAGGCATGAATTATTAATTAATTAATTCTGATATTAATCTCAAAATTTTAAATCGTACTGCAGAAATTTCTTCTTAACAAATGCTTCTATACAATAGACGAGTTTTTAAACGTTATAGAGTTATAATTATTAATGCTGCATTTAAAATTTTGACATCTGTATTTTTTATGTTTCTAGAATGTTTCTTTTCATTAATGACATTTTTTTAGCATATTTACTTTGCATGTTACCGTATTTGTATGTATTTGTGTGTGTTTGTATGTATGATCTATTTCTATTGTTATTTCTGTTGTTGTCTATTTTTGTTGTTAACTTTATGATTATGATTATGTTTCTCAGCAAGGCAATATTTAGAAAAGAAATTGTTACTATTTTAAGTGATCAGAACCATAATAATTAAGTAATGTTTATTTTTATTCTGTTTATTTTTATATCGTTCTTTCTAACAACTAGTAAATCTGTTTAGTAATATGTGGATAACGTTGTGAGTAGTGTATTTGTTACCTCTATTATTAAGTTGTAGCCTATGTTTTACACTGTTGTTTGTTGTCCTTAAATAAATAAATAAATAAATGAACGTATACATCACAGGTAACTTCATTGGAACTTGCTCTTGAATTTCCCAACATCTGCATAACGTCACAGCCTCGTCCGAGCTCCAAGGTTGACCGCAAGCAATGCCGTCAATTTTTAGGGAAATTGGAGGATGTACAATTTCTTCTTTTCCTTAGGCACTGCACCTTTCCAAAGAGATACCAACATGCCGGTTTCCTCACGATGTTTTTCCTTTAATGTTTCGAGAGCAGTGGTGATGAGATAGTTTACAAAAAGTAAAGCGCTTGACAGGGTTCGAACCTACGACCTACAACTAAAAACAGGTACTTACTTACATAATCATCATCATCTGCCTAGCCTTTTCCCAACTATATTGGGGTCGGCTTCCAGTCTAACCGGATACAGCTGAATACCAGTATTTTACATGGAGCGACTGCCTATCTGACCTCCACAACCCAGTTACTGGGCAATACGATACCCCTTGGTAAGACTTGTTATCAGACTTTCGGGCTACTGACGACCCGTAACGACTGTCAAAGATCCACAATTGACAGCCGGGACCAACGGCTTAACGTGCTTTCCGAGGCACGGAGGGGTCTCGGTACGTAAAGATGGTTACCCATCCACAGACCAACCGCGGCAAGCGTAGCTTAACCTGATCGATCGACCTGTGCGGCTGTTATTATTTAGCCACGGGCCCCTACAGGTACTTACATGATAACAAGTAAAAAAATCTCCGTAGAGATTAAGATTATAGTCTTAATAACGCAGCAAAATTCGGTACAAGGTTGCGTCTAAATCTAGAGCATCATGCGACCCTCTTCATTTGTCCAAAACGAGAAATTCCATGATTCGGACAAGTTTGAACCCAGATAACTGCGGGTAGCTCAATTTCTTAGCTTTAACCGCTAAATAATCCAGCAGGGTAATTCATTATCATCATCATCTATTGCATTGCAGCCGAAAGACGTCCACTGCTCTCTTATTCCATCAACGAAGATACTGTCTCGTCAGAAAGTACCTGGTACGAAACTTAGAAGTGCATCCTACACCCGATTAAGTAATTAACTTTTTTTGGACCGGAAAAAACTATCGGGTGTAGGGATTATCAAATCGTGGTGTCATTCATTCTTTGTTCGGGGCCCGAAGTAATCTTATGTCCATAAGTTATGCCGAGTAGGAAATTACCGTAATTTCGATCGACACTATACTAGCACACTTATTTTTTGTGGCGCCGTGGAATTCCTCTTGGACTTCCTCCATCGTGGGGGTGACAGAGGGGCATGCCGGACTCTTACCGGCTAAAACCACCGCGGTATTCCACCTCTGCCTATGGCCGGGGGTGCGGGATCCCCGACAGGCCTCGACCCACTGTTCCTCAGCGGGTCCTACCTCCCCGTGCAGCCATTCCCGAAATGGCCGGAACATTCTCGAGTGGTGTGCGTGGAACAATGACTAGTAGCTCCCCGGGCATATGCTTCCCCCGAGCACCGCCACTTTGATCGTTTCTGTGCTTCTGGCATCCAGCGGATTCCTTCGGCCTTCACCAAGTAATTGCGTAACACAATTGCAATCTCAACGCTTCTCATTTTGACAATCCAATAATATTCATTGCGTCGATTGTTGTCAGTAGTCGAATTTTTCAAACATGTATGAAGCAAAGGATTAGGTATTTCCATCACAATTCCATCAGATTGTAATAGAAAGTGTGTTATATAATTGGGGTGCTGCATTTTAAATTGCAGTAACTAAATAACAATGAAGATCTACCATCTTTAACATAAAACTATTTATCTTCCTACAGTGTAAACTGCTTAGACCAGACAAAGAGTCACATATTATTTGCAGTCCTATTTAATGTCATGTTGCATTAGAATATCTAATAATTGCGAGCAAATCATTACTCTTAGACTACACGAGTATTAAATGCTAGGAAGTATTTAATGTTCATGACGTAGGTATCTCGAGTTATTGTTGGCTGTGTAAAGTGTGTAAAGGATATACGCTTTGGGATCGCATTGCCTCAGACATGACGAAATTCGGATTGACGACCTGCGATGGGCTGTCGTTACCTAAATTAAGTTCTTGTAAAACAGACGGCGATAACAATGACAGTAGCCTTTACATTATTCGGAGCTCTGAATTTCTGACTTACGTCCACTTGTTCAAAACTTGTACATATGCATTGAAATTTAAAAATTTTCAAACTTTACTTGTTGATTTCTAAAATACACCATTTTGATGTTATAAAAAAAATAGTCTTAAAGACCTGTTAGTTCACGCATTTGTCAAAAATCGTGCAGCTCAACTCAGAACATGAGCTCAACGATTCGACGAACAATAACAAAGATTGGACATTTGGGTAGGCCGCGTAAAACTAACTAAGAAGGAAAACAGAAAGAAAGAAAGAAATGACCCACATAGTGCTCACATTCACAATAGTTAATTAAAAAAGAAAAAAAATACTTTACAAAGTAAATATTCATGTCATTGTTAATTATCACAATTTTATTTTGGGTTTTTATCTGTTTTGAATTTAATATTGTTTGTAAGTAATTTTAATTGTATGAGTGTAAAACTATGGACGATAAGTATGTCTGAAATAAATAAATAATTATTATTATTATTGTACAGGGTGTCTGAGAAAGGGTGTCGCTAACTTAAGGGTGTGGTACAGACCATCAAACTGAACACCTTTTACCCGGGGACCAACATCGTAATCGTGAATAAAAAATCAGTCGTCCCATACATTTGATCAAGAAGGTATTGCAGTTTTGTATGGGACGACTGATTTTTTATTCAGTTTGATGGTCTGTATCCATACCCTTAAGTTGGCGACACCCTTTGTCAGACACCCTGTATAAATAAAATTCATCAATGTCAATGTGTAGGTATATAAAAATACGAACTTGTGGATCATCTACTTGAGGACCATGTAGATAAGTGTCTGAAATGGTCTTTTGAGGAAAGAACCACACAGATTGAGTGGACATGTTTATTATGAACTAGCTGCGCCCCGCAGTTTCACCCGCGTAAGTTTTGATCCCGTGGGAACATCGGTATAAAAAGTATCCTATGTGTTATTCTGATGTATAAACTATACCTATTACTGTAAAGTTTCATCAAAATCCGTTCAGTAGTTTTTGCGTGAAAGAGTAACAAACATCCATCCATCCTCACAAACTTTCGCATTTATAATATTAGTAGGATAGGAAGTAGGATATTAGTAGGATTAGTAGGATACTTAGTACAATCATGTGTTTAAGTATCGGTCACATTTACTATTATTATTATTATACTATTAGGTACTATTACTATATTTTTCCTTGAAATCAAGTCATAATAATATTATCCAGTGAATGTCTACTACTCAGCATGGCCTGAATGGCTGCCAAATTGAATGCTCTTGATGGAAATTACCGTAATCATGTGCTGTGCTGACGAACTGAAGATCGCAGTTCATTTGTTATTTGAATGTGAAGAGATGGTGCTGCCCCATACTTTATGCAATTTTATGTAGCACACCAAAGACCTATTCATTAGGTACAAGAGAAAGAAAGGAAAGACAGAAAAATACGTTTATTTGTCACAGAAAGACGTAATAATACTTAAAGAAAAATAAAATAGATCTATAATCACGAGCACAAGACAGAAGTAGTCGACAGCTGCACGTCACGACTGTGACAAGAAGGCTTCCACTTAGCATGATGTTGTGCTATAGACCCACAGCGCTGATTTTCAGTGGTTACCCGAAAGGGGCGTACGGAAACCAAGTCAGTCAAGTCTAACAATCAATTTTATTAATCACGAAAAAGAGGTCCGGAGACAAAAGATAGGCGCAAACCTACAATTTAGTTAAAACCAAATTACAGGAAGCTTCACAAGTTCACAATCCAGCCTATAAAGATGGAAATTTTATTCATTTAGGCAAGAAGTAATTTCCTAGAAATGTAGATAAAACCCAATTTCCAATTATTTTTTTTTTTGCTGAATGGGCCCGCTCTCAAATCAGCATCAAGAAAGCGAGTTTCTTATATTTCCACAGGATTTGGTTTCCGTTTTGCCAATTTTTTTTTTTCTTTTGTTTCCTCGTTTCCTGAACTGTCTCGAATACGTTTCTATCGTGAAATCTTTATCGTTTCTGTGTGCGGTTCAGTGACTGTATTAGTCGTATCGACCGGAGTTTTTTTTTCAATAAGTATGTGGATTTCAATATTTTTATACATTTGCCATGATAGTGAAGTGCCAAGAGTGTCAAGAGACTATCATAGAAGCGATGAATGTTGTGTTCGGTAAATTTAGAAAAATAAATAGATAATTAATTAAATTGACTACCAACTTAAGTTGTCCGTATTCACATTGCAACTATCATCATCATCATTCATCATCATTCTTCTGGCCTTATCCCAATTTATTTGGAATCGACGCAAGATGCCTTTTTCTTCCATATTTCTCTATTAGTCGTCATCTCGGTAGTCACCCACTTTCTAACCCTATCATCATTCACACAGTCCATCCATCGTTTCTTTGGTTTTCCCCTACTCTTATAGCCATCGACATCAGTGGCGAAGGTACCATACAACGCGATTCCCACCGGCTTCCCTTCGAAAATTCAGAACACAACCACTCTATAGTCAATTCATCATTGAAATATAATGAAACTGTTTATTGCCATTTTTTTCTTGCTCTGGCTTACCTCTGTCATAAATTTACCCTTCGCCGCTGATTGAATTTTATACTCAAAACTATCCTCACGGCACTTTCCTTATTCCTATCATACCATGATAACCGATTTCCACACAACTGTCATTCTTTGAAAATTGCATGAAATGGCTTATAACACGGAAAAATTATTTAGTATGTTAATTTGCTTAACATTAATATAGCTAACTGTACCTTCCTAAAATATAGACTATATTTCAATTTATTGATCACATTTTGTTGTGAGCGCGTCATGATGTGTGATGGATCAGAAATATCAATTGGCATCCACTATATCTCACTTAGTGGTACCTACTTTTAGCTTACATCTTCACAAAACGTTAGGTCGTATATTCTACAGTCGTTTTAGCTCACGAAAGCCATACATCTTCCACGAGTACCTACCTCCTACCTTCGCAACATTTTCTTGACAATTTGTTCACAAGATGAGTGGTTGATATATTTAACGTTTAACCAATGTGACTTTTTAAATTCATATGTAATATAATAACAGCCGCATAGGTCGGCGGATCAGGTTAAGCTAGGCTTGCCGCGGTTGGTCTGTGGATGGGTGACCATATTTACATACCGAAACCCATCCGTGCCTCGGAAAGCACGTTAAGCCGTTGGTCCCGGATTGAGCACATGATTCTGAATTCCCAAGTGTAGAAAGTTTTCGTCGGTTACCAGAAAAAAAAACCTGCCGTTTCACAGAAAAGTGCAATTCTTACGCGGTCAAAATGTATGGAACCGCATTTTTTTTTATAATAAGGTATAATTTAACGGATATTTTAGTTTTCCTTCCTAACATTATAAGAAACAAATCGACGCTCCAAAGGTTGCATAAGCAATTTACTTAATGTTATTTTAACTTCACTAAGTTTGAGTTTATGGTATCTTTGTTTATAATCTGTTGGAAGTTTTGGATTCGAAATGTTTTATGCTGTTTGTTTGTGAGGTTGAAGATTTGTCGTTATTGTTTAATTTTAATGTAACTGCATACTTTGTCCTCTTCAGTGTCTTTGCCAACTTCAATTATGGTCCGCGCGGAACTAGTTGGCCGCGCCTTAGGTATGTGAGCGGTGGGACGGAGGGGCGAGGGCGCATTACTCAGTACGGGCGTTGCGAACCGCCGCCTCACCCCTTTCCCCATCTCAGCGGCCAACTAGTTCCGCGCGGACCATAATACCTGCCTTGCCATTCAACGTGGCAATGCTGCCAGTCTTCTGGGCACGTTTCCAAATGACAGCGATGCGGACGAGTACTTCGACGAATAAGTGTCCTTTTTTATATTTATTTGTTTAGCTAGTTAGTTACTTAGTTATTTAATGTAGTGCCTAATGTAAATAGTTAGCTTCATAAACTGTTATGTACCTATAATATTTTGCTCAATATTATAGATTATACCTTGGAGAATTTGTATTTTCATATAGTTTATAAATTAGGTTTTCTATTACAGATTATAAAAGAACTTTCAAGTATCAGTGAGCCTGCTGAAAAAGATTGATTGTTCGAATTTTCACCAACTAAGTATATGTATGAGGTATACTTATATAGCTAATCAGACACCATTAATTCTCATGTATCTATTAGGTACCTTCTCAGGTTCTACATTAGAAATTGGATATTTTTTTTAAATCAAGAAAATCGTTTGTTAATTTAGTCGTTCTAAATAATTACTGTCGCATAAAGTGTATCTGCTACAATAAAAACGCTATTTCCTGTCGTTGGCAACATCTAAGATAAAAATCATTTACCTCCTTGCACAGTTCAAAGATATAGTGAGCAAATGCACTTAATTACATCCTGTTACCCTAAATACCAAATTCTTTGAAGAACTTTAATGATGATAATGATACTTATTATGTAATATATATCATTAGATGAATACATAGACAACTAAGGTAATAATAATAATAATAATAATAATAATCTTTATTACATAAGAACGTGGTTACAAATTGTGTGAAGTCCCTGACACTTGTGCTAGGTGGTTAACCTGTGTTACAAGAGCCAGTGCCCTCTCCCAGGAGAAAAAACTATTAGTAACTTATGCAATAAGACTAACAAGCAAAAAAAAATAAAAAATAGTAATAATAATAAAGAGACTAACAATTTAAGTTTATTTATGTTATAAATGCCTGTGATGGTGATTGTGTGTTTGCGTGTAGTGTGCGTATGAGTGTTTGTATGCGTGTGTGTGTGAAAGGGGAGGGTGTGTGCGGGTGTGTGTGTGTGAGGGTGTGTGTGTGTGTGTGATTGTAATTTGAATTAAATATTCAGGAAAGGTTGATTGGGATCACGAGTATGGGGTGAGGTTGAGTACCTCTCATTGGGTATAATTGGTTTTATGAAAGAGTTATAATAATTTGCTCTGTTTCGTCATAATTGAGGGACAGTAGCCATGACTTAAGGCTCTGCTTGACATTATGCAGGGTAAGTTTATAAATTGATAGTTTCTTGTTAATTTTGTTATACATTTGCGAGCTTTGGGCACAATAGTGTCGTCGGGCAAGCGCAGAACGACACTGAACAGATCCACAGATAGGAAAGCCAATCCGCCGATTGGATAGATGTATATCTAGTGGCATCGTGGAATGTCGACGCAAGACAGTGCGGAGGACATAGAGTTTTCTCACCGTGAGTACTTGGGCTTCAGAGTACAACAGGGCTGTGGGGTAATCCCTTTTACGGAAATACATGACTTTGAGGACAGCCCGCTGAGCTCGCTCCACCCTAAGCATCACGGTTTTGAAAGTCCCCCCCCACACCGGGATGCAATACATAATAATCGACTCACACAGGGAGCGATATACAAGTGAAGCTGTTGCAATGTCAGCCGAATGTCTGAGCTCTTTAAATAAATAAATAAGTTTACGAAGCCGGGTGCACAGAGTATCCGTATGAACACGCCAATCTAGCTTCTCGTCGATGTGAACACCTAAATATTTAATGTTTGAGACCATAGCAAGGCAACTGCAGTTGCATGGTGAGACATCACGACAAATATGCGCTGTTATTTTGGTTGAATCCATTGGTGGATTACCTGAATTTGGTGGTTTAAACTGAATTACTTTAGTCTTCGAAATATTGAGTGTCAGGAGGTTAACAGAAAGCCAGTCCATAACAGTTCGCAAGGTGAGTTCAGTTCTATATTTAGCTTTGTCCCAGGACTCATCATATATCAAAAGTGCCGTGTCGTCGGCGTAAGTAAAAATGTCACAATTAATTAGGGGTAATTGACAGAGGTCATTTATATATATTTGAAACAGTGTGGGTCCCAAGATACTTCCTTGAGGTATACCGTAGCTGATAAACTCTTCGTCACTAAAAACGGAGTTGATTTTAACACACTGGCTACGCCCCCTGAGGTAGTCTTTGTAAATATTTAGGGCTACACCACGTATTCCCAAATGTTCCATTTTGGCCACAAGTCTGGGAATAGAAACTGTATCAAAGGCCTTCGTTAAATCTAAGAAGACACCATAGCATTTGAGGCGAGTGTCCAGTTTGTTAATCAGGGTATTGGTGAAATCAGAGACGGCATCTTCCGTAGAGATACCCGAACGAAACCCGTACTGGTTGTCTGCGATTAATTTATTTTTTAATAAGAAATTTGTTAGGTTATTGTTTAGAATTCGTTCAAGTATCTTAGACAAAGAGCTAAGCACTGAAATTGGCCGGTAATTGGACACGTCATCTTTAGCTTTGCCTTTGTACACTGGATGGATTACTGCACGTTTGAAAGCTTTTGGAAAAACTCCCGAATTAATGGCACAGTTACAAATATGGGCAATGAAAGGAGCCAGAATGGAGCTAGATCGCTTTATGATACTTGCTGGGATGTTATCCCACCCAATAGCGCAATCACTGCGTAAACTATGAATTGTACTTATTACAAGTGATTCATCAACCAACGGGATCACTAGAGAGTTAACTGGACACAGGGATGAAAATGAGTAAACGGATGGTCTGGTAGAGTCAAATTTTGATGCGAGTGTCGTACCAATGTTAACAAAAAATTTATTGACCTTATTTACTGATATGATGGGGTTGATGGAGGAATGTAGCAGAGCATTAGGAGAGTGTCTTTGTTGGTTACTGTGTGTGATGGATTTAATAACTTTCCACGTAGCTCGCGGGTTGTTTTTAGCTTTAAGAAGTTCTGCTTTCTCATAGGCACGTTTTAGTTTTTTAAGTAGGGAATTACAGAAGTTGCGGTACCGCGTATATGAAGTTTTTAATATAAGATTGTTAGGAGACTTACTGACTTGTCGGTGCATTTTGTCACGATTACGTAGGCATCGAACTAAGCCAGCGGTCATCCAGGGTTTGATAACTGTTTTTCTATTAGGTGTGTGATAAATTTTAGTATGTCTTGTTATAGCAGCTTGTATGTCGGAAATCAAAATATTGGTAGCTAGGTCTGGGTCTGTAGTATTAAGAATAGGAGTGAAGTCGAGGTTACCTATATCTTCTTTTATGGCCTCATAGTCATATCGTATTAAAGTATTTTTTGATTGGGATCCAGCTGATTTATTTCTGTCCAGGAATATAGCAACAGGAAGATGATCAGTAATGTGGGTGTCCAGCACGATAACCTTTGCCGGAGATTTAGTCTTCATCATGACATGGTCCAGACAGTTATTTATCCTTGTCGGAAGAGTGTGGGCAGGCAATAAGCCATGTGTTGCTGTTAGGGTTAAATAATCATCTGCATGACGATCAGTATTGCCGGACTTGATATCAATATTAATATCACCTACAAGCATGATATTATTTTGGGATTTAACTGATGTTATTATTTCACTCAAACTAGAGTAGAAGTTAGCCGGGTTTAAATAGGAAGGGGAACGATATACTGCGATTATAGCTATGTTATTATAGCAAGTTACCAGGCAGTTGGCATCCAAGATCAAAGGTTCGTGCGTAGAACAATTAACTGTATTTTTGACGTAGATGACAACGCCGTCATTTTTTTTTGGATTGTTTTTTGTGGCATGTGAAGTATAGCCTTCTAAGATAGGGATGTGACCTGAGACCTGCAACCAACATTCTGTAAAAATAATAAAGTCAAAGTCAACCTTCGTCAATGTTAACATGGTGACAAATTGGTCTAGATTCTTTTTTATGCTCCTGATGTTAATGTGTATAATGCGAATGCCACGATCACACTGTCCTACAAGGTTTTGACATTGATCTGGAGTACATGTATAAGACTCAGCAATAGTAACGCTATCTATTTCCTGAGATATTTGATCAATATTCATCATTTTTAAAAACAATTAATATTTTGTCACAGTTATTTGACTGAGGTTTTTTATAATATAGGTACACTGCGGTACTTAGAATGCGAAATACATTAGAAAGTAAGTATTTAAAAGGTATGCTTTTATGTGTAAAATAAAGTTTTCCTGTGCGAACGTGAATGACTGATAAGTATGTGTGTGTGATTGAATTTGTGTGTAGCTTAGGCTTACAAAATTGGAAAGAATTATAAAAAAATATATACTTAAACAACATGAGTAGTATTTTAGGTAGGCAACTAACCCCAGTCATTAGTCATTTACTTAGCCGGAGATTGTTGAGGTCTGCTTCGGTTTTTATAACGACATGTTGCTCACCATCCGCTTTTCGCACTAGAACTTTCCCATAAGAAGTCCAGCAGTATTTATATACATTATCCTCAGCAAATCGACGAGCTAAGTAATAAATTCGTTGAGTTTTGGGCGTAAGTTTTTCTGATATGTATATGGGTTTGCTGGGTACATCAAGTTTAAGGTGTGTTGTATTCAGCTTGTTTTGCTTATTAGCATTATTGAACTTTCGAGACTTTTTTATAAAATTATCTTTGGTAATTGAACTTATGAAATCAACTGTAATTGTGGAAGTGTTGTTTTTGTTTTTAGTACGAAATACATCTTTTATTTCGTTGCCACTTATCGGGGTGCCAATCACGTTGGCTGCCTCTGTTACAATGGCGCGAAGGCTTTCCTTACTTTCTTCCTGCTTCTGGGGCACATTCCTTATTTCAATCTTGGTTGAGTATAGTTGTCGTTCTATAATGTCCACTTTTTCTTCTAGCTCATGTATATAGCGGCGGTCGGTTTCACGTTCAGACTCTAAGTTTGCCAGTTTTATTTTTAAATCGTCGTAATCCTTAGATATAAATTCCATTGAACTTAGTATCCCTGCGTTCTGAGCACAAATTTCAGAGATGGAGGCCTGTAATGCTGCAAACTTCAGCTCAGACTTAGCAGTAGACTCAGATAGTAAATTTCTAATTTCATCCAGACGCGGCATGCAGTCACAATCGTCACGCTTACGCTTCAGACGGGTTGTAACGTTACTATCCTGTCCTAAAGTCGTGAGATCAGGAGAAGATCCGGACTGGGTAAACAATCGGAAACAAGAAGTACTAGTTGTAGCTTGGTCCGGAGTTTCTTCAACTAAAGAGGTCTTCGGAGGTGTCCGATTTAGCGGCATAATTAATTATTCAAAATTATTACCTTGAGTATTGTCACTTGGGCCAAGCCCTCTGATTCTCTGCAATCCGCTTTCGCTTGTAAATAGTGGCAACGGGACGACGACGCGTCAGAGCGCTGCGATGACGTTTTCGTGGGGCGAAGCTCGAGTGACGCAGGCGCGGCGTAGCTCAGGTGGGGATCTCCGTCTCAGGTGTTGCTATCCTGTTTACTCGCGGACTCAACGTTCACCACAATCACCGCTGTGATCATGCAGTCCTGGTACTTTTGGTTTTTATTTTTATCGAATTTTTGACGAATATTGTAATTATTAATTAAAATTTTTAAAAGGGCACACGTCTATTCGCTTTCGCGATCCGGGGGGAAGGTGGTCACATAAACAGCCTATTTTGTTCCCACTGCTGGGATACAAGTCTCCTATCTTCGAGAGTGAGTGGCCTGCAGTCTACCATGCCCGCCAGGTGCGGGTTGGTAGATGTAACAAGTCTTCGAATTTTTGGTTCTTGGCCATGCCGGTTTCCTCACGATGTTTTCCTTCATCGTTTTGAGAGAAATAATTTACACAAAGTAAAGCGCCTATCAGGGTTCGAACCTAAGACAAATCGAAAGTCGCGGCGGTTAGCACTGTGCCACCACTGCTCTGAAGGTGGTTAATTCTGCCCTAATATTTGACGAAACGAGACTAAAGGAATTAGGGTGCTGCCACATCCAGTCGAACAAACGCTCAACGAAAATGGAGTATGTCGTTGATCGATAGAAAACATGTGTGTATATATGTTAAAACTAGCTTCTGCCCGCGACTGCGTGAAATTTCTTGTTACCCCGACATCATCTGCCCGCCTCAACACTCCATTTTCGTTGAGCTTTCTTTGAAAGAAAGAAAGAAAATAGGTTTAGTTGATAAAGGCACACAATTTTCACAAAAAAAAAATAGTATTGTGTGCTATTGTACTATTCTTTCTCTTTTTTCTGAGTTGATTTAGTTTTGCTCGGCTCCTAAGGCCCATAGCATGATGTTGAATAGCCTATAGCCTGTCTCAAGAATTGGGCTATCAAATGCAAAAGAGATTTTTTCAAATCTGACCGGTATTTCTAACAAACAAACTCTTCAGCTTTATTAATTGCTTTATACATTAATATAGATTTCGTTTTTAACATACTCCCAACCATTTTATACGAGGCAGACATAAAATACGACAAAATTCCTGAAAACCGTTATATTATGAAGGTTCAGATTATGATTGCTACCGAGAATTTTTCGTTATTTCTCATAGACATAAATGATTCATATTTTATGTTTATTGACTCCCATGTTCTTGACTGCACCTGCTTCCAAAGTTTTAAATTTTTTGGGATAAAAAATTACCTTTATTATTCTTTATACATGTACTGAAATACAGTTCAGCCTTTCAGTATTATTGTCTCAAAAGATTCGTCGAGAAAGCTCATCAGATATAATTTAAATAGAGATATAATTTCACGATGATCATAATATTGTGGACTGTTCTTTACAAATAATGTATCTATACTGAAGAATTTGTTTGTGTTTTGTTTGGGACGCGATAATCTATGAAACTACCTATCGAATTAAGAAAAATCTTTTTGCATTTGATTGATTTGAGCCCAATTCTTGAGGAACGCTATGCGATAGGCAACAGATTCAGCATGCATCCGATAACATCACGCTACGACTCTTAGGAGCCGAGCAAATACATAACAAGCTACAAAGATGCGATGCGATGTGGTGAGTCGGGACTCGGGGTCCGAAATTTCACGCTGACGAAGTCACGGGCAGAAGCTATTCGGGAATAAAAGTACAATGCAATCAAGAAGGTCGTAGATAACGTATGTGGAGTTCTAAAATAATTTCCATGAAGTAATATTATCATATGAATAGTTGATGTGAAGATAAACGTAGAGAAACTAATTTCCTTTAGTTGATAGAGCCGCCGGGTAGAATTCAATCGACTTTGTGGTCTATTCATTCTGATAATCGATGAATCTAGTCGATAGGTATTAGGAATCTTGCGGTTAGGTGTGGTCTGGTAATCACGACAAGGGCACTAAAGTGGCTGAAGTTTAACAGGCATCACTGGGTCTAAATACTATGCGTAACAGACTATCAATCACAATCTGAATAATTTTGAAGGATATTGTTAATCCATTGCTTCATATGCTCGAAAAATTTGCCTGCTCAACAACGTAAATAACGCAATGGATGTTGTTGCACTGTCAAAATTAAAGCTATTGCTACTGCTAATGTGTTTCGCAATTACTCCCCAGGACCAAGACTAAAGGGATTCTGCCTGAAATTTATAATTTTAAGGGAACGTTTTCCTTTGTATTATTTTTACTGCCCTATTGACCAATAGGGCAGTAGTCTTCGCTACAGCTAAGCATGAGGTCATGGATTCCCGGGTCAGGCAAATTGTTATTGGATTTTTCCATTAGGCATTTCTCAGTAGCAGTCCGGAGTCCGGATTTGTATTCTGAAATGTGGGTACACTTCTGCCTAACCCTTTAGGTAATAAAGGCTTGACGTATGTTGTTAATGTGTTTGTGTTGTTTTTCTTTATTAGTAGAATTATGTTATGAACTTGAAAAAGGTTCTAAGGTTCCTTTCATTATTTTGATCACTGAGTAATAATGTTAAAGTTTGTTTGCGATGCATGAAGAAGCTTCCTCGTGTAGCGCAGTTTGTTCCGTCAGTTACTCAACTGAACCGAGCGCTCGGCGCATTCTGGACAGTCACACCCAACACCTTGACTAGCCAATTCTTCCCTTGTGGTGGTAGGGCTAACGCCCGCCTGGTTTGCGATCACCCTCCCACCGGAGTCCGGCGTCAAGCAGCCTGATGTGTTTCATCAATGCGTGGGAGTTCCAGTGCCTTAGGCATCTTCTGGGGACGCTCATTCCATCATAGACCTCATCCATCGCTTTCCATCAGGCGTGATCGAAGTCAAGAGCGGGCCCATTCAGCAATAAAAATAAAAAAAGTCCTACTGAGATATGGGTTAACGCAGAAACGTTATTTGAGCCTTATTTGAAACGATGTGAGCTGATAGTATCTTATTTTATTCATGGCCTAATATAAATTTATTGGAGACTGCATATTGACAAGAAAATCACCCTAACTTCGCGTAGTACTAATACATAAACATGAAAAGGGTAACATAACGTAAAGCTCTGCTTCTTTTAGCCCAGATACGCACGGGTGTGTTTACACCGCGGCGATTATTTTTCGCGCACTGGATTTTCATCGGACTGCTTAGCGCCGACAGTTGAAAATCCAACAGTGTGTTTTTTTTGACGCGCTGGGATGTGCACTGTTGGATTATTAACTCTCGGGTCAACACCGAGAGTTAGCGATAACATCCCACCACGATATGTCCGTGCGAACGTGGGCTTAATGTTAGGTTTCTTCTCGTAACTTCCTGTTTTTTCATACTTTATTGGACATTACAGGCTTGCGAGTTATGGTAATGGTTTTTATGTTTATAGGATCTCTTCGCCTTCCAAGAGTTTATATATTTCGTCAAGTAAACGAAAACGTTTTCATTAGAGCACGCACTGATTAACTAAAAATATCTTGATAATTAACAGCTAATTTAATTTATGTTAATTAAGGCCTCTGGAGAATTCTCAACTAATTGAATATTACGGAAATATTATTAGATTATATTTACTTACAGATTTAGATGCCTAATATATCTCGGCCACACCCTCCCCCAACCCAGGCCAGGCTCAGGCAGGGGGGGGGTCTAGGCTTTCCTGCTGTAGAAAGTAATATTAGTTAAGGTCTTCCTTTTCTTTGTGTCGCTGACACGACTGTATTTTAGATCTTGTTGGCCCGAACCTTCGCCACATCCACGGCATCGTCGGTGGCAACCCAGAGGTCACTGAGTGCTTGTTTTGATATACAGAGAGCAGGATAGGAGGTGGAGCATGGTTTGTGACATAGCTCCTTAATTGGGTGGAGTGAAAATGTATGGAGAATTTCTTTTTTGTTTTTTTGTAATAGCATAGTGGTAAAAAGCTGCCTATGAATGAGGAAATAAAGTATGTTAAATATTATTTATGTATTATAATGATTCGAGGTGCCCGAGCACGAAAGAATTTTGAAAAAAAAAAAAATTTGTTCTATTTTCAAAACTTTGTCCTATTGGGCACCTTTAAATATAATCCTAGACAAAAAATATTTTTGCTTTTGTTTATTGTGCCTATCACGCAGCTTTTTGCGGGTATGCCATAGTGAAAATAAAAAAATAAAAAATTCATTCCACCCTACTCCGTTCCGTCGAGTTAGCCCCACTTTACCAGGCTGGAGTTACATCTTCCCACTTGTGTCCGGAGACGGTTCCGGGACTTCTAAGTGGAAGTTAGTAAGTTAGATTAGTTAAGTTACAAGTATATGTTTCGTCTCAGCAAAATTTCAAAATAAACTAATAACTCTCAAAGTTTCCTATTCTAGTTGATGAAATCATGCAAATAATAATAATAATAATGTTTTATTTGCACCTTCAAAAAAAAACATAAAGAAATGGGTTTACAATAAAATAGGCCGAAAGGTAGTTACATTATTGTACAACTTAGAGTTACATCTAATACCTAAGCTAAGATAATATCTTGTAATATAGGTAAATTGTGCAACTACCTTGTCAGCAAATACAGAATTTAATTCGTCGAAACTACAAAGATCATACTTGCATTTGCATATGGATTGTTCTGATTATCTAAATCACCGTACTCCATGGGAAAGCTATTAAAACTCCCGGAGTCATAATAAGGATGTAACATTTTGTACACCTATTGGTTGATAACAACGATAAGCGCGCACTCATTTACAGTTTTGTTTGTATAATTTTAAAATACACTTTTATTTTTATTTTATTTTTGGTTTTGCATGTTTACATTGTCTACGTTTCAATTGCATACGTTTCAATTGCTTAACTAGGGTGACCTATAAAAGACAGTCGTAGACTAAGGCACTAATCACACTTATTCAGTTCTGTTCAGCTTTTGTCCATTGAAAACAACGATTTTGTAAGAGATGCGTACGCATCCGTTCAGCCGCGGAAAGCTGAACGGACTTCATACAAAATCGTTGTTTTCTATGGACAAAAGCTGAACAGAGCTGAATAAGTGTGATTAGTCCTTAATGCTGCGAAACCTACATGAACGCGCGTAACTATTGGGTTTTCGACACTCGGCTCGGCGCTAGAGAGTTGAAAATCCAACAGTGCAATAATACCTATTTATCGCCTAGTGTTAGACAAAAGGGCATTACGTTTTGGAATTTAGTACGTAGAATACTTAGGAAGGGGATTTCAATTAATAGTAGGTTCTTACATCTGAGCTACAGTATAATAAAGTATGCAGTATTACATCTCGGCAGTGTCCTTTGAATAGTTACCTACTGCCGCCAGTTAAGTATCTAAATGCTTAAGTAAATTCAGAAAATGATAAAATATCTTAATATATATAAATTACGAGTCACGTTGTTTGTCCGCAATGGACTCCTAAACTACTGAACCGATTTTAATAAAATGTTGTACACTGTGTGCAGTTTTATCCAACTTGAAAGATAGGATAGTTTATTTCTCAATTTATAATAAATAATTAATTAATCTATATCTATACATATAATAAAACAGTAAAAAAACTGTGTCTGTACATTGAATATATTAAAAAAAAAATACTTGAGGGGGGTTTAGAAACAGTAATAGAGCACGAATCCAAAAAAAAAAATGTGTCTGTTTGTCTGTTTGTCTGTTTGTCTGTTTGTCTGTTTGTTTGTACACGCTAATCTTCGGAACTACTGGACGGATTTAAATGATTTTTTTTTTGTTGTATAGGTATTAAGTCTGGGCAACATATAGGCTATAATTTATTCTGGAAAATGGAACACCTGATGCAGAACCGCAACAGACCAGCTAAAGTATAAGAGATACAATAATGGTATAATAGCAAAAATTGTTCCACGTGATGAGCATTTTCTGCTGAGAGAATAAATTTGAAGATCTGGAACACCTGATGTGGAACTCCAAGAGCCCAGCTACACCATAACATATATAGGAATGACGATTTAGCAAAAGTTGTTCAATCTGATGAGCACTCTCTGTTGACTTATAAAAATCGAAGATCTGGAACACCTGTTGTGGAACTCCAAGAGCCCAGCTACACCATAACACATTTATAGGAATGACGTTTAAGCAAAAGTTGTTCAATCTGATGAGAACTCTCTGTTGACTTATAAAAATCGAAGATCTGGAACACCTGTTGTGGAACTCCAAGAGCCCAGCTACATCATAACATTCATAACACATTTATAGGAATGACGTTTTAGCAAAAGTCGTTCAATCTGATGAGAACTCTCTGTTGACTTATAAAAATCGAAGATCTGGAACACCTGATGTGGAACTCCAAGAGCCCAGCTACACCATAACACATTTATAGGAATGACGTTTTAGCAAAAGTTGTTCAATCTGATGAGAACTCTCTGTTGACTTATAAAAATCGAAGATCTGGAACACCTGTTGTGGAACTCCGAGAGCCCAGTTACACCAAAACACATATAGGAATGACGTCATAGCAAAAGTTGTTCGATCTGATGGGCATTTCCTATTGACTTATAAAAATCGAAGATCAGAAACATCTGATGTGGAAATCAAAGCTATCACTAATTTCACTGTATAATTATAAAATAACATAAGCTGGGAGTACCTCCACGCGGTGAAGGCGGTAACAGTTTAGGACTGATTTTCGGTGACGATGGTATATCATTGAAAAGTTGACTCTACTGGTCAAAACTCCCATTTATTTTTTTACTTTATCAATAAATATGCCTTCGGGCTTATGTTATTTGACTGTTTAATTTCCTTTGCCATTTATCTTCATGACACGGTAGCCTACCCGGTAACGCAGGGGAGCAGTCACTTAGATTTTAATTGATCAGGTATATTCACAATAAAACTATAACCATGCCTAGAAAGAGGTCAAATCTTTCCCAATGTTCCAAAGGAGCTGAAAGATTGAGGATCATAAGATCCCAAGAATCTACCGAAGAGCGTCAGGAGAGACTTGATGCTGTTCGAAAACATCAGGCTGCAACTCGCTCCGTGGAAACCTCTTCGGATCGCGAAGCACTCCTGCGTTCTCAGCGTATTCGCACATCTACTAACAGGTCTTTTGAAACGAGTGATGAACGTGATGCGCGAGTAACTGGTGATCGAGATTATCATACATTGTCCCGAACACGCACACAACAAAATATTCATAATCAGTTAGAAAGTGAGAGAGAAAGAATTGCTGGAGTACGGCATGAAGAAGAAGAGCGCAACGAACGTTTGAATTCTGATCGACTTCGACATTCTCTGAACAGAATGTCGATATCATCTGAAGAATCGGACGTGTCTCAAGACAGAGACACATCCGATCCGACAGAGATATAGCCGTAAGACGTGGCAAGCTTCCTTGGGTTGGTAAGGAACGAAGTGCATTTACGTATACTCTTATGAATGACTTGATTGACTACGCCACGTATTCCGCCATCGGAGGTATGGTTCAAAATTGTACTTTTTGTGAAGCTGTTAAATGGCAAAAAGAAACAAACGGTATGTGTTGCTCAGGTGGAAAAGTACATATTGAAATATTACAAAATCCTCCAGAAATATCACTGCTAATTGGTGACCATCCACAGTCAAAACATTTCTTGGACAACATCCATATACAATGCCTTTCAAATGACATTTTTTGGTGCGAAACAGATTTCAGGAGGCCCATTTATGCCAACATTCAAAGTGCAAGGCCAAGTTTACCACCTTATTGGTTCATTATTGTCTGAAAATGACCCCAAGTTTCTCCAAATATATTTCGTATCCAATTATCAAGATCAGGCAAATATTAGAAACCAAAACTTTCCGCACTTGAACAAATAGTCTGATTTCACTGCTTCAAAATATGTTGCATGAAGTAAATCCCTACGTACACAGTTTTAAATCTGCCTTAGAATCTATAAAAATATATATAAAAATGGTGCCATAGCAAAAATTATTCCACGTGAAGAGCATTTTCTGCTGTGAGAATAAATCTGAAGATCTGGAACACCTGTTGTGGAACTCCAAAGCCCAGCGACACTACAACATATATAGGAATGACGTCTTAGCAAAAGTTGTTTAGTCTGATGGGAATTTTCTGTTGACTTACAAAAATGAAAGATCTGGAACGTCTCGAATCGTCTCGCGTATCCCGTTGTTTTCCCGTCCCCGGGCTCTTAGAATTCGACATCAGACGTTTCAGATCATCGATTTTGACGACCCCGTTGTCTCTGGCATAATCAACAGGATCCGCGTACGAAGTCGCGGGCAGAAGCTAGTTTATAATAACGTAAACCTTAGCCACAGCAACGCGTGGCCGGGTCTGCTAGTGTTATATAAAACAAATAATTATGTTAATTTGTCTAGGGTAATTTAGGTAGGTAAATGTTAAATTTCTATCGCTATAAATTTGCTTATCGTCAGGAAAATTGTATTTAGATCAAAATTGCATTTTAGATCACATCATTTGGATGACAAACAACAGTCAATAACTGCGTGCCATAAAATATTTCACGTAAATACACTTGAGGGAGCGTATCGCACCATCCGCATCCTTACATAAATGCGGCGGCCGAAAGACTGTTGCATACTGGTGTACACCGAGATATCGAAGTGCGTTTTTTCAGACGATTTGTATAAAGACGTAATACTGCTTACTTTATTATACTGTGTCTGAGCTCACTGCTCGCAGTCACGGATTAAGGTTTATTAGAGGCTTTTACACACAACATGAAGTTCTACTTTGAAATTGAAACAGGCTGCTTTTTATCTTTGTCATAATCCTAACTAACACTGTAAACAAGTAACTGTAGGCCGGGGAAGTAAAAATCATATTAGCTCCAGGTATTGTTTATCCTGCGATTTTCAGATAGAAAACTTAAAAAAACCAGTCGAGTCGGACTCGCGCACCGAGGGTTCCGTACTTTACAGGTACCTATGTAAATAGTTTATCACGAGATTTCTTTTTAATGTAGCTACAAATTTACGGTTATCGAATTTTTTCCTTTACTTGTGCTACATGACTGCTTCTTGCCAACATGATTCTAGGTCAACGGGAAGTACCCTATACATTTTGGTTCTCTTGAGAGTGTCAAAATATACGTTTTTACCGGTATAAACGGCCGTATTTATTTTTTACGTTAACTTAGAAGTTTGATTTTTTCACAGCTTCAAGGGGCCGCAAACCTGAGTATCTATATGGTATTATTTTCAACTCGATACCTCCAAGTGTTCCCGAGATAAAGGGTCTTGACAGACAGACGGACAACAAAGTCATCGTATTTGGGTTCCGTTTTTTCCTTTTGAGGTACGGAACCCTAAAAATAACCAGGGATCCTTAAAGATGGAGGGTATTTTTTATCATTCATCCTTCAGTACACAAAATACGCGCATTAACGTGGAGTTGCGGACACCAGTCCCTATTACCTATTATTCTTCCTTTAATGTTTTTAAAAGGAAAAAAAAAGAATTGTTAGTAAACTCGAGGTTCTTGGACGGTCTTTGCTAACTTAAATCTATTGGGACAACATACCTAAATATACTTACATACTAATGAATATAATAAAGCAAGAAAATTTGGTTTGTTTAAATGCGCTAATTTCTGGTACTAACAGTCGGATTTGAAAAAATGTTTTTGCATTTGAAAGTCGTAAATTTCTGATCGTTTTTCAATATTTCATATTTAAAATTTTTTTTCATATTTTTTTTTGTGACTATTAAATATTGTATATTTATAACCATAAACAAAAAAAAAACTGTAAATAAACTTACACAAAATCAAGATAATATTTTTACATAATATAAGCTAACATTTCAAATAATAAGAATTATGCACATGTCATTATCGTCGGCTTCCAGTCTAACCGGCTGCAGCTGAATACCAGTATTATACATGGAACGACTGCCTATCTGATCTCCACAACCCAGTTACTGGGTAATAATACCCTTGGTAAGACTGGTTCCGGGCTTCTGACTACCCGTAACGACTGTCAAAGATCCACGAATGATAGCCGGGACCAATAAGCAAAATAATCTCTGTCAACAGCAAAAGTGCTCAAAAGGCTGGCAACATTGTCACGTTGTATGGCGATGCTAATAATTCTTTGGCCAAGAAATTGGTCAGCCCTATGGTCACGTGAAGAGTCGACTAACCGCTTGGCGATATCTCGAAAAACCAAGTGGGCACTCGGACCCCATGGCCCTAGTATTTCAAACCCAAACGGTTGAAAGCTAAATTCTACTATCCTTCGATGCACCGCAAAAAAAAAAAAACAAAAAGAACGCTAAGTGAGAACAAAGAAGCGCAAAACGTAGAAATAAACGCAACGCGAGCAAGCGATGCGATGCGACGGCGTGGTGGGTCGTAGACTGAGGGAGTTTTCTAAAAATGCGGCTGTTTTAGTATATCGTACGACTTCCACGTGAACGAAGTCGCGGGCAGAAGCTAGTTGTAAATAATTCTGATTAGGAGATATAACAACCCGGCTGTTTTCTTATTGTAGGAACTTACAACGATTAATGAATTTTTCTTTAAACAAATACCTTTTGTCTCAACGGGATTTAGATCCATTACACAAATAGGTTCTTATCCTAAACCTTCGTTTCTTGAAAATAATTTTGAATTGAAACAAAGCAGCACTATACTTTGTTCCAGAAATAAAACATCTGCTTATATCTTTGTTTACGAATAGCAACGAGCCTTCAAAGTATATCGTTTCTATGCATGTGTGAAGTCAGACATCTGGGCGGTCTGTTCTGTGAAAAACATAACCTGAAAAAAGTGAAGTGAACTTATTCTACATAACGCTAGGGATCTAGGGGTTGACAGAAGCTTTCATGGTGATATTTTATTTATTTTGAAATCAAATCTATTATTATTATTTTTTTTATTTGAATCTGGGGGCTTGTGGCTAAGTAATAACAGCCGTACGGGTCGATCGATCAGGTTAAGCCGCGCTTGCCGTGGTTGATCCGTGGATGGGTGACCATTCTCACATACCATGACCTCCGTGCCTCGCCGGCTGTCATTTATGGATCTTTAACAGTCGTTACGGGTCGTCAAAAGTCCGAAAGTCTGACAACCAATCTTACCAAGAGCCATTGTGTTACCCAGTAACTGGGTTGTGGAAGTCAGATAGGCAGTCGCTCCATGTAAAATACTGGTATTCAGCTGCATCCAGTTAGACTGGAAGCCGACCCAACATAGCTGGGAAAAGGCTAGGCAGATGATGATTTTATTTATTTTGAAAAATAAACAGTACAAATTACACTATTACACATAACATGAGCTACAGAGTGAATAAATGTGTGACCCACAACGAGTAACGCGATGTGCGCTTACAATCTGATAGTTACAATAAAATAGTATAATGATAAAACTAAACAGGCATGCAAAATAAAAAGAAAAACAAAAAAAAATTAAAGATGTGTTACGGAGCGATGTCCAAAATAGTTTCACGAACCAGGGCCTCAAGTCTGCTATTACAATAGTGTCAGTGTGGTCTATCATTGATTTCATAATTGTTGATTTTGACAAGTTTGGTAATCTACTAACATAATGGCGTCATTATGACTTTCCAATGGTCAACCACTGACACTCCATTGAAAGAAATGACATAAAATGGTAATCTCGTACAACACACAAACAAATCGAAAAATGAATAAATGTAATGTTTATTGCTATTTACGAACTTTTTACTACGTCAGATTGCAAACACTAATACGTAATATGTAAAAATGTAATTTATTAGTTTTTCTCAGAACATTGACCGACCAATGATCGACCATTATGAACTTTTAGCAAAATGACAATGGGATCGTATTGGAATGACGAATTTATAAAAATAGCAGACTTGGGCCCCTGGCCTCTAAATTTACCAGTTGGAAAAGCAAAGATGTCAATATTTTGAAAGAGTATATTGACCAGTTGAACGACGTAGAGTTGCTCGTAAGCCTGCATTCGTACAATTTGAAGATGCTGTAAATAGAGGTCGTGCTTTCACCCCAAGGCTGTTCTAAGTACTACTGATCTTATTAGTGATATCCAAAATCACAGGCGTTGTTACATACCTATAGATCTAGTAGAAACATTGTCTCTAAAATAATACGTCTGGCCTTAAGATTATATAGCTTAAGATAAGATACTTAGGTGCGAAAACAACTGAAATGCATGGCTTTCAAAAACTTACTTTGAAGTTTTTAAATCACATCTAAGTATTTACTTACTATAGGATATTTTTACAGAATAGCTCTACTGAATAGGGTATTACAGTAGACAAAAAACACTTTTGCAGATGACTTTTAAGGCGTTTTATACAGGTTCAATAGAAATTAGAGTGCATAAAACTTAAAAGTTGTGCTAGTGTAGAAAAACTGCTCATCCACATTTCCTGCCTTGTGGAATAATAAAACGCTAAGATGTGGAATCTTTTCAGGAATATTTTCCATCAAAAAAAGGCCATAAATTAAGTTTAAATGTTACTTTTAGTAGAATTGAGATACTTTACGTTGGCGTAACTATTAACTTATAAAGATTGATTAAATAATGGTTCCCTGTTACTCTTCCAAAAGAGCGTCCATAAAAAAGTTTCAACTAAATGTGAAAGGAATTCATGCACACTGTGATTTCATTAGATGTTATGGTCAGAAAACTTCGTTAAGGATAATGGATGTGGAGCAGATTTGCGTGAAATATGATTTAAAACTCTGAGAAATCTCGACTAGGTGCCTATTTTTGCAGTTTCTGAAGTAAATAGATAACTTTAAAAGCATACCAAAGTTTCACTTGTTTGGTCTTGTGAAATAATATTCATTGTACATAATTGGTTACCTACTTAATTGGTTTTTATGTATTTTTGTTTTTTTCTCAACTATGTTTTATTGCTTTTTTTCTTATTTTTTTATTCCCCTAGTGGGATTTATAGAAGTCCATTGCTGTGACCGAGGCACCACCGCGAACCGTATCAGAATACCAACGCTGAGGTATTTATTTTTTAAATTACGCAGGGTTATGCTGAGGTAGGGGCCTTAATGGCCTCGCACAGGCCATTTTTTCTTGTTTATCTTTTTGGGTGTTTTTAATGTTAATTTTGTTCGTTTTAAATGCTCCTTTTTTGCTGTTTGTATTTGCTGTGGGTGTGCCAAATAAAAAAAAATCTTTCTTGTGAAAAAAAGTGTGGATGTTTTCTTGTATTTATAATTATAAATACAATAAAACTTCCAAACTTTCAACACAAAAGTATTTAAAAATAAGGGAAGATCGAAATCTTAAGTCACGTGAAAGATATAATATGATAAGATTGTCTCTCCTTTCACTTTTTAACCCATCCAAAGGTAAAAGATCGCTCTTAGCGATAAAACCACCCATTGTATCACCCTTTTTAAAATTTCTACATTTATATCTGTAATTTATATTGTGTAGTGTTCTATTCTATTCCATTCTAAAGATAACGATTCATAATTAATTAATAACTTAATTAATTCATAACGTAATTTTGACTCAGACGGTCGTAATATTTGAACATTGATGAGACTTACTTTGGTGACAAACACATCTTGTTGGTGCTCCAGCACCCTGATTGCGTAACGCACTATCAATCGAAATCTGAATAATTTTGAAGCAAATTGCTAATCCATTGCTTCATAAGTTCGAAAAATTTGTTTGCTTCAACACGTAAATAACGCAATGAATGTTGTTGAACTGTCAAAATCAAACCGATTCCCATTGATAATGTGTTACGCAATTGCCCGCTGGTCACCACTGAGATGTCCTAGACGCACTACGAGTGATTTGCAATATTTAGAATGATGAGCAATATTTCTCTAATGCATGCGTCAGTGCACACTATCATAACTTACATAACTTGTGTATGATCTGTATGATGCAAAACTTATACGTAAATACGGAAAAATCATTAAGTGAACTCAATTCATATAATAGGTGATAAATAAAACAAAAGTAATAAAAAGTATCGATACGATTACTTAACTAGTGTTAGTCATAGTTTCTGAGATTCCTAATAAAATACTTATTTTATTCCCTCTCATAGAGAGGAGGCCTGTGTCCCAGACTCCCAGCAGTGGGAACATTATAGGCTGATTATGTAAACTATTAATACCACATAACGATATTTACCGTAAACTCAAGGATTTTGATGAGGTAACTAATGTGTGGTTATCTATACTAACCTATACTAATAATAAAGCTGAAAAGTTTGTTTGTTTGTTTGAACGTGGTAAACTCTGGAACTATCAGTCGGATTCGAAAATTTTTTAATGCATTTGATAGCCTAATTCTTGAGGAAGGCTATATGCTATTTAACATCACGCTGGAATCCTTAGGAGCCGAGAAAATAAATAAAAAGTTAGAAAGAACACTAAATGAACACGAAGTATGTAATAGCGCGGGCGGGTGCATGATGCGATGTGACGGGTTGGAACGGGGGAATAGAAATTTAACACGAATGAAGCCACGAACAGAAGCCAGTCCAGTAAATAATCCGACCATCTAGCTGGGGGGCGTCCCACGCTACGCTTGCTGATACGCGATCTCCACTCCAGGAATCGTCTGCTTCACCGGCCATGGGTCCTTCGAGCAAACATGGCCAGCCCACTGCCACTTCAGTTTGCTTACTCTGCAAGCTATGTTGGTAACTCTGGTTCTTTTCCGGATAATTTAATTCCTGATTTTATCCTTCAAAGAGACTCCTTCCATAGCGGGCTGAGCGACCTTGAATTTGTGGACCAGCCTGACAGTCAGTGTCCAGTGTCCAGTGTCAAACACTACGGGATAGACGACGAGAAGACTTGACGGAGTTTTCCAAATGCTACCCAACCCAACTGGATCCTTCTGTCGCCTTCTTTTCAAAGTTGTGTCTACCGAGCTGGATTACTTGCCCTAGGTAGATATAATCCTTCACAACTTCGAGAAGCGACCCTTCAATGTGGATTGGACTCGGCAAGACGTGCGAATTATGCATGACTTTCGTCTTGTCCAAATTCATGCCGAGGTCAACCCACCGAGAGGCTCCATTTAGGCTGTGCAGCATTAGGTCTAGTTGTTCCAGCGTCTCTGTGTCTGTTCAGAACGATTCTGATCCTTTAAAAATAAATAATTAATATAGCTCTTTCCCTCATCTAGCTTATTTATTTTTTATAAAATGACGTGTAAAAGTTTTTTTTTTTTTTTTTTTTTTTTTTTTTTTTTTTTTTATTAAAAAGAACTAGGTTCTTAATAATTAATTACAATCTAGCCTATAAGACTAATAAGCAATTTTAATCTAACTTAATTTTTTACGTGATACTTATTTTAAAACTTAGAATAGTGTTGGTTGTACTTTACACAAGTCTGTTCCACTTTCTTAGAGTCTGATATGATGATATTAACACTTTGTTCGTGTGTTATTATGTGTGTCATTGGCACTAATATTTCTACACTTTTTACACTACACTAACTCAAAAGGTTTTGTCCGTTTTAGTCTTCGCACTATATTTGTTTGATCTAACAGCTGAATTGCCTGGATGTTCACATGTCGTTGGAGTCGGTGCTCATGGGCCTCAGCAAATTTTTTAATTATGTTAGTGACGGGTTCCATTTTTAGGTCACGATGGAGGTCGTCATTTCTTATATACCAGGGCGCATTAACAATACTCCTGAGTACCTTATTCTGGAATGTTTGAATAATTTTGATGTTGGTCGGCTTAGTACAGCCCCATAATTGGATGCCGTATGTCCATATTGGCATAAGGATATGCTTATACAATAAAATTTTGTTATGTATCGATAGGCAAGAATCCCGTCCAATCAACCAATACATTTTTTTAAATCTCATGTCTAGTTCCTGTCTTTTCTTTTTGACGTGCGCTTTCCAGCGCAGTTTCGCATCAAGCGTTATGCCAAGGTATTTGGCTGTATTTGCGTATGGCACTTGTTGGCCATTTATGAAGATTGGGTGATAATCACAATTCCTGTTGGTAAAGTCAATGTGAAGTGACTTTGATTCATTTAGTTTTATTCTCCATTTTTGTGCCCAGTCATGAACTTTATTTACAGCCATTTGTACCTTTTTGATTGCTTCCGTATGGCATGACCCTGTAGCCATAATGGCTGTGTCGTCCGCAAAGGTTGCAATAGTATTATTTTCTAGCTCTGGTATATCATGCGTGTACAGCAGGTAGAGGACTGGACCCAGCACACTTCCTTGAGGCACGCCAGCTTTAATAACTTTTAACTCGGAAAAGGCATCCTCGTGCCTTACTCGAAACATTCTATCTGTAATGTATGATTGCAAGATATCGGCAAAATCATTGGGCAGAATTAGTCTTAGCTTGTATATCAAACCCCTATGCCAAACTCTATCAAAAGCTTGTGCCACATCTAAAAATACGGTGGAGCAGACTTTTTTATCTTCAAGCGTTTTCTCAATTATGTTGGTAATTCTGTGCACTTGGTCTATTGTTGAGTGTTTCTCTCTGAAACCAAACTGATGGTCAGGGATCAGATTTCTCTCGTTTATTATAGGTTTTAGGCGTTTTAATAACAATTTTTCAAACAGCTTTGATATTATAGGCAACAGGGATATGGGCCTGTATGATGATGCTTCGTGAGGTGGTTTACCGGGCTTTGCAATCATAATCACTTCAGCAACTTTCCATGGCTCAGGAACGTGCTTTAGCACAAATGCAGCATTGATGAGCCTAGTAAGCTTAACGATGGCTTTACGCGGGAGATGTTTTAGGATTTCTCCCGTAATAAGGTCATACCCTGGTGATTTTTTCAGGCTTATGATTTGAATTTCCCTTGCAACTTCTTTTGGGGTCACAAGCTTAATTCTTTGATCTTGCAGAATATTGGCCATCTGCAGGTTGTCTATAGACCTGTCATTTGGCTGAAAGGTTTCTTCTAAGTGATGAGCAAATCTTAGGGCTTTTTGCTCATTGCTTATGGCCCACTTTCCGTTACTATCTCTGATAGGGGGAATTGATGTAATTGGCCTTTTAAGTGTCTTTGTCGCTTTCCAAAGAGAGTATTGCGTAGTATGGTCGCTGCTTAACTGACGTAGGTTAGTATCGAAAGCCTCATCTTGAAAAGTTTTTATTTTTCTCTTCAGTCTTTTCGTAAGGTTATTCAATAGAGTTTTATCTTGCGGGAATCTAGTTTGTTGCCATCTTTTTCTTTGAGTCCTTTTTTCATGTAATAGGTCTATTATTTCCTTTGGGTAGGTGTTTCCTTTAAATTTCTTTATAACCTGTGGTGTGTTGTTCCATGCACATTGTTGGATATTGTTGCTAAACTTGTTTACTTCAAAATCGAGCTGATCTTTGCTTTTTAATGAAGTTTTTAGGTCAATAATATTTTGCAGATCTATGCTAAAACTTTCCCAATCTGTAAACATATTGACTAATGTCAAGTGGTTTTCTCTTAGTAATATTTTGTGACTCAAATGTAATAATATCGGAGAGTGATCGGAGTTCATGTGATACCCTTCTTTCACACTCAGATAATTTGTTGATATGTTTTTGACGATGAAGAAGTCGATAAGGTCTGGTAGTTTGTGAGGGTCAGTCGGCCAGTATGTAGGTTTTCCAGTACTGATGACCTCACAACGCATGTCTTTCACTGCACTTAAAAGCTGTCTTCCCTTAGTGGAAGTTAGTCTCGATCCCCAATGAGTGTTCTTAGCGTTAAAGTCACCGCCTAATATAAATCTCTGTCCAAGGATTCTGAAGAAGTGTACATATTGTTCTTTGTTTATCGTGTGTCTTGGAGGACAGTATACGGCCGCTAGTGTAACATAAAATTTATTTGTTTTCACTGATATCGCCACAGCTTGCGTGTCTGGCTCCTCATATTTACACTGTTCATAATGGCAGATATTTTCTTTAATAATAACCGCGCTACCACCTCGGGCCGTGTTGTTAGGGTGCAACGAGTGATAAACCTTATAGCCTCTAAACTTTACAAAAGACTGTTTAGTGAAGTGCGTTTCAGAGATCAAACACACATCAATATTTTCTGTGTCTAGGACTACTTGCAACTCATGTTGGTGTTGCAGCAGTCCGTTGGAATTCCACGCCATTATTTTTAGTGTGTTATTCATGATTGATTCTTATAGTGCTTGATTCTAACTTTTCTAGTCTCTTGTCAAATGATGATAGGCATTTCAAGATCTGGTTGAGCTTGTCCTCAAGACTTGATGGTTGAGTGCTTGGTTTTACCGCTTGTGCATATGAGACACTTTTAGACGTGTGCGCAGACAACACAGTTGTCTGTGCACTTTGTTTTGTTGTCTGTTTATCAGTATTTTTAACAGTTTGCTTAATGGCAGGGTTATTAGGTGAGTTATTTTTTGAGATTTTGTTCTTCATCGTTTGCATCTCCTTGGCAACTAAACACCCTCTGTAGTTGGCTGGGTGAGGTAAGCCACAGTGAACACACTTAGGTTTTTCTTCTGCAGGTTTTTTGCATTCGGCTGTGAGGTGTTTACCAGTACATTTGACACACCTTGGCTCTTTTGAACAATATCTTTGAGTATGACCATAAGCCTGGCATCTCTTACACTGCGGTATTATTTTTGATGTTTTAAGCGGGGTTATTTCAACTTTGCACCCTAGAATATGTTTAATGCCGTATATTTTACTGACATCTTCGTCATTCTTAAATGATAATATGAACATGTTCAGCGGTTCCTTTGTTCTCCAGCTTAGCTTGTTAATTGCATTTTCTATCTGGAATCCTTGCGATGTTAAGTCATCTTTAATCCGATCCGGTAGGCAAGAAAAATGCAATTTTTTTGCCACAACTCTTATTGGCCTGGTTTGTTTATCCTCGTATGAGTGCCATGAACAGTTATTTTCTGTTAAGCGCCGAGCAATCACTCTGTAGGATTCTTCAGTTTTGGCATTTATTTTCACACTATTACCGCTCAACATTTTGGCGCTAAAAGTTTCTACTGGCTGAGATTCATTCAAAAAGTCATAGAATGTTTGATAATTCTTAACACCGTCCACTACGATTGGAGGCGGTGCTGGAATTTTTTTAAAGGTTGCCTTCTCTTTGTTGTTGGGTTGTTTTTGTTGAGCGCTAGTGCTAGCTTGTTGTAGTGGTGGTGGAGTAATGGAGGTGTTCAACTTTCTTTTCTTCCTGTTTTTCGCCCTAATCCACCCAGTCTCTTTGGCGAGTTCATCCTCGTCCGTGCAGTACTCAACGTCGCTTTTAGTAGGCTGAGCAGGTGTTATGGTCTCACTGACCTGTTTATCTGTGGATTCTTGTTTTTCTTGTGCCTTTAGGCATTTTAATTGTCCTTGAAGATCTTGTACCTGTTCCTGCAAGCTTTGTATGTGGCCGTTCAGTTGACGTACCATTTGTTGCAGGTTTTCTCTGTCCGTTTTCTCCTGGATGTAACAGTCGTACAACTGCTTTTCCAGATCCGTTTTTATTTTTATAGACTGTTTTGCAGCCATTATTTAGTTTTAAGGCGAGCGTGACACCTAAACAATTATAATAAACACTTCATGATGATTTCCGCACTTGTAACTGGGTCATCGCGGTGGCCCCGATAGGTCGACGTACACCGCGACGACGGTGTTGTGATGCGTCTGCAAAATACTCTTAACTAGAGCACGCGCGCGCGATCGGTACGTCCGTTCACAATAGTAGTTAAACAACGTATGAACGTACGTGTAAAAGTGATTCCGATATCCTATTTACAGTTAAATCATTTCATTTCATTTCCTGCGGCTTCGCCTGTGTGTGGATGTTGGATACAAAGTATGTCCTAACCCAGGTAATGGTCTATCCATGCGGCTAATCCGAGTCCGTTCAGCCGTTAAAATAAGAATTATGTGAGGTGGCAAAATGGGCGGATGTCATTGTTACCATCGCGAGTAGAACCTGGATGAGGCTGGCACAGAAGCGTGGAAACTGGCACAAGGAAAGAGAGGTATATGCTCAGCAGTAGGTAAAGTCGGGCTGTGGACGATGATGTTGATGATTGTTGTCCGTGTAAAAGTATGCCATAACAAAGTTAGACTTCTATATTTTTTACTCTGTGTACTACAGCCGGTCTCAATCAGCTTAGAATCCAAACTTCATTGCTTATTGAACGACACATTCAATGTTGTTTAGTAGTCACCATTGTAATAAGATCTCTTTTCAATTGATATCGTTTTTAGAATGAGTGCGGATGTTAAGGAAGGCGGAAAGAATGACTTCGAAATTCATTAGTTAAGCTGTTTAATAAGATGTTCTAAGCTGTGAACAATTTGACCTAATCTATTATCTAATACTACTTGGTCTGACGATTCGCGTATTGCATTTTTCGAAATAAAATGTCCGATTCGAATGAATTAAAAAGTATTTTACTGCTGCATAATTGACCCTTGATGATAAAACTAAGAATTTGATTAAGAATTAATACTACGATACGAATGGAACAACTTTAGTTTCTACCGGCGATCTAATCAAACCAACATTATTTTGCAGCGCCCTGACGGGTTCATGTACAAAACCTATCTAGGTAGTAACTATTCCTTAAAATGTGTGATGTGCATGAGAGCAAATAAATAAATAATTAAATTTTAGAACACAAAAGTTACTATTGTGACAACTATGGTAGTTAGATCGCCTCGGGAACTTATATGTAGGTAATAACGAGTACTTTAATAATTTAGTACATATTTTTTATGTACGAGTATCATCAATAGTTTTCTCAGCGCACGCCAAATAATGAATTTTATAGCCAAAATTTTGCTACTTTGGGTTACACTATTGAAATTTTATTAGGGAACTGTATTAAAAAAAATATAGCTTATGTTATTTCCTGATGATTTAGCTTTCTATTGATGGAAAATGGTTAAAATCGGTCTAGTAGTTTCGGAGCTTATTCGGTACAACAAACAAATAAACAAAAAATGATTTATTTTCTAATAAATCATTTTATATTCAATAATAATATCATAATAATAATCATTTTTTTTTTTTATATTCTTATAAAAAAATTGAAATCCGATGCGATTAGCAGTAAAAGTTTCCAAGCTCTTATTATAATTATTAAATAATAATCATCATCATCTGTCTAGCCTTTACCCGATTATGTTGGGGTCGTCTTCCAGTCTAAGCGGGTGCAGCTGAATACCAGTATTTTACATGAAATCGTCCTGCCTATCTAACCTCCACCAGTTACTGGGTTATACGTTATCATATAGGTATATTGAAAAATAATACCAGGCTAATTGAATGCAGATTAATGGTGAATGTTCTATTTTGGCGCCTCAACATCTAGACTATAGGTTCTCAACCTTATTTTGCCCACCGACCACTTTGAGAATATATTTTTTACCAGAGCCTCCAAATTTTTTTACTTATATTACACGAACACGAATATAAACGTGTTTTTAAGTTGTCGTAAGATAGCATATATTATTATAGTTTTCTCTGGGTCTTCTACTGCCTACTACACTAATAACCTTATAAAAACCTAAATAACTTAAAACCTTGAGCCGGTTCGCGAAACTGATTTTACTAAAGACTTTTTCATAAATTGTGTGTTATAATTTCTAAATTACAAAATCCTGCAAAAATAACGAAGGCAACACGAAAAAAAAAACTTTCTTGACGTGTGAATTATTAATGTAAATTTTTATTTATAAAACTCAATCGTTGTTACTTTCCTACCTCCCCAAAGTGAGCAGCTATTTTTAAAGTAAACAGTAGTAATTTACAGATTTCAATACGATTTTAAAATTGTATCCCCGCTTGTTGGCTGTATATATTTGCAAGTGCGCCCTTCCCGCGGCTTAGTTGTTTGAGGTTGGCGTATTGGCAGCACCGTCGACTGCCTGCGCATGAGCACGCGCGGAAGAGTTTTACGTTCGGAAAGCAGTTACAATTAAATCGTACGTCAGTGTAAAGTGAAGTGTTTTGGAGATACGTTGATTTATGTGAACAGGTGAGTTTTATGAATATTTTAAAAAGATATTTCCGAATGTGTATATTTTTATTATAAAAATACAAACATTGTTTAAATTTAACTAAAGGGTTAGTAGGTACAAAGGTAATTAATTATGCCCGAGGTACTAAATAAGTAGGTACCGACTGCAGCCGTATGTAGGTAAGTACCTACTAAGTATAATTAGTAGGTACAAGAGATAACTTTAATTAAATCTTAATTAATCTATTGAACCTAACAATAAATCAGAAATAAGAAGTTATCGCTTACACATAAATATTGAACGCTACAATTAATTAATTCTATAACAGTGTTGTCTGAGGTATAAACTGAGTGTGGGAAAAATAAATAAATAACTCGTAAGACGCGCATTGACGTGGAGTTGCGGACACCAGCCCGTATTACCTATTAAGTACCTATTTTAAGGAGGATAGGTATTCATTACACTTTGATTGATAAATCACTTCGGTTGATGATAAAATAATTGCTATAGAATCCTTATTTAATTATTAGATCGATAGTTATCGATTTGTTTGTATATTTATAGTTTTAGTTAAGCTATAATATTACATTGGTATTTTTATTAATTAGTTAAGTATTAGTTGTTATTTACTGTTAAAGTTACTTATTTTCTGAAACGAATTGTTATCTGCCAGTAAGCGTAGATAATAAAAACAAAAATGTATCTCAAAACTAACATTACAATAAAACTTCGACAACATACATCGTTTTAGCATAATCAGTACAAAATAAACAAATCAGAAGAAGGTAGGTTACACACAAGATCAACACAACAGTTTTGAGCAATGGGAGTAGGGTCACGGTAGGGTTCAGTTTAACAGTCGTTAAGGCTAAGGCCTATATGACACAGTGCAGAACATAAGCGATTTATTAAATTGTTTTATGGTTTTTTTATTTTTCGGTAAATATTTGTACATAAATTTATGATTTTATATATGGATGTAGTGTCATTATTTATTTATTTTTGATTAATCGAAAGGCAGCGAAAGATCTTTTAATGGTATACTTTATTAAAGTTTTCTTGTAAATGTATGACGATTTATTTTATGTCTTTAGGTAGTTTGTTAAAGAAGTTGGCCCCTTCATACATAATATTCCTCTTTCCATATAGTCCTAGGCTGGATTAAGCAGATGTCATTAATTTGTTGAAATTTTATAAGCTTGTGACCTTTTTGTGAGAAGTATATCTTTAGTTAGAATTTTTCTTACGAGTATGTAGGTATGTTTGTACTTATATATTTGAAGGAGATTCATAAGTTGTGTTTCTCTGTAGACTTTTTCAATAGGAGTTAAATAGTTTATACCTAAATAGTGTTTTGATTATTCTATTTTGGGCAATTTGGAGTCATATATTATATATAGCATAACGCACATGTCTAGGAAGACATTGCACTATACCACAGACCGCACCTGTTGGTAATGTCAGCTTGTTTTTAACTCTATGGTTTCCACGTTAATTGATCATCAAGTATAAGACCAAGATATTTTTCTTGATGAATTCTCTTTAGTATTTGACCATCATTATGTAAGTTACTGTGCTGACCAATCTTTTTCTTTTTTGCTGCGAATATAATATAATTGGTTATAGACATATTTATTGTCAGTAAATTTGATTTAAGCCAAGTATGTAAGAGGTTTAGATCATTTGAGCTTGTTCTATTATTATTGAGCATACTGAGGTACCTGAGTAAAATAAACTCGAGTCGCCAGCGTATAGTGCAATATCCCCCCTTATTTACTTACATTTTATATTGTGTACATATAAATAAATGAAACTTAATTATTATATCTATACTTACGTTGAGATTAAATTATTAGTAGGTAGCATTAAAGATGTCGTGTTTAAGTTATTATATCATAATATTGGTCAGCTTTCTTTAATGATAATTAGTAATATAATACCATTGTTAGCGTATTACGAAACATATAATAAGTCTGTAAAGACTGGTCCAAATTGTACTGGTTTTGGCATGAGTAATGCGCATGGGCAATGTAACGCAGTTGCGTATTGCGTACGAAACAATATAAGATCATAATGTGATTATAATATCACGCGAAGTAAATTAGTGAAACAATTAAAATGGTAGTTGTCTGTTGTTCAATTTGTTCACTTACCAACAATGTCATTAAGATACCTCTATTATTCGCCGGTTACAATGACTTATTATTTTTCTCTATCGCACGTTTTTCCTCGACGCGGTAAGTTACGGTTAAAAACAACTGACTATTGTGAAAGACGGTATCTAGGTACCACCGATCAATTTTGTAAAAAACTCTCTGTGAAAAATTCGGTGAGCTGAGCTGGCGGCGAGATGGGCGGACGTTATTGTTACCATCGTGGGTAGAACGGATGAGGCTGGCACAGGATCGTGGAGATTGCCACAAGAGATGATGAGCTGTCGATTATGTCAATCCCTAGCATCAGGTGGAGTGGCAGCTCACTCTAACCCCACTTCACCTAAGTTTTCACGTTGAGATATTTACAGAAGTGCTATTTTGTAACCATCTCACCGTGAAAGTTTAGGTGAAGTGAGAGTGGAATGAGCTGTCAGTGTCATCCCACCATGCTGGATGCTTGGGATTGACATTATTGACAGCTCATTTGACTTAAGTTTTCACGGTGAGATTTTAACAGAATAGCTTAGCAGAATAGACCCGGTAGAGGTATAATTTTCATAGATTCGATTTTCACTATCGATTTAGATATACAAAGTGTATTAATAAAAATCGATTAGTTCTGTTTAGGTAATCTGAGGATTTTTATTCAGCAAGTAATCGTCGAGGTTACGTAAAAAATGAAGGTGCAGTTTTTTGTACCTACTTTTTGACCATTTTATTTTAATCTTGGTTTTAATTAACTGGTGAAGGTGAAGGACTTGAAAATGCCTTTTACAGAAGAAAAAAACGATATAAAACTCTGCTTGAATTTATATTAAATATTGTGTAAAGTGATTTAGTATGGTCTTAACTGGTAACTTGTTTGTTTGTCCCACATGGTACCTGCGTATTTGTGCACAAAATCGAATTAGGCAAAATGAAAGTAATTCAATTATTGTAGATGTCAAGTTTTTTATAAAACCGTATTGAACCGTTACTAAAGGTGACACACAGTGTGACAAAATGCAAATTATACTGTTTCGAAATAGCATAAATCTAAAACTCGTCAGTAAGATAATATAATTTACATAAAACCTGCATTCAAGAACAGTAAATTATTTGTTTGTTATTGTTTAATAATTTGCATTCAATTCAATAAATTATTGTTATATTATCTATTTAGCAACTGGATATAATGTATATCACGGTCTATGCACGTAGATACTTATTTCAGTGACTATAATAAAACTTAGCTTTATGTTCCACTTTATTAACACAAAGGTGAATAACGACGCAGTTTACTCAAACATTTAATATTATAACATTTTAGAACGCAATTTAGACATGTAATGAATGTGGTCTAGTGGTAACAGTTATTTCTGAGCATCAACCCAGGATGGTTCGATTCTCTGGTCGGAAACTTAAACTCAAAGCATTTATTTCAATTAAACCAGTTACAGGCACTTTTGAATTGTCAAGAAGTCGGTCAGTCGTAAGAAAAGGACAGAAGATAAATTTTAGTTTAGTCCTGTCAAATTAATCAGCGCCTGACACTACTCCATACAAGTTTAGACGTGATTAAAGACTTTCCTGCTAAAATTACGTAAATTGACGTCAGACGTTGATTAATTTGACATAACTAAACTAAAATGTACCTTCTGTCCTTTTCTTAATGAAATATAAAGAAAAAGATGCACTGAACTTAAATTTAGTTTGTGAACAACAGAATCGGCACCATTTTTTAAGTTATATAAAGTTAAGAAGAATAAGTTACAAACATATGGTCCAATGGAAATGTTCTGTGATAAGAAAACGATGATCATTAAAATGACTTTATGATCATGATATTACTAAAGACATTAAATTATTGACTAGTAGGTAAGTATCTTACATTTCTTTGGATATTACTTAACATTTGACATAATCACAACTCATAAGTGCTATAAACTGAAAAGTTGCGTGTTATTTATGATATTATGAGTCATTATGACCTAATTAAATAATGTATGAAATTATACTGTTTTATCGTTTTCGCTTTTCTATTCGATGTAATATTAAATAATAATATGCATAGTAGGGTATAGTTATTACATAATAATATTAGATATTTTAACAAAAAGAGCAAACGCTAAAAGTGTAGGTATGTATCGTGTAGTTTCACCCCTTGCCAAGGGAGTAGACTGAAACTACAGAACGCCTTAATTTATATATAATAAACTTTTTCTAGCAGATGAATAGTTACACACCGATTTCTCTCTTTCAGTGGTCAGTAATTTGACTTTCGAAAGAAAAAGACTAAGCGTTGTGTAACTATACAGACGATATACAACATTTATTAGTAAAGGGGTTAGTAGATAGTTTCTTTATAAAATTTACATCTTTCTTTAAAACATTGATATTTTCAACGTTTCTGTTGTAACTATGAAGATAAATAAACTAACGCTTTCTTCTTTCCTTAACTTTGAACCTTCAAGACCCGGATGATGGATGTGGTCGAAATTCAGAGGGATTCGTTTTTGAGCAAGTGGGTAAGTTACTGCTATCCCCGAAGATTTGATTTCGCAGAAATGGGGTGTTTATTTTTATAAAGTAGTAATATCTACGCAAAGTAGCAAAAACAAAATCCTTAAGGATTTTGTTTTTGTTATGTTTCATTTTTAATAGAAGTGGATAACTTTATACGAAGTTGAAAGTAAGTACCCAATATGGCTCGTGTATCTCCCGAAGGACACGACGTTTCGCTAATAATGTTTAACTCCCAAATTCCTCTTGCTATCAACTGGGCATAAATTCAGGCTCTGGGCTGCTACTGAAAACATCCCATTGAAAAAACCCATTAAAAATTGTCGAACCTAGGGATCGAACCCAGGACCCCATGGTCTGCAGTTGCGCTTACAACCACTAGAGCAACGACGCATTCGTTGCTAAATAAAATATCATGCAACACGCACGTTAGATGTTTCCCACGATTTCGCACCCGATCGAGTTGGAGAACTCGTTAATTAAATAAGACAGCCAGGCAGTAAAACTCTTTATGCAGATTATGTGAAAATTTACAAGAAACCTCTTCACTTTGTCGAGTCGTTTGCGAGAGAGAAATGAGAAGCATGCGACAATTTTGATTGTATCTTTTTATGCAGATCTCTTTGTTATTTTATTTTATGTCAAAGGCTTGGTTTTTACTTTTTGTGTAGCCATAAACAAGTCTTGCAATGATTGTGAAGTTTATAAGTTACGTGTCGAGTGCACTTGTTGAGTCATGTTTAGTGTAAACGAATTAAAGTAAGTAGGTACCTCTACATATTTTTATTATAATTTAATATATGTATTTTAACTAAAGGGTTGATTCTTTTTTCGAAAGGTAATCAGTGCTACAGGTAAAGTCATTGAATCGTGCCATAGTTATAATTAATTTTAAAATTCCGAAATTAACCTTTTTCAACTTTTTGAAGCCTTTTTCGGCTGTCTGTACCTGTCACTCTCAACTTGCCCTTTTTGTACCAATTGAATTTAATTTCCGTATCGAAAGTAATTAAATTACCAGTTAGTAGTACCACAAATATAAAAAAATGAATTCAATCTCTCAGTTCACCGGTTCTTAGATTGATGCACAAATTATGTACGGAATTAGACGCACGCGATATTATCAAACCGTGCATAACTTGTCCGGTTTTTTGCGAGTAAAAAGGAAATTACCGCATGTATCTCCGGCTTTATAGTAGTCATTTTTGGTTGTGACACCGACCGTTGAACACGGAGCACTTACTTAACGGTAATCTTGCATTTTTATAAATTCCTTTGAGGGCGACGAAATGTTTTTACCGTTTCTGAAAAGGTAGAACTGGAACTGGACAATTCTTCACCTACAAAGGCTTGAGTACGTTTTTATTGTATAATTTGAAGGAACGGTTATAAAATATGACTCAGATTTTAATATAAGACTTAATAAGACTCAAAAAATTCAATTGACAGCCATTATTTACTTTTTAAAGATCACTTTAAACCTTTTAATTTTTTTTAGGTAGTCGATAACTGGCACAGACTCATTGTGTCGAGCAATAAGGAAAATTTCACAGGTATTCCTCTGACATACTCTGTTCTAATTAAAATATGTCGTAACAAATAAATTGCCATGATACCTTGCTCAAATAAGCGTAACTATAAATACAAAATTGTCGATATGTCCATGAATGATTTAAAAACTTGGCAAGTGACTTTTATAAGCAGTGATGGCCCAGTGGTAACGGCCGCGACTGACGAGTTGTAGGTCGTAGGTTCGAACCCAGACAGGCGCTTTACTTTGTGTAAATAATCCCATCGCCACTGCTCTCAAAACGGTGAAAGAAAACATCGCGTGGAAAGCGGTGTGTCCTTGAACCGAATATTCGAAGACATGTGACATCTACTAACCCGCACTGGGCACTTGTGGTGGATTACGGCCCACTCACCGAGAGCAGCAGTGGGAGCATTATAGGTTTTATTATACACTGTTACTACATTATGTACACATTTACTTTGATATTGCTGTCTTGTTGATATCAACAATACTCCAATTAGCTTTTCTTGTAATCCTCAAAGCCCTTATCACTATTACATTACAATTAGGCTCCAGAAGCTTAAATGTGATATATCATTAAAATATTGGTCCGTCGAGGCATGAAGTGTACTTCATGTGCCAGAAAGGTGTGGCTTTTTGATACATGTCATATTATAGTGTGGTACAGACCATCAAACTGAACAACTTTCTCCATAGGGCCAATTGTCCCATACTTACAACACTTCAATACCATCTCGACCCAAATGTATGTGACGGGTGATTAAATCTTCTCGATTACGATGTTAGTCCCATGGAGAAAGTTATTCAGTTTGATGGTCTCTACCACACCCTCAGATATGACCACAACCTTTATATACGCTGTATAACGTTAATCTGACACCACTAAATACGGCATTTATACAGGGTGACTTGTAATTTGCCAGGACGTGATAGTGTCCATTTTTAAAAAATATTAGTTACCCAATATGATAACAATGAAGGCCATTCAATGTCAGATTTTAGAAAAAAGAGTTATATTTACTGACGAATTCTGGATTTTTTTGAAAAATACAACAAAGTTGGGTTTTCTCGAATCCCATGAATTTTCGCCTAGGCCTTATGTGGTGCTTAATTATTGCAAATAGGTCTCACTCACACGTCCTGGAAGGAATACATCAAATTACAAGTCACCCTGTATTGTACAAAGGCCAGCACATCTGCTACCCCATTCTACAAATTTTCCCAATTGAATATGAACCTTATTCCTTTTTGGTAAAGTTCAAACTATCAAAGATTTTTGACAGATTGGGGTAGCTTGATGTGCTGGCCTCTGTACAATACAATCATGTTTCCGGAAACCACTATCGACCTTTAATTGTATCCGACGCGTATCGCCTATATTGTGAGTGTTACGTTTGTTTTGTACATTAGATACGTTTTAAAGCATCATACAATAATCTAGACCTGTGTAAGCGATACAATAAAGTATCGTAGTTGATCGTCGACTGCAACGACAAATTGTGTTTGTCTTATATGTCGCAACTTCCATTTTATGTCTGTCCCTATCGTAACGGTCTATTTGATGATATCCAGTGTGGCGATTAGGTTATCACATTGATTGAAACCACGTATTTAAACATCATCATCATCTGTCTAGTCTTTTCCCAACTATGTTGGGGTCGGCTTCCAGTCTAACCTAGCTGAATACCAGTATTTTACATGGAGCGACTGCATATCTGACCTCCACAACCCAGCTATTGGGTAATACTGGTTGACTTGGTAAGACTGGTTGTTAGACTTTCGGGTTTCTGACTACATGTAACGACTGTCAAAGATCTATGAATGACAGACGGGACCAACGGCTCTAAGTGTTTTCCGAGGCATAACGTATTACATAAATAAATAAACAAAATTAAAATAATTAATAATAATTAACATTCTAGCCATGGGACTTTGTTTTCGTTTGAGTATTTAACAACATTAAACTTAATGTGTGATTATTTGGTTACAATACCATAAAGTTTGTGTTAAATTGTTCATACCATTGCCCCTCGCGTCTAGTGCCTTATTATCAAGGACTGTTTATTTCGTGCCAATTTTTAAACTATTTATTTTATTTGTAAAGTTATTTATTTTAACAGACTGTCAACAACTTGTAATAACCTGCACTCTGTACTTTTTAATGTGATAACCTAATTGCCGCTTTGTATATCATATACTATAAAAAAATCTATATGCCTAGCCTTTTCCCAACTGTGTTGGCTTCGGCTTCCGGTTTAATCGGATGCAGCTGATTACCAGTTTTTTACATGGAGTGACTGCCTCTCTGACCTCCACAACCCAGTTAATGGGTAACACGTTATCAATTGCTTGTCAGACTTTCAGGTTTTTGACTACTTACCCGTAATGACTGCCAAAGATCTACCGGGACAAAAAGCTTAACATGCTTTTCAAGGTACGAAAGGGCCTCGATATCTTATGAATGGTCACCCATCAACGGACCTACCTTGGCAAGCGTAGCTTAACATTCGTCCGTCCCGTGCGGCTGTTATTATCTAGCCACAACCCCGACTTTTGGACTATACCTAGTAGTTCTTTATTTATATCTATCTCTTTGTTAACGGCTTATTTCATCATATATATCTTATACTATGGTGTAATATTGTCACATGGGTACTTTCTATTATTTATGTTACGAGAAATATTTATAAATATACTTTTATGGCTATAATATATTGTTGGAAGTAAAGCTTTTGGTCAGATTCTATTATGATTTACAATCGACATTTACGGAAATCTGTTTCGGACAAAAATATAATAGAACCAGCAAAAACTCCTTATAAAATACACAAGAGAAAAACAGATTTTTCTGAATAGTATAAGGTGACATGAAAAACAAGAAGCTTATATTATTTACTAGCTTCTGGCCGCGACTCCATCCCCTTGAAGTTTATTGTTGGGCTATCAAATCCAAAAAGATTTGTTCTAATCCGATCAGTTGTTGCAAAGATTAGCGCGGTAAAACAAACTCTTCAGCTTTATTATTAGTATATACCTAAATTGAAGACTACAAGAGATTGATTGACTATAAGAGTGATGAATATAAATGTAGGATGGAGAGGGAGAGGACGGCTAAAGAAAAGATGGATGGATTGTATGAGGAATGATATTAAAGAGAAAGGAACGAATGACGGTTGACAGGGGAGAGATGGAAGAAGAAAACGTGTTGCACCGATTCCAATTAACATGAGCTATGGGCAGAAAGGTGATGATGATAATGCCCATTAGTCACCATCTCAAAGCAATCTACTGCTGGACTTAACATAGGCTCAATTGCAATCTAATATAGATTACAATTGCGCCATTATACCATCGCATACTACCCTACTATATTCAAATTCAAATGCAAATCTAAGTACCCACCTAGTTAAATTCGACAATACCATTAACACACGTATGAACGGTTCAAATCCACTAACGACTGACTGAACGCGATAGATAGTGCTTCAATCAATCATTCGAGCTGTTTCTATTTGGTTAGTTTCATAACCGCTTGATCACTTTTTGTGGCAATCACTCACGACGTGAGGATAGTTTTGAGTGTACATGTGGAGGGGAAGACCAAAGAAGAGATGGAGGGACTGTGTGATGATGATAATTATGGGTAGAAAGGCTACTGAGATGACGACTAATAAAGAAGTATGGAAGATAAAGACATTTTGTGCCGACCACAAATTAGGATACGGGCAGGAAAACGATGATCTTGAATGAATCGGATTTCGGCTTTAGTTTTCAAACTAAGCATTCATTCTGTTTATTTATGTGTTGGTCTCGAAAACATGGAAACAGGACATCACATCACAGTCATGATAAATTGCTATGAACTCGACTAATCCCACCCTATTGCAAAGCATGCTAAGGATAATGATGGGCGTGTTTACGGCTATAATTCTTCGAGTTTTTCCGTTACTATTCTGTTTTTATTTAGCAAATATAATTTTCAGCTATGGGCGTGTTTAAGAGACTGTAAGATATGGCTGAATAGATTATTATGATTTATTTTACAATGTTTGCATGCGAAACTTGGATTAATGTAAGAATTGAGTAGGAGGTTTGAAGTTTGACGTCAGACAAAACACCATTAGAAAAATCGATCCTATGTTGTATTGCCTGGCTCTGTTTATCAACATGAACTATTTATAGACAAAGTCGAACATTATTGTTTAATATAGCCCCAAGCGTTAACTCGACCCTCAGTTGGTGGTGAATATTATAACCATTATGGGTCTTTCAGGGATTCGATTGTTTATTTTAATGGTTTGTTATGAAAATGGCGTAACTTTTTGCTGGTTTAACAGAGTACACTATGGATTATGGAAAACCACCATAAACACTGTAGTTTATGGTGGTTACCCAGGTCACGCCTACAGTTTTTTTATAATGTAATTTTTATTAACTCATGTACAGCTACTGAATTACACTACACGGATCTTTTGGCACTTGAATGACATTGAATAGGGGACGCTGTAGGTAAATATTTGAGCAATTATTGTTTTTGTGAAAAGTTTTTGAAAAACACAAACGGATGGCGGCGTTAGGTCCGAATTTGGCCACGCCCCAAAGGAACCTTGTAGAGATTTTTGGATCTATAAAACAACAGTTTATACGTTAAATAAAATATTTTCAATAGGCTAAATGTATAGTCTTCCAGGTATATTTTGGGGTAACTAAATTTCTATTGTTATACAATAATTAATCAATTTTGCTCGTGAAGCAGCAGTTAAAAAGCATGCATTTTATGTAATAAATATTTTTTAAACTTTGTACGAACTGGAACCAACTTTTTTTTTTGAATTCTCAAATAACGTGTAGTAGTGTATGATATTAATAACAATTAAAATAACTGTGCCACTCCATTTTGCAATTCGCTTTCAGAAATCGACAATTCTTGAAGCACGCCAAGGTTTTTGCCGCTGACATGACAAAAACAAAAAATTATAATATTTCTGTTCCCGTCGGATTGACGAAATAAAGTCTTGTTAACGATTCAAGAGACATTTTCGTCATTATAATTTTTTAGAAGACGCATTCAGCTGAAACAAATGTTATTCAGAAAGTCAATTAGAGAATTCAAATTATCATTCGAAACTTTCAAATGGACACTTAGAATATTCAAAGCGTCAGACATTTCAATTATTGGACTATTTTGAATATGTTTTTTAATTCCTGTATTAGCATTATTTAATTACGATATTTTTTAAGCGAAACTTCTTACTTCTTAAGCGATTCGATATTGGATGAGAATTGATAGTGAAATTTCAAGGACGCATTTCGTTAATTAATAAGTAATTTCGTTACATGAGAGAGAAGAAAGATATAACTCGTGTCTCTCACACTAAATCACACTTATTTCTTATACTTTAAGTTTCACTTCTATCACTTGTACGGTGCAGCTTAAGCATTTTTTTTTGTAGAATTTATTTTCATAGGTATTCTAAGAACTATATAAAAATTACATGCGGTCTGTTATAAATATGTTTAAATCGTAGGTACACACATTTCTGATCATAGCTTTTTTATGAATCCACCAAGTTTTCTCGTAATTTCGTTGAAAGGATATTAATAACGCGTTCTTAGTAATCCAGTTTATTTACAATTAATAGAAACTTATTACTGTGGAAATTAAATACGTGAATCTAATAAGTTATAGGTACCTGCAATTTATAGGAATCAATAAAGTTTTCTCGTAATTTTATTGAAAGTATATTAATAACGTGTTCTTAGTAATCCAGTTTCATACTATTAATAGAAACATTACTGTGGGAATCAAATACGTGAATCTAATAAGTTTTGAGTACTGCAACATCAATGAAAACGTATAAACTAGATTGCTTTTCTTACCTGATTGGTACATATACTTATAAATTTTCTTTTTAAATATGTCTGCAAAGATTTAAGGTCATTAGTCCTAAGCAGAGACCGAGCATGGTGCGAAAATTAAGGAATCAGTTAATAATCTAGGGATTGAATTTAAATCATGGCTTTTCGTCAGCTATTAAAAGAAAATTGCTGTTCCATTCATTTTAACCGCAGTATTGTTATTTACTTTTCTATGAAACAGAAGTTTTTAAGCTGTGAAAAATAAACCTATTTTTTTTTTAATGTGTACTATAAAACCTTTTTTATGTGGACTATGGTAGACCTTGTGAAGGCCGCAGGAATCCGTTGGATGCGGGAAGCACAAAACCGATCGAAGTGGAGGTGCTTGGGGGAGTATGTCCAGCAGTGGATGTTTTTCGGATGAGATGATGATGATGATGTGTACTATAACAGCTGCGCCTCGGCCCAACCCTTCGGGAAAACAAGCCGTGATATAAATATGTGTTATAAAATATGCAGGGTTATTTGAAAAACACCAGCAACCTGACCTTAAGAGGTCATTGTACTCATCATTATGAACAACTTTTACTATGGGACCAAACCTGAAATCGTGAAATAAAAATCAGCTCTTCCCTACATTTTGACGAGATAGACGAAGGTAAATGTAGGGAATAGCTGATTTTTATTTCGCGATTTCAGGTTTCGTCCCATAGTAAAAGCTGTTCATAATGATGAGTACAATGACCTCTTAAGAGGTTGCTGGTGTTTTACAAATAACCCTGTATATTTAACATTTATTCAAGATCAGACGATAACAACGTGAAAATCGTTTTTGGATAACACCAAATAAATAAAACTTTTTGTACGTGACTTCAATAAAGTTCGTAGTCGAGTTTAGGTCAGTATGTGTTAACCAAACTCCGTGGCCAAATTATTGAATAAAAAAAAAACCTCCGTCCAATAATGAAAGCGAACACGTTTAACCTGAAACGAGTTTAATGTTGATATTGCGACGTCATTGATTGTTTTTATTTACTTTTATTACCATTGAAATAGGCTCTGACTCTCGGATCTTATGTGAACCAGGTTTGTGCTGAAATGCGGTCAGTTATGCAACGATTCGATTAAGTCGAGTAAGCGCAACATAAGGTACTTGTAGACTATGCTTTCCGTCCGAATATTAATAACTAGCTTCTGCAGGCGACTCCGTCCGCGTCGAAGCCAACTATGCCATAAAACATATCCTATGGCACTCGCAATAGTGTATTCTTTCTATCAGTGAAAGAATTTTTGAAATCGGATGAGGTTTTCGGCGATTACCAACTACATATAAACCTACAAACTTTACCTCTTTTTAATAGTGTAGACTTGTTGATTCCCACCACTTCGTTTGCATACAAATAGGACCTCGGTCACGTTAAACCACGGTCAAGGTTGCAGTTGAAAATTAGTGTTTAGTACAATTTCTGGAGGTCTTTACAAGTTGTGTTCTTTAGAATAGCCTTAATTTTGAGCTTACGGTTTCGGTTATAATCGGAACGAAACCTATAAGAATGTGAACGTAGTGATACTGTGATTGTTATCAGTTGTAGATGCCTTGTGAATAAATAAATTAGAACACTGGACTAGAGTTGCACAAATTAAAGCATTTCTAAAGAACATTGCTCGCGGCTTTCATGTTTGTTTCAGTTTGTCAGTCATGGAATTTTTTGTGCCAAAGTATAAAATGAAAAGTTCAGTAGTAGCAAACATTAAGCTGTATTCTCCGGTGTAAACTCGTTAACTGGGTAGTTTAACGAGTTTGTAGGTAAGTTTGTTTTGAGGGATGAAATTGTTCCTTTTTTGTTTTACTTAGCAGTTGTTAGTAGCTGCTGGCTGTTTGTAATATAATGTAATACTGCCAATACATGTAGCATAAACAGCCTCTATCATTCCCACTGCTGGGACACAGGCCTCAGGACTCTGTGAGAGGGAGTGGGCTATAATTAACACATTGTATATATTTTGTTATCGCTCTTATTTTATATATTGTCGACTCACGGAGTCATGATGTAATAGTATAAGTGTATGTATTTGTAATCTCATATTTTAAGTGAACTATTTGTGTTCTTTATGAGAATAAATATCTTTAAACCGAATTAATTACGAGGGCCCAGTGCGGGTTGGTAGATGTCACGTCTTCGATTATTTTGTATTAGGACATACCGGTTTTCTCACGATATTTTCCTTCACAGTTTTCAGAGCAGTTGTGATGAAAATAAATTACACAAAGTAGAGTACTCGCCTAGGTTTGAACCCTCGACCTCAACTCGTAAGTCGGCGCCGTTACCACTGGGCCACCACTGCTCTCATCTGCTATATATGAGTCTTTATTAAAGAAGTATGTACACTCGACTGTAGTACAGAATGACAGAAACTTTGAGTCTATATGGATCAAAATCGAGATTCTTTTAGAACATCGATTATGAATACTGGCCTGGAAGTATACAGAACCAGTGATAGCACACATCGTTGTATATGTAATCAATATAAAATGTTCAACATTATTTACATTAAAGCTTCATCAAAAGCAGAGTTAATTACTCTCCGCTCCATTCATAATTACGGGTATTTTGTAAAGCACACGTTCTTAGTCGTAGAGCTGTTTCAGTTCAGCTTACTTATTGAAAAATGCTTCATGAGTTAAAAGAGCAGGATTTCAACTTCAACAAACTGCTCATTTTATGATTATTATTAGTCTTTTTAAATAATAATCTTACATGTCCATGTAACACACGATATCTTGAAGTTTTTTTAGTCAATTTACCTATGGGCATTTCGTTATAATATAAGGTAGGGCTAACGCCAGCCTGGTTTGCGACCGCCCTCCCACCGGAGTCCAGCGTCAAGCAGCCTGCTGTTTTTCGTCGATGCGTGGGAGTTCCAGTGCCTTAGGCATCTTCTGGGCACGTTCGAGTTCCATCATAGACCCCATCCATCGCTTTCCATCAGGCATGATCGAGGTCAAGAGCAGGCCCATTCAACAATAAATAAATAAATAATATTTGATAGGTATAACTAAAACAAAATGTACCTAATGGTTTTAATCATCAGTAGTAGAAGTATCGTCTTCTTCGTTCTTCGCTGGCATCACTGTATTTCAGATATTGTTGCAAAATTCGCAACTTTCAAGGTGTCGTCGGTGGCAGCGCAGATGTCACTTTGAGTGTATGTTTTGGGAGGCAGATATCAGGATAGGAGGTGGAGCATGGTTTGTGACATAACTCCACAATCACACCCTACTGCCGTCCCATCGAGATAGCCCCACTTTACCAGGTCGGAGTTAGAGCGGTTCCGCACTACGAAAAGAAAGATCAAAAAAGATAAAGATCCGACCTCAATTGGAATTGGGAATGTTTTAAATTCTGACGGATAAAGTTCGGATCTAGTGCGCAACCCCTCATATAAATAGGACTACGGTCACTTCGGACCGTCATTTCTCGGATTCGGATCGAAATTAGTGCGGAACCGCTCTTACTCTTCCCATCTGTGTAATCATAATTTATTTTATCAACATCATAGTACAGGCACTGATTTAATAGAATGCATAATCTGATATTAAGAAAGGTGTTTCAGATAGGAGGGTCGTGACTTACGGATCACCCATGTGAGCTTTTAACAAGTGCTTAATTCTATTTATGGTCGATTTTTCAATCGAGAGATAATTTTTATTCCTGGTATAAAATTGATGTCTGACAGATTTTGTATGGAAGAAGAAGAACTGTCAAAAACTCAAAATTATTCCTCGGATAAAAATATCTGGCGTTGGAAAAATCAGGCCTTAAATACATAACACATTATACCTATTAAATAATTACATAGCATAAAAAATACTCCTTTTATTTTATACATTGTTTCGTGCGTGCGTGCGTGCGTACGTAATTATCTGTCAAACTTTATTAATCATGTAGATATTTTCATATACAGTAGGTGTTTAAAACAAAACACTAGCAATCGGCCTTGTACGTCATATAAACTGAACTGAGGCAAGTTAACAGCCGGTATATGAGTAGGTACTTGGTGATTGGGTACCTTTCTTTGACCGCACTTTACCTTGGCACCACATGTTCAGTCACGTGCTTTACTTTCGATCATACTCCAAATTATCTGTCCTTGGATGTTCGACAATCGACTTTTAGGCCTATTAATAGTCGTCGATAATAATTACGACACTGACTTGTTCTAAGTCCATAAATCAAGTAGTCAATTATGATGATATGTAGATCTATCATACGTATAATAAATTAAGCATTCACATTCCTTGTTGGTTTATGCTCAATAAACAATTTAACACGATTCATAATCATTACAATAGCAACTTTACCCTGTCTTGAGGTGTGCGAAATTAAATATTTTCTTGTCTTTTTGGGCGACAACCTCGGGTCCAGTCCCGCGGGGTAATTGCATAACACACTACTGACAATTGATCGCAATTTCTTTCATTTTGACAGTTCAGCCACGTTCGTTGCGTTATTTACGTTGTTGAGCAGACAAATTTAGGTAACATATGAAGCAATGGAATAGAAATATTATCCAAAACTCTCGAATTGTTATTGAAGTTAGTAATCAGAGTACCTAATAACTTACTTATTTTTTCTATAGTAGAGTCTCTACTAACAAAACTGTATATTACTATATAAGTAGGTACCTACCTAAAGAAACGGATTTGGAAACGGCCTTGTAAAATTGATAAGGCCTAAAAAACATTTGCCTGTATTGGCAATACTCCCAAGTTTAATAGGTATTCTTGTTGTTATAAACAGTTACTTTTTCAAACACCCACGTGCTGAGCAGTCAGTTGTGCAATGGATCGTGGAAAGTCGAGTTTTGCAATATGTGCATACAAATTGTATTACGCACTAGGATATTTTACGGTTTCCGTTCACTATCTCTAGCTTGATGTTTTTAAAGGAAATTGTTTATAACTTTGTAACGCTCATAAATACTCTTACATGATGTATTTCTTGGGCAATGTGTTTTATTTATTAGCTGTATAATTATTTTCAATGGAACCATTTAAGATTATTTCCTCGGATTAAACGTGGTGCCTCTACTTTCTACGGCTAAACATTGAAATTTCTTGCATTTTCCCGTGTTTCGGACATTGTGTTTGGTGGTTAATAAATAAGCATTGATTAGGCTTTTTGTAGGCAGGTATACGACGTCATAAATCATTCAATATCAGATAGGATTGCGGTCAATTTATGTGTCAGATTTTGTCGATGAAACTTTTTTCTCATAATATCTACGATTTTTAGGGATATTATAAATTGCATATCAAATAAATAATCGCCTATCAATACATACTCATCATTTATATTCTTTTTTACATCAAATAACTTACTTTACTATTTTGATTTGAGCACATCGGGGTACCTAACTTAACTAAAACAAAAAAAAAAAAACTAAAATATAGCGTCGAAAAATTCATCCGCATCGCTGTCGACTGGTAAAGTACCCAAGAGACTGGCGGCATTACCACGTTGAATAGCAATGCTTAGCCTCTGGCCAAGGTAAAAGCCAGCCCTTGGGTCATGGGAAGTGTCAACCAGTCGTTTTGAAATTTCCTTAAAAAGAACATGAGCATTCGGACCCCACGGCCCGAGGGTTTCAACCCCCAAACGGCTCGAAAATATAACTTCCGCTAAGGTTATTATATTTTCGCCGCTTGAGGTTTTCCGCAGCAGCAGCGCCAGCACAGCATGCCGAGCCAGGAAGATGGGATGGCGCAAGAGTATCGACACACGTTGCGTCCCACACTAAAGGCCTACCCAACTTCCATGGAAATAAAGACATACCGTCCGGACTCTTGCCATCATCGCGTGCCAAGCCATTGGGTTCTAATACAGCTGGAACGCCGACGGTGACAAGAGCTCGTCGAATGATGTCATTAATGTTCGCGTGCCGCGCTAAACGACCCGCACTTCGGCTGCATGAAAGGCCGTGGTGTCCGAGGCTGTTGACATCTTCGCCACAGTGACAACGATGAGGAGAACAGCAAGGAGTGCCTAGCCGAAGGGAAGCAGCGAGGCGAAAAATAGTGTCGTCGAACAAAGTGCCTATGTTCGACGAAGGTAGTGCAAGAAGCCAAAGACCCGACTCCCACCTACCCACAGCCAGCAGGCGCGCATGCTCCGCAGAAGTAGCAGACGATTCAAGTAAATTGTTCTGTACTACTCTGCAGAGCGGCTCATCCCACCGTCTTTGGGAAGATGGATTGTCGGGTAGATCTATATTCGGGCAAGCGAGTCTCCAGGCATCCATAGCCTCGGTGAAACACGGCACATCAAAATCAATCATTGTGGATTTAGCTAGGATTTTCCTGATTAATTTATCAGTGCCGTGGACCGAGGATATGAAAGCCGGTAAACTAATACTAGAAATTTTGTGGACGCCGAGTCCCCCCATACGAATGGGAAGATTAGCTTGTGCCCAAGCTCGGTCGTCCATGGCCACATTTAAAATAGAAGTTAATGTATGCCTGATAATTTGATAAATTTTATCTAAAAGGTGAGTGTGCTTCCATAAATGTGAAGCACGAAGGAAATAAATTAATTTAGGGCCAAAACAGCAGTAGCGGATTAAAGTTATGGCCGAATGCATATTAATTTGGAACAATCTACCCGAAACATCATTGAAATTTTGGATTTTTTCCTCAATAAAAACGGGAAAGGAATTGTCAAAGATTGGACACCCAAGAAAGTGAAGAGAGCTTTTTTCAATAATTTTGATTTCTGGAGCTATTGCGTTGAATTTGGGAAGTGTCAGATGTCTGTCAGTATTGTCCGTTAAGTATAATTCACATTTCGAAAAATTGAGATCAAGGCCGATGGAATGAAGTTCATTTTTAAAAAATTGAAGGTCCTCTAATACAGTTTCTGCATCGCCTCCCAAGGTTCCATCATCGAGATACCAAACGTTAAATTTGGAATTTAGCTGACGAATAATAGGGTGAATGGCTAAACTAAAAATCACAGACCCAAAAGGGTCACCTTGTTGACAGCCAACAGCAGATTCCAAAAGGTTGTCCCGATAGAGTAATTTAGAAGGGTGTCTAAAAATAAAAATAAACTAAATGTTTAACATAACTCACACTGCAGATAATTCGAAATTATACATCAATATGACATTACTTTTTTCCTCATAATGCAATACAGTTAAATTTATTTTTGTACATAAATACTACATACATAGCATAAATACTGACTGCACAGCAAATTTTCCATATTTTATTTCAAATTTAAATTTAATTCGCATAATACTAAACGACGTCAGGGGCACCCCGAGGTTCGGTTTGGTTAGGTTCCTTTAAACCCTGTAGACAGAAATAGGAGCCCCGCGCAGCGGGGCTCCGTCGACCTGACGTAAAAATCGCTGTACGCTACGGAAATAAATTGCAGTGTGTTTAGTGATATTTTGAGTTGAATATTTTGCTGTGCAATCAGTAATTTTGATGGGAATTCGGAATCTTATTGCATAGAAAAAGGATATTTTTTTATTTGCGTTTAAATACTACCCCAATTTTTATAATTTTCCGCGCAAAACCCTTCAGATCACCTAATCAAAAACTCAAATTAAAAAAAAAAAAACCGTAATAAACAACTATGAAACTAATTTGGAAATGTCGAATTACTTTAAAAGCGTAGATGTTTATGTCCCTGACGCAGGAGTAGAATATAACAGGATAGTTACCGATATACGCAAACGCAGTAATAGCAAAAAACAGGTAGGAACAATAATAACACTAAGCTTTATTGAAAATAAAACTAGGCTTAAAATTGGAACAGAATAGGTTTATAGATAAACAGGAAAAGCTATTATATCTTAGGAATATAAATAGGTACCCACGTGGTGAAACTTGTAATAGAAAAACACCGTTGAATAAGAATTGCAAAACAAGGAATTTGTCGGAACAAACCTTGGATCAATACGTGCTTGCCTTCTTTCAATAATTTAAAAATCAATCTCGAAAAAACAAAAATTATGTTCTTCAGTCAACGGTTAGAAGCACCAAATATTAATGTTCAACACAAATTAAATGTTATAAAAAATGTAGAAACATCAAAATTTTTAGGTGTAACCATTGACAAACGTCTGAACTGGAAAGCACACACAGAAGAATTAAATAAAAAAGTATGTTCTTCTGCCTATGCCCTCTATAAGCTAAAACCTATTATAAGTACCAATGCGCTTATAACTGCCTACCATGGTATTGTCGGCTCCATATTGAGGTTTGGAGTTATATTTTGGGGAAACTCTACCAATAAAGAAATCATATTTAAGTCACAAAAAAGGTGTATTAGAGCTATGTTTGGTTTGAAAATAACAGACAGTTGCAAACAATATTTTATAAAATATAACATTTTAAGTCTGCCTTCCTTATTTATTTACGAAACAGCAAATTTTATACGAACCAATCCTAACCTATTTAAGAAACTGTCGGACGTCTCTATTCGTAATCGACGGGATAATAATAAACTATGCGTACCAAGATCAACCACGGCATTGATGCATAAAAGTATTTTTTGTTTAGCACCAATCATTTATAATAAAATCCCAAAAACTATTAGACAAATGCCTACTGCTTTGTTTAAGATACATTTTAAAAAATTTCTCATAGCCAAATGCTATTATACCATATCGGAATTTTTAAATGACCACAATTAATTATAAATATAGATTCCTATAATTACGATATTTCCACATGTAACTCTTAAATCTGTAAAAACAATACTCCACTTTTTTTTTCAATTGGCATTAGGATGAAGTTATTAAATTTCATAATTTGCTTTGTGTAGATTCAAATTTCTTATGGTTAATTCTAAGCCAAAATATGTTATTTTGTACGCCATAAATGGCAAAACATGCAGATCTACCTATTATTTTAAGACCTTGCACATATTATTTGATGTATACTCATGTTTTACAATAAATATTATTCTATTCTATTCTATTCTATTCTATTCAAGATAATAATAGAACCAAACATCACAACAGGCAACATTATTGAAATTTGCTCTGATTTCTACCAACCCTTTATTCGGACAGTTCTAATTCAGAAACAGAAAATTCTACCTTTTCTATTTTTATAATACAAAATAAATAGGAGAAAAATAATCAATCATTATCTTATTCGAATAAAACGAAGAAATTGAAGTTTATAAAAAAAGATCTAAGTTATTCTTATGCTGATTTCGTAGTTTAAACTTTGATTTCCTCGAAGGGAGTAACAAATGTCACGACATTGAAATATGGGGTTAGCAGACGACGAAGCGGACAAATTCCCAAAAGCCGCTCCTCTTTTGAAAACAGCGTTTTTCATGGACGATCTCATATGGTCTGTGGCTACTGTTGAAGAAGCGCTTGAGCTGCAGAAGGAGCTCATGGACTTATTGAAAGCTGCTGGCTTCATACTCCGTAAGTGGTCTAGCAATTGCCCGCAGGTTGTCGAACATCTAGATGAAGCTCATCGCGAAACGCCAGTTGCATTCGACGATGAGACGAATTTGTCCATAAAAGTGCTTGGGCTTCAGTGGCTACCGGCATTTGATGCATTCTCCTTCTCTATTACTCCGTCTAGCTCAGTGATTACAAAGAGAACGGTTCTATCCCAAATAGGTCGTCAGTTCGATCCACTAGGTTTCGTGGCTCCATGTATGTTTTATGCAAAATGTTTCATGCAGGAACTTTGGGCTCGCCAGTTAGACTGGGATCAAAGCTTGCCATTAGATCTCGAGGCTCAGTGGCAGTTATACATCAAGGAACTTCCATTATTGACAAATTTTAAACATAAACGGCATGTCAAGGTAGTGCATCATACCTACTGTCAGATTTTAGGTTTCTGTGACGCCTCAACACTTGGGTATGCTGCTGTTGTTTATCTTCGAACTAAGAATGCGGATGGTGACACCAAAGTCAGTTTAGTCATCGCAAAATCTAAAGTCGCGCCTTTAAAGACAGTCACCATTCCTTGTCTGGAACTCATGGCTGCACACTTGCTAGCCAAGCTTGTCAAGTACGTCCAATCCATTCTACACAATCGACTTGAGATCAATGAAACATTGTTGTTCACGGATTCTTCCGTAGTGCTTGCCTGGCTCAATACTCCCAGCTACACACTCAAAACATTTGTGTCCACTAGGGTGTCCAAAATCAACGATAGTGTGCCCAGTGAATGCTGGTATCATGTTAGTGGTGTGTCGAATCCAGCTGATATTTGCTCTCGCGGCGCGTTACCATCCGTATTGCTAGCGACACACGAATGGCTCAACGGGCCTGACTGGCTCAATCTTGACCCGGTACAGTGGCCAATCAAAACCATGAGTGAATTCCGTGACTGCAATCCTCCTGAACTTAAGTGTCCCAAGACGGTCCTCGTTTCCACTGAAACAACAGATGATTCACTTTACAATCTCACAGAAAAGTATTCTAGCTTCACTAAATTGCTCAACATTGTTGCTCGGTGTTACCTGTTCATCCATAATTGCAGATCAGCTGTTCAGAAGCGTAGATCACTCTCGGTCAGTGACCTCAGACAGGCACATGATATTCTAGTAAAATCAGTCCAAAAACATCATTTCCCGAATGACATAGTAACTTTATCAAAGGACGGTCACTGCAGTCAATCCTTGAGAAAGCTCAACCCTTTCATAGATTCCAACTGTTTCCTCAGGGTGGGGGGTCGACTTTCCCAATCGGATCTAACTTACGAAAAGAAGCATCCGCTTCTCCTTCCAAAGAAATCTCACTTTACAAGTATCTTAATCGATCACTTTCATAAACTTCATTTACACGTGGGTCCACGCACTCTTCAAAGTTTAATCAATCAAAAATATTGGATCATTTCAGCGCGTAGTGCTATTCGATCACGTACAAGTAAATGTATGTCTTGCTTTAGGGTGTCTCCTACAAATCGACAACCTATAATGGGTGAACTGCCTAAGTTCCGCACTCAAGATATTCATGTCTTTCATACTGTTGGTGTCGACATAGGCGGACCTTTTCCTACCAAGGAGTCAACTCGTAGAAACGCTCACGTATCCAAATCCTATTTGTGCGTATTCGTATGTTGTGCCACACGAGCGGTACATTTAGAAGTCTTATCTTCTCTGAGTACAGAGTGTTTTCTCGCATGTTTCGACCGTTTTACGGCAAGAAGAGGTTTATGCTGTTCCATTGTATCCGACAACGGCACCAATTTTGTCTCAGCTGGCAAACAATTAAAAGAAGTTACTGACTTCCTTAATACTGATTCGGAAAATCTATCCAGAGGCTTCGTCTCTCGTGGAATTAAATGGAGGCACAACCCTCCCACAGGAAGTAACTTTGGTGGACTTTACGAATCTGTGATTAAATCTGCTAAACTACACTTAAAACGTGCCGTTGGTACTAAGGCTCTATCTTTTGAAGAACTCGGTACGGTTTTCTGCCGAGCTGAAGCTGTGCTTAACTCAAGGCCCCTCTGTGCTTTGTCGAGTGATCCTAACGAGTTTGAGGTTCTAACTCCTTCTCACTTCCTCATAGGGAGGGAACTCTTATCGGTACCAGAACACGACTTAACGGATCTGTCTGGTTCTAGACTGAATCGTTGGCAGCTTGTCCAACAAATGTCACAACAATTCTGGAAACTTTGGAGACAAGACTACTTGCATACATTGCAACAACGGCCAAAATGGTTTACCAACTGTCGAAATCTCAATATCGGTGACCTTGTACTTTTAAATTCTGATGCACCATCGCTTCAATGGGTTTTAGCTCGAGTTTCCAAATTGCATAGTGGACCGGACGGGGTCGTGCGTGTAATAAGTGTACGCACTGCCAATAACAACGAGTTTACTCGTCCTGTTTCAAAGGTGAGTCCTCTCCCGTTGGATCAGGACTCAGAATAATTCTTTATTGTATAATTCTAACCGTCATTATGTAAATTCTTGTATGTATGACTTCCTATTATTCTATATTCTACTCCTTATAAAAATACAGTCCACTTGCTATATTATATTTATCTATATAAATCAAATACTTCAAACACACATCGATTCTTATAGTTAATTGCATAATTCAAGGTTCAACAAATTCAAACCTCACTTATCCTGGTATCGTAACTGGGAAATCCTTGCGGATTTCGGTGGGGGGAAATGTTGGGTTTATTTCTTACTGGCTTGATTTGAAACGAACCATGTTTCCCGCCTCAACGCGCTCAACCAATCAGACGCACGGAAATCTGCCAGCGCTCCGCGCGAATGAGCGATAGCGCCACCTGCGCCACCTTGAGAGACATCTTGAAAGAAACGCGCGCGCGGCTCCGTAAAATATTAAGAAAACTCTGAAAATTACTAATTATAAACTGTGAAAACTGTCTAATCCTCTTGTGCTAAGTGCTGTGAACCTCTGTAAATGGATTCCTAGTCCCGGGACAGCGCAAAGCGGTGAAAAGACGTCGGTAAGTTTCTTTTTATCAAGCCAGCTTTTTGTTCGTAAATTCAAATTTAAAGCTATCGAACCACACAGGTTTGTTAAATCGACAGCTGATTTAACAAAAGCTAGCCATCAACTTTTATTCTTAACTATTTCTCATCTAAATAGCTTTTCCGGAAGAATTAGTATAGTATCTAGACCGGCAAGTCGGAGAAATTAAAATGTTCTTAATGTTTACACGTCATTTTTTGCTGTTTGGTTTTGAGTTGCCTTGAGTAACATACTCTACGTTCAATAGCATAAGCATAATTAGCTTATAATGTTCCCACTGCTGAGACACCGGCTTTTTGAGCGAAAGGGTGTGTCAGACTTTTACTGACTAAAACCCACCCGTGTTCCTTCAGTAGCCTGTGCCAGGGGCCACGGTATCTCTTTCGAACAACCCGAGACCCTGGCAGTCATCGGCCCTAGCGGACCCCGTCAGCTAGTGCGGACATCTCTTTGAGGCGCGCGTGGAACAATTACGCGCCGTCGACCCGGGCCTGGTCCTAACCGGACGGTGAACTTGGAACACAGGCCTCCTCTCTGTGAGAAGGAGTGGGCCATAATCCACTATTCAGGCCCATTTCGGGCTAGTGGATGTCACATATCTTCAAATTTTTCAATTCATATCATATCTTCAATTTTCTAGGACATGTCCGGTTCCCCACGATGTTTTCCTTCACCATTTTGAGAGCAGTGCTGATGAAATTTACACAAAGTAAAGCGCCGGTCAGGATGCAAACCCTTGACAAGTTACAATATTAGTAAGTCGCGGCCATTACTAAGCCACCACTGCTCGTTACGTTGAATAATGAAGGGCGAATATAGTGACCCCAAAAGGTATGTAGTTAGAACAGCTATAATAGTGTCATCAATCAATCCTATACTTACAAGCATTGACATTACTAATTAGCTTGACAATTTTATTTTGATTACGTCAAAATTATGGGTTCTATAATGTTACGTACGTAATTTCGGTGTTTATGACCGTACCTAAATTTAGTTAATGACATGATCTTAATCGTAAAATCCATATTATTTCACATTTCAATGGTTTTGTATAACGTCAACACAGGTAATAGTTTATGTACCTACTTGGTTATTAATTTATTTAGTTTAAACACCTGTACAGATGCCAGCACATCAAGCTACTACAATAAGTCTGTCTTTAATAGATTTTCAACTTTATCGCTAAAGCATTTGGTTCTAGGTTGATTGGGAAAATTTGAAAGTTTTGGGTAGCTTGTCTGTACATTTTAGCTGATAATATCTCAGCTTTATATGTAAGTATTTGAGCAGATTGCGTAGTAATTAATGTTTGATTATTACGTAGATGTTGGGTAACTGTGCCCGCGGTCCTATTTGTACCCCATATTTCACCGAAATTCATTCATTCGTTACGGAGTGATTGAATTCCTAACTAACTTACAACAAAGCAATATCTGAACTAAACTATTCTAAACTCACCTCTATAATATTAATAAGGGCTGAGAAATGTACAAATTTACTATAGAGGGTTTATTTTCAAAGACCAGTCAAATTTAAGGGCACAGGTACAGACCATCAAACTGAACAACTTTCTCCATGGGACCAATATCGTAATCGCGAAAAATGTATCAACTGTCTCATACTTAATAACCTGCAATACTTACTCGACCTAAACTTATGGGACTGAATTATTATTCGCGATTACGATGTTGTTCCCATGGAGAAAGTTGTTCGGTTTGATGGTCTGTACTAGAGCTATACTCGCTCTACTCGGAACTTCGCCTCTGTCTTCGTCACTGCGGAAGTTCCGCAAGAAATTGTACCTACTTAATTTTTTTGCGGAGTTGTAACAGAGGTTTATCAGAACAATAACGCGCGAGCAGCGACGCTCGATGACGACTCAGCAGTCGTGTTGCGCGCGAAATGGTCAAGCTCAAGAATCACGTGTGCGCGATGGGACGCGGTTGGGGTGGGGCTGGCGTACTATGTCAATTGTCAATGTCAAATGATACGCGACAGGAATCAACCTGTCCAATTGCTTGGACGTACGAAGTTGTATAATGTAATTCAAATCCCACCAAAAACATAAATAAAAGTAAAACATAAACAAAAAACAAGTTCAATACAAAAATTATGCTTGGCTGTGGGCTTTGCCGCAAAAAGAATGGAGATCTAAATGAATGCCGAGTTCTATGTAAAATCCAAATATGTATTTAAAAGAACAAAATAACATTATGAACAAGAATTAAACTCTATTTCTTTGCTTTATTGGATACCTATAACAATTGCTGTTATTTAAAAATGTGAGATCTTAAAATAGGTTAGATTTGACTTGGCCAGTATTCATTACACCAGTCATTTTATAAAGTAGCAGGTATTATTTAAATATTTAAATATCTGCTTGTAACGGTTCCAACGCTACAATTATTTTTTTTTTGTATGGAGACCCCCCCTATTTTTTAACTTTTTTTATTTTTAGATTTTTCCCTACGCTTAAACACAATTGCCGAGCTTTTGAGATTCCAAATTTCATCTTTCTAGGTCATCTGGAAGTAGGTTAGATTTAGGTACTATATGTCAGTCAGTCAGTGCCAAAATTTACGACTTTTTGACCTTCATATCTTTATAACCGTTTGAGCTAGCTTCATGAAATTTGGGCTTCTAGATGTCCTTATGGATATAATTAAACACACTTAGTTTTATGTGTTTACGTTAAAAAGGTTTTGAGTTATAGAAGGGTCAAAAGTGGCACCAAGTGGTTCGTGTAATATTACACTCGGCGCTGGCTAGCCAGTTCCTTTGCTTGAACTTGGCTTGACACGCTCCCGCGTGTCTAGATTGAACCGCGATTGTAATCCATAAATTACTATTTTTTCTACACCCACTTTCACCTCCGCCTCCGCCTCCGTTACCCCCGCTAAGAAGGCCTCCGTTACAACCCTAGTCTGTACCACGCCCTTAAATTTGGCTGGTCTTTGAAGACTAACCCTGTATACCTCTACTTGTGACCACTAATTTTCTGTCGCGGGCGGGAGCGGTGGAGGTCAGTACTTTGAGAGAAAAGTTTTTAATTAGCAGAACCGTCATACCACAAGTAGAGTACACAAACATAGGGGTTCTTTAATTAGGGAAATTCGTCGGCGTTCTTTTTATTAAATCTGAGCGACGATTTTGTAGCTTATCCATACTAATATTATAAATGCGAAAGTCTGTCTGTCTGTTACGTCTTCACGCTTATACCGCCGAACAGATTTAGATGAAATTTATAGAGATAGTTTGAGTTCCGGGAAAGGACATAGAATAGTTTTTATCCCGATATCCTCACGCGATCGACACTTATGCGGGTGAAACCGCGGGGCGCTGCTAGTAACTTATATAAAAGCCTTTCTGGGGTTCCTGCCTACAGAAAGGACAGTACTTCTTGTATAATTTGCGCAGCCTCGTAGAACATTCATCTTCCGTTTGAAGTACAACTTATAAAATATCCTTAAAGACCGTAATTTCATTTGAATTTAGTTTAATTAGTCTTGTGACATTTGTTTTTTATTTAATTTTTCTGTTTCAATTTTTTCCACGTCATTTAAATACTTATCTTTATTTTATTTTATACCATAGTCAGTTGTTACCTTATGTGCGAATATTTTATTGTGATGTTTATTGTATTGTTCTGCAATGTGCATAAGTGATGTATTTACACAGTATTAAAGAATCGTGATTGCCTATTGTGAATATTCTTGTAAATAGGTATGTCCAATAAATACATAATTATGATTTTTTTAAGTGGGAAATGAGAAAAATCATGCCTACCCATTAAACAGAATAGAATATTGCACCATTGGATATTACCTACTACATACCTACTGTAACTTCGTAGCGTAGGCGAGGTGATTTTTTCCATAAAAATGGTTTAAATACTTGTACAGTCGCCGCCGCCGGCACGTAACTTGGCAAGAGTCGTTAGATGCGTTTTTCCTTTCTTTAACTTTCTTGTAAACAGATAATTATGTTTAAAAATAATCTATGGCAATTTAGTATAATGACAAATAAAAGCGACCATTTTCTTGTTGCACTAAGTGTACATGCGCTAACTTGTTCCCATTTCGGCAAAACCTTGCCAAGTTACGTGCCAGCGACTGTAATTTCTTTGACTGGTTACCAAGTAAACGGCGGAACACAGAATGTCAGACAATAAATTAACACATCGAAGGACACTGAACGAGACACAATAGAAGTCGTCGTTTTATTATTATTACGTCGGGAGGCGTTAAGTAAGTGTTAACAGCAAATTTTAGGCATCGATAAAGTTATTGGGAGAAAACCGGTGGCCCAGTGTTAACAGACGAGATTTACGAGTTGTAGGTCGTAGGTTCGAACCCAGACAGGTGATATAATTTTTGTAAATTATTTCATCACCACTGCACTCAAAACGGTATAGGAAAACATCGTGAGGCATGTCCTAGTACCAAAAATTCGAAGACATGTGTCATCTACCAACCCGCATTAGGCCCGCGTGGTGGATTACGGCCCACTCCCTCTCACAGAGAGGAGGCCTGTCTGCCCAGCAGTGGGAACATTATAGGCTGATTATGTATAATTATACAGTTATAGATATAGATAGAATATAGTGTTATAGGTATGTATTATTTTAAAGTTATTGACCCCCATTGTCTTGCTGAAATACACTGCTGAGCAAACCTACAACTATATCTGAAGTAAATGGAACAAGTTATTTTTTAGTTTGGGACTTTATAAGTATTGCTGTACACATTGTTTTGTTTTATATAGTGAGTTGATAATGTGTAGCAGTTGAGTTTATAAACTTATTTATCTACACTAATATTATAAAGCTGATTAAGAGTTTGCTTGTTCGTTTGTTTGGTTGAACGCGCTAATCTCAGGAACTACTGCTTTGAATTGATTTTTTTTTGTGTTATGTTGTCCATTTACCGAGGAAGGCTATATATAACATCACGCTACGACTAATAGGAGCGGAGCATCAATGAAAAATATTTTAGAAACTAAAATAGACGCAATCGAGGAGAGATCTCTAATCTATGCCCAGCAGAAATACAGAAATAAATCTAAAACTATTTGAGGTCATCCCATCGGGCCCGAAAGGGCCGAAGCCTGCCGGGGCAGCGGGATTGTCCGAAAGGGTTACCGCTACCCCGGAACACAAAGGGCTTAGGAAGGAACACGGGTGGGTTTTAGTCAGTAAGAGTCTGACACTCCCTTCTGCTCCACCCAGAGCGGGAGGGGTCATTGGATGATTTCCCATCCACAAAAAAAAAAAAAAGGTCATCCCATCACGTTTACTTTCTGAAGACGAAAGATTTTATGAACACAGGCAAAATTAAATTGCTCCTGGCTTAGATAAACTTAAAAGGGGAAGATAAGTTACGCTCTAACACCGTAAGCACTACATGCAACGAAACTCACACATCTGTGATCACAGTTGCATATTTACAGCTACTGATAGACGAGGTCAGAGATAGGATCCCACAGGATCCCGACCCGTCGTGTGAGTGTAATCGCGTCAGCCGCCGAAGGTTTACGATTATGACTGATGTTTTTTTTTTTTTTTTTTTGTGGATGGGAAATCATTTAATGACCCCTCCCGCTCTGGGTGGATCAGAAGGGAGTGTCAGACTCTTACTGACTAAAACCCTTCCTTAATTAGCCCTTTGTGTTCCGGGGTAGCGGTAACCCTTTCGGACAATCCCGCTGCATGACTGATGTTGAAGTAGCGTTAGCGTTAGTCGCGCGATGCGTCGCTTCGTGTCTCTTAAGCCTGATTTGTGTTATCTATCTCGCACGCACAAAAAGTACGAAGCAAACAATAAGTAAAATTATAATTTTCAATAATTTAACATTTTTGAGTGTAATTAGGCGTGAACAGTAATCCCATGTGTCTGAAATTATTGAGCTGTATCGACATGCGCCGTTGAGACGATGGACCGCGTGTGACTGAGTGGCACTGTTTCCAGTGGACTTGGTTCAGTAGGACCGATCAAGTGTATAACGTATCTTCCCTTTTTAAGTTTAATCTAATGTTCCTGGTCATTAATAAATAAGTTTACTCGGTTAAGAAACAAATTACGGCCTGAAAATGTAATTAACAACTTCAACGTTCAAGTTTAGTAATAATAATAAATCGTTAATTTACCAAATAAAGTTTTGTTACATCTCTTTTTTAATACAAATAATATTTGTAACAGACCTTTTTGTTGTCTCTACAATAATTTACTTTTTGTTTTTCCAGATTTTTCTTTCACCTTTCTAATTCTCCTAAAACTTATTCGTTGTTTATTCCAACGCAAGGGTTTATTTTAATCAATCATCCAACACCTACGAGCATAAAAACACGAAACAAATTGGATGGGTAACACTTTTTGCATCAGCAAATTGAAGTGTGTTCACCGGAGCTAAACTGAGTTAATTAAAAGCTACCAGTTTCAGGGCCACAGCGGTGACCCCGGTGATCGACATACTTACTAAGACAATTTTTTTTAAAAGGTGACTAACTTATGCATCGTCTTTTTGCCTGTTTGTCTGGGTAAGGTCCTTTATACACACACGTTTTTCTTGCCGTGAAAAACAAAAGTGTATTTGCCGTGACGCTCGTCAGTGTTGTGTGGATCACTATGGAAGCTTGTTAATGGACACGTTTTTTCTACGACGCGGTTTTTACACCGTACCGCATTGAAACCGTGCCGTGTACAACGGGTCTAATAATAACAAAACCCGATCACCAATCGATCACCATCCTTCTGCCAAGTGTGACGTGTATGTCAGTACCTATATCTGTTTATCTATATTATTTACAGCGATGTTTCGAGTAGCATGAGCATAATTAGCCTATAATATTCCCAGTGCTGGGACACCGGCTTCAGGCTTTCTCTCAGTGAGAGGTAGATGTCACATGTCTTCGATTTTTTTGGTTCTAGGACATGCCGGTTTCCTCGCGATGTTTTCCTTCACCGTTTTGAGAGCAGTTGTGACGAAAAAATTTATACAAATAAAAGCACCTGACTACTTTGGACCTACGATCTACACCTCGTCAGTCGCGACGATCACCATCCCTCTGCCAAGTTTGTTACGTGTACGGCAGTATTATCAACAACTGCCTAGCAATTTCCGAATAATTTTTGGGGTCGGTGTCTAGTCTAATCGGATGCAGCTAAATACCAGTATTTTACGTTGTGCGACTGTGTATGGCAGTATCTCTGTTTGAATATATTAATTTCAACGATGTTTCGACTATCAATGGTTACATGCCATGTGAAAAATACAAGATGGTTGACCCTTCCTCCAACATATTATTAGGAATCTCACTACCTTATAAATCCCACGCCCCGCCTTCCGTTGTCCAAAGGAGTATCGAGTACCTTTATGTGTCAATGACAGTCGAATCCTTTAGCTTTTGCCTTGCTTTTGACCTATGACGTCTTAGAAATGCTCCTGTGTCAAATCAACTGAAAATTTTCCTTAAATTCTGTTTTAGATACCTAAATGTTCATGATAGAAACCTAAAAGTTTATTAAAAATATTCTACAACTTTGCATTGCATATCGATGGCAGCAAAGTACAAAGAGTCAACTGTACTTTTTTTGAATTTCACTTTTTGTCATAATTCGACTCAAAATTCTGTTTTATCATAGGTTTTTTCTATCTAATTCTTATTTATTATGTTCAGTATATAAAGACAACTATACCTATTTTTCACAAAGTGATGAAGTAGACACGGACATATACCATAACAAAGATATCAGTCACATAGTTGTTCTAACATGGGTTTTTTAAAACTTGCGTTACTTATTTTAGTTCAAGAACAATAATAATTTACGTCTGCGTTACAAATAATAATTAAATAAGGAAAATAATTAAGTACATACCTTTATTTATTATAGCAATAAATAATGTAAAATACTAAAATAATAGTAATAATAAATAAGCTTAAGCAATTAGGAATTCCCCCCGTAGAAGCAGCCATTGCAGTTGACTCATTTTTAGTTTTCTTTTTTTTTATACGAAGTAGATAAATACATTCTACCGAATTTGAGAAAAAAATATTTACTAGAGTAATTGGCTTTAACCATTTCCTTGATAATGCATTATTTAATAAATGTTGTAAAATAGAAGAAGATAGCTTTGTTTATCTATTAATTATCATAGTTTTGCGTTGATAAGGCTCTCTTGTATAATCATGATTTTGTAGATAACCGTTTATACTTTGCGGCCGTTGACATAGATCCGTTTATCAGGAACCAGTTGTTACCCGCGACTTCGTCTGCGATCCAGGATGAAAAGTAGCCAATTTCTTTGGTCTGTTTGTGCCAAATTTCATTCAAATCCTTTCAGCCGTTTTAACGTGAAAGCGTAACAAACAAACTTACTTTCGCATTTATAATATTAGTTAGGATAATAAGGTCTGTCCAACCTAAATCTAACTAAATAGGTACCAATAAAACAGTAAGTTTTAATACCTAATTCTTGAAACACTAGGGACAAATAATAACACAGACTGTTTAGTTCGTTAGAACTTGATTTACGAGCTGGCTTAATGTAAGTACGTAATGAAAAGAACGTGACTGTAATTTTTACAGCCTGTTACAAACATTGCTCTAAATCGTTGTGATTAAACCGAGCAAAAGTAATTGTAACAGTTCCATTGATCGTTGAAAAGTGAAGATGTACAGTAAAGTCTTGTGTATCGATCAATGTATTACTAATGGACTTATTAAAGTGTTTTAGTCGCGATGATAATTATATTGTATTGTGTACGGGGTTCTAGAATCTGAGAACAAGTTCATGACTTGTGCGTGATAATTATATTGAGATCTGTATCTGTGTTGTCTTAACAATTTTGGCTAGAACGCAGCAAAGTCATATAGGTAGATACTTTTTACTACCTACTTACCGCTAACTTCTATCTTTTATGTAGGGGGTTCCTGAAAATAGTCTGATCTAGGAAATAACAAAGGTCTGTCGTGAAACTTTGCCGTGATGTTCCTAGTTTTGCAAAGTTGGCGTATTAAAGTTAGCGGCGGCGGCGACGGTGGTGGCGTTAGTTTGTAGAGCAAAAAATAACATGAGTGTTCATTCTAGTTATTTTAGGACAGACAACGGCAGAGGAGATTACAGATTTTTAACCATCTCAAAAGTTAGTAATATAACCCTCTTTTCTCTGACCGAGGGTAAATCCAATAAATACTATAGTAACGACTTTAATATAAAGTAACTATTCTAACAAGATGAAAGCAATAACTTGTTTCTACTATTTATTGGGTATGGACTGGACACATGTTTTCATAGAAATACGAATCAAAAAGAATCCAATACAGAAACAAAAAAAGTTTTCTTCGGTTTAGAAAAAACTACGTGTAATGTTTTTGAAGTACATTGCTTTCACAGCACTATTTATTATTTTTATTCTATGTTGTTTTTTAACAGGACAAAAGCTTCTTTTTCTCCTCTCCACTCCTCTCTGTCTTGAGCTATTGTGGACGAATCCGGTATGTAGACAACAAGTTCGTTCCGGCCCCATCTTTTTCGTGTGCTCCGATGTGCCTCGATGTCGCTGAACATTTTTTGGGTATATACACATATTGGGGAGATTTGGCCCATGACATGCGGCGAACTTTTGACAATATGGAAACTGAAAATATTTTCACTATTATCAAGATCAATATAAACACTAGGTTAGATTCAGGCAAGTTTGTAGAACGCCCACTAACAGAATGTTTATCAAACTTCAATGTTTATCCATCCATTAATTCCATTTTAATGAAACGTAGGAATCGATTTATCTACCCGTTTCAGACTAAGTAACTATTTGTGTTACTATTTCCGTCTGAGTACCTACTGGGCCAGCGACCTGACGAAGATTTGCTTGAAAATGCATAGAAATAGATAGATTGCAATACACTGTCTGTTGAACAGACAGTGTATTGCTCGCAGAACAGATGGCCGATGGGGTCGAAAGGTTCTGGAGTGGCGACCGCGTACCGGAAGACGTAGCGTTGGAAAGCCTCTCACAAGGTGGACCCATGGCCTGGTGAAGGCCGCAAGAACCCGTTGGATACTAGAAGCACAGAACAGGTCGAAATGGAGGTGCTTGGAGGAGGTCTATGTCCAGCAGTGGACGTCTTTTGGCTGAAATGATGATGATGAACGATACATAATATATTTATTTTTTAAATTGCCCCGTTGGTCTCGTGGTCTCAAGCGCGACTGCTGAGCGTGGGGTCCTGGGTTCGATTCCCGGGTCGGGCAGAGTGTTATTGAGTTTTTCCATTAGGAATTTCTTAGTAACAGCCCGGAATTTGGAAGTGGGCGGTGTGATACCCCCGTGCCTCGGAAAGCACGTTAAGCCGTTGGTCCTGCGCCTGATCTCTCTCCGGTCGTGTCGGATTGCCGTCCCATCGGATTATGTGAGTGAGGGAAGAGGGAGTGCACCTGTGTCTGCGTGCACACTTTTGCACTCTAATATCTCCTGCGTGCCTGGCTAATCTCCGTTGAGATTGGCCACCTTGGCCGAAAATAGTCGGGGGGGGGGGGAGGGGGGCTATTATTATTTTTAAAATTATTTTTAAATTATTTTTATCCTTTGCTTGTTTTCGCCTATGATTCTATTATAAGTATCCTCCTGTGGTGTCCCTCGATATTATCCTGTATCTATGTTTTCTCTCATCAATAAGTAAGAAAATCTAAGGAGCTCGCGAGCAATAATTATAACTTGACCAATTTTCTCTTATAGACATCTGAGGGGCAATTTACTCTCGTAATTTTATGAACGTTCACAGTCTGATTTGTTTCAATCTGTCAAAAATACCTCAAAAGTCCCAACAAACATTTTTGATAAGTTTTTGACATTCAATCGATGTCAAAAACTTGTCAAAAATGTTTGTTTGCGTTGAGATGAGATTACGACTAGATTTTGAACGTTTTTAACATTTTCAACTACTTACGGGGATTGGGCTTCTGCAAGTAGGTAGGTACAGTCGCGAACAGATAAACATCATGTCCAATAACACACGTGTTTACTTAGAGAGGTCACTTTGCAGGTCGAACCGATACAATAAAACTTCATTGTCCATTGGAAAACAACAAGTTGCCGGTTCAATTATTTTTAATAAGAAGCTGTATCTTATTTGACATCGGTAATGTGAGAGTTTTTACTGCAGCTTGTACGGGAAAATACTGTAATTATACGATTTTAGAAATAAAATTCAAGGTTGACTCTCAAAAGCGTACAAGAAAAAAATATAAACTGCATGTTAAGTAATTGAAAACTATATGAATATAGCTATTTTCGACAGTTTGGTCGAAAATAGCTATATTCATATAGTGTGACTGAAATGGTTCAATTTTAATCCAACTTTCTCTAATACACATGGCGACACATCAAGCTATAAATTTCCAGTTATAGCTTTTTTTATTATTTTTTTTTATGGATGGGAAATCATCAAATGAAAAATAAAGCTGATCTCACAATGTATAGGTTTTTCGTAGAATCAGAAGTCAGCTTATTCTGGTTATGTATAGCGTGCTGTGTAGCCGTGCGTACAACAACATCACTACATAGTATAAAACAAAGTCGCTTTCTCTATCCCTATATCCCTATGTATGCTTAAATCTTTAAAACTACGCAACGGATTTTGATGCGGTTTTTAATAGATAGAGTGATTCAAGAGAAAGGTTTATATGTATATATAGTAGAGATATAATACATGTATAATATAGTAGAGAAACACTGATGATTTTAGAGGTTTCTAATGTGATGTCGTAAATAAACCCTTTTTTTGCGCTTACATTGCAAACGCTGGCTGAACCCTATGAGATACTTCAAAATAATGTACTACTGTATTGTACACCTTAAAAAGGTCTACAAAAAAGTCAGTGATGGTTTATGTCTATCTCTTAGGGATAACCCACAATAACCATTTTTTTTTTACTTTACTTTTTACGAGAAATGATGGCTTATTTACGAAGCGATTTTAAGCAATACAGAATTAATCCTTATCCAAATAAGTACCTTAAATACATTGTGCATTTAATATAGATTAATATGGCTCTTTACAGCATGTTATTTAAATTAACATTTTCGAAGATATTACATATTTAAAATGCAGGGACATAGCGGTTGCTGCGGTATCGGCGGCAGGGGCTGGCGGCAAGTTAAAAAAAACATTAAATTAAAATGATTAATTATTTAATTAAATTTATTAAATTGCATTGCACCCGTGCGAAGCCGGGGTGGGTCGCTAGTATATTATATTCTGAATTGTTCGATTATGTCTCAAGGGCATACACTTTATTTTATACGCTGTGTTTTGTGTCATTTGTTCATACACGGTGGAAGCGACAATACGACAGTAAATTAAATTTCGTATAATATCGTAATACCATTTCGTATGTTCCCAGTTTGCATGCAAAAATTCAACCAAATACTGGATGACATCGACACGGAAACTAAGCTGTAACCATTAATTCAAGACTCCATGCGTAAAAATATTTCGTCGGTTATCAAAATAAAAATCTGCTGTTCCATAGAAAAGTGTAATACTTATGCGGTCAAAATGTATGGAGTAGCAATTTTTTTTAAATAATCACCTAAACTAATTTCTAGAACGTAAACGCAACGAACTGAGCAAATTTATTTATTTACTAGCTAACCCCGCAAACGTCGTTTTGCAAAAACAAAAAATAGATAGTTAATAGCCGATTCTCAGACCTACCTGATATGCACACAAAATTTCATACAAATCGGTCCAGCCGTTTCGGAGGAGTATGAACACGAGAATTGTATATATTAGATTTACTTTTACCACTTACATTTGTTTTTACAGGTGGGAACCCAATACAACAATGTAGTCACAATTTCCACACTCGGGGAAATCACCCAAAAAACCAATTTGATACCAACACCAACAAAAATGAAATGTTTTAAAACTGTCCTATTTTAACTGACAGGGTTCAAATTTATACCCGTCGATTTTCGTGTCTACACAAATCATACAGAGGACAGTAATTAAATGTCACCAAATTAAAAAACTTACGTTGAAAATAACATCATAGATTGCGAGCGATGGTCTATTAATACATACATTGGTTGGCAGATGTAGAGATTCGTTGAACGACGCAGCGTTGAATAAAAACCGTTCAATGAATGAAAGGTTTACGTTGCAAGTTGACAGTAGTTGCACGTTAACTCGTTGACAAATTTAGCTAGTTGATCAAATAGTTGACGAACGTAAATCAACGTTGACGTAACGTTAACGGAAAAACCGTCAGTGACCCATCACTACCATGGTAACAGGTTGTGTGTCGATACCATCCTGTATGATACAATAGTTTAGTCACCATAGATAGTCAAGGATTAGTAAAATCCATCGTCTGCTCATCACTTCTATTTTGTGTATTACAAAATAACATTTTTTTAATATAAATGTTAGGATTTATTTTATTGTTCCTAATTACTCTTAAGCATTAGTATTGCTAGTATTATTTGTATAAAGCGTGGGTGGAGAACTGTGAAAATTCTATCTTAGAAATTGGGAAATTCTCAATCAGATTAACATACTAATTAGGCTTAATCAATCCAGCACAAATACCTACCTTACAAGATAAGCCTGTTGTCTGTAAAATCGCAATCACTCTCTCAATCAATCAGCGTGTTAATTATTTCTGTTGACAGATAAATTGTCTGCTAGGTATATGAAGTTTAAGCTAACATAATTATAATTAATAGCTAACAAACGGTCGATTTTAGCGTCACTATCCCTATGTTTTACTTTATTTGGGAGATATTTTAATTCGTTTTATGGGTAAGTTTAATAGGCAACATTTTTCCTCTTGAAGATCCCCACAGCCCTATTCTCGGTAAATTTTATTTGTTTTTGATCGATTGGTCTGTTATTTTTTTATGTTTAAGTAACTAAAAGACTTTTTTGCGGATGCACTCGTATTGAACACAATAAAAAAAAATTTTCATCAAAGAATAACTAGCAAGGTTATTGCGTTCTACGCACGACGTTGTTACGTAATCATTTTGTCGTGTATTTTTATGAGAACACAGTGTGATCCCGTTGCAGGCGCGGTGACAGTAATGTGCTCGCCTGTGCCGCCACGCTCCGTTTCCGACAACTTGTTCGTTCAGAAAATTTTCTAAGAAGAACTAAATGTAATAGACGCGTTAACTAGGTATATGTTCAATTTTTGAGAAGAAGAAGAAATGACCAGAATTGTCCTGATTAATAAAACTGATTAATTTAGTCTTGGAATTACCTATTCGGAATTAAGCACTAGGAAGTGGTGAAGGGCGGGCGTTTTAAGGGGACTGTCTTTTGTAATTCTTGACGTTCGAAAAGTGCTGATTCTCAGCCTAGTTTGAATAAATGACTTTTGATTTTTTTTTTATTGATAAACAATTTATCCTTTATCAGTAAACACAACATACATAATGAGTCTATAATATTCCCACTGCTGGGACACAAGCCTCCTCTCCTTGAGAGAGAATGGATGAAAATCCACCACGCGGTCATATGTCTTTGAATTTTTGGTTCTAGGACATGTCGGTTTTCTCACGATAATTTTCCTTCACCATTTTGAGAGCAGTGGTGATGAAATAATTTACTTAAAGTAAATTGCCTATTTGCCTGTCTAGGTTCGAACCTACGACCTACAACTCGTAACCACTCGACCACCATTACTCTAACTCAACCACACAACATGTTTGGTAATAAACACACTGTCAAGTTAATACATATGTCAAGTTAATAATTACGTAAAGAAAGACTATAAATATGACAACAACTTTCACAGTGATATAATGCGTGTCAATATCTATTGAGTGTTCTTAATTTTAAACAAGTTTGCATAATTAAAAGGTTTGTCCTTTTTGACGAATGATTGGCAAGAAGTAGTAAGAATCATGTTCTGTTTATACTTACGTATAATCCTTTAACCCTTTAACTAACGCTTATATTAAATTAGCTCGCGAAACTTCGCAGACGTGATGGGTATCTTACTTGATAAAAAATATAATTGGATAATTTTAAACGACCCCTGGTAGAGCAGTTACTAGAAGGAGTTTAGAAAATCAATTTATTTGTTTTATCGGGTTTCCTTAATGATACCTATCATGTATGTAAAATTAACACAACAAAAACTGATTTTCTAAACTCAAACAACTTTACCTACCTGCGGTCGTTGACCCGAAAAAATTATACCCGATAGCAATGTTTTTTTCCTCTTCATCGAGTTTAAATATCGATTACGTCTGCTGAGTTTCGCTGGTAAATTTAATTGGACCCTGTATACAAAAATATTCGTTCCTGATTGATCCGTTTTAATTAAAAAAAATAAACAACGAAGTCAATGAATAAGTGTCAAGTTTTGCATCAAATTTTTAAAATTTAAAACACTGACAGCTAGCATCAAAACATCTTCGTTAATATTTTTATTTGGCATTCGCTTAATTAGCCACTTGTACTAAACAAAGTTCAGTGAAAGTGTAGCACTCTGAACTTAAAATAGTATAAGTAATTAAAAAGTTTTACCTCGGCAGCCTGTACAGGGCTTTAGTTTTCAACTTGGCTGCACCTAAAAGTTGAACAAGTTTATAACTTTCTCTTCAAAACGAATGGGTATTTATAAGAATATTCAATAACTTTGATGATAAATAGTAAATTCTGGGAAATTTGCCATTACTGGGCAGTATCGCAACAGCGCGTGAAGAGAGCTTTTAAGCTCTGGTCAAATTGAAGCGAATCATGCGCGGCATGAGGGTCAATTAACTTGTACCTGTGGAGGTGTCCAAACTGGCGCGAATAGTCGCGTGGCTTTCTAAATAACCCACGCATCCCGCGTGCGATTCGCCTCAGATTGACCAGACCTTAACTTAAAAGCGAGCAGTGCTACATTACAAGTTCCGAACCATAACAGTCGTTAGAACCGAAAATTCGAAGACATGTGACATCTACCAACCCGCACTGGGCTCGCGTGGTAGATTGCAGCCATAGATATAATAAATTCTGTGATTGCAGCCCCACTCATCTCGAAGAGAGTAGGTCTGTATCCCAACCGTGGGAATGTTATGGGCTGTCTATGTACAGAGGCCAGCACATCAAGCTACCCCAATCTGTCAGATTTTCCCGATTGAATATGAACCTTGTTCCTTTGTGCTAAAGTTGAAAATCTATCAAAGAAATTTGACAGATTGGGGTAGGTTGACCTGCTGGCGTCTGTACTATGCTATGCTTAAAATGCTACATGTATAGTCATTATACGCTTCATGTTTAGTTATGTATTTACAATATTTTTTAAGTTATATTAATATTGTATTGTATGTGTTTATATGGGCCTTAATGCCTGAAATAAATGGATAAATAAAATTATTATAAACAGCCAGCAGAATGTTCTCAACATTACAGGCTCATTATGCTTTACCTGAAAGTCAAATAAAGGAAATCTATTACCTTATCTGGTTAAAACAAAAAGGATTTCATGGTTCTTCCTGCTTAATACGATGAAGAATATAAATGAAAAAAAGGTGTAAAGATAAAAAAATCACACTCAAACCTGGAAGCATTTTTGCTTTATACCAACTTGAAACAAGACTTCTTTTTTATCTCTGCGCTCCAAAAATTGCTTTGTTTCCGCCACGGTTCCTGTTAAAATGCCATTTGTTACAATATTTTCATTATGTGTGTCCGTTTCATGACTGAAACGCTTCCATTGTTTTGTGTTTAAAAGATGACCCCAGAGTATCCTATGGGCACAGAATACATAATAGTACATGAGGTGTACGTATGCATCAGGTTTTTTGATTGGTTGCCAAGCTTCACAGACGAGATACATACTTACACAAATAAACTATCTCCTTTTCTCTTGAGTGTAGAACGCCTAACTCACTCCTTTAGATGCGTTCACGTTCATACGTTTGCTCTTAAACCGATGTCTAATAGTAATTTAACCATCTAATTTAATTTTCACTGCCTTTTGGTCTAGTCGTCGCAAGCGCTATATTGCTACTAGAGTGTGAGGTTCGGCTCCCAGGTCGTGCAAAATTTTGGGTTTTTCTGTCACAAATTTCTCAGTAGCAGCCCGGAGTGCCCCGGAGTCTGGATTAGTGCCCAGTTGATGACAAAGGCTAACTAAGGCACCTACACCTCTGCCTTACCCTTCGGGGAATACAGGTGTGATGATAGCAGCAGCTTTGTTTTCATCAGGATTATAATAGTACGTCGTGGATTCGGTACGATAGTGGCTCTTCTGACATCATCTGTCATCAAAATACAGATTCCTTTGCGGTGATTCCAGTAACTTCGTAACAAAGCTAGAGGGCGCCACTTGCTGCGCAGCTAAATATACACGGACTTACTAAAAATTTACTATTTTAAACACTTCTAAACTAATATTATAAACAGAATAGATATAATTTGATGTTAATTTGTTACGCTTTCACGCTAAAACGGCTTTACGGATTTGGATGAAATTTGGCACATGGGTAGACCATGACCTGGATTAGGACATTATAATACTTTTTATCCCGATATTCCCACGGTATCGAGACTTATGCGTGTGAAAACGCGGGGCGCACCTAGTTACAGATAGATATATGGGAAAGCTATGTAAAGTAAGTGATAAAACAAAGTTTTCTTAACAAACTTTTACAGCAGGAACCACGAAAAGAGCAAATAAATTTCGTTAGTAAAATACTTCAGCCAACGTAATACGTTCTCACTGATAGATATAATTACTCGATCGTTAAAGCAAAACTTCGCTAATAATTACCTTTTATTTAATTTAGGTGCTTTAATTTAGGTTTGCATAATACCCAAATTAACCCTCAACCTGATAATGGTACCGTGATAACGTGAATTGGTGGATACTAAAAATAAAGTGCGAAGACCCTTAATAACTTTTATTAATAGAAATGTTCTTAATTGTACCACTGGGTATAATTTCTTTGAGAATGAAATTAAAATATTATAAGTATTCAAAGGAATTTCCCCTTTAAATGTATTTCCGTTCGAAAGTTCTCGAGCTTAATAATATCGATTTAACAAAGTATTATAAAAGAAAAAACGGTGCTCGGTTTCTTGTTGCAGACTTGTGACAGTGGTTAAAAGATTATTAGCAAGGTGTTTGTGTCAACAAATAAATTATTTCAAACACTAACAAACCAGTTTTGAGCTTAGGTATATTAGCAATGCTAATGCAAATAAAAATCAGCTGTTTAATACATTTTGGTCAAGTAGGTATTGAACTTTTGTATTAAACAGCAGATTTTTTTTTCGTGATTTCAGAGTTGGTCCCATAGTGAAAGTTGGTCACTTCGATGGTCTAAAACACCTCTTAAAGTTTGTAGGGTTAATTTTTTAACACCATATATAATTTGTACGGACAGAAACATAATACTCTTGACAACATCGAAAGTCTCGCTAGCTATTTTATAGCTAACTCTTGTGGGTTCAGTCGGGGAAAATAATTGATAAGCTTACTACCAACTAAAATTATCCGATTATTCGAATCACAACTGTCATGCTTTCACATTTATTTGAAATGGCTATAAGATAATCAATTGAATTTGCAATATTTAGAATGGTTGTGTTGTGATGTTATACCTACAAAAATAGATTGGACGGTGACCCCTAAACTAGCCATTTGCTTGTATCTTGGTGGTCGGAATTGCGACATTTTCAGAGTGATGATTGCAAGACAGGAAAAAATAAACTAAAATTAAACTAAACTAAAATCAATTAAAATAAAACACTTAAAATATACATTGACACGGCAATTTGACATAGGGTGTCCATTTGCTTAACATTTAATTTTCTTGAGTGTACATGTAATAAAACAAAATTTTCATTTCGTCTTCAATTTGACTGACAGATTAATTTAATCCAGATATTAATATAATGTCAAAGTTTGAATGTTTTTAAATTAGTTTTTGTTACTCAAACACGTTTTGACGGCCAAAGGAATTTGGTCGACTAAAGACCAGCGCATACCTGCGCCGTAGCATAATAAGCATATTATTATATTGTTCCCAGAGCTGGGATACAGGCCTCCTCTCAGTGAGAGGAAGTGGGCCGTAATCTACCACGCGGGCTGATTGCGGGTTAGTAGTTGTTACACGTCTTCGAATTTTTCGTTCTATATTCATTTTAAGAGCATTGGTGATGAAATAATTTACACAAAGTAAAGCCACCTCAGATCCTGCGATCTACAGCTCGTAAGTCGCCAGGCCATTGCTACTGTGTCACCAATGCTCACGGGGACGGCATCTAGTAGTATTTGCCGCCGGCCAGCACACACTGATTGTTTGCGATGCCGCCAGCGGCCATGTCGTTCGAACGTTCACCGCGTGCAGCGAGTGGCGGCGTGGATGGGAATGCGGAGTGCACCCCCGCTTGCACTTACCCTCCCTCGCGGTCGTATGCTAGCGGACTCCGGTGCATACCGTCGCATGCCTTCGCATCCCGCTGCGTCCCGGTGCAGTATCCTCCAGCGCGCTATTCAATACCGCAGAGAGAAGTCCCTTTAATGCTCTCTGAGCTTTGGAATCTATATCTTGTTACCATTAGATGCGTACGACTTTACGTTAGGAAATTAAAATACCGTGCCCTGCCGTCCGCTGATGTGCGCTGACCTTAAAGGATACTTTTAATATAGGTAGCTAAGGTAAATTTTGGACGCAATTGAAATCGCGGGCAAAGTATATACGCGGCTATAGATTGGTTGTTTTGGTAAAACAAAACGAACATTTTTCCGTGTATACCAAGTTTGTGGTTTTTATTTTCCCAGATACAGATCGTTCCATATATCCATAAATTATGTATTGAGAATCTGTATTATGTTTTGAGCAAGCTTGATTGGTTATACCTATCTGTAAAGTGTCATTTTCAGAGAATCTATTGCGTTTTGTTTATTGAGGCATTTTTAATAAACAAAAGAAACAATGGATGGGTTGTGTGAAAAGTGGTATGGTAAGAAAGAGGGTGACTATTATAATGATGAGTAATAGAGATGTATGGAAGAAGAAGTCATGCTTTGCCGACCCCAAACAAATTAGGAATGGGGAGGAGAATGAAAGACGCGATTCTGTTACAACAATTTCCATGAAGTTATCAAAGAAACTGTTCTAATAGAGTTTCGTCGCGCCTTTCTGCAGGAGCCTTAATGATGATATTGAGGCATGAAATACTTGAGTGGCATCCAACTAAATCAGCTGCCTGCACACATTATTTATGATCTAACTAGATCAATTATCATGCAATAAATGTTTACTACGTATTATTTAACATCATTATCCAATACCGGACGAAACGCGGCCTACCGAGGTATGAATTATAGTCAGTCAACGGCTTGGAATTTATTGAGTAAATAATTACCTGCTAGATAAACAGTAACATCGGAACAGGAAGTTGGAGAGATCGCACGATACGTTCCCACGCTCGTTAATGTGTTAGTATTAATTAATAATGTTGTAATGATACGACATACGTTACATAATGCGTTCGATACTTTCAGCTTTGTTTTCTTTTTTCCGTCTGGTGTCAATTGGCCTTTGCAAATATGGCTGCTTCGTTGGTCTGGTCCTGAGTTTGACCCCAGTTACTATACAGTGTAGTAGGAACATCGACGCGCAAACACACAGGGATGTCGAACCAATGGGACGCGTGCCATTGGTGGCACGTAACAGAATAATTTGGGCACGGCATAATTTCAGGAATTAAGATACCTAAGTCATCTAGTTTGCAACAGCAGAAGTAGTACTAAATTATCCTTTTATTTAAATAAATATGAAACTGTCAATATTAACATTAGTCTTAAACCAACCGGATGTTGTCCTTCGGTGTATTTACATAATGCGAACATAGGATAATCGTCGGATGATGTCTCATTTCAATAAAAACGTCTAACGTGCCTCTACGAGTTGGTTTCGGCACCTCGTATGCCTTCCAAAGGTCCGGGACCCGGGGACCGAAAAACCATCAAGAGAGATTAAAAATAATAATAATAATGCGAAAGTAGTTTTTTTCTAGTAATCCCTAAGCCAGGATTGTTTGTTGGCACGGTTTGGCCGTATGAAATATTTATTTGGAAAAAATGGCACGTAGAAGTACCTACAGAGGTTCGCCATCCCTGTCTAGACCCTCTAGCGGAAAAAAAATTCGTCTATTATCAAAAAAAAAGTGCAATACCTTTGTGGTCAAAATGTATGGAGCAGATAAATTAGTTGCGCGTCGATGTCTGCCACCCTGTATTTATACTTCACTAAGGCTGATTTTTTAAAGCAGTGGTGGCCAGTGGTAACGGCCGCGACTTATGAGTTGTAGGTCCTAGGTTCGAACCCCGTCAGGCGCTTTACTTTGTGTAAATTATTTCATCACCATTGCTCTTAAAACGGTGAAGGAAAACATCGTGAGGAAACCGGCATGTCCTAGAAGCAAAAATTCGAAGACATATGACATCTACCAACCCGCATTGGGCCCGCGTGGTAGATTACGGCCCACTCCCTCTCATAGAGAGGAGGCCTGTGTCCCAGCAGTGGGAACATTATAGGCTGATTATGTAAGGCTGATATTTTAATCGACCGATAATTTTTATTCGCGGAATAGACTGCTGACAGGTTTTGTATGGAAGAACTGTCAAAAATTTAAAATTATTACTCCGATAAATCGAATCGACACAAACGAACCCGACCAATCGATCGATATTTAAGGCGTTTGATAAATCAGCCTTAAGTGAATTTACAACTCTTAAATTAAACAAAGTTTTCTTTCTTGAAAAATCAAATATCATACCTACTTAGCTAGCCAGTAATGCTGAATATTTCAGTGGTGTAATAGCGAGATCTGCAGCATTTACATAAATCACGGCGACCAGGCACTCTTAGCGTAGTTAGACGTTCCAGGATTCTTTTCACAAGATTTATGTCTTGCATGGTTTTGTACCTTAATAGAATATAATATTAATGTTATTTGTATACTTACCGAAAGTTAAAATGGGAGGAGGGTTTACTTATAAAACTTTTGTATTATGGACTATGTTTAGAACAAGGTAGATATGGATATTTCGGAGTTGTTCCAAAAGCAAAGGTGTTTCACTTTCGAGGTTAACTAATACTATACTATTTTTTGGGATGCATGAAGAAGCCTCCTCGTAGTTCCTATTCAGAAGTCTTTTTTCACTTTTGCAGCGCTCAATCATCCAACACACAAGTTTTTCTAAAGCGCTTTCATCGCTGCACTTTAATTTCCCCTTTCATCTGTTTTCACAAGTTTTACGTAAGTTTTTAGAGCACATCAGACGAATCAAAATTAAAGGCGCAATTTTAAAATAAATCACGAGGAACATTAATAACTACATTTACGTTAGGTAATTACCTTTTCAATGAATAGTAAAGTCCTTGTGATTGCAATATTTTCCTTATTATTTGCTTATTAGACAATCATTTGCTTCAACTGGGTGCTGTTATGATTTGCGTGACATAGTACGTGGTTGCATAATTTGTTTTTAGATAAAGACCTTGTTGTCTGGTAGACGGATATTACATTTATAGTAAGAAAATATCTAAGTCTATTTATATTTCAGAATAAACAATTTTTTCGAAAAAAAAAGCAAAGCTTTTACGGAGTTATCTACTCAGTGAGCTGTGGTGGCCTAGTGGTAACTGCCCCAAATTACGAGTTGTAGGTCGTGGGTGCGCACTGCACTTCGTGTGAATTATTTCATTAGCACTGCTCTCAAAACGGTAAAGGAAAATATCGTGAGGGAACCGGCGTGTCCTAGAGCCAAAAATTCGAAGTAATGTCGCCTCTTTGCTTCAATAACGTGATAAGCCCGACAATTCATTTTTCTGGGCCTGCGTGGTGGATTACAGTCCACTCTCTCTCTCAGAGAGGAGACCTGTGTCCGAGCATTGGGAACATTTTAGGCTGATTATAACTACTCCGTACCAATACTACTCTTTGTATTTTTTCGAATTTGTGTAAATTAAATTACCTATCTGAAAATAAAAAGCTTAATACACTAAAATAAAAAAATGTAAACAACATTTTAAATGAGGTCTTAAAATTAGCCACAGTACTGTAAACATTTCAAATTAGTTCTCAAAATTTGTCACAGTCTCAGCCACGGCACGGTACAGCTACCAACTTGCGTAACACCAGGAAAACAAGGAACAAAACTAAAAATGCTCTATTATCCATTAAATCACATTGCCTCACTGTTGGCCTCGTATTCAACACAACAATAGCGCAAAAACTTGACGTAGGTAAGCAGTCGCTTGTAACACCCAGTGGCTTAGTTCGTTTTGCTGAAAAACTTAGCTGGCAAGGTATCACACCTTACCAACTGGTCGTGTGTGACGACCTCCTTGAAGAGCTAATTAGGGGTTACAGTAAAAAAATGTTGAAATTTAAATTAAATGTTTGTTTTTTGTTATTTGTTTGTTGTTGTGTTCTAAAATTTAATTAGATCGCCGATAGAAACTCAAGTTGGTTACATTCATATCGTAGTATTAATTCTTAATCAAATAAATAATTTTATCATCAAGGGTACTTATGTTGCAGTAAAATACTATTTAATTCATTCGAATCAGATATTTAATTTCGAAGTTATTACGTGTATAAAAATGCAATACGCGAACCGTTGGACCAAATAGTATTAGATAATGGATTAGATCAAATTGTTCACAGCCTAGAACATCTTATTAAACAGCATCATTCTTTCCGCCTTCCATAACATCCGCACTCATTCTAAAAACGATATCAATTCGAAAAGAGATCTTATTACAATGGTGCCTACTAAACAAAATTGAATGTGATCGTTCTATAAGCAATGAAGTTTGGATTCTAAACCGATTGAGACCGGCTGTAGTACACAGAGTAAAAAATACAGAAGTCTAACTTTGTTATGGCATACTTTTACACGGACAACAATCATCATCATCATCATCCACAGCCCGACTTTACCTACTGCTGAGCATAGACCACTCTTTCCTTGTGCCAGTCCCCACGCTTCTGTGGCAGCTTCATCCAGGTTCTACTCGCGATAGTAACAATGTCATCCGCCCATTTCGCCGCCGCACATACGTAATCTTTTATACTTCAACGGCTGAACGGACTCGGATTAGCCGCATGGATAGACATACCTGCTTACCTGGGTTAGGAAATACTTTGTAATTTTGTATCCAACATCCTCACAGGCGAAGCCGTGGGAAATGAAAGGAATTTATTTATTCTGTAAATAGGATATCGGAATCACTTTTACACGTCATTTTATAAAACACTAGCGGCCCGTCCCGGCTTCGCACGTGTGGGGAAAATAAAGAAAAAAAGCCTATATTAATTAGTGATAATGTAGCATTCAAATGGTGAAAGAATTTTTAAAATCGGTCCAGTACTTTTTGAGCCAATTCGTTACAAACATACATACAAATCTTTCCTCTTTATAATATTAGTATAGATAAATAAACTGGATGAGGGAAAGAGTTATTAAATATTTATTTATACCAAAAACTGTACAGTCAGCAAATAATGTTGAACACATCCAAATTAGGCGCCATTTAACAAATAAATTCATCAAAGAAATTATCAGATCAGTGATGTATAGATAAATTAAGGTAGAAAATCATAGCGGCCTCACATAACGTCTTCAATTTACCGGTGAATGTCGTCACTGAAACGAAATTTATGAAAGTAAGTTGGTGTGTTTTTTCCGTTGGTGTGTTTTTGTGGCAGCCACAGGTCTTCTAGTAAGCCGTAGCGGTACGGAACTACTAATACCAAAACAGAAGAGTTTGTGTTTATTTGAACGTGCTAATCTCTGAAACTTCTGATTTTTTACTCCGGTCGGATGTAAAAAATCTATTTGCATTCTTGAGGAAGCATTTATAGGCTATTTATCATCACGCTGTGACACTTAGGAGCCGAGTAAAAATAATAAAAGTCACTTTATGACTTTTTTTTGGCGTTCTTTCAACGCCAAGCGAAAACGAAGTAAGGGTCGGTTCACATCTGACGGAAAATTGGTCGAGTGTATCATCGATCGCGTCTATTCGCACTAACGCATCATCGGTTGAGTGTCAAAGGTTGAATGTTTTATCATATAATTGTCTGTTCTGGCGTTACGCGACCGATAATGCGCGACGCATTTTCCGTCAGATGTGAACCGACCCTAATAGCGCGGGCAGGCAATGCGACGCGACGAGGGATGGGGAACAAGAAATTTCACGCGGATAAAGTGGCGGGCAGAAGCTAGTTTACTTATAAATTACTGATGTTTGCTTAAATGGAATATAATAAAGCTTTTATGAAATAATTTGGCTAAAGAGTTTAGGATAAAGCATACAGACAGACTACCAGTTCTTATATTAGGAAAGTTTACTTAATTCCCCTAAACCTTAAATCAAATATTAAATTTTACACTTTATCTAGTTGCCTGTGTTGGTCATGATAACAGAAAATTCGGATCTGTGGATATGGATGGATCTTACAACATCATCAAAAGACATATCACGTACGTATGTGCCTAAAAGTGGAAATCATACTCTGCTCCACGTGTTCCTGCTCATTTAAACGTACCTTCATCTATATATATAAAAAGAGTAAAAGATAAAAATTACTATTGAAAGAGCACCTTTCTCAATCAAAAGTCAGAACGTGCTTCACGAATAAAATTTTCCAATAAGTACTTAGACTCCTTTTAATACTTTTCCGGAGAAAGGTTTGAGAATGTCTTAGATCTCTGTTCCTCAACATTACAGAAAACGCAAATATTAAAAATGTACGGTAGACACCTGCAGTGCTATTCTGTAAAAATCTCACCGTGAAAACTTAGGTGAAGTGAGCTGTCACTCCACCTGATGTTTGGGATTCCCACTATTGATAGCTCACTTCACGCTCACTTCACCTAAGTTATCACGGTGAGATTTTTACAGAATCGACCGGCTGAAATCATTCGTAGATTCCTTTGACAGTCGTCAGTCATTACGGGTAGTCAAAAGCCCAAAAGTCTGACAACCCCTTACAAAGGGGAATGGTGTTACCTAGTAACTGAGTTGTGGAAGTCAGATAGGCAGGCGCTCCACGTAAAATACTCGTATTCAGCTACATCTGGTTAGACTGGAAGCCAACCCCAACATTTGGGATAAGGATGGGAGGACACTGTCACTACCTGCGGGGTAATTCTGTAACACGCTAGCAGTGGCGATGGCTTTGATTTTGACAGCTCAACAAAATTCATGGCGTTATTTACTTACGTTGTAGATTAGCAATACCCTTCAAAATGATGTAGATTATGATTGAAACGCAATTTGGGTGCAGAGATTTCTTGAAAAAAAAAAATATTTGGTAAGCAGTACAAAAGTACCAGTTTTACAGTAGTCTTTTAAAATTCACGGCACATTTGAGGTAAACATCGAAGAATTGTTAAATTTATTTTAGCTTTCACCTCTTGAATTTCAAGTAGTTTGCCTTATAGAGATTCTGAAAGCAGTCTGCTATATGGCCTGCTTTGCCGCTTCAGATATGCAAGTTTCCTATATTTTGTCAGAATTTAGAGAGTTTGTAAAAATATTATAGTATTTTGGCACGTATTTTCACTGTAGTTTTATTTATCCCTGAAACGCGATGTAGGTACAGAGGCGGAATAAAAATCTACGGCATTTTTGTCAGTCAACCTTAGGGTGATGAAGGGACAACCAACCTACTTTTATCACCTTACTTATTATTTATTATGTCAAGAATAATAAATATACACAAATGCAGTACAAATCAAATAAAAATATGTAGGTACAGACGCCACACGCCAGCACATCAAGCTACTACAATCTGTCCTTTAATAGATTTTCAACTTTATCGCTAAAGCATAAAGTGCAATGTTAATTGGGGAAATTTGACAGTTTCTGGTAGCTTGATGTGCTGGCGTCTGTACCTATGAATAAAAACGCTGAACGACCCATGCGTTACGGAGTCATCCGTTCCGAGTTTTATTCGTCATCCAAGCCACCTAGTCTTTTAGAATAGTGTAGACAGCTAAATACGTAGTAAATAGGTAGTGTAGCGTAGAAAGTTTACCTAGATGTATGTTGATGATGTATAGCGGATGAATGACCACGATTAAATTCTTCCTCGTCAAATTCGCTTGGCTTGTTTCCGTTGCCAGGTAAATCTGTCATGTTCAAATCCTCAATATATGGGCTCAGAACACCGTGACGAGGGTATCTGTGATTACAGAAATATGAATCAAGTCACGTAACATCAGAATTCAGAATCATTCGCCTGAAAATATCTATACCCTCCTACATTTTTATTATGATCGTAAAGGTCTGTCTATGATACTGGCCCGACGTGGCCCACTTACTTGAAACATGAAATCATAAAACATATGTATCTACGTAATGTAACAGATGGTATTAGTAGGAGAGGTTTTTCTACGTGTGATCTAGAATTCAACAAATATTTCGTGTCTGTTCTAGTTATTCCTGAAACTAACGAAATACTTAGTAAGGTTATTCTTAGAAAATTATATTTAGTTTAATGTTTTGTTAAAAGGAGAAACCGTATTTTATGTTATGTGTATAGGGTACTTCGTTTCCTTCATTCAATGAACAATTTAATCGAGATCTTATCGATGAAGTGCTGCAGCGAATCGGATCGGTATTCATAACAAACATCGATGTTCGCTCCTTGAAAATTCTGCTCTCCTTTGTGTAGTCGTGAAATTTATGATCCTCTACCTTTTCAGAAAGATTTCCTTCAAGATTTTCACTAAAAAATGGAGGATGAATGGATGAATGGTTTTCTTATGAAATTGAATGTTAAAATGGCTAGCAACAAAAGCATAAAGTTTTTAAGTTTGTTTTTATTTGGTATTGTTTTCGAGCAGATAAAATTTTCCTTTTCACACTACCATTACCATGAAACGACTAAAATGGAAAATCCCTAAAGACTTAAAGATACTAAAAGCTTTTAACCTTTTTTTTTATTTGGCGATCTTTAAAACTAATTTGAATAACTTAGAAAGTTCTAGATTACATGGATATATTCTCAAGTCTAGACTTTGGTCTAAAAATATCTGAAAAGGTACTCCTACCAAATTTTCTTACCACAGGGACAATACGGTCTCTCTGTTAGTACAAAAAGTTAAAATGTTTTATTTTATTTTTTCAGGTTAAAACGGAAGAGAACATCTGAAAACAGGTTAGCTTGATATCTCATATTGATACTCTGCATAACTGTTTTAAAAAGTGAGTTACGCTTCATCTTTAAGAGGAAATGCGGGTGATCTTTTCTCCTTACAAACGCTCTCGCCTGTTTTATTTCTGGTTAATGACCATAAAGCAATGGTTTTTTACAGAATAATAAATATTAATTAATTGTATGACCCTATGTTTTTCTTTTTGATGATACATTATTTTTTCCCTCATGAGGGTTCTAGTCCTTATAATATTTTTTTTAGGCAAAAAATGCACAAAATTGCCGTTGTCAACAGAGGCCTTTAGTAAAAATTTGACAACTTTTAATGAAAAAAGAACATATAACCTTCTTATTCAGTTTATGAAATATCTTTTAAATTGTTCCAATATTGGAAGAAGAAATAGGCGAGAGTCAACTCTCGAATTATGACTTTTTACTTAGGCTTTTTCAAAAGTCTCTCTGACCGCATTTCCTCTTAATTAGGTATATAATTGTGAAATATTGCAGCGAGAAACAAGAACAGTAAAAAACTAAAGATTATTTCATAAACATTTGTTCATTAAAGTACTACAAAACGTTTTCAATAAAAACTAATTAAAAACGCGACCAAATTGCACAGATTTTTGATTTCGAAAGGAGGCAAAATATCTGCGGCCATGATTTTATCCACGTACAAGAGAAGTTTAAGGCAGTGACAGACAAACGGGATGCAAGTGGTTCAAGGTCGAAAGGGAAGGGTGTGGCCTTGATTTGGGTGATTTCTTCCCCCTACAACAGCTGCGACGTACAGATAAAGAGAAAGTAGTTCTACTTCGTATCCGGGGTGTTGAACATGTTTAATTGCAGGGTTATTTTTATTACGAGTATATAGGGTATTTTTACGATTTCTTTAAAATATGCTAAAATTTTTTAGGTTTTGTTTAATTACTGCTTTTGACACGTATATCCAGATTGTTATTTATTCTCAGAATGTTATTAAGCTTAATAAGGCTGTATAAGCAGTTAACGCATTTCACAGGGTGCCCTCTATCTGGCAAAATCTTGATGCTACAAAATATTTTATTTGGCATAACACACTTAGCATAATCTTCTTTAAGTGAATATTTTTAAGGGTTTATTCTATGTTGAACTCCTAAATGTTGTCCACGTATATATTGGCAATTTTTTCTTTGTCCATATTCAATCTCAAATGTCAGATTTCTTATAAAAAAAAGTGATACTGAGAACAAAAGTTTATAGGTATATATTATTTTCACGCCAGTAAAAAGAACCATTCTTATATTATTTTTTCTGCTACCTAATACTGATGGGCTGCTATGAAATAATAAGACTTCATATGCGTCCTCCGCGCTTTGAAGTCACAAAATCAAAATGAAATAAACCTCTACTCGTAGACGGAATATCAGCCATTATGATAAGAAATAACAACTGTTTACAAGGTTATGCACTTGATAACAACCGGACAACAACTAATGGGATAGAATTCACTCATTTGTATTGCAAAGTAATAGTAGAAATAAAGGACAAATAGAGGGTATACAGACATATAAAATTAAGGACAATAGCAATAAGTTCAGGGTAGATGAGAAAAACTTTTGTGTTTTATTGTCCGTTGAGGGTTGAACGTGGATTAAAAACATGCAAAAAAAAACCCTAAATGGTAGGTGGACAACATTTAGGGGTCCAACATGGCTGGTGGTAGAAATTTTGGGGGTTCAACATGGACTAAACCTTTTTAGGGCATAAACATTATTTAACATTATTATTGTTTGGCCGAATGTTTGTCCGAATTTACAATGGCATACTTTTAAGATGACAGAATTTTATTTGGCATAATTACCTTTGGCAAAGTTAAAATTCAGCATAATTTCGTTTAGCATAACGTTTATTTAACAAATATTTGCTACAATTTAATTTGGCCATAATATGAAATTTATGCCTAAAGATGATTCTGACTTTCAAAATTATGAGTTTTGAATGAATGTTGCCAAGCGGTTTTCTGCGAAATGAAGTTTATGCTATCAGCTGTTACGCAAAATAATATTATGACATAAAAAGTTCTGCTATAAAGGGTAGACCCCATTTCACAACGTAATGAAATAAGTATTTTGATTGATTGAGTACGGTATTTTAATAACCTAGGCGAAGGCACAATGTAGCCTAATTTCCTGTTATAATTATTTAATAACGCGATAATTTTGGTGGAAGTAAGTAATGTTTCAATTTAATTCCAGAAAGTGAAAATCTATAGGTAACTACTGCTTTCAACAAGGTTATTAAGTAAGTGAAGGCAAAGATGGGAAGGTTGAGATTGTTTTCCTTTTTCTTGTTTAGTATTCATTAGTTTCCTTCATGCATAGATTCATCTCACATACGAGTACCTACCTTACGAACGGTCTTGTTGTATTAGTTTAACATGAAAAGATAGATGGTGTTTCATCTTATATTTGTTACGTTTACAGTATCTAGGGATTGTAATTCGATATCTTTACATAACCTAATGAGCCTATAATGTTCCCACTGCTGGGACACAGGCCTCCTTTTGGTGAAAGTGAGTGGTAATCCACCACGCGGACCCAGTACGGGTTGGTGAAAGTAACATGCATCTTGTTACTGTTAATTATCAAGTTCATCACTTAATCTTTCTTTGCATCAATGTCAAAACGATAGCTTTGTGACATGACAGTTGCGCGCGCGCACAGATTAACCGGGGACGGCGCGTGGGTCGTTGCCCGGAATGTTACCACTTCATATATTTCATGTTTACACCATGTTTTTGTAATTATATTATATATTATATTTTATTATATTATATTATATTTTATTTATTTGATTGTTGTTTATAAATTTGTATTTAATCGTATGCTGCACTGGTTAACGTCATCACGTCAACGCCGGTTGTCGCTGAAAATGAGCGCTGGGGCTTTGTCTCGTATAGGGTCTTGGCATTATGCTGAGCGATGGCCGTTTTGCGTGGATGTGACGCATGTTTTCTCCCAAATTGTTAATTTGATTTTTTTGTTTATGTTTATTTTTATGCGCCATGTTTGCTGCAAATAAACATATTTTCTTTCTTTCTTTCTTACATGTCTCCGAATTTTTAGTTCTAGGAAATGCTGGTTTCCTAATGATGTTTTCCGTCACCGTTTTGAGAGCAGCGTTTCGTCAGTCGCGGCCGTTACCACTGGCCATCACCGCTCCCTTTTATTTGATATGTCTTATATTTAAATTATGAACCAGGTACACATGAAAGGATTGTACTTTTGGGGGTGCATCTGTTTTTCAAAAGCTGTTTATATTTCATGCTTTGAAGTACATAATTGGTACATTTCACTTTCGGTAGATAGACAAACCGTGGTGCGCCGTGTTGCTCTTCAAAATTAATGAACAACATGAAATATGAAGGAACACGACAGACAGTAGTCTGACACCGCAGACTTTTTTGTGCACCACAATCTCGATCACAAAAATTCTTTCTCTCGTTACATTACACCTTTGTGCAACACAGCTATATACAGCAAAGAGATTGAAAATATTTGCCTTAATTGGCAAAGCGTGGGTTTTATTATAACTTGTAATTTATTACAATTTATTTTATTATAATCAGCCTTCATTACATTGCATTACAATAACGGAACTCGCCTCATTTCAGCTATGTTGCATAAATTAACTTATTACAGCGTCGATCAGTAGTGATCGCGTTGTCGTAACTAGGGTCGCGTGCGCAGGTCTGCGTAATGCTAATTTTGAACGTAACGGCTGTTCTTGTGACGTCAACAACGCCATGTTTGTTCTTATTGTGACATTAATAATGATTTGATTTGTAGGAGTTTGCGTAATGATACATAGGTCATCCTTGTTTTCAACAGGGCCTCCTTATGTGGTGACTGCTAAGGACGGAGATATGTGGTTTTAGTCAGTAAGACCGGAATACCGAAATAATCTGCTCAGAATGGTACCTTTTTATGAAAATTAAACCCAATGTAGCGGTATCAGCAACGCCACATGTGAACAAAATCCAAAATCCTGCATCTCGCAAGCAAAGTTTACTGCGCAACTAGCATATATACAACGGCCAGACATGAATCATCGGGCAGTTGCCCGCCAGACACAACACCCGTCTGATTGGAGGATCCTCCCTTTTCTATGGAGTATGAGTGAACTTTACACCCTGTTCCTGATACCTCTCTATAGTATAGTTGGTATAGAGTCTATACCAACATTAATGATTACTGAATAGTCAGGAATATAACAAACAAATTAATTTCTAGGAAACCCTATAACATTTTTTTGAAATTATAAACGAAGGAATTTTTAGACGTTTATCTTATCATCAAAATCGGGTTTAACAAAATTTCACAACTTTTTCTCTAATTATATTGTGATCATTAAATCTGGCTCCTCTTTAGCAAGCTGCCATATTATCCGCTTAATGAAGGCCTTTATTGATGACGGCTTTAAAAATATGTACCTGGCTAGAGGCTGATGAAAAATATACTGCATAGTAAAAGAAAAAATAAAAAAGTTTAATACATTCTTTACCAACTTACTTTTGACAATGTGTAAACTTTTTTGATGTAGGTAGCTCGACGCTGATAGACTCGACATGTGTACAGTCACCAAAAGAGATAAGTAACCAGGGTCGTCAATATACTTGAAGTTTAGTAAGAAACCGATGGATATTTTCGAATGAAATTTAATTTGATAAATGAACTGTTATTTTTCTAGTAATTAAATCAAATTTTATTCGATAACAGCCATCGATTTCTTACGAAATTTCCCCTGGTTACTTAACTCTTTTGGTGACCGTACGATGAGGTAAATAATGAACAATGTGCAAAATTCAAAAGCGATTTTCTTATGAAAGAACAATGGCAACTTTGAGAAAAAAACCTATTTCATAATCGTATGGTCTCTGAAATACTAGTATTTTCGTAACAAAATAGCATTTCTATTAATACTGTAGGGGGAAATCACTTTTCAAATGGCATATTTTATGCTCATTTGCTTATTTGCCTGGTATTGGATATCGATTATTATCAAAGCTTTAAAAATGAAAGGTTTAAGTTTGAGGTTTCTGCTCACTGTTTTCATACCCTCATTCATATAAGCGCGAATTTGTTACTAGCTCGTGAAAAATCACCAGAAAGTACAACCTGTTTGCACTAAGTTAGCCGGAGAAGATGTGACGTCACTCCAAATATCGTTAAAACTGAAGGAAAATTAAGGACGACTCAGCGGTTCGGTAGGCCGGTACGGGATTCCGCACATTCCACGAACCGGCAAACTTGCCGCGAACGGCTACTCAAAAGCTAGTTTCTTGGTGTTTTATGTAGTAACTAGCAATAAATTCTGTTGTACAACCAGGTTTATTAAAGGCAACTCGTGTGACAAATCACATAATTAGCGCCTCGACATCGCATTAGCCAACTTCCGTCAAATGATGACTTGCGTAAGCCACCACACTACTATTGCATTCATTTTGTAATTTACTTTATATTAGATTAACCTACATCTTTCTAATGAGTAGGTTTAATTTAATTATAGCTACAAACAAAAACGTAACTGTTATTATTTTGGTACCATATAATTAAACAATCACGTTAGAATGGTCTAAAGCGACGAAAAAATAAAACTTACCGTGTAATTGGTTCATTCAATAGTTCGATCAAGACTTTTTTGAACGGTGTACCTACACAAAAGCCGCGTCGAATTGAACGCCTTCCCGTCTGGCTGAAGGTTGGCGTTCGAAATGTTTGTAAACAATACCATATCTATGCTTTGTACCTAGACACTTTGGTTGCGTGAAATATTAGTTCTATTACTAAAAGTATGCGCTATTGTGCGATTACGGGTTTGAGTAGATATTGTTTTTTTATTGTCGAACTTCGAAATAAGTATTATGTAGGTTGTATTGAATTTGGAATCACTTGATTCCAACAAAACCTTCTTTGATTTTGTGTGAATAGTTTCAATAAGGCCGGTACCTAATACCTAATTACGTTTTGTAAAAAGACAAATATATGATTTGAAACTACAGGGTCAAATTAAATTAGCTAGCGAAACTCTGCAGATGTGATGGATATCGATATCGAAATTTGATAAAACGTATTTTCTCAACTCATACTTCAAGTAACAACATTACCAGCGGTCGTTGACCCCCACAGAGATGATGTCTGTGTTGACCCCTAAAAAAGAAACATTTTAAATCATTTTTATTTTATTTTTTAACTCTACAGATGTCGATACCATCTGCAGAGTTTCGTTAGCTTATTTAAATTGACTCAGTATATCAAATCTAACTGTTTGTGTAGGTATTAAGGAATGTTTTGAAAACAAAAAATGTATAAGTATCAATTTAATTATCTCCTGACAGACAAAAACTGACCTTTCTTTTTATGCTTCAGTTTAAGCACTGAAAGTGAAAAAACCTTTGAGCAGAACAAGACCTGGTCTTTATAAATTATCAATTATTTTCTTTGAAACCGTTCTCTATTAATCAACAATATTCCAGACATCTCATTGTTACCACTTTCCAAAAATAATCACAATAACACCCACACAAAATTAAAGCATTTGTAAGCAAAATTTAATTTCTCCAAGAACCCACTAGGTGCGTGTCCATTAAAAAAATAACCCTTTGACGAAAAAAAAAATACGGTTTTTAAGTACTCTTTTAGAGTTAACTAACCGGTATTTATTCGTTAATTAAAACCGAGACAGTTGTTAGAACTTTTAGGTAGATTCTGTCGTAACAAAGCTTGGCTATATAAGTACAAAGGGCTTAGTGAGTGGCGACCACAGATATAGATATACCTAGTTATCGCAATTTTCTCGATCTATTTGAAAACCAGGCGCGCCATTTTTTCACTACCTACTATGACGTCACTAGCACTATTTAGTGATGGGAAAATCAAATCGATTCAAAGAAGCCGCCGCGTGCGGCACCCGTGTCGCTCCTCCCACAAACACACAAACTGTATTTTGTGCCGGGGCCTAGCGCCACCGCTCACGGTCACCCAGACAGCAGACGATCGATTTTGTAAAAATCTCACCGTGAAAAGTTAGGTGAACTGAGCTTAGAGTGAGCTATCAAGAGTATAAATCCCTAGCATCAGGATGACACTGACAGCTCACTCCACGCTCACTTCACCTAAGTTTTCACGGTGAGATGGTTACAGAATCGCACTGCTGTACCTACACAGGATTGAGCGCGAAAGTGGCGGCTTACGATTTTTGTACGTAAGCAGGTACGATTATCGGCACGCGAAGTAGTTGCTCTTGCGTTATCTAGGTGTATCTATATCTGTGGAGTCGACCTTTGTTTGTCACGACAATGATCCGGCACGCCCTGCTTTGTGGGCGACAAAATGTATAGGCTGTGATTAAGAAACAATCAGTTCCTTATTTACTCCGAATACCTATGCTATTGTATATACGGTGGCTGATAATTAGTGACCGATACTTAAACACGTGCTTGTACTCATGATAACAAACAACTTTTACTATGGGACCAAACCTGAAATTGTGAAAAAAAACTGCTGTTCAGTCATTTATGTTCGCCACTGGTCAAAATGTAGGTACTGAACAACAGTTTTTTTTCGCGAATTCAGGTTTGGTCCCATAGTAAAAGTTGTTTTTTATCATGAGTACAATCACGTGTTTAGGTATCGGTCACTAATTACCAGTCACCCTATATAAGGGATTTGTGGCTAATTAATAACAGGCGCCCGGGTCGATCGATGGGGTTAAGCTACGCTTGCCGCGGTTATTCCGTGGATGGGTGACGATCTTTACATACCGAACCCCTCCGTGTCTCGGAAAGCATGTTATGCCGTGGGTCCCGGATGTCATTCGTAGATCTTTGACAGTCGTTACGGGTAGTCAGAAGCCCGAGACTGACAACCAGTCTTCCCAAGGGGTATCGTATTACCCAGTGACTGGGTTGTGGAGGTCAGATAAGCAGTCACTCCATGTAAAATACTCAGCTGCATCCGATGAGACTGGAAGCTAACCCCAACATTGTTGGGAAAAGGCTAGGCAGATGATGGATATTGCTAATCCATTGCTTTATATGTTCGAAATATTTGTCTGCTCAACAACGTAAAATAACGCAATGGATGTACTAATAGTTCATCGATCTATGTGAAATAGAGCAAACTTGCTGGCAGGATTACTGTTGAATGTTGACCTTCTTTGTGCAGTCACTATTTGATTCATAGTTCTCTATTCTATGCTACTGTCGTAGGTTTTTGAATTTTGAGTGACTTTTGTATTCGCCAATGTTATCGCCTGACGGCTGCGCTCATGTATTTTCTATGTGATTTTATTTTTAATATATCTGGTGTACAAACTCTTCAAGTCTTTGATTGCATCCACGGAACATCTCTCTACGAGAAGTTAACAAGGGTTATGGGCCCAGAGTGCGCAAGGAACAAGAATTGTACTGAGATACAGTGAGCGGACGAGAGATGGCAACCATGTCTGCAGAAGGCGGAAGCGTGAGTGGGCTTTCTATTGAGCGTTTGAGGGGGCGAGAGAATTACCTCCTCTGGAAGTTTAATGTGAGAAACCTACTTATCCATGACGACCTTTGGTGTTCTATCGACGGGTATCCGGAGGGCGATAAGTCGACTCCAGAGCTGAAACGGCGTAAGGATGAAAAGGCGTTGGCTAAGATCTGCCTGTCACTGGACGCTTCGTGCGTGTCTCACGTGATGTCTGCGAAGACAAGTAAGGATGCCTGGCTCAGCCTGGAGAAGGCGTACGACGATAAGGGCATAGGCAGGAGATTAAAACTGTTGCGGATGCTGTGCTCGGTAAAGTTGGACGACTTTGGTGGCGATATGGACAAATATGTTGGCGAATGTTTGTCGCTTTCGCAACAGTTGGCGGCTGTAAATAAACCGATTGACGATGAGTTCTTGGCGGCGATTATTCTTCAGGGATTACCTCCTAAGTTTGATCCAATGATCATGGCCTTGGAGAGTAGTGTGACGGACCTGACCAGTGACTTCGTGAAGGCTAAATTGCTTCAGGATACGAAGTGGTCTGACAATTGCAAAGGTGGAGATTGCCTGATTGCTGATAAGTCGGAGAATAAGTCTGGTAAGAGACGTAAAGAGAAGAAGCCGAGGTGTTGGAACTGTGGAAAGTCTGGTCACGTAAAGAAGGAATGTACCCAAAAAGGGGCGGCAATGGTCGCGACTCGTTTCTTGGCTGACACGTGGTATGTAGACGTCGAGTCACATGACGGGACAGCGAGAATGGATACATGATTTTTCTACAAGCAGTGTAGAGGTGAACGTGGCGAGCGGACAGACTTTGAAATGCGTCGGTATCGGTAATGTGTGTTTAAAACTCGGAGATTATGTTTTGACTCTTAAAGAAGTGATGTACGTTCTGGGACTGAGTGTTAATTTACTTTCTGTAAATAGTTTAGCGGTTAAAGGGCTTAGAGTGGAATTTATTCAGTCTACTTGTAAGATTTTTAGAAATAAATCTTGTATAGCTAGTGTTAGGTCTGTTGGCGGGGTATACAAACTGCATAGTAACGCGATAGCTTTAAGTAGTAATAAAGAGGTTTCAAAGGAGTCTTGGCACCATAGATTAGGTCATTTAAATTATGACAGCTTGAAGTCACTGTCACACGTTATTGATTTTCAGAATACAGAAATTATAAATAATTGCGATGTTTGCATTCTTGGAAAACAAATAAGGTTTCCGTTCAAGAAATCTGGGCGTGATGTAGCGACTAAGCGGTTGGATCTGGTGCACACGGACTTGTATTCGATTCCTGTTGCGTCCCACTCAGGTAAGCGGAACATTTTAACATTTCTAGATGATCACTCGCGGAAAGTATTCTTGTACTTCTTGAAGAATAAGAGCGAAGTAGCTAGCGTCACCAAAGACTTTGTTAGGCTCGTGGAAAATCAATGTGAATCCAAGGTAAAGGCTATACGCAGTGATAACGGTACGGAATACGTAAACAAAGAGCTGAGCGCATTCTTCAGACAGAAGGGCATTGTGCATCAGGTCACTGTTCCGTATTCGCCCCAAATGAATGGTGCGGCGGAGAGGTTGAACAGAACTCTTTTGGAACGGGTACGTTGTATGTTGTATCACGCGGGTTTGGATCACAAGCTGTGGGCTGAGGCGGCTAATACTGCCGGGTACCTTATTAATCGGTCTCCGTCTAGTAGATTAGGCGGGAAGACGCCCGAAGAGGTTTGGTCGGGTATGAGGGTAAAGTATGACCACTTACGTGTTTTCGGTTGCGAGGCCTATGTACATATTGATGACGTTAAGCGGAATAAGTTACAACCTAAGAGTAAGAGGTATATTTTTGTCGGTTATGAAGACAATGGCAAATCTTACAGGTTGTATGACTCTGAGACACATGCTATAAAGAGAAGCCGTGATGTCTTATTTAATGAAAGTGTGTTCCCAGCCAAAGTGCTAGGAACTGGACACGGATCAGCCACTATAGAAATCTTTCTTTCAGGGGAAGAAGTTGACGATTCCACTGGAGAGGGGAAGTCAAGCGTGCCTGAGAGTGAGGTGGCTGGTGATGCAGCTCGGGAGCCTGTCACTGAAGAGTCGGTAACGGTGAATGTTGAGCCGATTGTGTCAGCGAGCGGTGATGATGGCGGCGACAACACTTTGGTTTTTGAAGATAGTGTTGAGGAGGTGGTCGAACCTCCGGAACCGAGGTATAATTTTAGATCTAGACAATCTAAGGGTTTGTACGTACATGATACGATCCCAGCTGAACCGCACACTGTTAAGGAAGCTCTGGGTTCTGGGCAGAGCGACTTGTGGCGGCAAGCTATGCAGGAAGAGATTGACTCATTCAATCAACATGAGGCTTGGGAGTTGGTGGATCGGCCTATGGGCAAAAATGTGGTTCGGAATAAATGGATCTTCAAAATTAAGTGTGACGCCGAGGGGAAGATAGCCCGGTATAAAGCTAGGTTAGTAGCCAAGGGGTTCACCCAAAAGTATGGTGAAGATTATTTTGAAACTTTTTCACCGGTAGTACGGTACAGTTCTATGCGACTGTTGTTGGCGATTGCTGTAGAGATGGATCTGGATATAGACCATCTGGACGTACAGACAGCGTTCCTCAACGGTAATTTAGATGAGGAGATATTTATGTTTCAACCGGAGGGGTTCATTTCACCTGGTGGAGAAAATAAAGTCTACAGATTGAAGAAAGCAGTCTACGGACTGAAACAAGCTTCGCGAGCTTGGTATCAGAGGGTGAAGGACGTGCTTCTGTCGACAGGTTTTGTTCAATGCCAACTTGAACAATGTATCTTCTACAAACGAAATGGTAAGTCGGTTGTTTACATTGCTTTGTATGTGGACGATTTCGTTGTCTGTTACAATGATGCACGCATGGCTGAAGAGCTGAAAGAGAGTTTACGTAAGCCGTTCAAGATTACAGACTTGGGTGCGGTGCGGCATGTTCTCGGGGTCGCGGTAGTGCGTGACAGGATGAACAAAACTCTTAAGCTTTGTCAGGCGCGGTATGTTGAGCGCTTGCTCGACAGTTTCGGTATGTCGGAATGCAAACCAGTCCAGACTCCTTTGGACCCAAATGTTAAGTTTACTGATACGAGTGTGTTAGGCGAGGGTACTGTTCCATATAGGGAATTGATAGGTTCTCTTATGTATCTGAGTGTATTTACACGGCCGGACATTACGTATGCAGTTTCGTACTTAAGCCAGTTTAATACGTGTCATACTATGGAACACTGGAGGGCTGCGAAACGTGTATTGAGGTATCTTAAGGGGACTCAAAACGTTAGCCTTGTGTTTAGCAGGTCGGGTCATGTTAAGGTTGAGGGGTTTGTAGACGCGGACTGGGGCGGTGACATACGTGACCGAAAATCATTTTCGGGGTTTGTTTTCAAGTATGGGGGTAACACCATCTCCTGGGAATGTAGAAAACAAACAGGTGTTAGTTTATCAAGTACTGAGGCTGAGTACATTGCTCTTAGCGAGGCTGCTAAGGAGGCAAGTTGTCTTAGGGACTTGGTGACTGAATTGACTGGTACTGGGTTGATAATAGGTTTGTTCAATGACAATCAGTCTGCTCAGAAACTTGGTGTCAATCCAGTGTTTCATAGGAGGACGAAGCACATAGACATAAGGTACCACTATGTTATGGAGGCTGTGAATAATGATGTGATTAAGTTGAATTATTTGTCTACTCAGGAAATGGTGGCTGATGTACTAACTAAGTCTTTGTGTGCTCCTAAACATAAGTTCTGTGTTGTGAACTTGGGCTTAGGTTTTTTAGGCCAGTTGAGCCAGCGGTGATGTCTGAGTTCAAACAGCGATTGAGGGGAAGTGTTGAATGTTGACCTTCTTTGTGCAGTCACTGTTTGATTCATAGTTCTCTATTCTATGCTACTGTCGTAGGTTTTTGAATTTTGAGTGACTTTTGTATTCGCCAATGTTATCGCCTGACGGCTGCGCTCATGTATTTTCTATGTGATTTTATTTTTAATATATCTGGTGTACAAACTCTTCAAGTCTTTGATTGCATCCACGGAACATCTCTCTACGAGAAGTTAACAATTACTCTAAGAAGTTTTCACCTTCGAAATACATACCTGCTTAGAAACTGAATGTTCATAGCCCGCCTTCATATCTGAGACAAGAGAAGTTCTACAAGAAACATGAACTCGTACATGCTTTCAACATTTACGTTCAAAAGAACTCAGTACCTCCATATTCTGCTGAGAAATAAGATTTATTTGCAGTTTATGATATGATTCCTTCGAAGGAAATGCTTTCAAAATGTTTTGTTATTCCCACCGTATTATTATACCTATAAAAGAAACCTTTTGTCCGCCGCCTTTATTGTCCATTACTTGCCTCTATTCTCGTTAGTGAGAATTCTTTTTTAGGGTTCCCTAACCAAAGAGTGCCAACGGGACTCTATTACTGGGGCTCCGCTGTCCGTCCGTGCATCCGTCCGTCCGTTGATCACAGGGCTGTATCTTTTGAACTGTAATAAGTACAAGGCAGGGTGTCTCTTGACATTTTCACAGATTGTGTTGCTGCTATAACAACAAATAATAAAAAGATTTAGTGTAAAATATTGTACGGTGGTACGGAACCCTTCGTGTGCGAGTCCGATTCGCACTTGGACGCTGTTTGTATTATTTTTTAAATTTAAAGAGAGAGGCCACGTGTCGCGTTATTGAACTGCCAAGGTGACCCAATTTTTATTTTTTATGGTTATGTGTTATGTTATGGCAATTACCTACCTTGGTTAGTTTTCGTTGAAATGGAGCAGATAAATATCTAATAGATATGGTAAATACTATAACGATGGCTTAATTATTATGTAGGTCGATGTAATGACTTGACTAATCGTTTTGTGTCATATGTGACATTCAAAAGCAAATTTTAAGTATTTAGATGTAAAAAGTTGATAGTAGTAATTGTTTAATGTTAGCATATTATACAACGTGTTTTTTTTTTTGATATACCATAACTCTTGGGGGTCATTGTACTCATCATTATGAACAACTTTTACTAAGGAATTAAGCCCGAAATCGCGAAAAAAAATCTGGTGTTCCCTACATTTATGTTCGCATAACTCGTCAAAATGTAGGGAACACCAGATTATTTTTTATGCGATTTGGGGTTGGGTTCCATAGTAAAAGTGGTTCATAATGATGAGTACAATGACCCCCTAGAGTTATGGGATATAAAAAAAACACGTTGTATACTATACTTAATCGTCATCATTTCAGCCGAAAGCCGTCCACTGCTGAACATAGGACACCCCAAGCACCGCTACTTTGACGGGCAGGGCAATTGCGTAACATACGAGTACTAACATGGCCTCAAGTCTGCTATTACAGTAGGTAGTGTCAGAATGGTCTATCATTGATTTCGTAATTGTTGATTTTGACAAGCTTGGTAATCTACTAATATAATGGCGTCATTATGACTTTCCAATGAAAGAAATTACATAAAATGGTAATCTCGTACATAATGACAAATGAAGGACTGACTTAGGCGGTAATCTGCTAAACTTCTTACTACTTCAGAGGGGCAATTCTCGTAATTTTCAAGAACGTTCACAGTCTGATCTCAGTCTCAATCTGTCAAAAATACTTCAAATTTCTCTACATTTTGACGAGTTTTTGACATTTGTTTGTCGCTGCGATGAGACTGCGACTAGATTTTGAACGTTTTAAATTACGAGAATTGGCCTACAGATTGCTTACACTAATACATAATACGTACAAATGTATTTATATGAAATCTAGCATGAGTAAATATTCAAATTTAGTAGTAGTTTTTCGAAAATCATTCCTACTCGGGTTTTATAATAATGACAATACGACAACAATTTTATTACGAGAGCATTGAACGACCAATGATCGACCATTATAAATTTAGCAGATTACGAACTTTTAGCAAAATGACAATGGGATCGTGTTGGAATGACGAATTTATAAAAATAGCAGCCTTGGGCCCCTATAGCAATGAGTTTCATTTTGACAGTTCAAAAAAATTGCGTTAATCTTATAAAATAGTTAATTATTGAAATATCAACTTGACTCAACCTATCGCAGTCCACTGCTCGACATAGGCCTCTTCCAGGCTGCGCCACAACACTCCTCCACCTTCCGCATCCAGTCCGTCCCAGCCACCCACTATAGGTCGTCGGTCCATCGTTGGGAGTCGTGCCACACTACGCTTACCTGGCGCTGGGAGGCGTCCCATACTACGCTTACCCATAAGCGGTCGTCACTCCCGGACTCATCTGCGCCACCGGCCACCGGTCCTTCGACAAACATGGCCAGCCCACTGTCACATCAGCTGGCTTACTCTGCAAGCTATGTCGGTAACTCCGGTTCTTTCCCGGATAACTTTATTCCTGATTTTATCTTTCAAAAAAACTCCGATTATAGCAATACCAATCTTGCGGAAATTTATTTTCCTTGCCTTTGCTCCAATATGTTAGAAGTGATTCTTTTGAACTCCTATTTCTGCCTATGTTTTCCATAAATTTATCAAAACAATACGAATTCCCTAAGACAGGCCATGAAAAGAAAGCAAAAAATTAAACGATAAAAAATCATATTGAGTAATTTTACTCGAAGAGTAGGTAGGTGCAAAGAACTCTTTTGACATAAAACTGATAAGAGAAAATGTCCTCTAAATGGATTTTTTTTTCTTACTTGCCACTCCTCTTTACTGCCACACATGACAATAAAACGAATGGCTGCAACTAAGAGTAATTTGTTATTTTTGTAATATTACTTACTGTTTTGCTCCTACCACAGACCCTTTGGACAGTCTGAGTATCTTGAAAATGTGAGCTATATTTTTTAGGTATCAAACACTGTTCAAATTGCTTGTGGCTAAGTCATAATAGCCGTACGGGTCGATCGATCAGATTAAGCCATGCTTGCCGCGGTCTATCCGTGTATGGGTGACCATGTTTACATACCAAGACCCTCTCCGTACTTCGGAAAGCACCGCGGCTGTCATTGGTGGATTTTCTTTGCTTCCAGTCTAACCAGATGCAGCTGAATACCAGAATTTTACATAGAGCGACTGCCTATCGAACCTCTACAACCCCGCTACTGGGTAGTACGATGCCCTTTGGTAAGACTGGTTGTCAGACTTTCGGGCTTCCGATGACCCGTAACGACTATCAAAGATCAATGAATGACAGCCGGGATCAACGCCTTAACGCGCTTACCGAGGCAAGGGGTGTTATGGTATGTAAAGATGCTCACCCATCCTTGGACCGATCGCGGCCAGCGTAGGTTAACCTGATCGATCGATCTGTGCGGCTGTTATTAATTACATAAGCTCCTCTGATTAATAAAATGTATTGGCTTGTAATGTAAAATGTGTATATTTTATTTCAATTAAGCTCCTGTATCAATTAATCAATTAGAATTACGAAAATGAACAGTCATGCTGTTTTCAACATTGGTTATTTAATTGGATGAAAGATTTTAATCGGTTCTAGTTATTATTTAAATGAAGGTGTAGGTACAAAGCTATTTGTGAAAATAATCATTTTGAAAATCAGAGTCATTATATTGGAGTTGGTATATTGGAGGATCATTATCTTCATTATTTTAGCTGGTAGGCATCCATTGCTGGACACAGGCCTCCTCTAAACATACTTACGTCGACCGGTTCTGTGCTTTTCACAACTAGCGGATTCCTGCGGCTTTTACAAGGCCATTGGTCGACCTAAATAGAGAATGGAGCCCTTGGCGAATATTAAAAATTTCTAAATTACTAAAATCAAAGCTAAAAAAGCAGTAAAAATAAAATCAGACTTATTAACGTTTTTATGAATCATGAAAATTGTGGATTGTTATGTTGACAATCGATGCACATCTAATAGTTTCACATCATTTCACTACATAATGCTATGAATCGATTACTCGAATACATTATGGTGCATAATTATGCAATATCTGTAATTGCTCTGTGTGCGTGTAGGGCTAGTTACACTGCATTGCATTCAATCCAGCCCAGTGTACAACGAGCATGATTATTGTAAAGATCTTGCATAATATTTGAACCAATCACGAAGTACAGGTGGCGATAAAAGCTGTTCGAATTATTAGGACGAAATTAGATATACAGTGCCGCCGACGAGAGAATGTGTTCTTGACACCTGTCAGTTTCATACAAACGAATACCTACGTGTTTTGCGAATTTGATCTTTATTAGCTACTAGAAGTTAGGAACGCATTCTCTCGACGGCCGGACTGTAGTTGTTGTAAAAGAAATAATGATTTGTTTATGAACATGTACTATAGTGGGCGTGATAGCCTAGTAGTTAATGCCTCGCCTCTCATGCACTAGGTTGTGGGTTCAACTCCGAGCAAGTAGCAAAGTGACGTTGTCGTTTCGTATGTACTTTCTGAGATTATCTTGGACATTACTAATATCGGCGAAGGAAAACATCGTAAGGAAACCTGAACTTATAGTAATATGAGTCTGGAGTCGTCAACCCATCTTGAGTCAGAGTGGTATCAATGCACGCGCCTTCTTAGTACGAGAAGAGGCCTGTGCCAGTGAGACAATAACAGGCTGCTACTATTATAAGTAAAAAAACTTAAGTACTAAACTCTACCATTTAAAAGCAAATTTTGTGATAAGGCTATTAACGATCCGTTTCTTAATTATTGAATTATTATTATTATTTCAATATGAAGAGGACATTCAAATAATGAATCAAAAGAGCGAAGTGTCCTATTATTGAGGAATTAATTCGAGACATTTCAAAGCAATACGCCCTTAGTTTCAGAAATGCTTCGTCGGTAGTACTTATGACGTCGACTATAGATACCTACTCGACTCAATAGAGCAGTTAGAAAGTGAATGTAACTCAAAATTAGCATGATTATGTAGGAAGCGAAGGTGTAATCAAGTTAATGATAGATATTTTTTTGTTTATATTAATATAACTAGATGTGCCCGCGATATCGTTCGCGTGGAAGTCGTAAGAGACACCACAATATAATAACACCTAGGGATGTGAAAAAATAATCGATTATACAAAAAATCGATTTTTTTTGGCAAAAATAGATTTTCATGCTATAGAAATCGATTTTTATGGGTGAAAAATCGATTTTTTGTATAAGTAATGGATTATTTTTTCACATCCCTAATTAACAGCCACATTTTTATAAAACTCCTTCGGCCCCCGTTGCGTCCCATACTCGCATCGCCCGTCCGTGCTTATTACATCGTTTTCGCTTAGCGTTCTGACTTTTCATTTTACTCGGCTCTCAAGAGTCTTAGCGTGATGTAATATAGCCCATCCTAACCTTTCTTAAGAATTGGGCTACCAAAACAACATTTTTCAAAAAAAAAAAAAACAACCGTGTTCCAAAATACACTCTGCAAAGTGAAAAATAACTTTAATTTCGGAAGTCGGTGTCGTTGGGTTTGCATTTTCATTGTTTGCCACCGACATTCGAAATTGTTAGTTTTCACACTATTTTTTATAAGATACTAGCTGACCTTCGTGCCGCCTCAGAATCAATAAGAACGAATTGTTTAAAGAAAATGAATTGCTTATCTTCATTTTTGTTTATTTTGTGAATATTTCCCATGTTTTAATAGTTACTCTGCTATTCGGGGCGAAGACAAATCGGCTTTGTTTTATTTATATTAGGTCGGGGCAAAAGTATTTTCGTATTTTTATACAAAAAAAAAATTGTTTTAGGTTTAATTTTTTATTTATTTATAATATGTATGTGCCGATTTGATCGATGACTTGTTGCCATCTTGTGGGCAATGCCATGATCCCATTGCTGTAGAAGTTTTGAGATTTTTTATCAAAAAAATCTGACAGGCAGTTTTCACAGTGTTCTTTTGAGGTTAACTTTATGCTTCCTAAAGAGTTCTGAAGTGACCGAAACAGGTGAAAATCTGATGGAGCAAGATCAGGGCTATACGGAGGATGCATCAACACATCCCAGACAAGCTCTTTCAATTTTTGCTGAGTGGCTATAGCTGAGTGCGGTCTGGCGTTGTCGTGATGAAACACCACGCCCTTCCTATTCACCAGCTCCGGCCGGTTTTTCTCAATAGTTTCTTTTAACCTCATCAGTTGTTGACAGTAGAGGTCAGAATCGATAGTTTTACCCGGCGGCAAAAGCTCATAGTGGACGATTCCTTTTCAATCCCACCAAACACACAGCATCACTTTGTTCCGAGTCAGGCCGGGCTTTGCCACGGTCTGTGGGGCTTGTCCATGCTTCGACCACGATCTTTTTCGGACATTCTTATCGTAAGTGATCCATTTTTCATCACCCGTAATCAACCGTTTAAGAAATGGGTCGGAATTATTACGTTTCAACAATGAATCGCAAATGGAAACACGTTGCATTAAGTTTCTCTCAGTGAGATCATGTGGTACCCAAATATCAAGTTTTTTCTTGTACCCAGACTTTTGTAAATGCCGTAAAACTGTTTTGTGATCAACATCCAGTTCTTCAGCAATATCATAACTACTAATATGTCGATCTTGCTCCACTTTTCAAAAATGGCACTGATTTTATCCGTGACAGGGCGTCCAGAGCGAGCTTCATCCTTCACACTAAAATTTCCTGACTTGAAACGCTTGAACCACATTTGAGCTACTCGTATTGATACCGCATTAGGTCCTTAAATCGCACAAATTTTATTCGCGGCGTTCGTCGCATTTTTACCTTTTTTGTAATAAAATTTTAAAATGTACCGAATTTCTTCGTCACATACGTTCATGTTGCTTGCTTGAAAAAAAATTGAGAAATGGCGGGAACTAATTTTTTTTTAAAATTTATTGCATCTTTAGAATGTCAACATTTAATAGTATTAAAACCAGCCAGTTACATTCAGTACTGCCAAAGAGGTTTGATTCCTAACAATAGATTCAAAATACGAAAATATTTTTGCCCCGACCTATTATATATATTAAATATTTATTGACATTCACATTTAGGGCGCATTCCTCCAAACTTTTATACCTAGAATAAGTCTTATCCTGAGAATAAATTTTGAATTTTTGACAGTGTTTCCATAGTAGAACTGTCAGAAGTCAATTTTATTCCACGAATAAAAGATATCTGATTTTGGTAAAATCGGCCCTTAGTATGATTAATATACCGTATACGACACCCTACAACTTCAGGTCCAGTTAAAAACCCTAGATGTCTTTTTTTTTTGAGGATGGGAAATCATCAAATGACCACTCCCACTCTGGGTGGAGCAGAAGGGAGTGGTCAGACTCTTACTGACTAAAACCAACCCGTGTTCCTTCCTTAGCCCTTTATGTTCCGGGGCAGCGGTAACCCTTTCGGACAATCCCGCTGCCTCGGCAGGAATCTAGTTGTCTGGCACTCATTTGCTGAACTGGGCCTATTTGTCGCAGCTGTGAGAAAAACATTCTACTCTTTCTTTTAAAACGGAATACACTCTTTTTTTTATTTTTTTTTATGCAGTGCCATTCAGTCTCTAAATATATATATTTTCTTTCATACTTTATTTAAAAGTTTAGACACAACCTAACTTTCAATTTAGACTAGACTGATTTATTGAGTCACTAATTATACTTAGTCATTTTTTAACAATTTTCAACTCAGCTGAAAATAATTTTGAATAAAAGTTAAAGGCAAAAGCCAAACGGGTGTTGAATAAATTATACTTAACTCTCCATTGCCCTTTGGGTGAATTTCAGCCTTCTAATAAGGCCCATTGTGAGCGACCCATTTCAGTGCCATAGGTCACTGACAACACGCACTGGTCAAAGGACCGGCAGGGTAATTGCGTAACACACTATCAGTAGCAATGGGTTTCATTTTGACAGATCAGCAACATTCATTGCGTTATTTACGTTGTTGTTCAAACACATTTTTCGAACATATTGAGCAATGGATTGGCAATATGCTTCAAAATGATTCAAATTGAGAGTAATAGTGTGTTACGCAATTAGGGTGCAGACTAATATGTCAGTAATTTCTTCTAGTTTTTAATTGATTAATTGATTCTCGGTACCATAAGTGACATGATAAGTGGAACTCAAGAGCACGAGGTTTGAACGTCTCCATTCTAAGGACCTGCACCACTGGTGGCACTGTACGGTTATTTTTATACCTACGATGATAATCATTGAAATTTCAATTTTATTGTCATACTATTAAGTAATATTTCGACGCATACAAATCCCATGCCGTGCCGTGCCGCCAATGCGCGCAGGCCCTAATACCTCTAATGGTTGGTTTTTGTTACAATTAATTAAAGCGACTCATTGAGCATTAAACCCGCTTTTTGTCACTAAAGCCTTGTACTTAAGAAACCTAATTAAGATTTCAGAGAGTGAGAATTAATTTGCCAGAGTACAGTTTATTGTTTCATTAAGTACTTAGGTTAGTCTCTATTTATAGATTGAATAAAAACTTAATTGACTTCTAAAAGTTTTGAATTTCAATCATTAATTAATTTCTTATGCATAAACTGATGTAAAGGCGTCGCAATAGCTATAAATTAATTAGTCAAAGTCTTCGTCTATTCTATCTTACAATTGTTGCCGAGCCACTTTTTACTATTATAGATTAATTTTTCAAACAAAAACACTGATTGCCTTCGACCAGCCTTGATCTCAATCGCTTAAAAACTTGAGATTAAAACTATTGTAACATTACGACCATCAAACTTCATCAACATTAAAATAAAATATTGTTTTAATTATTATTTCGTGTACAGTACAACACGGCCCATGAATTATGTCCGGTCCGAACTTTGCGCAGAAGGCTGCGCAATAACACAGTTTTAGGAACCAAATGGTGTTATGAGGCGAGTGTAAATGAGAGAACATGCGCGAAAGTTCGGAGAGCCTGTGTTCACACCGGCTATAACTTATTGACCGTCTTGTAGGTACTGTATACAGTGCGATTCCGTAACCATCTCACAGGCATGCTGTGCCTGAAACAGTCGCTAGTAAAAAGTTAAGTTATGATCTTAACTTTAAGCAACGTTTGTAACCCCTTAAGGTGGAGCTAGTCGCGAGCTCGAACTCACTGGTGGTCATGGCCAAAAAGCACGCTGTCTCACCTGGCTTCGAGTCCAACTAGTGGCACCTTAAGGTTCTAGTATTTTAGTAGTAGTTCATATAAGGTTAGTTAATAATTTTAACCTTTGATATAGGTACTGTGGGAAATATCACGGTGACATATTGGCCTGTAACTATAACTAATGATTTATGTAGAATTAAGTTCAACGAGACTGTTTTCTGACAGCTAATTGGGTTTCGGATTTATTTTATTTAGGTACACTTTAATTATTATTAGGCTCTTAAAAGTCGACCTTGACAAGTAGGTAAGGACTTTTGTTTAATTAAAATTTTGTTAATATCTAAATGACTAATACCTTGAAATGAGTCCTAGTGGAAATCAAAGAGTGAAAACAGAGAAAGATTTAATAAGCCTTCAACGCCGAACCTAGGCTTGCTCTCGATTAATAAACTTATTTAAATATTTCTATTTTAGCTTCGAAAACTCAGGCATTTTCTTGTATTATGTTAGTGTGCGTATATACGAGCGAAACGTGCCAACAGCTGCAGTTGCATCCACCGTAGTCACGTGTCGCTCTTGTGTATGAGCACTTAGGGCCAAAACATATAAACGCGTTGAGGCGCCACAACGCTGAAATCTGGCAAAAATTCCGAACTTGTCATCTTGAATTTTCGCCGCAACGCGGGTTTGTGTTTAGGCCGTAAAGCCAAGTGTATCTAATTGTGTTCCTAAGTTGAATAAATAGAGGTTACAATATTTAGTTTAGCTCAGCGTTATCTTGGTCCTTTGTCACATGAATATCTACGTATTCATATGACGAAGGACCAACAAACAGGCTTAATATAATTCTGTTAGGGTTTTGGCTCTGTGGGCATCATACATAGGCACTGCACTACCTCGCCGGTAGTGTAGTAATGTCTGACGTACGAAAACTGTGCAGCGAAGCAAAGGTCTGCAAGGGAGATGTGTCAGGGCACGCCGCGATAGCGGCGGTAAGACCCCTCTTTGAGGAGTGGCTAGAGAGGCGCCACGGCGCCCTCACCTACCGCCTGACGCAGGTCCTCACCGGACACGGGTGTTTCGGGAGGTTCCTGCACATCATCGGGCGGGAGGAAACGCCCGGGTGTCACCACTGCGAGGGTCGCCCGGAGGACACGGTGGAGCATACGGTGGCGGTATGCCCCAATTGGGCGGAGCACCGCCGTGTTCTCGCAGAGGCGATCGGCAGCGGCGGCGACCTCTCGCGCCCGGCCCTGGTTCAAGCCATGGTCCGGGGCGAGAGGGAGTGGGAGGCAGTCACCTCCTTCTGCGAAGCAGTCATGCTAGCGAAGGAGGTGGCGGGACGGCTGAGGGAGAGGGCCTCACGTCCCAGCCGCCGCGGGAGACGCCCCGGGCGTCGGGAGCCGCGAGACGACTCCCGGCCACCGTAGGCGCGGGCCTGCGGGCGGAGAGTAATGGGTAACTCTCCGTCCGATCAGGACCAGGCCCGTGCCGGACGGCGCGTACGTGTTCCACGCGCGCCTCAAAGAGATGTCAGCATTAGGAAGGGGCCCGAAAGGGCCGAAGCCTGCCGGGGCAGCGGGATTGTCCGAAAGGGTTACCGCTACCCCGGAACACAAAGGGCTAAGGAAGGAACACGGGTGGGTTTTAGTCAGTAAGAGTCTGACACTCCCTTCTGCTCCACCCAGAGCGGGAGGGGTCATTGGATGATTTCCAATCCACAAAAAAAAAAAAAAAAAAAAGGGAGATGTGTCAGGACGTAACTGCAGTACTTGTGGAACACAGCGTGAAGTGATATGTCTTTTTCTACAAGAGGTAAAAGGTTTAGCGAAGCCAATAAGACGTTTTCGACGTAAGATGTGTGACGTCACGTAGTCAGCCTCAACCTTTGCAATCAGAGTATCTCTTTGCTATTTAACTACGGGCCCTTCAAATAAAATATATCTGCCTGGGTGTTAAGGGGGATATGCTTATAGGCTAGTCCGCGAAATTAAAATTTTCTTACGTTGTTATGCAATTGGCAGATTAGTGTCAAGTTGTAATGTTGATCAAAATATGATTCGCGACCGTAATACTGTAGATTATAATCGTTAGGATCTTCAATACAACTCTCTAGGTTATAGTAGCCGCTGCATTTAATTGGGTAATTTGAACTTAGGTATAGAGTTGTATTGATGTATATAGATTATAATTCTGTTTATACATATTTGTTACGGTCATGAATTATATTTTGATCAACATACAACCAGAAGATAATTCCCATAATTAAAAACGTTCAAAATCTAGTCGCGATTTCATCTCGGCAACAATTCATGTGAAAACTTGTCAAAAATGTAGGAAAATTAGAGGTATTTTTGACAGATTAGACTGTGAACGTTTTTAAAATTACGAGAATTGCCCCTCTGTTAATAAACTGTAAATTGTGAAAAACTAAGAAGATTTGAATTTTGGAGGTGACCCTGGTGCTTTCGCCTTAAATGCTAAAGTACTTTTATACGAAACCCTCACATGATCGTCTGTCGTTAATCTTTCATACTTCCTTGTGGATGTACATTTTGATGGCTCTCAGTTCATGTGGCTTTCCAAGGGTTTTGTGGTTATGAAGAAGATTATGAACGTTAGGTTTCTTTATAATAAATAACTTTTTAAAAAATAACAAAAACAAATCTATCTATGATTTTAAATTTATTCAAGACATGTCCTACTTATAATACGTTTCGAAAACTGGTTTCAAAAGTCTAGCTATGACAAAATAATGGTTAAGATTTGTAGATAACGTCGATCTGAAATATTAAAAGGATTGGTTACGTTAGTATCTATAAATTGGTCCTACGACCATTGTACCCTTTGTTTTCAATGACACTCTCACTCAGAGAGGTTGACAATATCTTCAACGCAAATATTTATTTTCGATACGTCTTATAATCGCTTTCCATAAGGCGAGGTTGAGGTCAAGAGCTGGCCCATTTTGCAATAAAAAAGATAAAAAGAAACAAACCAGTATACAATACTACGTTGTGATTTATTTATTTAAGTTGATATGCTCAACATTACAGAATAGAATCCGAAGGCGTTAATTGTACGGAGCAATTTACAAACTAAAAAGCGACAAATACCTACTTAAGTAAGTAAAATACAAGTAAAAAAAATTTAAACATGAGAAAATTACAAACAAAACACAATACAAAACGTAACCAAGTGAAAAAAAAAATTATAGGTACTTATCTAATTATTATCTTTCATCCATCTTCTCACAAAATCTTAAACATTAACGAGACACATCTATTCATCTCCAGTTGATGTATGCGTCTTATCTTAGTACTAGATAATATATATATATACTAGTTGACCCCGCAAACATCGTTTTGCAAAAAAAAAAATAGTAGCTGAGAAATAATCTATTAAAAACCAATTGTAGGTATGCCGCCGACAGATACAATTTCATAACACTTCTCCTTAACACAGGTTATTTTGTAACCTAGCTCGGAGAACAGTGCTTCACCCATTCGATTGTAGACTACCTAACATATTCTATAAGATCTTACTATAACCATTTATACCTACTACAATCTGTTTGTTTGAGTTAATAAATAATTATTATAACAGGCAAAATAAGTAACTGTTCAGCAAACGTAAGATATTGCACCGATAATAATAAATGCATAAAACCAAATTACCCTGTTTATTTATAGAACACAATCTAGACGTAGCATACCGGTGCATTACGACTGGAATTGTCTGAAATAGTTGTAAGAAAATAACTAGATTTGATTGCATAAAAGTTTCCAAAAAAGGCCAACGTGATTTCTCAGTGCCTACTTACATAACTGTTTTTACTTTTCGTAATACTATTTACCGTCTGCTAGGCGTCTGCTACTATATAGCCGACTTAAAAAAACGAGGAGGTTCTCAATTCGGTTGTATTTTTAAAAAATATTTGTTACTTCAGAACTCCGTCATTTATAAACCGAATAATTCTTCGTTCGGTAGGATTCCCCTTTCAAACAAGTATAAAAAACAAGTAAGGTTAAAAATATATATTCTTTGGGTTAGCTTCAATATTACGTATTTTTTCGACATAATGTATGTTGATGATGTAATAATAACTTCCTGTCACTTTATTTAATTAACTAGTGTAGGAATAAAAAATTATGTGGGGTAGGTACCACAATATAAAGTGAAAAATAAAAACGATCTTGATCTTGGAACTATTAACTATTAACTATTCGTATCTTGATCGAGGCTTTAATGGAACCCAAACCCAAATTTCCCAAAGGTCTTAATTTATGCAGAATAAACAGATTTTCTTTCTTTCTTAAAATATTATGGAGGATGAAGTATTATAGTTACTTTGAAAATAGTCGAATAACATAGGTACCTTTCTTTATTCTTGTTCGAGTTCGCTTGTAAACAAACTACAACCAAATATGTTCATACCTGAAATATTGGTCAGTTTTCGCGGCTCTTTCGCAATGCCCGACTTGTCAGCACCGACACAGTTTGCAATACAAGTTTCACCAAGATACGAATCTATGACCGTGTTCCCTTTCGCAGGGAATCACATGCAAATTAATGTTGATCCATATATGCGAATCTTTCCAAACTACAACCAAATATGTTCCTACCTGAAATATTGGTCAGTTTTCGCGGCTCTTTCGCAATGCCCGACTTGTCAGCACCGACACAGTTTGCAATACAAGTTTCACCAAGATACGAATCTATGACCGTGTTCCCTTTCGCAGGGAATCACATGCAAATTAATGTTGATCAATATATGCGAATCTTTCCGACGATATTTTATTGGAAAGGTAACAAAATGTCAACGAAATGTGTCAATAAACGTTTATCGAAAATTAGAAAGGGATGGCTTAAAACTGGATTGGGTTGGAAGCTGTATTGTATGATATATAGGTATAAATCTGCGTTTCAATGCGCACATGCGAATTGGTAATTAAATAGTAATACGATAGAAGCATCTCAGCAAGCTCAACCGAAGATGTGGGAAAGACAAAAATAGGGTAAGATAAACTGTACCGAAAACGCTGTTAAGGCAAATTCACCTTACTTAGTTTTTATATATATTATTGTAAATTGTTAGCATTTAATTGGACGTAGTTATGCAAAAAGGATCCAACCCACAACATGACCGAAAATGAGTAATTGTGCTTATGTGTGATGTGTGTGAGAGCAGTGGTGGCCCAGTGGTAACGGCCGCGACTTACGAGTTGTAGGTCGTAGTTTCGAACCCCGTCAGGCGCTTTACTTTGTGTAAATTATTTCATCACCACTGCTCTCAAAACAGCGAAGGAAAACATCGTGAGGAAAACGGCATGTCCTAGAACCAAAAATTCGAAGACATGTGACATCTACCAACCCGCATTGGGCCCGCGTGGTGGATTACAGCCCACTCCCTCTCACAGAGAGGAGGCCTGTGTCCCAGCAGTGGGAACATTATAGGCTGATTATGTATGTATGTGATGTGCTATGTCATTTGTGTGCACTAAATAAATGGTTTTTCTATCGATCTATATAAATATAATCTTCATTCAGCAGTGATTTGCTGAGATGCATACTGGATTTACATAAACTCACGCCGTCCCATGGGGGTAAGCAGAAACTACAGAACGCCACCTGTTACGATCCTTACATACCTACTCCTTTTGCTTAGTTAACGTAAAATGTTCCGTTCGCGTAACATGTGGTTTTTAATTAACTTATATCTTACTAGGTGCGTAGTACTCGTAACAGGCGTGAGTGTATGAAGGCTCACGCAGACATGCGGGACGCTACTCTAGTGAAAAAGTTCCATGAAAACTTTATGAAATTGTTATACTGGAGTCGAGTAGCGTATGTCTACGGGAGCTTTAATACATCTTCATACACGCACGCCGCTTGACAGTACTACGCACCCGGTAAGATAAGTCAATTGAAAACCATTGTAAAGCGAACGCAACATTTTACGTTTTAGATCTTTGTAAAACTTAAAAACTAAAAACCATTATAATATAATATTATATCACCTGAATCCACAGTCAGTTGTCAGAAAGGTGTTTGAAATTTAATAAAACAGTTTACAATTATTGCGTATTCGACTTTTTTCCTGCTACCTTTTTTCTATAGGAATTGTTATACCTTACCTTTTATCCTACCAACTTTACAAAAGCTTTGTCAATAAAATATTCTAGGTATACCCAAATCGCTTTAGCGTAGCAATTGCGGTCATTGACTCACCTACATTTTGCTACATTTTATATCATTATTTATTTCAGAAGCTGAAATAAAGTCCGTTATTGTCCTAAATCAATATCTATCGTGATCTTTAACAACGAAACAAAACGAAAAGCCATACATAGTTTATTGTTTGGCTCCCTACGGACGGAGAGATATTAGGGAAAGGGCAATGACCGCTATTTTCACGCTAAAGTGATTGGGTTCTAATTTATTTACTTCGGATTTGTGAGAATCACACACTCAGACGGGTGGTTTTTCAAGGCAAAGACATAAAACTATGAATAATTCTTGTATAAAACATAGATAGAAATATCTTCCGACGCAAACTTCTTCCTACGAACAATGAACATTCATAAAACAATTCCATTTATTAAGTCTTTTTGTGAAACAGACTTGAGACATGAAAAAATATTCATCTCCCATTTCTTAAGAATTTGACCAAAAGTATAAACAAACTTCGGACATTTATTAGGTTTTATTTCTTACAAATTGTACTACCTACGTATATTTTCCCTGACTGATATAAACGGTCGTAAAGGAAATTATACTTACATTAACATTATCAGCCTATAACGTTCTTTACTGCTGGGACACAGGCCTCTTTGTCAGAGAAAATGGGCTGTATGTAATCTACCACACGGGTCCGGCGCGGGTTGGCACATGTCACATGTCTTGAATTTTTGGTTCTAGGACTTGCCAGTTCTGGTTATTTAAACAATGTTTGGACATGCCTCTTTTTGAGACTTACTTTACCAAACAAAGAGGGAAGGAGGGAGGGGCCCGTGGCTAAAAAATAACAGCCGCACAGGTCGATCGATCAGGTTAAGCTACGCTTGCCACGGTTGGTCTGTGGATGGGTGACCATCTTTACATACCGGAACCCTGCGTGCCTCGGAAAGCACGTTAAGCCGTTGGTCCCGGCTGTCATTCGTGGATCTTTGATAGTCGTTACGGCTAGTCAGAAGCCCGAAAGTCTGACAACCGGTTTTACCAAGGGGTATCGTATTACCCAGTAACTGGGTTGTGGAGGTCAGATAGGCAGTCGCTCCATGTAAAATACTGATATTCAGCTGCATTCGGTTAGACTGGAAGCCGACCCCAACATAGTTGGGAAAAGGCTAGGCAGATGATGAAGTAATAATGCAAAGATCTGGGATGCCTCTGATATTTCAGATGTCCATTGATGGCGTCGACTACTTAACAAAATCTGGTGGGTTACCAGCAAATTTTTACAACCAGAAGGTCTAAAGGGTGACATACATCAGCCCGCAAACTATAACCATGAATGCATGGCGAAGCAAACATTAAATATTATTATAATTTTTATCAAATTAACATTTTTGGCTGTACTTACGTGTGGTAAGTAATTCAGTGTGTCTTATTTTTTTCCCTTGTATTATTAACACTGTTTAGCTGCACAATAGGTCATTTTAATGCTTATCTGTTACAAAAAAAAAAAACTGAGATTATTGAGCTGTGTGATCAACGATGTTCCGTGCGCGACTGAGTGCCTACTAGGAACAATCACCCAGTATAGTAGGAACAGGCGCTGTGACTGATTAACGTATCTACGAAAATAATATATCTATGGGAACAGTATTTTTTTAATACCCGATGAGAAATTTCAACGCAGGGTTCAGAATCGTGTACCATGGTAACAGGTTGCGCGACGGTGTCCTAGCCTCCCTGTGTACAAAAACATTTTAATATAGTTATTGTAATTCATCATTCATGTAAAAGTTAATCCAGAAGATAATAGTTTCCAGACCGATTTCGGTCACGGTGGCCAATCTCAACGGAGATTAGCTAGGTACGCAGGATAGATAGTGCACAATCATGTGTGTGCGTAAATACAGATGCACTCTTTATTCCTTTATTCTCATAGTCCAATGGGACGGCAATCCAACACGGCAATAAAACTTTGTCCGACCCGGGAATCGCACCCAGGATTCCACGCTCAGCAGTCGCGCTTGCAATCACGAGACGGGGCAGTCAATTCCCAGCAGTGCTATTCTGTGAAAATCTCACCATGAAAACTAAGGTGTAGTGAGCTGTCATTCCACCTGATGTTAGGGATTGTCCCTATTGATAGCTCACTTCACCTAAGTTATTACGGTGAGATTTTTACAGAATCGATCGGCTATTGTCATTCGTAGATCTTTGGCAGTCGTTACGGGTCGTCAGAAACCCGAAAATCTGACAACCAGTCTAACCAAGGGGTATTGTATCACCCAGTCACTGGGTTGTGGAGGTCAGATAAGCAGTCATCCGGTTAGACTGGAATCCAACCCCAACTTTATTGGGAAAAGGTTACGCAGATCTGATGTCCATCCATCTTCATGTATTCGATGTAAGGTTTGTTATGTACCCTTTGCATAAGGTATCAATGGTATCTGACTGTTAGGAAAGTTACACCTCGTTGCACATTTACAATACTTAAGTGATACCGAAATGTCAAAATGCCTTATTCGAAAGTTCATTGTCTAAACAAATGATCCTCACACTTCGGGTATCGATTGTCCATTAAGGGCTATTACACATTTCCTGTCAGGGTCGCGGGTTGTTCGAAAGAGCTACCGTGGGTCCTAGTACAGGCAACTGAAGGAACACGGGTGGGTTTTAGTCAGTAAAAGTCTGACACGCCCTCCCGCGCCGTCCAGAGCGGGAGAAGTTATTTGATAATTTCCCACACAAAAAAACGGTTAATGTTAATTATGAAATAAGGAAATGCGAGAATTTTTTTTCCCTTCAGACACAATACTTTTTTTTACTGGCCTTTTTATTTTTTTACGTAGGACGTATTCATTTGTTTTTGTGCCAAGTTTTTTCCTTAGTGTGCCTGAACTTGCATACCTACGCATATGAGGCAACGTACACATTATACCTAAGGTTACAAACATCGTTGTAATTACTTTGCGAACAATTATTTTGTGTGAAAATCGAAGTGTGGATTGCAGGTATAGGTCCGTGGGAAGTTGGATCGTTTGTTGACAATTTGAATGGACATAAAGCGGCGTTCGAACTGCGGGAAATGACTCGTTCTCTCATAAAACAATTGACCTGTCAATTAATTAGAGAAAATCGGCTTAAGTTATTGAAAGAACAAAAACGTATCTACGGCTGGTAAATGATACGATGTACCTACTAGTATGGTATTTTTGTCTCACGAAGCGACGCGCGCTTTACTTGTGGTTACCAAGTGTACAAAAACGCTGTGAATGTGTGTGTAAGCGCAGGAGCTCTCGGTACCGTCCGAGACAACGAGGAAGTCGGAAGTATGTGTGTTATGTCTTTACTCGTGTTCACGCACACATTCACATCAGTGCTAAACAGTGCGGTTGAGAATGACATTTGAGTAGGTAGATACGTATAAGTTTAGGTAAGTATCTGGATCAAGAAAAAGGCCTTTAAAAGCTGGGAGTCAACTGCTTATAAATCAGACTAATGCAACTTAAATTATTTGATTAAGTATTTAATGTTGAAGTTGAGTTCATTGATTCAAACTCGTAATACCATGAGTATATCTTATTATAATTAATTTAATTTAATTTATTTCAAGTAATCAGATAACAGGCATCCGTAGTGTTAGTAAAACACCTTATATCTAGTGTTAGTATATACATAAATTAAGGTAACAATTTTGGGGATGAGTCACTTTGTAGAGAAGACGAAACCAGTTTCTCAACCGGTCATCTTCTCCACAAAATGTTTCATAAAAGGGGAAAACACATTATATATTCATGAATCAATATTATAATAAATTCTTGATTCACATGTACAGACGCCAGCACGTCAAGCTACCCGAAACTGCCAAATATTCCCAAACAACTTTAAGCCATAACGTAGCTTTTTAGCGATAAAGCTGAAAATTTATTAACGAAATTTGACAGATTGTAGTAGCTTGATGTGCTGGTGTCTGTACGTAGGCGTGATTAATGTACCATTACCAATAAATGTTTACTAATGTTGTTTCTTAGTAAGTAAGTTATAATCACACATACTACGTATATGGAATCATATAATGCTAGGTTGATGATTGATTGATTGAACTTTAATAAAGCTATGTTATGTAGTATGTATGGTTGGTTAAATAGTAAACCTCCATTAAGTTCGCAAGGTGTCAAATGATAGCTTTACGTGTTTAAAACCAACTTCATGATTATTGTCAAAAGCTTTGTCGAATTCAATAAAATATTCTTTATACTTGATTTTTGTTTTGGAGTAAACATACCACCTTGTTGCATCAGAAAAATCACGGATATTACTTTATGGTACCTATTGAGAATTGGATAAAATATTGGCCAAGGTGTGAAACTCTCTGCCAGCGTCTGTGTTCCGCATATAAACCGTCATCCTTCAAAGCAAGAGTGAACCGACATTTTCTGGGCACGCTCGTTCCATCATATACCTCATCCATCCCTTTCTCCTAGGCGAGATCGTAGTCCAAGAGCTGGCCCATTTTGCAATAAATAAATAAAAAAATATTTACATACTCAAGTCTCGCTTCTTTCTCTTCTTCTGGCAGCGTCGCTAACTACTAATGGCCGAACCCAATAACCTATTTTTAGTTAAAACCAGATCGCTACTGATGGTAGCCATTATAATCATACAGATCGCTACTGATATAGATTATTGGGACGTTAAAACCAGAGATATATAGGTTTTTCTACCTCCAGTATGCGGTTAGTGGAACTGGAAGTGCTCAGATGCGGTTCGTCCAAGTGCGGTTGAAATCAGTGCTCCGAGTGGAATACCTCACCAAAAATTGGTGATAGATAGGTAATTGGGTAAAGAGATAATTTACAATCGTTTTTATAGCATTTCGGAGGTATCTCTACAACGACTTTCATTCAACAGGATTGATATAAGATTTTCGGTAGCTTTATGTCAATCCAATACATTTTTGACTTTGTCATCATTTTTATCGCTGATACAATGTTACTTCATCTTAGACCTTGGGTTAAGCTGAAAATATCATTGACTAGGTATGGATTCGGAAAGTTTTATCGATACTTCTTCGATAAAACTTTCGGTATCGATACTGTTTCCCCCTAGTTGTATTATCTCACTTGTATTATATATGAACAACGCCGTACTCAGTATTCGCTTACAAAACAAGCCCCAGATATTTTAACGAGGTCATCCAACGAAAATATTGGGGAATGTTCATTATACAACACTTAAAAGGATAACGTCGAAACCTTTTCGGTAATCGGACGGCGATCTGTAATTAAGACTGTAGTAATGTTCGGAATCTTAACCAACACTATCAAATGCTATAAAACGTTGGCTCCCGTAGACCGGCACGATACGACAGCGTGACGCGACTCTAGTAGATCAATTTCTATGAAGACTTCATGGAATTTGTTCTACCAGAATCACGTCGCACCATCGCGTCGCGCCTGTCTGCAGGAGCCTCAGAACGTTTGGTACTCGTACTGGACATGTAAAACATACATAAGTACCTACATGTTTCGTTACGAGACGGCTTAAGTACTTTATTTTACGATTTTCGCACTCTGCCGGTTCGGAAACAATCAATAAGATATTCCTCTTCATAATGTTCACATTTAGCCTCTTATTTTGGGTACGGAATCTTGACTTGTTTGAAGAACTTAATTTTATTAAAATTTATCAGGTTCTTTAGCTTGTCAAATAATAATGTTGTTTAAATTACAGGTGGTCAAAAATTTTACCGTCAAAGTTTGTCATATTACAGTCCGGCCATCCAGAGGATGCATTCCTGACATCTGTCAAATTCTCAAATCACGTATTCGTTTGTATGAAGCTGATAGGTGTCAAGAACGCATTCTTTAGTCGGCTGCACTGTAGGTTTACCTTCCATGCAATGTAAAGAGGCCAGCACATAAACCTACCCCAATCTGTCAAATTTCTTTAATAGATTTTCAACTTTACCACAAAGGAATAAGGTTCTTATTTAATTGGGAAAATTTGACAGATTGGGGTAGCTTGATGTGCTGGCCTCTGTACATAGTTACTACATATTCAAAAAGTTAAGCAAAGTGAAAATTTGAAACCAACTGATCCACTACACTAGTTTTATCTATCCATGGTCTGCCCGTACCTTATCACAATGTGTGATTGTGAGCCCAATTCCCAGATAAAATAGTTACTAATAATATTTTGTCACTCATTGTTAAAAAACCGGCCAAGTGCGACCGAGGGTTCCGTACAAATTTGTAGTATCTAAATAGTTTGTCATGAGATTTATTTTAACACATCTATAAATTTACGGTTTTTGTATTTTTTCCTTTACTTGTGCTACATGACCTTGCTTCTTGCCAAATTTTATGATTTTAGGTCAACGGGAAGTACCCTATAAATTTTGATTCCCTTGAGAGTGTCGAAATATACGTTTTTTGGCGGCATAAACAGCCGTAACTTAGAAGTTTGATTTTTCATAGCTTCAAGGGATCGAGTTGAAATTAAAACCCCTGGTGGTTTTAATTCCAACTCGATACCTCCAGGCGTTCCCGAGATAAAGGGTCTTGACAGACAGATGGACAACAAAGTGATCCTATAAGGGTTCCGTTTTTTCGTTTTGAGGTACGGAACCCTAAAAAGTAACATTTTCATTAATCCGCACTAATATTATAAATGCGAAAGTGTGTCTGTCTGTTACCTCTTCGTGCTTAAACCGTTGGATAAATTTAGATGAAATTTTGGATAGAGATAGTTTGAGTCCCGGGAAAAGACAGAGGATAGTTTTTATCCCGATATTCCCACGGGATTGACGATTATGTGGGCGAAACCGCGGGGCACTGATAGTATAACAATAAATCTATTTTGCGTGACTTCACGTCGACATTCCATTACGAAATTTTTTGTGATCGGTGTCACAATATGGTCACAATTGTGTTAAATAGCAGTATACCGTACTATATCTGTTTGCTTGTGCAGTAATTGTGCTGTGACACAACTTCAAGGCTGTCCCACATAGTTTCATGCCCTACTGAGTCTTGACGATGCAGACTGGCGTTCGACACGCTGCGTTTTACACCAGTACCCTATTGATCACACTTTCAATCGCAATCTGAATCATTTTGAAGGATATTGCTAATCCGTTGCTTCATATGTTCGAAAAATTTGTTTGCTCAACAACGTAAATAACGTAATGAATTTTATTGAACTGTCAAAATAAAAGCCTTCGCTACTGTTAGTGTGTTACGCAATTATTCCGCAGATGTTAACTTTTTCGGAAGTTTTCCTAGAAAGTGTAGAGAATAGTAGAATATTATTTACTAGCTGCGCCCCGCGGTTTCACCCGCGTAAGTTTCGATCCCGTGGGAATATCGGGATAAAAGCATCCTATCTGTTAATCTTGGTATCTGTGTGCCAAATTTCATCCAAATCCGTTCAGTCGTTTTTGCGTGAAAGAGTAAAAAACATCCATCCATCCTCACAAACTTTCGCGTTTATAACATTAGTAGGAAGTAGGATAGGATTTTTCGGCAGATGGTTAACAAATAATGTTAATCAAAAGTAGATTGTGTACAACTGGTGCATAAAATGGCCCGTTTATGCCCGAGTTTATACTCTGCTTTTTACTTCGATTACGAGAAAATGAAACAGACATAAAGTATATAACAGTATTTTCACTGTTCAAAAATGTTGCAAAATTTAAGAAGAAACTTTTTTAAAGTTTTTTTTTTATTTTCAACCTGTGTCATTCGACTTGGGGTATACTGCCAAGTCATAAAAACGTTTCTTTGCGTTTTTAAATAATAGATTACAACTATTTTATCTGGTTTTATTAAATTAAACATAGAAAACACGGAAGTGATATAAATTAAAGCAAATGAAATAAAATAACGACTTTAATCTGCGACGTTTACTGTTGGGCCTGATTATCTTAGTCTTAACACGGGTCTTAATTACTTTTTGCAGTAGAGCATAAACAGCGACTTTATGTCACCTACGCACAATATAAAGACGAATAGAGCATGAGAAGTGAAAAGTATATTTACAACATCTACCTTTAGTTTAGGGTGTACAGTAATAAGAAAATAAATAAATAAATAATAGATAGAAAAACTGACAAGTGCAAACAACAAAGCATCTTCTTGCACACAGAAAAAAGTTTAACTGATGATGAATGATGGATTCAAGCGCGTCCAGCCAGAATGCACAACAAAAAGTATGGCCTAGAAAACTGCTGATCGTTAAACAATATTTGAGTTTTTGCGGTCGTGTTTTAACAGTTCGTGTGGTCAATTTGTCGTGGGGGAATTCTACCTCAGTAACTATATCGATGCCGATTTAAAAGTTTGTTCATATCCTTCTGTCAGCAAATTAGGCATGAAGGAGGCTAATGAGATTTTTAATTCGTGTTTTAGTACATCATTACCTTAACGTCATAATTTCAGCAGAAAGACGTCCACTGCTGGACATAGACCCCCAAGCACGGCCATTTCGATCGGTTCTGTGCTTCTCGCATCCAGCTAATCCCTGAAGCTAGCAGCAGCATTAATTATTGAAAAGTTATTATGTGGTCATGCCTTTTCATTTCTATTTAAAAGACGTGTCATCTAAATATGTATTTAGTTTCACATTTTTTAGAGAAAGGAGAAAGAGACTGTGACCTCTGAGTTTGTTTCGGCCTTTTTTCTCAGAGTAGTCGGATGGGAAACGCCGACCTCATCTAGTTTTTAAAATATGATTGACGTGTAAAACTTTTTGTACAAATCTACATAAGCCTGATTCTACTAAAGTCAGTTATATCTTTTATCCATGGAATAAAATTGACTGTCAAAAATTCAAAAGTTATTCTCAGGTTAAGACTTAGGTATAAAAGTTTGGTGGGATTCACCCTTACAGTAATAAAATCACTTAACATTAAAGAGTATATTAGACTAGAGCCCATGCAGTAGGTACCTGGACTGGAAAAGTAAAAACGCCTCGAAAATTAGACTGAATGTTAATTAGTTTAAGTTGCATATTTGCCAACAGGGTCGCCATTAATTGCACGTGTAGGTATTGGTATCAGTTCGTGGAACTACTTCTGAAGTGCTAAGAATATATTGTATTAAATTGCTTTCAAACCACTGTGTGGTTTGTGTGATGTGTGGTCCGCCACACCAACCTCACGCGCTACTAAATCAAATCAGCCTATCGCAGTCCACTGCTAGACATAGGCCTCTCCCAGGCTGCGCCACAACACCCTGTCCTCCGCCTTTCTCATCTGGTCCATTCCAGTCGCTTTCTTTAGGTCATCCGTCCATATAGCTGGGGGACGTCCTACGCTTGCCGATACGCGTTCTCCAATCAAGGACTCGTCTGCTCCACCGGCCATCGGTCCTTCTACAAACATGGCCAGCCCACTGCCGCTTCAGTTTGCTCACTCTGCAAGCTATGTCGATAACTCCGGTTCTTTTCCGGACAATTTCATTCCTGATTTTATCCTTCAAAGAGACCGACCATAGCTCGCTCCATAGCGCGCTGAGCGACCTTGAATTTGTGGACCAGCCCGACCGTCAGTATCCACGTTTCAGCATCATAATTATGTCATGATGGGCAGGACGCACTGGTTGAAGACCTTAGTCTTCAAACACTGCGGGATAGGCGACGAAAAGACTTGACGAAGTTTTCCATTTGGAAAACTTCGTCCGCTGCCCAACCCAACTGGATCCTTCTGTCGGCTTCTTTCTCGCGCTACTAAATACTATTCTCTATAATACCAATCTCCATGTTCAATCAGTAAACTGTATAAATAATCGAGATTGCTTCTTCGAAATTGTAAGCTCCCGTTCTATAGAAAACTAGCTCTTTCTTAGTGGATACCTACTCTTCACAAAGAACACACCATGTCTCTAGGACCAGCAGTTTAGGCTGTGCGTTGATATATCAGTCAGTCAGGACTTTGAATTTTATATACAAAGTGTTAAAAAATTAACCCGACGAACTTTAAGAGGTGCTTTAAACCATCGAACTGTAGAACTTTCACTATGGGAGCAACTCTGAAATCACGAAAAAAAAATTTGCTGTTTAATACATTTTGGTCAAGTGTGTATTGAACTTTTGTATTAAACACCTGATTTTTTTTCGTGATTTCAGAGTTGGTCCCGTAGTGAAGTTGATAAGTTCAATGGTCTAAAGCACCTCTTACAGTTTGTCGGGTTAATTTTTTAACACCTTATACAGGCTGGGCAAAAAATCGTGGATCAAATGAAACAAAACGATAGCTATTGTTTATTTGCAGTAAAAAAAAGAATATTTTTAAAAGCATCATCACTACAAAAGTGCTCTTATGATAATGGGTGCCATGATTTATCAGTATTGCAACTTTTTCAATATCTTTTAAGTCTCACGAAAAATATTTGAAACTTTAGAACCTTACTGTAAACACTCAAATTGTCATAACTTAAGGAGATCAAGTTAGGGCACTGCCACAGAGAATTTTTTAACTGCAAATAACCCCAGCTGTCGCCCTGTTTCGTTTGATCCACGATTCTTTGCACAGCCTGTGTAGATCTGTACTAATGTAATAAAGCTGAAGAGTTACCTCAATATTTTTGTATTTGATAGCCCAATTCTTGAGGAAGGTTAAAGCTTATGACATCACACTACGATCCTTATGAATCGAGCATAAAGAAAAGAAACTTAGAAAGAACGCTTAACTAAAACGAAGTAGTATCGCGGGCGAGTGACAATTTCACGCAGAGGAAGTCGTGGGCAGAAGCTAGTGACTGATAAACATCTAACAGAAAATAGGTCTAGTTATTATTATTGATCGATATCGAATAACTGGCAACACCGATGTGTGACATTTACGAGCATGTATATTGAAGAGACAATGTTCTATGGATATTATGAAAAATTGAAAGTGATGAGGGTCGACTGCGCATTGAGTACAATGAGTGACATTAACGAGAAGTGATGGTAAAAAGGGCGAGCGTAAACAATGAGGCTCTCTAAAAGGAAATATTAAAGACAGGGCCTTTCATGTACCCATGTACGTGACAACCATACGTTATGGCCATTTGACGATACGTGAATTGAGATTAATGAAAGCTGAATAAAAGTGAAGGTTGTTGTGTTGCCTTTGTCAATAGCAATCGTCCATGGAAAAGTTAGTAACAAGCGGCTTGCTTCAAATTATTATCTACGAGTTTATAGGTTAGACCACAGATATAGATACACCTAGATAACACAAGAGCAACTACGTACCTACTTCGCGTGCCAAAAATCGCACTAGCTTACGTACAAAAATCGTAAGCCAGCACTTTCGCGCTCAGTCCTGAGTACTGCTGGCTGGGTGAGCATGAGTGAGAAAGATTGCTTGTCACGTCATAGTAGGTAGTCAAAAACAGCACGCTTGGTTTTCATACAGATCGTGATACTTGCGTTAAATCTAGGTCCATCTATATCTGAGGGCTAGACGCTCTGAATACTATCCAAATAGAATTAAAAGCATTACATTTAATTAAAAAAAAAAAACAGCTATTTACCGTGTAAACTTCACAGACGTGACGTGTGTGGAAACCTCAACACGACAAAACTAAAGAAAACTCATATTTTAAGTAACAACACATCCAAAGGTCGTTGAACCCCAAAAAAACATACTTATTTGTTTTTGTTTTATTTTATCGTGATAAGATATCGATACCCTTCACGTCTGCGGAGTTTCGCTAGCTAACACAATTTCACCCTGTAAATTAAAAATTGTTGGAGAAGCCTAAAAAAAATTCTTCTTAAGCATTTCTGTACGGAAAATGTTGTACGAGTATACACTAGATACTCGTAATATGTGCAGGTGGAATAGAATAATGCATTTGTAATCGTATAGTAAACTTGAACTATAAATCGATTGAAATTACTTACGAGTGGCAGCTGGCAGGTTATTTAAGACATTTATGAGCAAGTCTCTTTAATCCCGTCAATAGCTTACCACCCCCTTATGACTTATGATGTAAGCTATTGACTTTAATTATTGGTTGTTAGAAATTACAGTCGATAAAATGAGACAGTTAGAAGTAAAACTAGAATTCGACACAATGGGAATTTTCCCACGATAGGTCAGAAGGATATAGAGTCGAAAATTATCTCGATATAAAGTTCTGGCCATACCGAGGCATATCCGTGCAGGATGCTGGATGAATCCACACGCGCTGATTGTGTCAACTGACTTGTATAGAGGTGTTCAAACTAGTCCCGACTTCTTACCTTTAAAAAAATCCCGCATCCCGCGCAGGATTCGCTTCACTGCGGCCAGAGCTTAGAATAGATAAGATGACTTTTATCTCAGACAGAAGTCGATAGGCTTAGTAACAATTTTACTTAACAACTAAAGTAATCAGTAAATCCGCTGCTTATAAGCCTTGAATAAGCAATCAATTTTAGTAGCTAACCTGGGATAAAACAAATCCTTTAACTCAGTAAATAAAAAGAATATTTGAATATTGTTTTCTATCTGTTGGTCCCTTGTCCAAAGTTTTAAATGCTTTTCAATGAAGTTGCGAGCATAGTTTTTCCTCTTAGTTTCTGAGCTCGCTAAATGAATAAAATCACTGGAAATAGAGCACTTACATAACTGCATTATTCATTGTTGATCCGAGGAACTACGTAACAATGATGATAGACAACGAGTCGTTGTTTTGTTATACCTCTTTCTGTCCCGGTTTATTGTCATTAGGTTTTATTCTTTGATTAATTCGTTCTTCAACTAGTTTGCTTTTCTTTTTAACAATGTCGGTAATGGCTGTTTTTTCGCCGTTACTTTTGTTAGATCATGGCCGGTCGAAGTAGCGATGCTTGGGGGAGGCTTATGTCCAGCAGTGGGCGTCGTTTAGCTAAAGTGATGATGATGATGAGATCATGATTCATAAATAATGACATGATATAAACGATGCCTAAATAGGATTGATGAATGAATAGGATTAGCTGTGTTGTTGCTATACAGGGTGGTATCATCGACGCGCAAACTGTAACCATGAATTCAGCACATTATTCTAGGATTTATTCCGGTCCCACCCCTCCCCCCCTTGGATACCCGCTAGATCTTCTTCTGTTTTAGACTTGTGTCTTAGACGTAGCTCTAGACCAACGAGTTGTTTTGATGACAACTAATAAGCTATTAAAAAAAAAAACTGGTCAAGTGCGAGTCGGACTTGCGCACCGAGGGTTCCGTACAAATTTGTTCTTTTTTTTTGTAATATAACTAAAAATGTACGGTTTTCGGATTTTTCACTTTATTTGCTACATGACCTTGCTTCTTGCCAAATTTCATGATCCTAGTTCAACGAGAAGTACCCTATACATTTCATCTTTTTTTACGTTAACTTAGAAGTTTGATTTTTTCACAGCTTCAAGGGACTGTAGATCTGAGTATATGGTTTAATTTCAACTCGATACCTCCACGCGTTCCCGAGATAAAGGGTCTTGACATGCAGCCGGACGGACGAACGGACAACAAAGCGATCCTATAACGGTTCGGTTTTTTTCTTTTGAGGTATAAAACCCTAAAAAAACTGCTGTTTCATAAAAAAAGTGCAACACCTACGCGGTCAAGACCGGAATAAATCGAGCAGCTAATAATTTTTTTTTTCCTGAAGAAACATTTTAACGCAATGGAGTTCAGAATCATTACTGAAAGGTAACAGGTTGCGCGTCGATGCCACCCCTATAAAACTGTCAAAAAGGGACAATTCTGAATTGAATATACGGGCAATTCAAATGGGTAGTCAATTTGCTTAATAAATTTCCCTGACTTTACATAACTCAGAAATATACGTGTTATAACGTAGACGTAGACCCAAACCAGACCCCTATTGTAGATAAAAAGTCTGTTGCCAAAGTTAAATTGTTAACAATTTAGCACACCTGGCGTCTAGGTTCGGGAAATTTCGTGTTAGCATCGGGCTATTTCGCGTTCGGTCCGTTCTTAATGCTTAACGTAATTCCCGTACAAACTTTATACTGAACATGGGGGCGTGATATTATGGAGGGCGATGAAATAGTTTAAATTTTATGGTCAGAGGACGTGGGCGGTGATGTTTCTTGAGGAGAAAAATTACACTGGGATAAGATTGTGTGGGTGGATAAATAAGTTAAGTTATTTCTTCCATCATCAATCATTATGACCATGTTTGATTGGTCTTTGGCTAGAATTTCAATTTACTTCGTCTTATTTAGCAAATGAATCTTTAATTACTCACATACTCGAGCTTTCTATTATATATTATATTATACTATATTATATTATATTATATTATATTATATTATATTATATTATATTCTACACGCGGCAGAAGCAACTGCAGCCATCGACAATTCATTGAAGAGAGTTTACATACACACATATAACCTATAAATCCAGACTAGGCTTATATGATAATATTGTAGGGCTTACCTAGCCCTTACCTAGCGACACGCGTTATTGCTTTCGTAAATGGCTAAAGTATACCACTATACTGTTCCAGTTCCTAGATTTATAGAATGGGTCCTATAAATCAACACATTTAACATCAACAGCCCTAGATTTATAGAACCCAGTCTATAAATCTAGGGCTATTAATGTTCCTTGTTACTACGTGTTACACCTAGTGCTCTGAATTTATCGAGTATCCCTGAAACCATCTATGTACCCAGTTATGTGGCGTGAAAAGCATTATACATTACGTAAATAGATATCTACTGCCTCTAGTTTCCCACTTATGTGGCTATTAAGCACGTTGCTTGTGTGTTTACATCATATTTATTGCAAGGCGTAAGAGCCCCCGCAGACCACAGACTTTTTATCGGCCGATAGTTTAGTCGGGTTGGCCTGCTAGTACGCACACCGAGCCAACTAAACAGTTCAGTCGGTGATGAGTGCGCAAACTATCCAACAGTCTGCCGACTATTCTCTATTTGCTAGTTTCAAACCAACTGGTGAAAAGAGTGGTCGCACCGCACAATGAAAATTAATAAAACATTGTATAGAATTGTTATTATTGCTCTCATACACCGGAGGAGGAAAATTAAAAAGAGAGCCCGAGAGTATTGGGTGCATCCTATCTTTAGTGATAGATTATTAAATGGAAAATTTTACACTATGCATTCCAAATTACTCGATTACCCGAAAAAATTTTTCGCCTTTTATCGAATGAGCATAACTAGCTTCAACCAACTTGTCAAATTAATTGGACCAGGAATAGCGAAGGAGGATATAAATTTAAGACTATCTATACCTGTGGAGGAGAGATTGAGCGTTACGATAAGGTAAGATAAACCACAAAACATACTTTAAATTTTTTATTATAATTCAAATGCCAAGTTTACAAGTCGTATATTTGGGAATCTTCTGAAAAATTTGAATAATATGACTGGGCTGACATGTTGGAATCAGCTGGTGATGAAACATTTTGAATGGTTGTTTGTGGTAAAGTGGGGGATGGTGTAGAACCGGATGTATAAGCCTGTGATTGTTGTTGTAGCGGCAAGAAAGTGGGGGATGGTGTAGAACCGGATGCATAAGCCTGTAATGTTGTTGTGGCGGCAAGATGTTAGTCCCTCGTTGGTAAACAGGAAAAGAGTTCATGGGTTGTTGCAGTATGGTGTATGTTGGTTGAGAATGAGGCTGAACACGCCTACCAAGTCTTATCTGTTTAAATACGTTAAGAATACTAATCTTAGCATCGAGTTTTTCATCTGCGGTTAAATTTTTGAGTGATGGGACAAGAGACAATGCAAAGTTTACATCTTCATCAACATTAGTCTCATTTAATGCTTTTAATATTGCTTCATCCAAATCCGTATTCTTCGAAACACGAGTTTTCTTCTGGCGAGGAGGTGCGGAAGCGGATGGAGCAGTTTCTTCATCATCTTCCTCATTTTCTGTAGTATCCTGGGCCAGGTTCAGGTTACCTTCCGTTTGACGATTTTCCATGCATGGAAGTAAAAATAATAATTGTTCAAAGTATACGTATTTACGCCTCTTGACCGAAGCCTGCCCCGACTTTGTGTTCTTTTGTGCATTTAATTCTCGGCGAAAGCAAGTCCGTAAATTGGCCCATTTTTTTTGTATATCGCGGCCTGAAAAATAATAAAATATAATTAATTCATTACAGGTATCTGGCTACTGGAGCTAATTTCAATTCATTATCTTTTGATTATCTGATGGGAGCTTCTACAATACGAGATATTACAAAAAGTACATGTGAGCAAATATGGAATATGCTTCAACCGTTATATATGCCAACCAAACAAGAAGATGACTGGATTGAAATAGCAGACGAATTCTACAGTCGCACAAATTTTCCAAACATCATTGGAGCGATCGATGGCAAACATATACGAATGATACAGCCAGAACATTCCGGTTCATCATATTTTAACTACAAAAAGTTCTTCTCCTGCGTTTTGATGGCTTGGACAGATGCCGATTATAAATTTGTGTACATTGATGTTGGTTCTTATGGAACAGCTAGTGATTCGGAAATATTTAAAACATCAGAAATGGGTAAACGGCTTTCCGAGAATCGACTAAATATTCCTTCTGGAAGACAATTGCCTAATGATGATGTTGGAGATGTTATTCCATTCTCTGTCGTAGGCGATGAAGCGTTTGGACTTGGAAATAATATATTACGCCCTTATGCAAAAAGAAATTTAAACTACACCAAGCGAATTTTCAACTATAGACATACAAGAGCTCGACGCATGGTTGAATGTACTTTCGGGATTCTAGCTAACAAATGGCGCATTTTTCACCGTCCAATTGACGTAAATATTATTTTTTGTGTTAAAATTATTAAAGCTTGCTGTGTCCTACACAATTATGTACGAATCAAAGATGGAATACATTTTAAAGACACTCTCTACAGTTGTACCATGAATAACTTCAATACAAATGGAAATAACCGAGGAAGAAATAATATGAATAATGTGCGGCAATACATGTCGTCATACTTTATATCTCCTGCAGGCTCAATTCCGTGTAAATATAATAAAGTGTAATGTAAATAAATAAAAATGTATCGTACCTTGATTTGTTTTTTCTTGGGCACTAAGCTCATTCCAATCAGGAACAACAGCTTCACAAACTTCCTCCCACAGTTTTTTCTTCACATTTACGTCAGAGTACTCTTTTAAGTTTTTCTTATAAAGTGCAGGGCGTTTTTCGACTTCCTCGATCAAGTTTACGATCAAAGATTCCGAAATAAGCGACTGAGAATTGGGCGACACCATTTTACAAAACACGCGCGGCCGACCATTCGCTGTCAAAGCTCGGAGCGAACTGAACTATCGGCTTAGTCGGCCGACTAAAAAATCGTTGTGTGTGCGCGTGTGGTAGGGAGCCAATACTGATTATACGGTCGGCCGATAGTTTGCCGACAGTATAGTTTGAATTGAATCGGGAAGCCCATCAAACTTGTTTATCGGCCGATACCAAATCGTCATAGTGTGCGCACTTGCTTACATCTGCGTACTGATTAAGAGCCCGACCAAACTATCGGCCGATAAAAAGTCTGTGGTCTGCGGGGGCTCTAACAGTTTTAAGGGTCGTTGAGTTTGCCGGAGATGCTTGAAAAATTGAGTGGATTAGGTTTATCGGGCCTCTGAAACCAAGATTAGCAAACCGTTAACCTTCTAGTAGCCTATTATGTTCACAACTGCTGGGACACTGGTCTCCTCACTGTGAGAGTGAGTGGGCTTTAATCTACCACGCGGACCCAGTTCGGGTTAGTGGAACCTACTAGTACATAATTATAATGCAACAAAGCAGACAGAAAGTTAGGTATTAGTGGCTCCTTGTAAGTTATTCATGTTATACTCGTATAAGTAAACCACATCAGATTCATTTTGAAAATGTGTGTACTCGAAAAACCAAAATTTAAGGAAAAAAAATACTCCCAAAATGAAACCGAGATAGCTTTTAAGTTCACAAGCCAAGAAACCCGAACATTTCAAACTATCACAGTTATTGGCGACTACTCGAGCTTAAATTAAAAAAGTTAAGAGTAGTCTTTTGTATCTTACGGGAATATTGATCCCGGCGGTGTAGTTTTTTTTTCTGCAAAACATACTTGTAAGTACTTATTGTAATAAATAACATGCCATTTACTCCATATTGGGCTGACCCCAACCGTCTTCCAGGTCATTTCTTGGTGCGTCATGCGCGAATGACTTCGTCGCTGTACGAGTTCCGAAATATTCTTGTGGAAATGATTACTTATTTTTAACATCATTAAAACTTGATGGTTGTTTACGATAGGTACTTGATAACTATTAGGTAATGCATCATTACTTCTCTAATTTACCGTTATTTGAACATGTTTGAATGTTTAGCCATTAATATTATGATACGTTAACACGCTCTGAATCCACGCATAACTAGGTACTAGCTAACCACTAATTTCATTCGGTTCAGTTGGTTATCATTAAGTATGTTTTTTCACGGGTCAATAGCAGACGCAACTGTAGCCGCCGACACCCATCGACGCCCACCGTCGACAACGTGCAGCTTGTTTATTTGAGTACGGTGCTTAAATAAACGAGCGGCACGTTGTCTCTGCCGCTGACGAAGGGACTTCTCACACTTATTCAGCTCTGTTCAGCGTTTGTCCATAGAAAACAACGTTTTTGTATGAGATGCGTACGCGTCCGTACAGCCGCGGAAAGCTGAACGGACTTAATACAAATTCGTTGTTTTCTATGGACAAACGCTGAACAGAGCTGAATAAGTGTGATTAGTCCCGAATAAGTACTGCTGTTGTGTATGCACACCAAGGTATACTTTACAATGATAACTTGTTTTTTCTAACCCACTGGTTCACTGAAAACCGACCGGTTTTATTAAAAAAAAACATGTAAAAGAAAAAAATTGCAATCAACACCGATTTTAAAATTCGAATTCTGTTTAACTGGGCGTAAGTCTTTAGAGCGGTACGAGTTTTTTTTATTTGATATCACTGTTTTGTTTATCGCAATAGTTCTTTACTGTTTATTCGTTTGCACTATTTTAATTTATATTAAATGTAATAATAATAAATGTATTTCATTCATGTATTAAGGTCGTAATTTACAATTTAAAACAAGTAATTAATTGTTTTAAGGATTTCTAAGGACACGTATAACACGATAAACGTAAGTACCTAATACATTCACTTTAAATCATTTTGAATCATTTATTTACTAACTTGAATGTACCTAGAAAAAGAGATTAAGTATAGGATATTTAACAAGTGGATGGTAAGCCCAACCATTATATATATTTCAGCTTCTATCCGTGACTTCGTTCGCGTGGATGTCATAAGATACACATTAGACTAAAATAACAGCCACATTTTTATAAAACTCCTTCGGCCCCCACCGAGTTTATGATCCCATCGTTCTTCAGCTTAGCGTTCTTTATAACTTTATTTTTATTTTTGCTTGGCTTCTAAGGGTCGTAGCCTAATGTTAAATAGCTCATAATCTTCCGGAAAAAATCGGCTATCAAATGCAATTTTTTTTACTGGTAGTTCAAGAAATTAGCGCGTTCAAACAAACAAATGAACTATTCAGTTATTATATTAGTAGGTTAAGATTTTCCTAGTATTAGAGTTGCATAAGGGAAGGTGAAAAGCTATCCTCGCACCTTCCCCGCTGCATTTCCTCAATGTCAACCGCTTGAAGAAAATGTTTAATTTTTTGCTCATTCTAAAGTAATATAAAGTAAATCGCATACTTAACATTTACCCTATGCAGCTGTATGAGTGTAAGAAGATAGTGACGGAATGGCTATTCACACTTAATTATGATGCCGTGGAGGACATTCTGGCTACACTGGGTTGAACGTCATGCATATACACACACACTCACACACACACCCTCACCCACTCACTCACACACACTCACATACACTCTAACTCACACACACACACCCTTACACCATTCTGCCATAAACACGATTTTAATTTTTTTTTTGTTCTTATTGGTTTTGTTTTGTTTTTATTTTTATTGGTTTAAAAAAAATGTGTAACGTATACCTAATTAGCACAGCGAAACAATTGTTAATTAATCGAGGGAGAGCGAGGTTTTCCCATAACAAGTATCTTCGGATTACTTTCTGGGAAGCCCCGGCAACTTTATTGTATAGATTTAAGATAATAAACACATTTTTTTTTTTTTTTATTCTTCTCCATAGGTTACGCTTTGGAATGGGCAACGCTTGATCTTTCTGACGGTCCGGCCCCTTGACAACTCAAAAGTATCTGTAATTGGTTTACTTATCTTCTTCTATACTTATAATAAATCTGTAGAGAGGTCAATTCTGTACATGAAATATATTTCCAAAATAACTATCAGCGGGTGATTAGTGATCGATACTGACGCCAAAAATACAATCAGTAAAATTTTTGTCTGTCTGTCTGTCTGTCTGTATGTTCGTTATAGAAACAAAAACCACTCGACGGATTTCAACGAAACTTGGTACAATTGTTCTTCATACTCCTGGGCAGGTTATAGTATACTTTTCATCACGCTACGATCAATAGGAGCAGAGCAGTGAAGGGAAATGTTGGGAAAACAGGATTTCTTTTTAGGTGAAGTAGTAATAGGTTAGTAGTAGTTAGTTAGTAGTAGGTAAGTTTTGGTTAATTTATGTTCAGTTTTTTTTAATATTAAGTAGGTAAAAGCGTAGGTACTTTTATTAATTATAGGTATAGGTATTATTAATTATAGTAGTTATAGGTATTTAGTTTTAAGTGAAGTAGGTTTTATTATATATTATTTTATATATTAGACGTAGTTACATATTTTTAGTTATTCAAGCCCCAAGCGGACGCCGGCGTCCGCCCGCTATTGTCTTGAAAAACGTGTTGGATGAGAAATACGCGTTCTCAAGAATCGGCAGAAGAAAGAGCACATCGGTTAAACTCTATGAGAGTTAGTGCCTCAATTTCCGGAAGTCATTATTCCACGCGGACGAAGTCGCTGGCAAAAGCTAGTTTGAAATAAATGCTTTGAGTTTGAGTTTTCTTTGGACATTTAGGCCACGCAGAAGGGTTAGTTAATTTCTTTTTTATGTAATGTTAAACTATTTATTCGAGGCCGCTGCTTCCCTTGGCCTTCAAATCATAAACGCAGCCTATAATCATTATAAATTTATAATGTCAATCTCCCTGGCAGAAATTATTTCGTTATGAAGGCAGCAAGACCTAGTTTTATACTAATGTGGCTGTTATTTTATTCTATTGTGATGTCTTACGACTTCCACACGAACGAAGTCACCGGCAGAAAGTTAGTTGTTGATAAACAGGTATCCCCTACCTAGTACTGTCAGGGAAATTAATTGTTAAGCAAATTGACACCCTACATCAATTTGCCGTATTATTATAACCAGTTCATACAGCTGTTGAATACACTGACAATTTAAGTTGATAGTCAATTTTGCTTAACAATTAATTTTCCTTCGTAAAGCACGCTAAGCCTTTGGTCTCAGCCGTCATTCGTGGATCTTTCACAGTCGTTACTGGTCGTCGGAAGCCCGAAAGTCTGACAGCCAGTCTTACCAAGGGGTATCGTATAACCCACAGGGCTGTGGAGGTCAGATAGGCAGTCGCTCCTGCTATTCATCTGCATTCGGTGACACTGGAAGCCAACCGCAACATAGTTGGGAAAAAGGCTAGGCAGATTTATTGAATTAATTTTCCTGACCTTACTAGGTCACTTTAAATTATATCAAAATCAAAACATTAACATCAACTGTTGCACGAAATAATTCACTTTAATTTCGACAGTCAAACATCAATCAAATATAATGTTATAACTAATTATCGTGTCAGTTAAACACGCTTAACACTTAGTTAGGCTGCATGTGATTATGGAGTATCAACTATCAGCATAGTTTGTTAGGCGACTAAATACCGTAAAATATTTTATTACACGCGTTGCGTGTCAAGTACTTACCTACTCATTTCCGTCACGCTATTCTAACATTGAAAGAAGTAGGCTGAGCTACTTTTGAATTGAAAACTTATTTATTTACTTAGTGCTCTTTCTGAACAGTGAACGAAACTGAATCGTCACGCTCGGGTCGATGGTGCTGAATCGCATATAATCGGGTCCAGACGGTCGGTGACGTTGAATCGTTTATAATTGGCTCCAGTCGGTCGGTGACGTTGAATCGTTTATAATTGGCTCCAGTCGGTCGGTGACTTTGAATCGTTTATAATCGGCTCCAGTTGGTCGGTGAGGCATAATCGTTTAATCGGCTTCCGTCGGTCGGTGACGTTGAATTGTTTATAATCGGCTCCAGCCGGTCGATGACGCTAAATGTCGTATACTCAGTATCGCGTATACTCAGCGCCAGGCGTACCTAAGTACCAACCTACCTAAGTTTTCATTGCTATCGTAAGGTCATGCACACACCACCGTTATTGGTTGACATAAAAATGTAAGCATGTGGAGATCGGAGTATGATGCTTAATTGGCTCTAGTTATACTGTTTTTGTACCTTGGGATATAAGAAAACTAGGCAATCTTTCCAAGGCTGAATCCAGTTTTGCGAAACTCTACTAATGTCACTCAAAATTTTCCTCGTGTTTAACACTCGTTGTCCAATGGGGTGTTACATTCCTAAGAATTCTGCTAAGCTAAATACTTTATTACTTCGCGTGTTCAGTACAAGTCATTTCTTTTGTTCATAATAATTCAGGCTAAACGAAAAAGTCATTAACATTCAGCTATTAATTTCTGTTCGTTGAACCCGCCTTTGAGTTTTATGAATGGAAAGAACTAACTAACGCCAAAGGTTACATTTTCATCGGAGGAAATGAAAAACAAATAATTTTGGATGTGTTTTTGTTTCCAAAATAACATTGTTTCCTAATTTTAAAAGACTTTAATTGGACCATTATGTTTTGAACTTAACTTTATGTAACTTAAACCTACTACTTACTTACCGACTGTGGTGTATTATGGCCCATTCCCTCTCATAGAAAGAAGGCTTGTGTCCCTGTAGTAGGAACATTATAGGTTGATTATGTTACTGACCACCGACTAACTTTTTATGATTAGTTTAGTTACTTAACATAAAACAACATCACGCCTGTAAATTCCGAAGGATAAGACAGAGGTGTACCTAAAGAAATACTCACATTTCGCCAGTTAGGGGGCCAGCCTATTGCCATCAACCGGGCACACATCCAGAGTTGGGGTTTTTTTTTTTTGAGGATGGGAAATCATCAAATGACCCCTCCCGCTCAGGGTGGAGCAGGAGGGAGTGTCAGACTCTTACTGACAGAGTCGGGGCCGTTATTGAGAAATTCCTGCTGGAAAAACCCAATAACACTTTGACAGACGTGGAAATCAAACTCAGGAACCCATGCTCAGCGGTAGCGCTTGCGATCATTAGACGAACCGGGTAGTCGTTTCCAAAATAATATGAGAAATATTAATTGTTTCTTGACGAAAAAACAGGACAAAATTATCGGTCCTAACACAGTGACATCAGGAACTTCTAGAAAATACCTATAATTAAACTTTTAAAGCGTTGGCACTGACTTTGATTGCTGAGTATATATAATTTCATTGAAAAAACGACTTGAAAAATTTGGAAACTTCCGGAACGACTAAATATTTACCCCCTTACTAATAAACATACGTATTATATCAGATGAATAGTTACACACCGATTTCTCTCTTTCAGTCGTCAGTAATTTGATTTTCGAAAAAGCGTTCTGTAACTATACAGACGCTATACAACGTTTATTAGTAAGGGGGTTAAGATCAAAATAATGGACCGAATTAAATTTGGTTTCGGTTCATCGTCTTTACCACTTTGTTTACAGGGATTTCCGATAATGAATCGATGACCTGGAATGGATAGAACTTATGGACGTAAAAAAGTACCGCCGTTCGATTTTTTATCTGCCATTTCAGCGTTTTATAAGTCGCTCTCTGTAGAGTAAAGAAGTCTTCTGATATAGAGGAGAGAAAAGGCAAAAAATATTTGAAGGATTTAAAATGTTTAAGTCAAATAATGTCATGATGGCCTCGCCTTTCTTGCACGAGGTTGTGCGTTGAAATATGGGCACACCAATGTGACTTTTTAAATTTATAAGTAAGTACTCTCTGAGTTTATTCGGACGTTACCGACATCAGTGAAGATAAAACATCGTGAGGAAACCTCGACTTTTAGTAGTGACTTTAACTATAAGTCTGAAATGGCCAACCCGTCTTGAGCAACCGTGGTGAGCAATGCTCGTGATTTTTCTTTTTTCTTTTTAATAATACCTGCCTATCCTATAGGGCCCTATGCCTATAGGGTATAAAAAGGACTCATCTTATCTATTTGAGAAGAGCCCTTTTTATACCCTGCAGTGGGACAATGATAGGCAGGTATTATTATTATTTATTTGTCATAAGTCAAACTTTATGAGATTCATTATGGCAACAGTTGCTGCTCTCAAAACGGTGAAGGAAAACGTCGTGAAGAAACCGGCTTAGAACCAAAACTTCGAAGACATAATGTGACATCAATCAACCTGCATTGGGCCCGCGTGGTAGATTACAGTCTACTCCCTCTCGAAGATGCCTTTGTAATAACAGTGGGAACATTATAGGCTGATTATGTAATAACAGTAGTACGAGAGTGTTCATGTCACACTCGCAGTATTACAAAATTAATATTTTCAGTTTTATTGAAAACGGTTTCAACAATTGATTGCGCTACTAATCTCATGATGTATGAATTACAGGGAGGATTAAATATACCATGTGAATAAATATGTAAACAGTTATGTAAAAGATTCTATTCTGAATATGTAACAATATTCTGTTAAAATTAGGAGCAGAATACATTTGACATAATAATATTGTAAATTAACCCTTTGACCGCCACGGTCGTGTATAGACGACAAATGAAAACGTGCCCAAAACGCCACCGTCGGCTAATGCCGACAAGAAAACACCATGTTTTAGGTATAAACACAGAAAACTGAATTTAGTTTATTTATTTTGTACTTAAAACATGGTGTTTTCTTGTCGGCATCAGCCGACGGTGGCGTTTTAGGCACGTTTTCATTTGTCGTCTATACACGACCGTGGCGGTCAAAAGGTTAATATAATGTACCTACTTAGCGTGTGGTTTTAATTAGTTATATCTACCGATCCTTAATTATGTAGTCTTCTTATGAGTTATTTAATAGTTTATATTACCAGTAAAGTATTTCATTAAATAGCTGTTCATAATAATTATTATCGTAGGTAATAATAAGTTATATAAGCAGTCAATAAATATCGCTGTTATTCCTTATTATGTTAAAATTACTAGGGTGGAAAAATGATAAGTTGGTAATTACAAGTCAGAACGAAGTAAAAGTAATAGATAATATTAAGTTTATTTTTTTTCAAAGATTGTTAAGATTGTTATGAGAAATCCGAGGGGCAATTCTCGTAATTTTAAGGACGTTCACAGTCTGTCAGCCTCAATCTGTCAAAAATACCTCTAATTTTCCTACAATTTTGAAAAGTTTTTGACATTGGTTGTCACTGAGATGAGATTGCGACTAGATTTTTAACGTTTTGTAATAAATTACGGGAATAGCCTTCTGAAATGCGGTACCTAATAATGGTCACATCATTATCATTGTTGATAGTGGTTTCTTCGATTTGGCCCCTGAGTAGGAATAACCATCTCACGATCCCGCTTTGCAGCTATACCTTAGAGTTATTTTAAATGCAGCAGAAAGAAGCTATAATCATCCTAGCCGAACACAAAAAAAAATTAAGAACCTTAGTTAAAGCACGAGTGCCTGACATGAATATCGTAGCAACATGTCTCATATCGCCAATATAAACTATTGACGAATTGCGTTTTGAGACCTATCAAACAGTCAAAGAAAAATCCAATCAACGGGGAATATCAAGAAATTTCTATATAACTGAAATTCAACACGAAACGATATGTAGATGTAGAAGTCTCGTGCTAGTCATTGTTGAAAGTTCTAAGCTGCCGATCGATGCTGTAAAAAATCTCACCGTGATAACTTAGGTGAAGTGAGCGTGAAGTGATCTATCAATAGGGGCGATCCCTAACATCAGGTGGAATGACAGCTCACTTCACGCTCACTTCACCTAAATTATCATCGTGAGATTTTTACAGAATAGCACTGCTGTACGCTACGTAGAAAAAAAGTTTTATAATTGATTTGGCTTCGTTTAAAGTTTTTATATTAATACATTTACTAAAAATTCCAAAAAAATGATTGGTATTCAGTTATCAAATTATTACAACTTATGAATTTTCCCATCTTTGAGAAATCAGCATTGCGTCCTATACCTATCTACATATTATTGATCTTTTCATGTGGACCCTCAGCAACTAATTGCCTCTCTGCGTTCACTTCATTTATTCGATTTAGTAGAATTCGATTTGGGACGAAAATTAACGCATTTGCCTTGATCCATGATCATTGGAACGTGTTGCGGGAAACCGTAGGAGTTTAGTATTATGATAATGAGCGTAACACACTATTAATCGGAATCTGAATCATTTTGAAGCAATTTGCTAATCCATTGCTTCAGTTCAAAAAATTTGTCTGCTCAACCCATAACGCAATGAATGTTGTTGAACTGTCAAAATGAAACCGATTCCGATTGATAAGGTGTTACGCAACTGCCCCGCGGAATGTTGAGCTTAATAATGATAATTACTTTTATTATATCCGATGAAACCTGCTGTTTTTTTTTTTTGCAAAAGGTGGATTTACCTAAGAAAGGGTTGTTTTTCTCCAAAGCCAGATCTTTATGCGAGAAATATTTTTAAATTTTTGTTTGGAAAAACTGTTCCGACGTCAATTTTATTCCACTGATAAAACATAATTTATCTGTCGTTGGAAAAATCAGCATTAAATTTGTAAAAGAATCAGCAGCAACATCTCACTTTCTATTTACACTAACTGCATATTATCTGGAAAGTTTTTTGAAGGATTACATTGAACCAATTTGAGTAGGTCATTAATATTAACGATACTCCCTGATTGCATCTTACTCAGTGTGTAGTGACGTTGAGTGTACATACAGGGGAAAAACTAGGCGCAGGAATGACACCATGTTTACGAATCAAATTCCCGGCTTATTTGGCAATATTTTTTTTTATCTGAGAACATTGTGTTCTTTGCCATTTTAATGAACAGAATAAAATGGCGCAGTATTTGATTGGTACCTACGGTCATAACCCAGCGCTGAACTTACCCAACATACCTTACCTTGCTGATTTCCCATAATTTCTTATGGTTCCGGCACAATAATCGAAGTATCATGTACTTTAAGGAGTTATTAAACTTACGCAATTCTCTTTCTTTGCAGATACAATGGCCACGGCGACAATATACCTGGCGTTGGCATTGTGTTGTGCCATTGAGGGCATTCACCTCAACTACCGAACGAGCCCAACGCAATATTTCCTGAATAACCCAAGTCTGCACCTCTCTGGCCCTGGAGCTGCCTTCGCAAGAGTTACAGCTTTTAGACCAACACCTGCTAGACTACCTGTCAATGGATTTGGGTGAGAAAAAAAAAAAAAAAAATAACAAGATTTTCAGACATAAATTATGAAAACTTTTTTTGATTTATTACAGTTTTCGCAATGTAAATTAGAATGTAGAGGTACAACGATTGTTTTGAAATTGTAACTAACTTACAAGCACTTGCTAGTATTTCACCACTTTAGTAATAAATAAACTATTTGAATGTTGCTTTTGGAACACAAATTAAAGTGAAACGTGAAATGTATTAAATTATTTTTTTGTGTAGTGTAATTTAATTTCACTGTTCTAAACATGCGGTATGAGAATACGGAGTATGACTTTATGATATTCATTACATAATTATAATACGGGATTCTTGCATTGTTACCTACTTTGTGATATTTCTTTGCAACTTAATAACCTGCAAGAACTAAAATTGTACAACTATGGTTCAGTCGCGCAAAGAAAATATTATTAATTTTTGAAAAATATCTTGTCAAACTGTCGTTTCATTCATGACATTGAGTGTGTGGTTTAAAATATAACGAGTTATGTGTTTAAATAGACTTAAAAGTGCATACTAGTTATCCAGCAAGTGTACGTATTTCATGCTTCGTACTCCAATACCCTGTTTATCGTCTGCACCATTTATGTACCTAGTAGCAACTGTGTATAATTTTCACTCGACTGTAACAGGTACAGATTTCGGACAAGCGTCTGTTCGAAATTTGTAGCTACAATTCTCTTTACGCACATTATGCATTGGTTGCTAATTTGTCTCTGTGTTGCATGTACCTGTTGTAAGATGCACTGATTCTGTCTTCAGCCCGACGATTGACCCCGCCCACCTCGGACCCACGATAAGGTTACTTGTTATTTATGTGATTGACTAACACTATTAACTAAATAACGATTAATTTATAGATTAGTTTGTTACTTTTGTTAACCGAACTAATTACTAACGAGACTTATAAATAAGAACAGTACTTTCTATAGGCCGACCGCTTAACTGAGACATTGCCTGAGGTAGCAGCGCGGTGCGGGAAGGGTGTGGTGACGTGATGCGAGAGCTCAGTGATTCGTCAACTTGTGACAACTATCACCCCTCTCGCACCGCACAGCTATTTCAGGCAACATCTCAGTTAAGCGGTCGGCCTGTAGTACTTATATCGTTTTGAGATAGTAGGTAAATATTTTAGACCATAAACTACCTATACTATATATGTAAAAAATCACGTCAATTCTCCAATCCCCAATCCCGATTGCTACGAGAAATATAGACAAACCAACGAACAAACTTTCGCATTTTTTTTATAATTTACTTAATAAAATAAAAATAGTAAGGTATAATTTATATAAACTCATTTTATGCACGATTGGTTTAAATAAGGTTTCAGAAAAAATACTATAATCATTTTATAGGCTGCCTTAAACCTACATTAATTTTATCGTGACATGTCTAAACCTCACACAAAATAAATAATGTATTGATTTAGAAATATCGCTAGAGCTAAAAAATTCGCTCTGTGAAAATGATTGCCTGTGAGAAAAAGTTGTGTTCATACATCACCTTGTTTTAACAGTTCTTTTTACCTCCACACTATTTTCATATCATAAATATTTAATACTTATGTATGAATTCTTTAAGAGGGAAGCGCCAGTAGTGTAGCCCACGAAATTATAATTTCTTACGTCTTTTTTACAATTTGCAGCTGAGTGTCAGGTTGTATGTTGAACAAAATATGATTCATGGTCGTAACAAGCATGTACATGTGTATGTATTTACAGAATTATGTTAGTTGAAATCATCAATACAACCCTCTTAGTTCATATCCTATTGATTTATATTTCAAGAAATAGTTATTCAATATAGGATTTTATGAACTTAGAGGGTTGTATTGATGATTTCAATGGTTATAATTATGTAAATACATACTTATAAGGTCGCGAATAATATTTTGTTCAACATAAAAGGCTAGGCCGATGATGATGATGGTAAGTTCAACCTGACACTGACCTTTAAATTGTAAAAAAGTAAGAAAATTTGAATTTTGGGCTACCTTATCGCTTCCCCCTTAACAGGGGGTGTGAATACCTTTTTTATATACAGCAATAAAGTAATGTGAAATTTCACTTTATGATACGGTAGCTACTCTCACGAGAAGTACAGTAGGTAATTGTCTACGTATGTTATTTAGAATTCGTTCTCGGAAAAGTGAAAGAATTAAAAGACATGTTTCAGTGTCGTATGGGCACATTTACAATCACGTACATTCCTATATTAAAATGCTGAATAATGGAGGTCGGGCGACAAACTCCGAGCATGTCTGTACAATGTGACGGGTTTTAATATGATCGGAAAATATCGAGATAGGCACCTCTTTGTCGTTCTTATCATTAAGTTGCGCTTTTTTTACCCGTTTTGTCCCTCTGCTAGGCAAAGTTCTTTCCCACAGCTTTCCAACCTTCATTGTGTTTTTCCTTCTCTGGCCGTCCTACGGCTCTTATTCATAACGCCAGCGTTTCCTAGGCCTCCTTGGCGACAACGTCCCTTGTTTTCTGTCACCCACTGCATGGCGACTGTGGCCCATCTGTCCTTAATATTGTAGGTATTCAGTCATTGTCGATAGGCAATTTCGAATCCATCTAGTTAATTTTCTTTAAAATATGACGTGTAAAAGTGATTCCGGTATCCATTCCGGTATTTGCAGAATAAACAATTTCATTTAATTTCATAATTGTATTCCATTATTAAAAGCCTACGATGTCCCACTGCAGGGCAAAGGCCTTCTTACTCTCTTTCCACTTCTCTCTGCTTAAAGCTTCTGAGGACCAGTTCTTGTTGAAGGAGTCCAGCGCATCCCATCATCTCCGTCTGGGCCTGCCGCGATGTCGCTTGCCAATAAGAGCGATCCATTGCGTCGTAAGTTTGGCCCATAGGTCATCTGACATGCGGCAGATTTGTTCAGCCCAATTTCATTTTAGCGTGGCAGCTTTCCAAGTGACATCAGTTATCTTTGTGATGGAACTAATAGCAGTTTCTTATTGATCGTCAGTAAATTATTTTAGAACTATTGATACAAGAAAAAACGGAAATTCAATATCTGGTTACAAAATCACAAACTGTCCCTTTGTTTTCGCAGTAACGTACCTACACAGTTAAAGACATTCCAAACGTCCTAATCAACATGCCTTAAATGTGACAATACTATAAAGGTTGCTTGTAATTATACGCTTTATAACACGCTTAAAGCATTTGTAAAATATTTTGATCTAGCCCGGGACTTCGTCCTCATGAAATGTCCTGTTTTACCATAAAATAGGTATTTCCATGACACTTGGCAATACCGCAGCTGTAGCATTAGTGAAAGAATTTTGGAATCAGATCGGTAGTTCTGAAGATTACAAACTATACAAACTCACAAATTTTACCTCTTTATAATATTAGTAGGTATAGATATAAATAAGCATACCTCCAAACCTGAACGCTACAAAACACGCTCTAAATCAATTGATGTCTCCAACACGTGTTTCCACACGTATTTACAAGCGCCAAGATCCCCCAGGGAATTTCGTTTGAACGATTTTAGAGTTGTAAATGGACAAACTTGTCTCCGTGTGAAGTTCATTGCATACGTATAAGCACTGCACCTGTTCGGAAACTCCTAACCTCATTAGCTCGTCATCAACCAGACGTAAGCACGGAACCGGATCGGTTAGCACTTCGCCATAGCGATGTCGCGCTGCTTGCCAGGGTTTTGCTTATGGCTGGGTGAAGGGAGCGATGATCCTATGTAAGCGAGGCTTCACCGACGCCTCAACGTAAGCTCCATTTACCAGCTGATCCCGATCTGAGGCGATGCCGTTACGATGCTTCTATAAGTGATCCTAGCTGTAAGGAGTTTCATAGAGAGAATAATAATCGGCTGGAGTTGAGGCGATGCTGATCCGCAGTGCTTATATTTGTGTTCTATGAACCTTTGATTTGCTTTACCACTCCCGCTGGATATAACTAGAAACAAGTTAATTTAGCGCAGTACTGCATTTTCCAGGAAAAGTGAATATGGAATTAGAGAGGAAATGCGGGTGGTCTTTTCTCCATAGAGACGCTCTCGCCTGTTTTCTTTCTGGTTAATGACTATGAAATAAATTTTATGTCCCTATGTTTTCCTTTTGATGATTGCTTTATTTTTATAAGCACTAGAACTCTCAAAAAATGCTCAAAATTGCCGCTGTCAATAGAGGTCTATTGTAAAAAATTCACAACTAGTAATGAAAAAAGAAAAACATAGGGACAAAGTATATATCCTTCTTATTCAGTTTCTGAAATATGTTTTAACTTGGTCCAATATTGGTAGAGGAAATAAGCGAGAGTAAACCCTGAATTATGACTTTTTACTTAGGCTTAAAAGTTTCTCCGACCGCATTTCCTCTTAAATGCATGATAAACTTGTTGTAGGTATGTATATATCTCCGCCAACAGCTGTTAACTGATAGGCTAATAAGCTAGAATACTAGTTCAATTTGCCGATCAGTTGACAGCCTGGCCTTTTTACTAAATGGCGCTGTACAACTAGCGGCCTCACTGATATTCATTATAGGTTAGGCTGGAATGTGAGCAATCACGCGCGAGACGAATTGTTCACTAGGGCACTCGGACCAAATGGGTTAGATTAGAACTGTGGCCGAGCGCATGTGTTGAGCGAGCGCTACTTCCAAAGGTTTGACTCCTAAGGGGCCGGCGTAGCATGCGTAGTATTACGTAGTTCATACAAACGTAATACCGAAATAATTTGTAAATCAAACATATTCTTATGGTAGTGTGTATTTATTGCGATTGGATTACAGAATGTCTAGGTTCCCAAATATATATTTTGAATGGACACTGATTTAAAGACGAGTTATAAGAAAAATAAGTTTTTTATAGAAATTTTGAAAATTTTCAGTATCTCGTCTTTATATCAGTGTCTTTTCAAAATACATATTTGGGAACCTAGATATTCTGTAAACAATAAGTAAACACCACCATTATGAATATGTTTGATTTACAAATTATTTTATTATTACGTTTTTATGAACTAAGTACCTACGCATGCTTCGCCGGCCCCTTAACTGAAATGCTAATTAAGCGATGTAGTTGGCTGCGACATGTACATACATGATATTAAAATAAATAAATTGTAGAAATGGTATTGCTTCTGTACAAAAAATTTCTTGTATGAGTTGTGAATATACATTTTATTTATGTGAATATTGCCTGTTTTTCTAATTACCTATCGCCAAAAAGAAATATCTTTACTGTACATAATTATAATACCTACTAGTCTAACACCTCAGTATGCATGCAAATTAGTTTTTATTTATTTACCTACGTATTAACTTTCATAAACCGCTTCTTCAACCATCAAAACAAATTACTAAAATCCTTATAATTGTATAGTTTCAGCAACCCACCACCACCATTAGGATCTGGGGCGGACCCGGCCACACAAACCTGTGGTCTTTCGCCCCCATTCTGTGCCAAGTCTCGGTACAGGACTATCGATGGCTCATGCAACAACCTCCAGAGACCAGCGTGGGGAACGCCCCAGACGCCTTACGGACGGTTGGCACCCTATAATTATGCGGATGGTAAGTTCAACAAATTTTGGCTGGTTAATAGATCGACAATGTTTTTTTTATACGGGTTTGTTATTTCTGACCTTTTTACAGTACGTGACTGAAAAAGTATCTCATCGTGAAGCTGATCAGTTTAAAAAAAAACAGTTTTTTTTTGTTTTGTAAACTTTACAAAAGTGATGGATATCGGAATCTAAACGCTTTTTTAAGATAAAACTTATTTTCGCAACTTCACAACTATACATCAAGTAATTAGGTCATGAGCGGTCGTTGACCCCACAAAAATATCATCAAATCATTATATTTTCTTTTTTCATGTTTAGATATCTATACCTATCGTGTCCAGAGAGTTTCGCTAGATTATTTAATTTGACCCTGTTTAGTTAATAATATAAACCCTCCTTTTATGGTTGATTATAAATATTATAATATTAATATCTGTAAAATTTTGTCGAGACATGTAAAAATTAATTGTTTCCACCGATAAGTGTACGTAAACAATCACAAAAATATTGTGACAAGAAATCAGGCTCAATATGCGAATGTAATATTCAACGTCGCCTCAAAGTAACAAATGATCTATGAATGCACGAGAACGGGCTCCGGGTCAGTGCTCGATTTATTCAAATATCTAAATTGCCCACGTTACAGGCATTTGCATGCCATTTCACTCGTCACTGACGTTGCTGCAATACAGATGTTTGCCCACTTAATCTATATACAAATTGAGTGCAGGAGCCATTTTAAGGAGGATTGAGTCTTGAATTGTTCAAGATCTTTGGAAGACTAGTGGCATCTTTTGTTGGATTTCTAAGTACGCTCCCAAGTTCTTTAGCCTTTTTATTGTCAGAATCAAATTAATATGGATCATTTTACATCCCGGTCTATTACCAATGTTTAAGCCTCGATTACTAGCTTCAAGGCTTAAGCTATTAGTAGAATCGTATAGCTGTTTAATATAGTTTTTTTTTGTTTACAATAAGTAATACAGTATGTCATATCGAGTAGTAAATCAATGATAAAATTTTGAAGAGAAAGCGTGTTTAATAACGATGAAAAGTAGTAACTGTCTTTGAAGTTGAGTTACCTAATTGAAGCTGTTTATCAAAGCAAAATCAAGCTGCAGAAACAAAGGAATTTTCTCATAAACGCAATATCTTTCTACTCTGAAGTAACATCAGATTACTTATATAATTTTAACTATAGATTCACCATGAGTCTTTGTAGCCAGCACACGGAATCAAAATGACACGAGCGTAGATAATACGCGCGTATCAAAATGCTTCGTATTAGGGACGGTTCGTACCCCGTAGCTACGCGTAGGTACCTACTACGCGCGTAGCGTGCGTGCGTTGTAATAGATAAGCGTAGCACACAAATTATCCAAAAGTGTTTGTGGTTTTATTTAACGGAAAAACAGATATGCGTGCATTTTTTCTGTTGAATATTAAATTCAGGAATAATAATAAGATACTGACTGCAATTCAATCAACCATTTTATTCCGTATTATAAGTCCCTTACCTCCACAATCAATCATTTCCGCTGGTTGCATTTCCAATAAGATAACTTCCTTCTATTTATCATTTACTTTCCGTCGAAGGGGATTGCCGCCATTTCCGTTTAGTTGGCGACGTTTTGATGAATGATTGTGATCACAGATATAGATAGATCTAGATAACGCAAGTATCACGATCTGTATGGAAACCAAGCGTGCCATTTTTATTACTACCTACTATGACGTCACAAGCGCTCTTTCTCGCTCACGCTCACCCAGCCAGCAGTACACAGGACCACAGTATTATTATATACAGTATTGTAACTCGGCCGTATCTTGGACATAAATGCCTACAGCCGCGCGGTACGAACATGCGATAGGGCTGCCCGCCTCCAGCATTTGAATTACATTTGCCAACTTTGTGTTTCCATTTAGTTTTGTGATTGTAAATATACTTTATTTAATATAAAAAAATAAAATAAGTACTTTGTGAATTGAATAGGAAGTGTTCAATAAAAATGCATGTTGTTTTTTGATTGGTAGATTTAATTAAAAAACCATGTTTATGTTTGAATTACAAATCGGTCTTATAAATTTGCGACCCAAAAATATGTGCGCCTTGACTGAGACGTACGAAACGCTTTATTATTAAATTTTAAAGTATAAAAAATCCGCATTCTAATATAAAGCTTAATTAAAAATTGTTTTGGGAAACATGGACAAGGTGGAGAACTCCAATCTTTACATACTTCAACACCTACCTACTCAACTACAATGCAAGAAACAGCTGACGAGTAATTTTAATAACTTTTTATCTCAGCTTATTAACGTCTCTATAAATTAGGTACCTACAACTCGCAACAACTCAAAACAAAAATTCTTCGGTCACCAATGCCAAGCTGAACAGCTGGCTACGAATGTTTTAAAATCACAACCCTCTCAAATATCTAAATATTTTGTGAATATCTCATGAGTCTAGCTGTTGTTGTCGTTATTAATACCGAGAAAAAAAACGGTTTTTAGTGGTATAATTGTTGTTATAGCAGCAGCAGAAATACATACTTAATCTGAGAAAATTTCAACTATCTAGTGACAGACAGACGGTCAAATTTATTTTTTCTAGTATTATTCATACACACAGTACAATAAACAACTATTATTAATAATAAAATACCACGACTTTACTTTGAATTATACAAACTAACAAAACAAAACACACATGCCCCGAGGTTTTTAACACAATCGTAAGTACCTACCGTATCATGACTCATGAACCGCCTATAACTACCTATTTCACTCTTGTCAATCACTTTCCTTTACTCTATTCACTTTACAACAGACATGGTTTTTTTCGGGAGATAAAAGGAAATACTTATCCATTAAAAAGACACATTATGTACCTACCTACTAGTAAGTAAAATTATTTTATAGTCTTACCTTTCAGAGTTTCCAGGTAATCTAAAAAAAGTTATCCCTGGATGCGTTATTGACGAATTCATGCAACCAAAAACAGCACAATATATCCTACTCGTCATATTAAATATGTACTTGAACTTATTTTTAGTGAAAAAATCGCACGGTTATTGTTAAAAAAACAACACACCGACCGTTCGTCACTGCGGCACAGTCGCGACTGTCTGCCTGCCGAGCGAATGCCGAGATCAAGACGTGTAGGCATAGCTCGCGCATCGTCCGTTTGTATGAAGATGGAATACTGTATATAATTATACTGTGACAGGACTGAGCGCGAAAGTAGCGGCTTACGATTTTTTAACGTAAGTTAGTGCGATTTTTGGCACGCGAAGTAGTTGCTCTTGCGTTATTTAGGTGTATCTTTATCTGTGGTTGTGATGCGTAGCAATTAATATATTGCGGGTATTTGTATAGAGATATGTTAATTTAACGATAATGGCGCAGGATGTGAACAGAGTGAAAGGATGTAGGGATTTATGGGTGTGTATTCCCATAAGATTTCCCATAAGTGGAGTGAGAGATAGCAATGTGACGAATGGTCATCGTATACAGTTATTTGTGAATTGTGATGCTTTTGGTGAAATTATGTAAGAAGAAGCTCGATTCCTAATTCTGCCGTAATAACGAAAAAGGGCACAACAAATTTTTTTTCCAAAATTGACTTAAGTATATTCGGAATCAGAAAAAAGGCGCAACTGCCAGTTTTTTTATAAATTTTTATGAGCAAATGTTAGTTGTGCCCTTTTTCGTTATGACGGCAAAATTGTGATCTGAATTTTTTGTTTTTTTTTTTTGTTTTTTATCTACCACTATAAGAGCGATATAGTTTCATAATTCATCGCATACTCCATCATCAGTTAGAAGCTTTTTGTCGTAACATGTTTTATGTTACAAGTGTTTTTGCAAAGGACCAGGCAGTTAAAAAGTTACGACTGGAAAGCAAAATAAAACATCTGAAAATCCTAGGAATATAAGAATCCCAAATAAAGGTTTCATTTATAAAAATCCCGATGCTAAGTTAGTATACTAATACTAACTTAGCATCGGGATTTTATATAAAGTTTTCGTTCCAGGTGTAAGTGCCATGACACTATCAATCTCCGGCCGTCCACTCCCGAACCCCCGAGACATCAGTCTTCGGCTGTTCCCCGACCGACAACTAGTCGACCCTATTTGGAACCTCAACACACAACAGTGGGGACAAATTATAACCCACGACATGTCACTCACAGCTGGCGTAGTACAGTCCCGTAAGTTCTTACATTAATTTCTTACAAGTTTTGTTTCGTGGGAAGAAAAACTTTTGTTTGTTACTTTGTTACCATTTTGTACACTTGACAAAAGACTTTGGTATGCAGGCTAGGAAGAAGTGTATGTGTAGGTACTGCACATACCTACCTACATTTCTTCCAATATATAGGCACAGGCTATGTTATTTCTACAAGGCATAAAATTACTAGTACGAATTCTAGGATGATCAATTTCACTGACCTCGCTTACTTCTCATTTTTTATCAATTAATTTTTTTTTTTTGTTTGCTAAATTTTAGTATCAATAAAATGTTCAATGCTATATTATATCATTTTTTTTAACTGTCAAGACAATATTCATTCTCATTGCTTGCGTAATTTTGGTCACTTACACAGTTAAATACAGATACGCACCCCAGCGATAGGTTTGTTTACGACTTGATTTCTCATCACTTGCCCAAAATGCGTTTTAAAGTGCCTACAGTCCGGCCGTCGAAGGAAACGCGTTCCTGACACATGTTAGTTTCATATAAACGAATACGTGTTTTGCAAATTTCATCTTTATTAGCTACTAGAATCGTCGCACTGACAGGTGTCAGGAAAGCATTCTCTCAACGGCCTTACTGTAGTAGTCTATCTGCCCGCATACTTATCTCTTTTGTCGACTGTACATTTGGGCGTATAAAACGGGTAGGTGTCAATTTACGCTAGGATTATCGGATTTCGTTCAAACAATGTTTCTTGCCGTGAACTTTTGTAATATTAGTAAACGTTACTGAACGGATAATAAACTGTATCAAATAAATAAGAAACGTAGTGGAACTTTTTGTGGATATGTTTGTCATTCTTGTATTGAGAAGAAAAAAATACAATGGCTTTTACCATCTTTCTTTTATGTTTGTTTAAGAGATCTTTATCTCTATTCAGATAAGTTTGTTGTCGAATATTATGTGAACTTATCTTATAACTGGAAGATGTTGTTTTGGTCAATCACAATAAGTAGCTTTTTTTTGTGGATGGGAAATCATCAAATGACCCCTCCCGCTCAGGGTGGAGCAGAAGGGAGTGTCAGACTCTTACTGACTAAAACCCACCCGTGTTCCTTCCTTAGCCCTTTATGTTCCGGGGCAGTAGTAACCCTTTCGGACAATCCCGCTGCCCCGGCAGGCTACAGCCCTTACGGGCCCCTTCCTTATTGCTGACATCTCTTTGAGGCGCGCGTGGAACACGTACGCGCCGTCCGGCACGGGCCTGGTCCTGATCGGACGGAGGGTTACCCATTAATCTCCGCCCGTAGGCCCGCGCCTACGGTGGCCGGGAGTCATCACGCGGCTCCCGACGCACGGAGCGTCTCCCGCGGCGGCTGGGACGTGAGGCTCTCTCCCTCAGCCGTCCCGCCACCTCCTTCGCTAGCATGACTGCTTCGCAGAAGGAGGTGACTGCCTCCCACTCCCTCTCGCCCCGGACCATGGCTTGAACCAGGGCCGGGCGCGAGAGGTCGCCGCCGCTGTATGATGAGTTAACCACGGAGAGCTAACCTATGATTTAACCGCAGATTTTTTGATCGAATACATCATCAATCTTTCAGAATGTTATCAATACACAGTTTCGCAGGGATCTATGCGCAAACAGTAACTATTAATTTACCAAAAATATGCTGTTTAATAGAAAAGTGATCTACGTGATCAAAAAGTATGGAACAGCATTTTTTTTAATAACCGACTAAATATTTCAATGCATGGTTATTGCGTGTCGATGTCCTTGCCACCCTTTATGAATAGGGCGTTACCAAACGTTTAAAGTTTGGTTTTAGAAGTCTTCTATTGAGAACTAAAATTACTAGAATAGACCAGTATACCTGCGGGGCAATTCAAATTGCGTAACACATTATTATCAATCGGAATCGGTTTCATTTTGACAGTTCAACAACATTCATTGCGTTATTTACGTTGTTGAGCAGACAAATTTTTCGAACTTAGGAAACAATGGGTTAGCAATTTGCTTCAAAGTAATTAAGATTCCGATTGTTAGGGTGTTATGCAATTAGGGTGTTGTTCGATATTGAATCGTCATCTGCCTAGCCTTTTCCCAACTATGTTGGGGTCGGTTTCCAGTCTAACCGGATGCAGCTGAATACCAGTATTTTACATGGAGCGACTGCCTATCTGTCCTCGTGATTTGCGAGGCACGGAGGGGTCTTGGTATGTAAAGATGGTCACCCATCCACGGACCAACCGCGGCAAGGGCCTGATCGATCGACCCGTGCGGCTGTTATTAGGTACTTAGCCACAAGCCCCCTCAAGCTCCCCTCCTGTTCGATGTTGAATCTGCTTAATTAATTATAATAATAATTGTTTTTCTACAGCCTTTGCTACTGAAGCTGAGAGTAAGTTTAATGTGTGTGTAAATGTGTTACTAAAATGTTATCTTATTGTTTCAATTTCATCAGTCTATAACATTGCCTACATCTGTGTATCGCAATTTTATTTACAGTGCCCTCCTAAATTTAGTTGACATTTTTCCACTTCAACTGAGATGTCACGTTACGACTTAAAATAAAATTATAAGCAGGTAATCCCAAGGGAGTATTGATTATTTTTTATATTCATTGATAGATAGTTGAATTAGTCAATAAAAACATTGTAGTGTACTGTTCGAACGTTTGAAACTAGAATGTAAAATCATAATGTGTGTGGAAAAATGTCAACTAACTTTTGGAGGGCACTGTAAGTACAATAATAATACTATTTTTATAATGTCATAGACCAAAATTGGCTTATGTAAAAGCCTGAAGCTGTAGGTATTATAGATTGTGTGTGTAGATTTGAAATCATAAGTTGGAGTAAACTTGAATAAATAAGTAAATAATCAAGTCAAGGGTTTACGTCTTACCAAAATTTGTAAACAAATAGTTTACAAATTTTGGTAAGACGCATTGTAATTGTATATTCACAAAGGATGCAATGACTCTTTTTAAAATCGAGGAGCAAAGAAATCGCTACAAAAAAAAAAATGTAGGAACTAGTGTTACGACTGCTATCGACAGCCAAACAAAAAAAAAACAAAGCCGTTCGAATATCTATGAAAATGTTTGGACATTTCTTCGATTTTAAGAGGCAATTTTCGGTATCACTTAAAGCAAGTCTTTTATGATTGACTGCTCAAATAGACGTTGTTGACAACGATAGACGCGACCTAATAAAAACATTATCTCTTGTAGAGATAATGGTGGATCAACAATTTCCGAATAGGAAAATGGTTTCATAAAAATATTTCAGACAATTTCCTTTTGCAAAAGAAAGCCAGTTTGTTCAGAAGAAATTTCGTTGCCAAAATGCCGTGTGCTTTATTTTGTCTACAAAATAAAATATTTTTACAGTACTTAGGCAGTGAACGGAAAAAAACATGGAAGCATTCCTAGCTCTAAAAAATGACCCAACGCAGATTGCGCCGCGGTGGGCGGGGCTTACAGATTGCGCCGCGAAAGCTTTTAGTTCGTCCGCAACAGCGGCGGTCGACTGTTATTTACCGGTTTTTGCGTGTTAAATATTTAAAAATGCCTTCTTGTGCAGTGAAGTGGTGTATAAATAAATCACATTTGCATAAAAAGAATGCTGGAATTAGTTTTCACGTGTAAGTACATCGCTATTTATTATATTTCTTTTAAAAATGTAGTCGGTTTGAATTATGCCACGAAGTCTATGTGGATGGTGTTATGCCAACCAAACAATTGTACAATAATGACAAATTTTATTATTTTGATTATAATCTAAGTCACAATACATAATTTTATTTTTTTCTATGTGGACGGCATTATGCAAAATATACAAAGTTAAGCTATTGTCGAAAATATACAAAATAAGTTATTGAAAATTTCGTTTTTATTTTAAATCATGCGTAAGCAGGAACTTCGTTCTTGACGGTGGTCCCCCGACTGCTCACGTTTTTTTATGCTTATTTAATTCTCTATATTATTTTCTTTTAGATTTCCACAAGATCCATATCAAAGAGAACTATGGACGGAAGCTGTTTGTTTAGAAAGACAACAAAGTGAATGGACCCCAAGTAAAAAGACAAGGATATGCTCGGTTCATTTTAGAAATGACGATTTTTATGTGACAAAAAAGGATACACGAAGCTTAAAGCAAACGCTATTCCAATTTGCACGGTAAGATTGATTATGCTATAAATGCAATGCTATTATAGTGTTTGAAAAAATATTATACCTCGTGTTGTAAAATGTTTCATACTAAAAACCTACATACTTTTGATTCCAGATGGTGTTTTCGATTAAAAAACCAGTTCAATCGACTCCATTAGAAATGTTGCAGTCGATTCAAAAGTTACTAGTGAGTGTTTGGTGGACTAGCGCCGGTGTCGTTCACTACAGCTTTCTAAAATCTGGCCAAACGATTACGGCAGATATCTATTGTCAGTAACTGCAAACCATGAAGGAAGAACTAATAGAAAGAAGACCGATTTCGGTCACGGTGGCCAATCTCAACGGAGATTAGCCAGGTACGCAGGAGATATTATAGTGCACAAGTGTGCGCAGACACAGATGCACTCCCTCTTCCCTCACTCTCATATTTCGATGGGACGGCAATCCGACACGACCGGAGAGAGATCAGGTGCAGGACCAACGGCTTAACGTGCTTTCCGAGGCACAAGGGTATCACACCGCCAACTCCCAAACTCCGGGCTGTTACTAAGAAATTCCTAATGAAAAAACTCAATAACACTTTGCCCGACCCGGTAATCGAACCCAGGACCCCACGCTCAGCAGTCGCGCTTGCGACCACGAGACCAACGGGGCAGTCAATTATATTACGTTATTTGGCAATATAATACGAAATAATACGTAAAAAAAATGTGATATTAATGTATAGATAGGTACCTAACTGTGAATAATAATAAATAAAAAATAGACCACAATTTTTTTTTTATTTACTTACCTTATAATTTTAGCATACATACCTACCAATTACTCTCTAAATAATAGTCTATTTACAGACCTTATAACAACCTGTACCGACCAATACTATACAAGTTCATAAAACATGTTTTATCATAATTCTATATTTTAATACCATCAATATCACGATTAATTATTTGCGTTGCACCTTATTACATAAAACATCCCGGGCGACGAATGGTGGGCGAAGTGGCGTCGTAGAAATGTCGTTAGCGGCCTATACGCTACATGGTAATTTAAACACAAATCAACAGGAAATAAGGTCCATTTTTAACTGTGCATCTAGAGTAGTAATAATATTGTTTTTGTGGTTTCGCGAAAGTGACAGGGTTTCGGTATGTCAGTTTGTTTGGAATTTTGTGTCAAGATGTGCGCTTAGTTACGTTGAAGTAATGTTTCCATGTTTTTTTCCGTTCACTGTACTTAGGTTATTTTAGGCGAAAGGCTGCACTAAAATTGTATATCTTTTAAATAATTTTTCTGCATTTAAGATAAAAGCTTCTATAAAAGACGTTCTAACTATTTATGACGGATTACCTATTTTTATATTTTTCCAATAGTTTAGTATTCTATTTGTGTTTAAATTAGTAACGCATCACCTCATTACGTTGTAAAGTAACACCAAACGTGCCTTAAGAAAAGTGCACGGTTGTAGAAAAAGCTTGAAAATCGTTCTGACCGATTCAAGCTTTAGCTATTCTCAACACTGGTATCATCTACTTCAATTTATACATTATTTTCTACAGATAAGGAATTGGTGACGTGCTGCGATGACAATGGCCGACTTGCTCCCGACGTGACTTCGAACCCTGCATGTGCGCCCCTGCTGATCCCACCCAATGACCCTGTACACTCCCCACAAGGAACCCAATGTATGAACTTTGTGAGGACTGGCACAACAAGGGATAGAGGATGCACGGCTCCTAATGCTCCCGCTGAACCGGTAAGGAGTACATATTAAATTCGTTCTTTCTATACAGGGTTATTTTTCAATGACCAGCCAAAGGAGAATGACAACCAATGGGCCCCTTAGGTTTTGGTGCCGTGTCAAGACTTTTTACTTCCCAAAAATTAAGTCGTATTTTTACATGTTCAAGTTTTTTTTATCAACATTTCTTTTACCCTAGCATTGGAAAACATAATTAATATTTATTTTATTAAATTTGTATCAGTTCCGCCATTAAAACTTAACCAGAATGTTGCCAGACGACAGACTATGTCAATTAAATAATTGTAATCGATTGAAAATATCGATATTTTACTAATCCGTCGACTAAAATGACCGGTGACAGGCTACAAATGCTACAATAGCTTTTTTCCCGTCGTAATCTAGCTAACACTCTCATTGTAACAGATTGGGCGCGAAGTAGATGACGGGCGGACTCAAATAAAGAAAATAAAAGTAGTAAATAAACTAAAAAAAAAACACGAAGGAATTATAATTTGAGGGACTGCATATTCTACCCACAGATATATAATATTTGAACTAGGAGATTCTACCGGTCTTAGCTTTGCGGCGCTTGAAGCTAAAGTACGATCCAGAAATGATGTGGAGGTCTTCTGTCCGATAGCGAAGAACTAAGCCGGTAACAGACGCTCCGGTTGCCCTTCCGATTATCTAATCGGACTGTCGAATCGGTTGCACACACGCTCCGGTTTTGCCTTCTGACACTTTTTGAAGTCTGAAGCGGTCGGAAGACAAGATCTATATTCTTTATGATCAAGTTCAACTATCGAATCGGAAGGCATAGCTGCCATACATTTTGTTCAAAATGTATGGCAGCTATGCCTTCCGATATTACAATCGGAAGAGCAACCGGAGCGTTTATTCCCGCTCATAATTCCACATAATTATCATGTGTTTCATGGTATTTATTTTCTACCGTCAGAAATATTCCGCTACATTCATACCTGATTAGTTTCTATATAATGCAATAGTTAGTACCACAGACATTCTTTTTTTTAGTAATCAGGATCACGATATTGGTCCCATGGAGAAAGTTGTTTTGTTTGATGGTCTGTACCACATCCTTAAATTTGGCTGGTCATTGAAAAGTAACCCTGTATATATCTGTGTGACCGCGTTGTTCTTCTAAAATTGCGCAATGGATTTTGATGCGGTTTTTACCATCATTTAGAACATTTATTTCGGAAGGTTTATGTCCAAGTACATTAATATTAAACTCAAACATAATAAAGAAGTCCCGATGTTTGAGTAAGCTTATAAAAAAAGAACACTTAGGACCAGGTGGGTTATCATTAATGTTATAGGCGCGTAAACGTAAAATGGCGGCGGGCTAACAGACCATAGAACATTTATTCCGGATGGTTGATATCCAAGTACATTAATATTAAACTTAAACATACCAGAGAAATCCCGATGTTTGAGTTAGCTTATAAAAAAGTTCATTTAGGACCAGGTGGGTCATCATTAATGTTATAGGCGCGTAAACGTAAAATGGAGGCGGTGCTAATAGACCAGGATGTGAAAAGAGTGTTGCTTAACACGTTCAATGCCGGGAGCCCTCCTGGAGGGCTCACTCATGTCGCATATGGGATGCCGGGAGCCTTCGCGGAGGGCTCATTGTAAATGTAGGGTTTTCTTAGCCAATACGGCATTATAAACTATAAAAATAAAATTACTTATATATTTTAACAAGATTTATTAATATACGCCTTGGTTTTGAAATCCAAGTAAATTTATTTTCAAAAAAATTTGGGGTCTAGAAGCATGAATTTCAGGGGTGGAAAACCATTTTCACGGTTACAAAATACAAATACCTATTCACAATTTTTTTTTTGAGATTAGTAAACATAATTATTACAATGAAGGCTTTTCAGGGTTCCGTATCAAAATGGCAAAATTATCACTTGCGGTGACTTCGTTTATCAGTCCGTTCATCTGTCACAGCAAATTTTTTCAGGAACTTACTAATGCTTATAGACTTGACATTTGGAATTAATAATAATATAAATAATGCTTGTCCATCTGTATAACAAGTATTTTTTTGAACTGGGTCCTAAATGGGGGTTTAATTTTAAAGTGACGTAAATAGGTCAAATGGGATATCAAATGGTAGGGCTTTATTTGCACCTTATAGATCTTATTTTTAATTATACATTTATGATACATAAATAAATATGTCACTTTTGCAGATTTATAAGTAAATTAATATGGTAATCAATATATTGTTATAAATACAGAGAATAAAGTAATTACGCAAAATGCACCACCAACTTTTCACTTTAAAATAAGTGTACCTACTGTTAGAGTACCTACGGATAAACACAAAATAATAAGAAGTGGAGGCTTCGTTATCGATCAATTTACGGTAATTGCCGTTTTTTTTTAACGTAAAATCATGTTTTTAATTAATAAACTAGCTTTAATAAATCAGTAACATCAAAATCTGCAAGTGACTTATCTCATTTAAATAATTGACATGAGTGTATACGGTCGACAGTCTCTGGGATTTAATTTGGATTTAGAAATTAAATCCTTACCGAACTAAGAAAAAGTATAAACATTTCTAGCAACAAAAGAATTATGGATGCTTTAAGAAATAAGATATATATTCGTCTGATCAGGAGTTGTATTTTTGAAGACTATTTTCAATTATATCCCCCGGTTTTAAAAATAAATTCCGAATCCGATGGTTATACTAACAATGTAGGTAGGTAAGTACTTAATATTGGTAATTGTCTCATCTCGGTAACAAATCCTGTTTTTTTTTTCAAGTCCAAAATGGCCATTGATAAAGCGAAAATTCTGAAATAGGTAAATCTAGTTGGGAGGTTTGTGTGTAAATGTTTCACGAAAAATTAAACGATATCGTTTTTAACTAGCCGCTTGTAAAGGATTTTTGCAGATTTTTAAAGATTTAGCATTTTTAGAAGCAATCACATAAAGTTAAAATTTTGTTATGAAAATTTCAAATAAATTTTTCCTACCAACCTGTTACAAAATAATTAGGTACAAGTGGGTAGTATAATAATGTTAAAAAAATACATGATGTATTTATGCCATCCATATAAAAAATTAAAATTATTACATTGCATGAAAATTTTAGAAGAGGTTGGACACCCCTGTCTTGGGATCAGAGAAGCGATTGTAATTTTTCATCATTTTTGTATTTTTTATTATTTCACGTCTGCACCCCACTAGTACATGTAAATATCCCCAGGGATACCAAGTATAGCAACAAAACGTTCTGAAAACACTATTTTACTTCGGTTTACAGTGTTTTAAAATACGGTTTCAAACCTAATGCCGACGACCCTCCTCGAGGGTTCACTTTAGCTCACACGTAATGCCGGTGACCCTCCTGGAGGGTCCACTTGCAATATGTATGGCGGCATGGCGTATGAGGTCTATGAAAAGTGGGTGGAGTCGAAAGTGTTAATGAATATCCTTCAAAAGTTAAGAAGCCAGTCGGAAGTCAATAATTTTAGATATAGCTAGCATAATCAGCCTATAATGTTCCCACTGCTGGGATACAGGCTTCCTCTCTGTGAGAGGGAGTGGTCCGTCAAATACCACGTGGGCCCAGTGCGGGTTGGTAGATGTTACATGTCCCCGAATTTTTGGTTCTAGGATAAACCGGTTGCTTCACGATATTTCGTTTTGGGAGCAGTAAGTAAAGCGCCTGTCCAGGTTCAAACCTACGGCTTACAATTCGTAAATCGGTCACGTTACCACTGGACCACCACTGCTCTCAAAACATAAATACCTACAACGTGTTTTTTTTGATATCCCATAACAACTTTTACTATGGGACCAACCTGAAATCGCGAAAAAAAATCAGCTCTTCCCTACATTTATGTTCGTATAACTCGTCAAAATGTAGAGAACAGCTGATTTTTTTTTTTACGATTTCAGGTTTGATCCCATAGTAAAAGTTGTTCATAATGACGAGTACAATGACCCCCTAGAGTTATGGGATATAAAAAAAACACGTTGAATAGCTATAGGTATTGCAATCTATAGGCAATGGATCATTAGTTCTTCATCTGTAATTTCAAGCTTCATACTCGTAGTTACTAGTTTGGACGAAATTTTAAGACGCCCTAAGTAAAAACTTAGGGCGTCTTAAAATTTCGTCTTGAATCTTCGTCTCTTTTGTGTAATATTATTTTTTTGACGTATAAAAGCGGTTGTTATCATCCACTTACAGTACCTATATACTCCCGGGAAAATATAGACTGGTATTTTTTGGTAAGGGTCAGATAGCAAATATTTACTCATTAAATAGAGGCCAAAAATAAAATACACTTCGTATTCATGTTTGATAGGGTTTAGGATAAATTTTTTTCATGGGCAAAATGTACAGTTTCTTCTTGCTAAGCTAGCCTTTTTAGGATCAGCCACTAACGTAACTAAATTGTGGCCGAAAAAAAAAATACCTCACGAAATTATCTCACGAGGACGTACTATCGGAATAAAAAATATCCTATATCCTAACCAAGGTCATAGTCAACACTGTGAGCCTTTCATCGAAATCCATTCAGCTGTTAAGGCAAGAAAAGTTAGGTAGAAAGGTAGGTAGGCATATAGACAGATTCAGATATATACCTTTTTGAAGTTGAGTCTGCGAAATTCAATAAAAATAAATAAATCCAGTCTTTTAAAATTGCTATTACTTTATTTATCTAGAGTAAATTCAATAACGTCTGTCTCAATTACAATTTTACGTCAAGTATTTCACAGACGATCCTAATATTATAAATGCGAAAGTAAGTTTGTTTGATTGTTACGCTTTCACGCTAAAACCGCTGGACGGATTTGGATGAAATTTGGCATGTTGGTAGACCATTACCTGGAGAAGGACATAGGCTATTTTTCATCCTGGATCCCAGACAAAGTCGCGGGCAACAGCTAGTTTATTATATTTTGAAGACCCCTTTTATTTATCGCCCTGAATTACAGGACTTTGAAGGTCCGTGGCAAACCTACTAGCGCATGATATTTTTTCCGAGACAAATAAACAGTAAACTGATTTACTATACGCTAAGGACTGAGGCTGCAGTTTCCGTGAAAAAGTAATGTTAAACATAGGGGAATCATGAACACATCACGTTATAAGAGACAAAAATTGATAATATATCTAATGTACGTAATATACGTAGTACATAATTAAGTGTTATAATTTGATTACCAGCGCTTGTGTCGGTGTATTTTAAAATAGGATACGCAATTTATATTATATTATTTTGATTAAAGTAAATGTGAGGACTATGTGGGTCATTGTTTTTTTCTTCTCAGTTAAATTTAGTGATGGTCTAGCTGTTTGAGTATGCGGCCTACCCAAATGTCCTTTTTTTGTGCGTCGAATTGTGAGCTTCTTAAGTTTTTAGTTGAGTTGACTTCTGAGTTTGATTTAGCCATTCTTCTCATAGTAATCGTATAGGAAACGCCGACCTTGTGTAGTTTTTAAATTATTATTGACGTGTAAATGTATTTGAACAAACTTACTTACATAACTAAAATAATTCAACATTTTTTAAAGGTTACAGAACCCTAAAAAGACTAAAACCACCATTCTTGTGACCTAACAAAATGTCATCTGAAATTGGCCATTGAATGCAAGCATCACAGTTTTTTTTTTTATTTGAAGAGGTCCCCAGAGATATTTAATGCCATCTCAATTTTAGCTCTAAGTTGACTGTATAAGATTTCAATGTAAGGAGAGCGCATCAAAAAACGTTGCTCCACATTTTATTCCGAATATAACCCTACACTCTACGCTTGAAAACTTTTAAAAATAAGTAAGTTAGGTTGAACATTACTATTCAAATCCCAGGTGGATTTGAATTCCGAAACTTGGGAAATAACTACCTGCTATTTAAACGGACTTTTTTTTCGGTATTTGGGAACAAATAAATAAGCTTAATGATTCAAAAACAAATGAGTGCGATTCTTTTTGAATTAGTACAGTCACTTGAGTGTGCCTCGAATATACTATCTATACTTATAATAAATCTGTAGAGAGGTCAATTCTGTACATGAAATATATTTCCAAAATAACTATCAGCGGGTGATTAGTGATCGATACTGACGCCAAAAATGCAATCAGTAAAATTTTTGTCTGTCTGTCTGTCTGTCTGTATGTTCGTTATAGAAACAAAAACCACTCGACGGATTTCAACGAAACTTGGCACAATTGTTCTTCATACTCCTAGGCAGGTTATAGCATACTTTTCATCACGCTACGATTAATAGGAGCAGAGCAGTGAAGGGAAATGTTGGGAAAACAGGAGAACTTACTCCATTTTTTAAGCTTTCGTCGCGTGTGCAGCCTTAATGGTTAAAGCTACACAGAAATCATGTATAACGGAAATGTTCTCCTTAAAATTATATAAAAAATATTCCACGACAGCAAATGTCTATCTTTTATGATTGACTCACAATAACACGTGTAACTCCCGATAGCTTAGCAGTTCGGAGCTTTCTGATTATATTTATCTACCCTTACGTTTATAACACTCTCACTCATCCCTAATTAAAAAATGTTAACATTATTACATAAGTAATAAAAAAAGAATCATAGAAATTGGTACAGAAACACCAAAGTTATACATGAAATACGCTAATAAGCCATCGCGCGTGAATACTGAATCATGCTATAAGGATTATTTTTGTGTAACGGTCGCCGCGCCCGCTATTGTCTTGAAAAACGCATTGAATGAGAAATATGCGTTCTCAAGAATCGGCAGAGGAAAGAGCACATCGGTTAAACTCTATGAGAGTTAGTGCCTCAATTTCCGGAAGTCATTATTCCACGCGGACGAAGTCGCTGGCAAAAGCTAGTTACAGAATAAAGCCGCGTTCACACCAAACGTATTGTCAGCCGCCGACTGTGAGGTTTACGCAGTTTAGTTTTTTCCATACTTAATGAACTTATCGTTCCTACAAGATGCCATCGTAGATATCCCCTGTATCCGTCGGTGCTCCATGGACCAAATGGAAGTTTTATAAATTGGTCTATGGGGAAAATTACATGTTTTCGTCGTCCAAATACCGACTGGGCTATGGAGAATTGAGAAATGTTCCGCTGCCCAGTTTAATATTTATAGCAAAAGCCTTGCCCATATAAAAAAAAAAAAATATTATAAACAACTTTTGACCTGTATCACTGGGGCTCACTGTGGGCTTGCTCTCAATCGGCGGCTGACTATAATAATAGCCTCCCCGAACGATTTCGGTCACGGTGGCCAATCTCAGCGGAGATTAGCCAGGTACGTAGGAGATATTATAGTGTACAAGTGTATGAGCAGACACAGGTGCACTCTCTATTCCTTTACTCTCATAGTCCGATGGGACGGCAATCCGACACGACCGGAGAGAGATCAGGTGCAGGACCAACGGCTTTACGTGCTTTCCAAGGCACGGGGGTATTAAACCGCCAACTACCAATCTCCGGACTGTTACTAAGAACTTCCTAATTGAAAACTCAATAACACTTTGTCCGACCCGGGAATCGAACCCAGGACCCCACGCTCAGCAGTCGCGGTTGACTATACCAACTCACCAGTAAAATACTTTTATTTTTTTACCAGATAACAACAGTCACAGGCTACATGGACTTATCGCTGGTCTACGGTAGTAGCGTTGGTCAGGCCAACCCGCTCCGTGCTCGTCAAGGTGGCCGCTTGCTGACCAACCTGAGGAGCGGTCGGGAGTGGCCCCCACAAGACCCTAATGTCACCATTACCTGCGAGTCTGCCCAATCTCCTAATGAACCTTGCTACTTGACTGGTAAGTTAAAAGTAGAAAGTTTTCTTCCTTACTTTGCACTAAGGAAACAGATAACACATTCTTAGCAATTGCTTCACAACCTAAGCCTCTTTGAATACCGTTGGGAAGATTCTCTTGATCTTTGTTTAACTCCCTTGAGGGCAATTACTGTCGAGTAGCGCTGTTGAGGTTGTTCCAATTAAATTTGGCCTCCCATAAATATACTTAGTACAAGAAGTTTGCAATTCTAGGAAGGAAGTTATCTTTTGTTTATACAAATAAATAAAATGTTCTGTTTGCAATTTATCTATCTATTAGGTCGGGGCAAAAGTATTTTCGTATTTTTCATACAAAAACAAAATTTTGTTTTAGGTTTAATTTTTTATTTATTTATAATATGTATGTGCCGTTTTGATCGATGACTTGTTGCCATCTTGTGGACAATGCCATGATTCCATTGCTGTAGAAGTTTTGAGATTTTTTATCAAAAAAATCTGACAGGTAGTTTTCAGTGTTCTTTTGAGGTTAACTTTATGCTTCCTAAAGAGTTCTGAAGTGACCGAAACAGGTGAAAATCTGATAGAGCAAGATCAGGGCTATACGGAGGATGCATCAACACATCCCAGCCAAGCTCTCTCAATTTTTGCTGAGTGGCTATAAATGAGTGCGGTCTGGCGTTGTCGTGATGAAACACCACGCCCTTCCTAATCACCAGCTCCGGCCGGTTTTTCTCAATAGCTTCTTTTAACCTCATCAGTTGTTGACAGTAGAGGTCAGAATCGATAGTTTTACCCGGCGGCAAAAGCTCATAGCGGACGATTCCTTTCCAATCCCACCAAAGACACAGCATCACTTTGTTCCGAGTCAGGCCGGGCTTTGCCACGGTCTGTGGGGCTTGCCCATGCTTCGACCACGATCTTTTTCGAACATTCTTATTGTAAGTGATCCATTTTTCATCACCCGTAAGAAAAAGTTTAAGAAATGATACGGAATTATTACGTTTCAACAAAGAATCGCAAATGGAAACACGTTGCATTAAGTTTCTCTCAGTGAGATCATGTGGTACCCAAATATCAAGTTTTTTCTTGTACCCAGACTTTTGTGAATGCCGTAAAACTGTTTTGTGATCAACATCCAGTTCTTCAGCAATATCATAACTACTAATATGTCGATCTTGCTCCACTTTTTCAAAAATGGCACTGATTTTATCCGTGACAGGGCGTCTAGAGCGAGCTTCATCCTTCACACTAAAATTTCCTGACTTGAAACGCTTGAACCACATTTTTGCTACTCGTATTGATACCGCATTAGATCCGTAAACCGCACAAATTTTATTCGCGGCGTTCTTCGCATTTTTACCTTTTTTGTAATAAAATTTTAAAATGTACCGAATTTCTTCGTCACATACGTTCATGTTATGTACTTGCTTGAAAAACAATTGAGAAATGGCGGGAAGTAGTTTTTTTTTTAATTTATTGCATCTTTAGAATATCAACATTTAATAGTATTAAAACCAGCCAGTTACATTCAGTGCTGCCAAAGAGGTTTGATTACTAACAATAGATTCAAAATACGAAAATATTTTTGCCCCGACCTATTATAAATAAAACGAAGCCAGCTTAGTTACACCATTTATAACTCAAGAACGGTTGGACCGATTTTTATGATCTTTGATTTGTTGGATTTGTCTCTGACCCAAATAAGAAAATAACTATATTACATGGGGAAATTACATTTTCTTTTTAAGATAATTCAATTTCTCATACATTCATCCTGAGGCAGTTCGCCGGGTCAGCTAGTTTATAATAAGCTTATGAAAGTTTAAACGATACTTGTAAAACATTTTTTTTTAAATGTTGTCTGTCTGTTTCTTTGTTCTGGCTAATCTGATAATCTAATGATTTTGATGTCTTGATGAAATTTGGTATTGGCATACTTTGAACTCTTGGGGACATAGGCTACTTGTTATTGACATACCTACGACGCGGGAGAAGCAGTAGGCGTTCATATAAACCGTTTTGAGGTCAGTTGGTAATACACGAGTGATGTTTATATGTTGTTACGCACGTGTCGCCTCACAGAGAGCGAGTGAGTACTGTAGGTTGTTTATTGTTAGCTGGATTCAAGATATACTCAAGAAGAATTATTATTATGTTTAGTACTAATTTTATTTTGTGAGTCCTTATACGCTTAGCGCGATTTGGTACCAGTTTATGCAGTTGTTTGATAATATCTATTATTCAGTAATAAAAATACGACAAATTCGCTTTGCACAGTTTATAAGACCGTGACCACCGTAATACCTAATTTTATCCTGATAGTCTTAAACGAATTGAAAAACGACCCAATTTTTCTAACAAAATATTACGAGTAACGAATACCAACTCGGTCACTGAGGATTTTGCGACAGTCGTCTTGAGTTTTTTCTACGAAAAGCAGAATATTTGCGAATTTGTTAGCGGGATTCCCAATAAAATATGCGAATATTTTATGAAAAGTGATTGAATTTTTCTACGTAAAAGGTGGAGACTTGGCAGATGTTATTTATCAAATAAAATTAGGTACTAAGCCTGAATAATATATTTACGAAAAAATATCTGGAAATTTTCGTATGCAATAACCGAGTTTGCTTGCGACCCTATTCAACCAAGATTAAACGTTAAACGCCAACCGCGAACTAAAAAGAGCAATGATTTACTTATTGAATTTAAAATATCTTTGTTCCAAAAGGTGACATCCGTGTGAACCAAAACCCTCAGCTGACGGTTCTCCAAGTTATCCTGATGCGTGAACACAACCGCATTGCCGACGAGCTGGCTGAACTCAACCCTCATTGGAACGACGAGACTATCTACCAAGAAGCGAGACGCATCCACATCGCTGAGATACAACACATCAACTATTATGAATATCTTCCAATTTTATTAGGTGAGAATCTTTACACACTAGAGTTTTTTTCTAATGATTGCTAGTGATATATACTCCCTCTTTAATTCGTAAAAGCTTGTAATGGCAACTGTAAGCGTTAATTGTACATTATTTACCTAGATATTAGACTTTAAGCTTTCTGAATAATAAATAAATAAATACAATTTTAACGGTGAAGGAAAACATCTTGAGGAAACCGGCATGTCCCAGACCTAAAAAAAATCGAAGACATGTGACATATACCAACCCGCACTGGACCCGCGTGGTGGACAGAGAGGAGGCTTGTGTCCCAGCAGTGGGAAATTACAAGCTGATTATGCTAAATCAAATTTTCAACCTCTTCATGGTTACGACCTTAAAGTGTGGCTGGAGGAAAATGTTTTTTGTTTTTAAAATCTGTCTGCTATCATTCACCTTACAATAAGGGGCTTTTAATTAATCTAAGTATTGTGTTATTTGTCACGCTAGTCAAAGGGATTATGAGTCATCAATCAATCCATTATAACGTCTATAAAACGCCAACGCAAAGAGAAGGCATCTTCTGGTGGCAAATTTACTTCCCGGAAAACTTACGAGCATTAGGTATACAGGCTTTTACGTCTAAATATACATATACACAAAAAATATTTTGCTAGGTTTTTCCAGTTAGGTTAGGTTAGCCCTCGTGTATTTATATTGACCCAATATTATACGCAGCTTATATTGGGAACAAATGCAATAACACGCGTGCGTTAACACGACGTTTGCGCGTGACATCTACGCTGAACCTACACTTTAAGCATCTAATTTGCCACATGATTCCATATTACACCAATTTATCTCGTCTGCTCAACGTCCGTGTGTCACTGCAGGGATCCAGCAGAATATCAGCGTCAGGTACATTTGCCTGACACATGCTGAGCTGGACTCCCACTAGGTGCAACCTTGAGACGCACACCGCACTGTGCATGTTTCGTTATTAAGGTGATTTTATTCGTCATAGTGTCACTTTTATTTCGATATGCATGTTTTTCCTTTTGTTTTTTATATCGGCACCTTGTTTTTTTATATTATATTATAAATAGATACCTACATGTAGGGAATTGATTATCTTATCACCTAATATTGAACTTTTGTGTGTTGTGCTGACTTTTATGTGCGCCAAATAAATGATTTATCTATATATCTATATTAGTCTGAGAGGACCAGAACCCTTTTAAATGCAGAGGATGTTTAAAATTATTTATTTTACATCCAGGCTTTGATAACATGGTGAAGAACAAGCTGATCTACCCGGAGGCTCATGGCTACGTGAACGACTACAATCCCGGAGTGGACCCTTCAGTACTTGACGAGCATGCCACAGCAGCCTTCAGACACTTCCACACCTTGATCAGGGGTTACTTGAAGTACGTATTGCAAACGTGCAAACGTGTACGTGTTGCGTATTGTTAATTATAAACTATCTCCTTATTTCTGTGCATTCTTAACGACGAATCCTAAAGGCACAGCAGTTTAGTGTGCTACAACTAATGATCATCATCATCTGCCTAGCCTTTTCCCAACCATGTTGGAGTCGGCTTCCAGTATAACCGGATACAGCTGAATACCAATATTTTACATAGAGCGACCACCTATCGGACCTCCACAACCGAGTTACTGGGTAATACGATACCCCTTGGTAAGACTGGTTGTCAGACTTTCGGGCTTCTGACGACCCGTAACGACTGCCAATGACTTACGAATGACAATCTGGACCAACAAAATATGTAAAGATGGTCTCCTATTCACGGACCAACCGTGGCAAGTGTAGCTTAACCTTCGATCGATCCGTGCGGCTGTTATTACTTGGCTCGTTGGTCTCGTGGTTGCAAGCGCGACTGCTGAGCGTGGGGTCCTGGGTTCGATTCCCGGGTCGGACAAAGTGTTATTGAGTTTTTCCATTAGGAGTTTCTTAGTAACAGTCCGGAGTTTGGAAGTTGGCGGTTTAATACCCTCGTGCCTCGGAAAGCACGTTAAGCCGTTGGTCCTGCGCCTAATCTCTCTCCGGTCGTGTCGGATTGCCGTCCCATCGGACTATGAGAGTGAGGGAAGAGGGAGTGCACCTGTGTCTGCGCGCACACTTGTGCACTATAATATCTCTTGCGTACCTGGCTGATCTCCGTTGAGATTGGCCACCGTGACCGAAATCGGTTGGGGAGGCTATTATTATTATTACTTAACCGCAAGATCAAAATCAAAATCAAAAGCCATTTATTCAAACTAGGCTGAGAATCAGCACTTTTCGAACGTCAAAATTACAAAAGATAGTCCCCCAAAACGCCCGCCCTTCACCACTTTCTAGTGCTATCGCTGGGATGAAAAAGTAGCGCAACAAACTCCCCAGCAGCAAGCTAAGCTACAAGTAATGATATAATAAGTAAAAAGGCCGGCCGGCCCAACATTTAATCTTCAAAAACGTTACAATATCACATTATTAGAAGACATGTGGAAGTAGGACACCATGTCGAATTACGACATAGTGACATCGAGAGCGAGATAGACAAGACGAAGAAATCTTGGCTAATTCGCCAAATTTTAACGTGTCTATTTGTATATGCCATGGTTGTTGTCTATCTCTAATTACCATAGGGAATTAACTAGAACAAAACCGAATTTTTCTAGGTACCTACTTTATTCGTAAGGAAATAAACATTATTCTTCTTTGATTTTTTACAGACTTATCTCAGAGAGCCGTCGTGTAGCTAGCACCGTGCGTATCAGTGACTGGTTCAACAGACCTCTACTTCTAGAACTTGATAACGCCTTTGATCACTTGGCGAGAGGACTCGCCACGCAGGAACAAGACTTCAGCGACCAGTATTGGGACTCGGAAATTACCCAATTCCTTTTCAAGTAAGCTATTCCTACTTTAAAAACTAATAAGAACTTTGAGCTTCAAACTAATGCAACGAGAAACTCCGACATTCAATATCGAAAGTACGTCACATCGGATGCAGAAGAGACCAAATTGCTGCCAACTTTCAGAATAACTTTTCAAAATAAGCTTCTGCAATCAGAAAAGAATGGTTAACGATGGTCGAAATGACGCCGATTTATGACGAAAACAGTCACCAAAATTGTGCTGAAGTTTTACTGTATGGTAGATTTATTGCCTTATTAATATTATAATATTAAAACCAGTCTGAGTTGATATTATGCCTTCAAATTGATATGTCTATAAACTTGAAGTTAGACGTTGCTATCACGGATGAACTGTTAGGGTCTGTGAATATTGATTAGATTATTCTTATAATGGTTGAAAGGGAGTTCAGTGCCTAGATAATTTTCAGTTGTTTACATAATATGTGACAGAATTACACACAGATACATAACTTCAAAGTTCCTATTGTCATGTCTTTGATGTCACAATTCCAGGAAGTAGTCTCGTTGTCGACGTAATTTTATTCTGATTTGATTCAACTGTTATTTCCTATAATAGAGAGAAGCAAATTATACGAAGTTAGCCGTTGGAAATAAGGGAGCTTATTTGTGAGAGAACGGCTTTCTGTTGTTCGCGTAGGTAGGTACTTAGCTGTTAATGATAATTAATGAGTAGCCAATCAAAATGTTTCTCCAATAGCCTTTTGATCTGTGTTTGCGTTAGACGTCCAATATTAATGACTTTTGCATGTAGATGAATTTAATTAAAAGCTATTTATAAACTTACAAAGGGTGTGATCCTTTTATGCCTGACCGAAGATTAATGTCGGGAAGTTGTAGACAGGGTGGTATATATCGACGCCCAAACTGCAACCATGAATTCAGCAGAAGATCCTAGACCCCTTAAAGAGAAAAGTTTTGTTCGATTATGAAAAAAAATCTTCTGTTTCATACAAAGGTGCAATTACCTACGCGGTCAAAATGTATGGAACAGCAAATCCTTTTGTAATAACCGAAAAATTTCAACCCATGCTTTGAAATTTTTCGGTTATTACAAAAGGATTTGCTGTTCCAGATAGATGTTCACCTTTTATATGCTAGTTGCGCGGTAAACACTTCATGAGCGATGCAGGATTTTGCGTGACGTCAGTATGATACGTACCTAGTTCGCATGTGGCGATGATGTAGATACCGTCATATACTTATACGACGCTTAATACCTTTTTACTTCTCATGCTCTAAAAGTTCGTCTTTATGTTGTGTATGGGTGACATAAAGTCGCTTTTTATGCTCTAGTGCATAAAGTATTTTTTTTTCTAAGACTAAGATAATCAGGCCCAACAGCCACACGCAAAATGAAACGTAGCAGATTAAAGTCGTCATTTTATTCCAATTCCGTGTTTTAGATGGTTAATTTAATAAAACCAGATAAAATAGTTGTCATTTATTATTTAAAAACACAAAGAAACGTTTTTATGACTTGGCAGTATGAAGTACACAAGTCGAATGACACATGTTGAAAATTAAAAAAAAAGTGGGAATTAGCTATTTTTCTCTTCTTCAATTTTGCAACATTTTTGAATAGTGAAAATGCTGTTATATACTTTAGGCCCATTTCATTTTCTCGCAATCAAAGTGAAAAGCAGAGCGTACTCGGGCATAAAAGAGCCATTTTACCCGTCGACTAAACTATCCACCCTCGCCTCGGGGTAGAATGGCTTCTTTTATGCACTAATTGTACAATCTACTATTATTGATGGATTAATCTAAGGTTTTATTATTTCGTCCTCAATTTTATTATCTAGAATTCTAGATTATCAAATAAATTTTGCTAAACAATAAAAGCAACATTTGAAGCCCGAAAAATCTTTATTATTTTCATCCTATTGAAAGCAATAATAATCCCACAACATAGCTCCTATTAGTTATCCTAAATATATTTATCTTAATTAATTGATACTACAAGTTTATTACAACAAAACTACAAACATTTCAAATTATATTAGGTATTATTGTTTATCTTGCGCGGATCGTACAATTAGAATTCAAAAGGTCGATTTGATTTTATCTCTAGAAAATAATAATTATTTTGAGCTTAAAGCTAATTACAGATTAAAAAGTTACTTTTTAACTGTTCAGTTTATGCTTTGGCCGCAGGGTGATGTCATTTAATTTAAAACGTAAAATCAGATTTGGACCTGATACTGACTAAAACCCACCCGTGTTCCTTCCTTAGCCCTTTGTGTTCCGGGGTAGCGGTAACCCTTTCGGACAATCCCGCTGCCCCGGCAGGCTTCGGCCCTTTCGGGCCCCTTCCTAATGCTGACATCTCTTTGAGGCGCGCGTGGAACACGTACGCGCCGTCCGGCACGGGCCTGGTCCTGATCGGACGGAGAGTTACCCATTACTCTCCGCCCGCAGGCCCGCGCCTACGGTGGCCGGGAGTCGTCTCGCGGCTCCCGACGCCCGGGGCGTCTCCCGCGGCGGCTGGGACGTGAGGCCCTCTCCCTCAGCCGTCCCGTCACCTCCTTCGCTAGCATGACTGCTTCGCAGAAGGAGGTGACTGCCTCCCACTCCCTCTCGCCCCGGACCATGGCTTGAACCAGGGCCGGGCGCGAGAGGTCGCCGCCGCTGCCGATCGCCTCTGCGAGAACACGGCGGTGCTCCGCCCAATTGGGGCATACCGCCACCGTATGCTCCACCGTGTCCTCCGGGCGACCCTCGCAGTGGTGACACCCGGGCGTTTCCTCCCGCCCGATGATGTGCAGGAACCTCCCGAAACACCCGTGTCCGGTGAGGACCTGCGTCAGGCGGTAGGTGAGGGCGCCGTGGCGCCTCTCTAGCCACTCCTCAAAGAGGGGTTTTACCGCCGCTATCGCGGCGTGCCCTGCGCTGGGTTGCGACAGTCGCTCTTTCCATGCCGCCATGAGATCGCGCCGGAGGTCGGTCCGCTCCGCCGCGATTTGCCGCGGAAGCGGAGTTTCCCCCCGGCGTAGTGCCTCCGCGCGCCACTCGTACAGGCGCGCGAGGACTATCGCCTCCAGATCCCACGGCGGCAGTCCGGCAAGGAGGCTTGCCGCCTCGCCCGAGATCGTGCGGTATCCCCGGATCAGCCTTACGGCTACCACCTTCTAGGGCGCGTTCAAATAGTGGGCGGCTCGCCGCCGCAGTGAACGCGCCCACACCGGGGCCCGTACAGGGCCATAGACCGCACGACCCCCGCGTAAAGCCTCCGGCAGGAGGCGTTTGGCCCCCTCAGGTTGGGCAAGAGCCGCTTGAAGGCGGCCCCGGGCCGTTCCAGCTTGGGAGCCAAACGGCGGAAGTGCTCGTTTGTGGCCTGCTTAATTCGTTTGTAAATATAATAAGTAATAGAGTTTAGGCATGTCTATATACTCACCTAGTAATATTGGATGCCCCGTTGGTCTCATGGCTGCAAGTGCGACTGCTGTGCATGGGGTCCTGGGTTCGATTCCCAGATCGGGTAAAGTGTTATTGGGTTTCTCCATTTAGAATTTCTCAGTAGCAGCCTAGAGTTTGGAAGTTGGTGGTGTGATACCCCCGTGCCTCGGAAAGCACGTAAAGCCGGTGGTTCTGCGCCTGATCTCTCTCCGGCCGTGTTGGATTATCGTCCCATCGGACTGTGAGAATAAAGGAACAGAGACCGCACCTGTGTTTGCGCACACACTAATTATGCACTATAATATCTCCTGCGAATCTGGCTAATCTCCGTTGAGATTGGTCACCGTGACAGTGCATTTTGACGAGTTATGCGAACATAAATATAAGAAACAGCTGTTTTTTTTTTCACGATTTCTGGTTTGGTCCCATCGTAAAAGTTGTTCATAATGACGAGTACAATGACCTCTTAAGAGGAAAATGGTGATTAAAATTTCAACCTGTATATTTTGTTCTAATATTAAATATTTGTAAAAGACATACTGACAGCTCTCCCATTGTAAGTAAGTAAGTATTTATTTCCATATCAATAACAATTTCTTATTCTAATAACAATTAGGTAAGATCTTAGTTTAATGGTTGTACGCTGTCACATAGAATAACGGAATTCTCTCAAACTCAAACTCAAAGCATTTATTTCAAATAAACCAATATAGGCACTTTTGAATTGTCAAGGGTCGGTCAGTCAGAAAGATGAAGCTAGTTGCCCATTCCAAAGCGTAGATCCCTGTGGAGAAGAACGGGCAAGAAACTCCACGGACACTCTTTTAAATCATAAAATTGTTACAAAAATCTTGATTACATCATTCATGTTGAAATTATACATGTGAGAACGATGCAGAAAGACGTGCACGTTAAAGGCGTCCGTACTAAAAAGAACAATTCATAAATTAAAATAAGCCGTGGCGGCTAAGAGATGACCAGTCCCTACTGACGGCGCCCGTTCACGAACATGACGTATGGATCAGCACCATTCAGCTCAACCTAACTCCTAAACTAAGACAAGCTTGTATTATAGGAGTTTGAGAGCTATTGACTTAGACACAAACTTGAACTTATGCGACGGTAAAACATAAACAAAGTTATTGCTTAAAACAATGAAGGAAAAACACAAACCTACTGTGGAGTTATACAAAATTATATCAATAAATATATATTTACCATATTACATATACAAACAATACAAGAGTCTAGTATTGTTTGTATATGTAAGTAGTTTGTGTCTAGTAACTAGACAACTAATATACCTATTAAACATGCTTACTTTTTGACTATTAAAAGTAATTCTGTCTGATCATAAGTCAAAGTTAATAACGAATTGTTTAAGTTATGCTTTACCTCACGTTTGGTTAAATTGTATATTGCCAGTATTTTATTTACCTCATTATAAAATCTTGAGCTAGAAACCTCATATTGGCGGCTTGCAAAAGCAGTTCTGCAGCTAACGCCAGGACATACAACTGCACCAGAGCGCTTTTTTAAAATTAGCTTACTATAAATTAAGAACGAGTTAAGCAGCCGAAAAGCAATTTAATTGTATTTATAATCCAGATGTTAGTGATCTAGATAACCGTGGTCACATCTTGAACTCCTTAAACATGTGGTTTGATATCTTAATTCTTATTATTAAAAAAAAAAAAAATTAATCACATGAACTGATGAACCTGCACCGGTACTTATGAAACATCCAAGAATTATCTTTATAAAACACTAACCTTTATTTCTACAGGCGCAACAATACTTTCGGAGGTGACCTGCGAGCTACGGACATCCAAAGAGGTCGTGACCACGGCCTGGGATCATATACTGCTACACGAGCTGCTTGCGGACTTTCCGTGCCCAGGACCTTCCATGATATGCTGGACTTTATCTCTGAAGAGGTATGGTTATCTTATTTGTAGCTGTTGCCCGCGACTTTGTCTGCAATACAGGATGAATTGTAGCCTATGTCTTGCTCCAGGTTCCAGGCTATACCTATGTGAAATTTCATAACGATCCGCTCAACCGTCTTTGCGGGACTGAGTAACAAACAAACATTCTAATTTATAATATTAGTAGGATTATACTAAATTTGTGGAATGGCATACTTCGAAAAAGAACTCCAGTCACCGAAATAGCGAGTGATCACACTTACCGACGCGGAATCGACTCGAGCCAGTCACAAAGAGCTTTATATCCATGCAATAAAAGCGAAAAAGATGTAATTCACCTCGTTTCGGTTTTCGGGCGATGCGACTCGTCACCCGTCGCACTTAATGCGACATACACACTGCATAGTTAGCAAACTGAAATGGCAATGGTCTAAAGCCTTGTCGGAAAAGGACCGTTGACCATTGGAGCAGATCAATCCTTGAGTTGAAACCGCGATCCGACAAACGAGCGTGGGACGCTCCTTGTTAAGACGCTCCGACGACCTCGAAAGGTTGGCTGGGACAGACTCAATGGGGATTTCTCGTCTAAGACTGTTTTGAGAATACGACATGCCATTGTGCCAAATACACGGGTTCGACCAAAGAGTTCAACAAGCAACAAGTATTACCGTTTGCTCCGCATATATAACTGTTTATTTCGTGTCTAAAGTGTGTTTTTTTTACTTTATTTTGAGTGTTACATGTTAATAAACACCAAACAAGTGCAGTGACTAAGTTTTTATAGTGTAAATACTGAATTTATCAACATAAAACAAATAAAACAAAACTTAGAACTAGCCGTTACAAAACTATTCGTGCTGTTTCGATTTAAAAATCAGTGTTGACCGAGACGCGTAAGTGACGCCTATTCCACGGCGCTTACGACCTTTCGGTCGCGACATTTCCAGCGAGCCACACCGCATCGCCGCTCAGCGCTTTAAGTACACCATCGCTTTGTTTTTGTTCCGCACAGCTAGACGTCGCATGCTTTGTGTTTTGCTTGAAGCGCTTTATTATCATATACCATATTTTAAACAGCACTGACCAATATGTCAACAAAGAGTTGCGCTGGGTGTTTGGTTGAATTTAAAACAAAACAATGCTTACAATGCCTTACTTGCCACCAATGGTATGATTTGCTGTGCGCTAATGTTCACGACAATGTGTTTAAGAGTATGAGTATCAAACAAAAATCCATCTGGAAGTGTCCTGGCTGTCTTAGCAAACAACCTAAGAGCGACAATAAGAACACACCTTTGAGACCGACCAAACTTGTGAGCCCCACTTCGGAGCAGTCGCACCGCTCGTTATCACCAACGGACTCCAATGTTACTGTTCGTTCTAAGTCCAAGCAATCGCGAAGCCACACCACGTCGCCGTTTCAAGAAAATGATGACGATGACGCCTTAATTGAGTTCTCGAAAGGCACGTTGAGAGAAATTATTAAGCAAGAAATACAGTGTGCGCTCAAAGATGTAGTTGCCGATCAGTTCCGACAAATTAATGAGTTAATCTCAGGTTTCAGGGAGTCACTTAATTTCTTCAACGAAAAGTATGAAGAGATGAAGGCAGCGCTGGAGGATAAATCTGATAGAATACAGAAACTTGAAAAGGATAACTGTGGTTTACAGCATGCCATTCAACAACTTAGTCAGCGTCTGAACCTTGTAGAACAAAACTCCAGGACCGCCAACGTCGAGCTTCAGTGCGTGCCGGAAAACAAGGCGGAAAATTTGGTCACCACCGTATTGCAACTAGGTAAGGTCATCAGTTGTGATATTAAAGACCCCGACATACTACACTGCACCAGAATTGCAAAGAAAGACGCACAAAGTATCAGGCCCCGTTCCATCCTCGTCAAATTCAGTAGTCCACGTCTGCGAGACAGCTTCCTTGCTGCTTCAATGAAATATAACAGAAACAACAACCAAGATAAACTGAATACTAGTCACCTGGGTATCGCAGCGGAGAAACCTCAACCAATTTACGTCACGGAACACCTATCTAGCGAAAATAAATCAATTCATGCCGCGGCTCGCATTCGCGGAAAAGAACTTGGTTTCAAATTTGTCTGGGTACGTGACGGCAAGGTCTTCATGAAAAAAGACGAGTCTTCGCAACGAACTGTTATCAAAAGCATAGATATGTTAAAATCATTAGTATAATTTTTATGTAATACGTAGCAAGTTCCTATTGTTTTTATCTAGTCACATTCAACTATCCACTACATATATACTATCAAAATGTACGAGGCTTAAAAACCAAAACGATTGACTTTTACCAGAACATTTCTACTCATAATTACGACATTATAGTACTAACAGAGACTTGGTTGAACAGTGGTGTCTATGATTCTGAGTTGTTTGACGATAGATACATGGTTTACAGGCGCGATCGTGAATCAAGTAGATATAAAACTCGTAAAGACGGAGGAGGTGTTTTAATTGCCATCTCAAAAACTCTAAAATCATGTCGATTATCCCACTTTGAAAGCGAAATAGAAGATTTGTGGATAAGCGTTGATGTTAGCCCAAAAAATAATAATAAACTATATATCTGCGGAGTATACCTACCGCCACCAATTCATTGTGACACACTGGAGTTATTTACCAAAAATGTTCATAATGTATTCAATAGAAATGAAGAAATTTTGATTTTGGGTGACTTTAATCTCGCTAATATCACGTGGCTCACAAACAGTGACCATAAATTGTACCCTGAACCCAGAAACACGGATATCAATGCGATACTATCTGAATTATTGACCATGAAAGGTCTAAGTCAATACAATAGTATCCTAAATAATAAGTCGAAAATATTAGATTTAATACTCTGTAATACTTCAATTACGGACTTAGCTCGTTGTACTAACAGTTTATCAAAAGAGGACCCTTTACACCCCCCGCTAGAGTTTAATCTGCCAGTGCAGGCGGAACGTTTTTTGGAAGCTCATAAAGTACAAAGACCGAACTTTCTTCGAGCAGATTATGAGAACGTTCTGCGTCACTTATTAGCAATTGAGTGGGAAAGCGAGTTCAAAAACTGTACTTTTGTTAACGATATGGTGGACGTTTTTTATAACTTATTAAGACAAACTATTACAGAATGTATCCCTATGAAAAATACAGCGAGTAATAACTATCCACCTTGGTACTCACGTGATCTCATACGACTTCTTAAAGAGAAATACAAATACCACAATCGTTTGAAAAAGTACAAAAATCCATTAGACCGGGAGTTTTTCGAAAGATTACGGGATGAATGCAATGTTCTGCGCTCATCATGCTATAAGAAATATATTTCAAATATTGAAAACAGCATTACCAAAAACCCTAAGACATTTTGGTCCTTTGTTAAAAATAAAAGAAAAGGTAGCTGTACATATCCGGCACAAATGTTACACAACAATAAAATCGCATCAGGCGGAAAGGATATCTGTAATATGTTTGGGGATAGTTTCGCAAGTACATTTAGTGCCCCTACAAGTAATCCAGATCTTACGAATACTAATTATTCTCTTACGCCTGCGACACTGTGTAATCTACAATTCGATAGTAATGAAATATACCGTGAATTAATTGGATTAGACGAAACTAAAGGCGCGGGTGGTGATGGTATTCCTCCTATATTTATAAAACGCTGTGCAAAGGCCTTAGTATTACCACTACAAACAATCTTCAATAAATCTTTGCGCGATAGTATCTTTCCAGACACCTGGAAAGAAGCTCTAGTAATACCCATATTTAAATCTGGTGAAAAGCATTTAGTGGCTAATTACAGGCCAATCTCAATACTAATAACATTTGGGAAACTATTTGAAAAACTGGTTAGCAAACACCTGATGTGGTATCTTAAACATCAAATTACTGAATATCAGCATGGTTTCGTTAAATCCCGGTCTACCAATACTAACTTATTATGTTTTACATCCGCTTTATCTAAATGTCTTGACAACCGTATTCCTGTGGATGCCATATATACTGATTTTAGCAAGGCATTTGATAAAGTAGATCACTGCCTTCTTATCAATAAATTGGATAAATTGGGCGTGGGCGGAACTTTGTTAGGATGGTTTAAATCTTACCTAGAAAATAGAGATTCAAAAGTGGTAGTTAACGGTCATTTTTCTGACAGCTATCTGGCAACTTCCGGAATTCCGCAAGGATCGCATTTAGGTCCGATTCTTTTTAACGTTTTTATTAACGACATAACCGAATGCTTCAAACACTCCCGTTTCTATTTATTTGCTGACGACTTAAAGATAATGATGCCGATTCAGTGTAGCTTGGACTCTTATATGCTTCAAGATGATATCAACAGACTCGCAAACTGGTGTAAACAAAACAAAATGCTTTTAAATATTAGTAAATGTCATTACATCCAGTTCACCCGTAACAAAAAAACCTTAGAGAATAAATACTACATTGAGGGAGTAGAAGTAAAAAAACTAAACAATGTTCGCGACCTTGGTGTTCAACTTGACCAAGCCCTGAAGTTCGATGTGCACATTCTGAATGTTGTATCAAGATCTTTTAAGGTACTGGGATTTGTTTTGCGAAATAGCAGAGAATTTAAAAGAGCATCTACGAAAATAAAACTGTTTAACACTCTAGTCCGTCCAATTTTAGAATATGGTTCAGTGATATGGAATCCGCATTACGAGGTTTACACCAAGCGATTAGAGAGTGTGCAAAAGAGGTTCCTTTACCATCTATGCTACGGAGATCACTTGGCTAAACAACTAACCAGCTACACTGAAAGGTTGAGACACTATAATATGGAAACTCTAGCTAGTCGTAGGACGAAACTGGGCTTCTATATCCTCCACAAGATATTGAATGGATCGATAGACTGCAGTGAACTTTTGAGCTCGTTAGAAATTAAAATTCCAACTCGGATTCCCAGGTTTAATACTTATAATCTATTTTACACCCCAGGGTCCAAAACAAACCTAGGTCATTACGCCGCTGTACCAAGACTTTGTAGGCAATATAACATGCTGGCTAAAACTACAGATTTCGATATCAGCCAATCTCTCGATAAGTATAAGAAATATCTTAAAGGTTTATTGTGATGGTTTTTATTTTTATTTTTGTTATGTTAATGTTTTGTATTTTATTATTCTATGTTTTAAATTATTGTGTTTTTATGTTCCCTTGTCTAAATTTTTCCTTTAATATGTATTAGGTATTTAACCTGTTAGCTTAGTTGTTTATTTTGTTGTGCATGTTGTGGTCTCCTGTAATTGAAAGAGTGCACCTACAAAATACTTTGTCATCCATTAACAATATAATGTTTAGTGTATATCTTTTGTTGGAGATCCTAAAATAAATAAATAAATAAATAAATACACTACGAGTATCAATCTCAATCATTTTGAAGGATATTTCTAATCCTTTGCTTCATGTAACGTAAATAACTCAAAGATTGTGGTTGAACTATCAAAATGAAAACTTTTGCCACTAATAGTGTGTTTCGCAACTACCGCTGTTCTCGTTTGACTCAACAAATAAAATAATTAAGTGTGATCGGTGGAATCTAATTATTGCACCCCTTTCAGCGGAAATTTGCGAGTAACATTCATAGCATCAGTGCTATAGAATATATAGCGTGGGTATAGAAAATGTAATATTGCTCTACAGGCTAACCAGTTGGTATCTAATATAATTTGTGACTTCCAAGTGAAACGCGCGGGACGCGGTCGCGATATAATTGATTCAATTTATTACGACCACGAAGTTCACTACATATGGAATGTGACATGTACAGTAACAAACACAAATAATGTGTAACTGTATACTTTTTAAAAGCGGAGAGGTACGTAGCTAAGTAATAACAGCCGCACGGGTCGATCGATCATGGTAAGCTACGCTTGCCGCGGTAGGCCCGTGGATGGGTGACCATCTTTATACACCAAGACCTCCGTGCCTCGGAGAGAACGTTAAGCTGTTGGTCCCGGCTGTCATTCGTGGATTTTTGACAGTCGTTACGGGTCGTCAGAAGCTCGAAAGTCTGACAACCAGTCTTACCATTGGTAAGACTGGTTGTCAGACTAACTCCTTGAAGTAACACTTAACTCCTTAACACTTAACTCCTTAACACTTAACACTTAACTCCTTAACACTTAACTCCTTGAAGGAGTTAAGTGTTACCCAGTAACTGGGTTGTAGAGGTCAGATCTCCACGTAAAATACTGTTATTCGGTTGCATCCGGTTAGAAAGACTGGTAGCTACCCCAAAAATAGTTGGAGGAGGCTAGGCAGATGATAATGATAAAAGCCATTTTTTAAAACAATTTTTTTCTTGTGGAATAGCTATTGCAACTTTGATATAAGACCATTTTTTTACCCATACTATTTTAATAGCCATCGTCATTATTTTACCCGTATCCAATTTAAAACCATAATCACTACATCATACTACTTTTTAAAAGTATGGTTTCACAACTATACTACAGTGCGGTCGATGAGAGAATGCGTTTTTGACACCTGTCAGTTTCATACAAACGAAGACGTGTTTTGCGAATTTGATCTTTATTACATTAGTTACTAGAATTGTCGCACTGACAATCTTCGTAACAAAATAAAATCACAAACGATATCAACTGTAAAAAAAATCACTTTTAATAACTGTAAAGTTGCAAGTGTATCTAATATGTAAGTGCTCGTGACTGTACCTACTAGGTACGTGACGCCAGGCGGTACGAAAACCTTTTATCAAACTGCCCTGGATTATATGCCCTGGATTATATCTAGGCAAGGAAAAAAGAACTAAAGAACAACAATAAATTCTGAATAAAAATAATAAGAAGGTGATACGAGTATCTTGCTATATTTCCTTAGGTATAACGTCACATACAGCCTAATAAGTAGGGACCTACTTGTTATAAAAAAATAAACATACAGGATGGCACTTGTGGGATCACATCAACGAGCAACATTTTACCATGAATTCTGTAGTGTAAATGATTTTGAATCCCCCTGCGTTGAAATTTTTAGTCGTTTATTTTAAAAAAAATACTCGTATATATCAATGAAACTTAGATACATGATTTATCTTCGAAACTATGTATTTTTTAACCAAATATTCTAGGGCTTTTGTATTATAGAATATAACCATAGAGTTCTGGAATATTAAAACACGTTGTTTATTCGATTTCACAATCTTGAACGTGATAGGCTCCAGAATTCTTGAAACTTTTGTACGAAAAATTGCGACCCAATGACAAAAATAGCTTGGCTATTCTTAGAATCTATGTGACCTTATTATTTTATTATATAATCTTACTACCTATATATTCTTTCGTGATAGCCCGCTGTTGTCAAAAGATTAACTTCGCGATTTCGTTCAGTGTTATCTTCTATTATAAATCCAGTTAAATGTAGTGTGTTATAATTAAGGTCAGAGATTATGGGTTTGTCGGGAACTTTTAAATAGATGGTTATCTCGGGAATATCTTTCTTCTTAATCTATCTTCAACTACCTTTGACTTCCCATAAAAATAATCAAGTAATCCCTTAGAAATACCTGATTATTTTTTTATTAAATCATAATGTGGCATCACAGCTGAAGTGGAAAAAAGTCAACTAACTTTTGGAGGCCATTGTTTATCCAAATAAGGGCTGATTTGACCAAAGTCAGATATCTTTTATACGTGGAATAATATTGACGTTTGACAGTTCTAGTATAGAAAAACTCAAAAATTCAAAATTTATTCTCAGGATAAGACTTATTCTAGTTATAAAAGTTTGGTGGAATGGGCCTTAAATAAAATTTAAGTGTCTAAAGAGACACTTCAATTTTAACTGTCAATTGTACCTAAGTTCAAAATAACAGCTTTTTACTAAATGCATATGAAAATACTATAAACTTATAACAAATAAACTATTTTTAGTTCTATTTTTAGTTCTAGTTATGAATTCAACAAATTAATTATACGTAAAGTACGTGTAATTAAGTAAAAGTGCCTTTTTTATTCGTATCTTAATTCTACCTTAAAATATTGTTAATAAGGAAAATACGAAAGAGCAATATAAAAATAATATTGAATAACAAAAATAAAGCATACAAATTCTAATTAAATTGTCAGTTTATAAAAATATCTGATAGACATTGTGTGACTTAAATAAAAATTTTGGTACGAAAAACATTAAGTGGGTTTAAGTCAAACTTGAGGAGGTGCTTCATGTTATAAATTTTAGGAAAATATAGGATAAAGTCTACTGAACTTAGATACTCTGTAATTATACCGGCTTACTTTTTTTACCGTCTGGACGGTGAACGGAGTAGAAGCCTTTGACATATATTTTTTTTTCACAATATTTAAATACTCGTTTTTTTGCATTCCATACTTTGATTGAAGCCGGCCGATGTGGTTGATTTCGCTACAAATTCATTGATCATTTCCGCGCATTGAGTGTGGGGTGCCTATATGTAGATTTTTAATATTATTTGTCGATTTTATTTGTTTTTTTTTATTCTATTTTTTTAGTAATAGTAAGTACCTACCTATTTAAAAAAAAAAACACCATAATTAAATAAAAATAAGTACATTAATAATTACTTACAGTGCGGCCGACGAGCGAATGCGTTCGTGACACAAAAGTCAGTTCACAAAAGGATAGGGGCAATTCTCGTAATTTTTAAGAACGTTCACAGCCTGATATCAGTCTCAATCTGTCAAAAATACTTCAAATTTCCCTATATTTTGATAAGTTTTTGACATTTGTTTGTCGCCGAGATGAGACTGCGACTAGATTTTGAACGTTTTAAATTACGAGAATTGGCCTACTGTGTTTTGCAACTTTGATGTTTATTAACTAGGTACTACAATTGTCGGACTGACAAGTCTCAGGATCACATTCTCTCGACGGCCGGACTGTAGTAGTTTCACCAAATCTCATATAAGCTCTACTTTATACTTATTTAAAAAAGCGAATCTTAAAAACTAAACAAGAAAACAAGCTCCTCGAGCTGCACTCTTGCGATAGCCTATTTATTCTAATATCATTTGCATAATAAAATTGCTTCTATAAGTTACCTCACCGTTAAACATTTTCAGAATGTGGAAGAATTTTTCTACAGGACAAACTGCTATAGTTATAATTATAATGTTCGCTATGTTAGCTTTGTTTTCTTACTTTTCTAAAAATCAATCTTTTAATAAAGTCAGGGAAATTATTTGCCATTTACATGCCTACCTTTTCCCAACTTTGTTGGAGTCGGCTTCCAGTCTAACCGGATGCCGCTGAATAGGTACCAGTATCTTACATAGAGCGACTGCCAATCTGACCTCTACAACTCTTACTGGGTAACGCGATACCCATTTGCCCAGTCGTTAAGGATGCAAATTGTTTATTGTTTGCAGACGATCTTAATAAGTTATCCCCAGCAGTGAGGGGTGATGATGACTGTGAACGCTTACAGAAGGCTTAGATAGCGTAGTTACTTGGAGCAAGGAAAACATACTGCAATTTAACGCCCCAAAATGTGACACCATCACTTTCTCGCGTGCACGTAGTCCTATTGTACATGATTGCAACATTGATGGCATGCTGATGATCCGGGTTACAGAGGTTAGGGACTTAGGAGTCAGTCATAACGCGGGGCTAGCGTTTCGTGATGCCTGTTCAATCTTGATTTGAAGGCAGACGGGATACAAAATAAATTTGTTAGATTTTTATATTTGAGGCTATATGTAGTATATTCTTTTTACTCACTTATGTATCCAACCTTGTTTATATTATTAGGCATGGTTGGATACAACGAGTTAGGCGTGAGTTCGCGCTTGTCTCATATTTATTTAAATTAGATAGAGGCAAGATAAATAACGCCAACATATTAGAGTTGGCGTGTTTGAGTGTGCCCGACAGATATGTGTGGCGGCGACGGCGTCCTCAGCTGCTGGCTGTACCTCGTGGCCGCACTAATCTGTTGAATGAGGCGCCCCTGACGCGGGCGCTTCTTACTCTTAACCTTATAGCAGAGGAGACAGACATATTTGCGTGTACACGGAGTGAATTCACGAGGATAATATTATATGTCTAATAATAAAATAAAAGCTGTGTGGCAGATAATTAACAAAGAAACTGGAAACACAAAACAGCAACATCAGAATGAGTTGTCCCTAAAAATCGATGATGAAATCATTTCAGATAAGTTAAAAGTGGCTGAGACACTTGAAAATTTCTTTACCAACATCCCAATAGAGGTTACAAAATCACTCCCCTCATCACCTGTATTAGCTGAATCTCTTCTTAAAGAAAACTTTAATAAGGATATACCAATTTTTGAATTCAAGCCCATTTCTATTGCCACTATTAAAAAAGCATTTAAAAGTCTTAACATAAAAAATACTGAAGACTTATGGGGGATTTCTGTTAGGGTTCTTGGAGATATTATTGACACAATTGCCCCTGCCCTAACAGGCATATTTAATCAATGTCTAGACAGCGGTACGTTTTCTGACTTAATGAAACATAGTAAAGTAGTACCAATTTTCAAATCGGGTAGTAAGTTTGATCCCTCCAATTATAGACCTATATCTGTGTTACCAGCATTGAGCAAAATCTACGAAAAAATCATGCTAGACCAGATGTTGTCACATTTTAACTCAAATGGGATTTTACATAGTCACCAGTTTGGTTTCACGAAAGGTAGGTCGACGATGGACGCGGGAGTAAAACTCATCAGTCACATTTTGGAATCCTGGGAGAAGTCCCAGGATGCAATTGGCATTTTCTGTGACCTCTCAAAAGCGTTCGACTGCGTTGACCATAATACACTGATCTGTAAATTATACCATTACGGAATTCGTGGACAAGCTGCTGATCTTGTTCTTTCATATCTGTCAAAGAGGCAGCAAAAAGTAAACGTTAACGGGGCGACGTCATCGGGGTCTCTAGTTAAGATGGGCGTGCCTCAAGGCTCAATTCTTGGGCCTTTTCTATTCCTAGTATATATTAATGACCTTCCTTACATGATGGCTAACTTATCGGATATCATTTTATTCGCTAATGACACTTCCCTTATTTTTAAAATAGATAGAAAAGATACGGATGTTTTAAATGTCAACGATAGTCTGGCTGTTCTTTCGAAATGGTTTGCAGCTAATAATCTTTTACTTAATGCGAACAAAACGAAATGTCTTAAGTTCTCATTACCAAATGTACCTCAAGTGGGTCTGAATTTAGAGCTTGATGGCAAAAAACTAGATGTTATTACGGAAACTGTATTTCTGGGAATTACTTTAGATTCAAAATTACAATGGGGCGCACACATTAGAGCTCTTTCAGGTAGATTAAGTTCAGCTGCATATGCAGTAAGGAAAATAAGGCAGTTGACAGATATAGCCACAGCTAGGTTAGTATACTTTGCTTATTTCCACAGTATTATGTCTTATGGTGTTCTGCTGTGGGGATCGGCAGCTGACGTAGATTCAATTTTCATTTTACAAAAGAGGGCAATCCGCGCAATTTATAAAATGAGTCCTCGCGAGTCTCTTAGAAACAAATTCAAAGAAATTGATATACTAACTCTGCCTTCTCTTTATATTTTAGAAAGTATTTTGTATGTTCGCAAAAACTTAGGACTTTTTAAAATAAGAAGCGATTTCCATAATATAAATACCCGTAGTAAAAATGAAATTGTGATACCTAAATTTAGATTAACAAAAACTAGCAAGTCTTTTCATATAAATAGCATCCGTTTTTATAACAAGTTGCCAAAGCCGGTTACAGAACTTAGCGATGGAAAGTTCAAAACCCTCATCAAACGTGTCCTTATCAAAAAAGCATATTATAAGATTAAAGACTACGTTGAAGACAAGGTGGTTTGGCAATGATTGCTTCTGCACATGTGGCTTCCCTGGCATCTCATTAACGGCATAACTACATAAACGTCTATTAACTGCTCTCAAATTACGATTTTTATTTAATTTTTACATACTTCTTTGACATTTAATCTTTTTACTATTTGACATTATATAGAGACAATTCTAATCCTCCAACTCTTTTTATTGGTTGTAATGGAAATTATGATCACTTGGTTTTAATAGGTTTTTATATTTTATTTATCTTTTTTTGAGTTTTTGATTTTGTAAATGTGAGGACTTTGTAGGCCCTGTAGATTTTAGATCTGTAGATCATTTTTTATTTTATCAAGTACCTGGCGCTTGTTGACAGGCCTACGCTGTTCTCCCATACCTACTGTAATTAGAAAACATTGTAAAAGCCAATTATTTTTAAAAGAGTAACCGTGGAGTTTCTTGCCGGTTCTTCTCCATAGGAAACGACCAATTGGAACCGTGCACCTAGCTTCTGACGTTTCATAAGTGCCCTTGTAGGCTTATGTGAAATAAAAATATTTTGATTTGATTTGATTTGATATGTAATAAGTTTTAGAAAATAAGTTGTTATTATTGTTTAGGATACTGGTGGGGCTGCCTCGTTCCTGTAGTGCGTCAGGGATGTTCGCAGATGCGCACGTAGCTTGCTTTTACGCAACAATGCGTAAAAGGTGAGCGTTTCTAGTGCGCAGAGTGTAGGGCGGCTCCGTGTCTTAAACATAGTTGCAAGTCGCCTGGACTGTATTTACGTGGGTCGCTGTTATGCCATCTCTCATGGGATATCGCAACGGTGACCAAACGTTATTTCTTGTGTTTTTGTTTAGTGTCTGTACTTACTAACATAGTATTAAGTTTTATCTTGTTTGAGTCTTGCCATGGTTACTTCAATAAAGAACAATCTATTCTATGGTTTGCTTCACTATTGCATTGGGTGGTACCCGTAATAATAGCTGAAAGTGATTATATAAATAAATAAATAAAATAAAAATAAAAACTGGCTGTGAGACTTTTGGGCTTCTGACTACCAGTCACGACTGTCAAAGATCTACGAATGACAGCCAGGACTAACGGCTTAACGTGTTTTTGAGGCACGGAGGGTCTTGTTATGTAATGGATGGTCACCCATCAGCGAATCGACCGAGGCAAGCGTAGCTTAACCTCGATCGACCGAACTATGAAGCTGCTAATTTGCCACTAGCCCCTCATTCACTTACAATATGATTACAACAAATAATATCAATCAATTTATTGGAATTGTATTTGACATCATAAATGTTTTACCATCTTTGACTATAGGTAATTAGCATTACTTAATAGAAACTTAATTAAGATTGAACATCTCTAGCTATTACATAGACAAATAGCACCTTGTCGTTTTACGATGTGCTAGTGATAAAGCAATTACGAGTTGACTATATCTATAGACCCATAGTGTCACTTTATTTCTTTTAAAATTTGTTTTTTTTTTTTTTTTTGTAAATTTGCATCTTGTTTGTTTTCTTTCTATGAATTCATGTAATTTTTTACCATTTAACTGTGCTTTTATGTTGTGCTATTTCTTGTGTGAGTACTGAAAATGTGACTTATTATTCTATCTAGATAGATAGAATGATAAACCACGTTTTCAGTGAGCTACCAAGTCGATTTGCATAACTATGCAAATCGACTTGTTAGCTTACATGTTAACAGTAAGTATCTAATGGTAGAGTTTGTAATAACGATACCTTCCCGCATGTAGGCGCAGAAATACGTACGGCTAAAATAACATAGTCGAAGTTTGCGTTAGGAGGTAAATAATTAAATCTGCTGTTAACGTTAAGAATAGAGGCTATTGTAATGGAACAGTAAGGTACCCACATCCCATGTATTGGTACACAAAGATTATATTGTGTCTGTACTTGGCTACTTTCCTACTGATGCTTATTATTATTATTTTTGTACGGAAGCATGAAATTAAAAGGAGCAAAATTAATAGTCATCGTTGTATGTATAAAAACTGTTTTGTAACGTTTTACAAACCAGTTTTTGTATTTTTCCCACGAAAATTATGGTATTTTTCCATACAAACTGGAAGAGTTTTAATATTTAGAAACATTGATCCTAATTTGAATTCAGAGGAAAAATAAGGATAATATATTTTTTTCGAGTCCACGTACGGTCGGTGTTGACTGTGGACAGGCCAAGGTTTTAATGTTATGCATAGATTTAACCTACAGTTTGTGTGAACATAACTGTATTTAATACAAATAGTAAATAAAAGAGATAAGCTCTTAAAACTGCTCAGGATGAAAACATTTAGTTATAATTTACGAAGAAACGGAGAATTTACTAACCGTTTAAAGTAAATATAAAGTCTATTCAAACTTATGTTTCAAATTAATATTATTTCAAGTTAAACTTTATTTTAATGGTTATTAAATTGATTTCAGAGTGAATAGCACTATTGAAAAAGTTATACAAATGTTTGTAGCTGTACCGTAAACTGAACTTTATTGTATAGGATTTAAAGCTATTTTTCCTTATTCTCATATTTGTTTACATTCTTGGCAAATAAATCGCGAATACAGATTAATTACCTACCAGCCTAGACAATACTGCATCTATTTTAGTAGAGTGGGCCTACCAGCAAGTGCTTGCTGTGATCACCACCACCTAATAACATCTGCAGCATATTTTGCGACCTGTAAGAGATTACTTTATAGACCCTCGTATATCGACCTCATATTTGCTTTGCCAACAATTCCTAGTAAATTGCAATTTTACTACGGTTGCATAAGTTCTAACTGTTACTTAAACAAATAAACCTGAAGGCCTAGGTGGCAATCGCATTTAAAGCGTTTCATATTTCTAAGATCAACAGGATTATTATAGCTTTCGGTATCATAATCATGTCAATCTAATACATTTTTGACTTTCCATCATCGTTATCGCTGATAGAATGTCACTTTGTCTAGTCGTTTTATGGTGTGCAAGTGAAATTCCACTTTACGGTGGTAAATAAAGTACGATCCCGGAATTGTTGGGGAATATCGAAACAACACAAGATTCAACCATGGATACCATTTCTGAATCATTTTCGTTCTCCACCAGAATGTGAATGTCCTTCGAAACCTGTATGAGACTCCTCAAGACGTCGAGCTGGTGGTAGCAGGCTCTCTGGAGCGAAACGTACCGGGGGCGCAAGCCGGGCCTACGTACCTATGCATCCTGACTGAGCAGTTCTACAGGACCCGAGTGGGAGACAGATATTTCTATGAAAATGGAGCTGATCCTGACACTGCTTTTACGCCTAGTAAGTATAATTTTCACATGTTTTGGTTTAAGTTATATATTTCTTGAATCTGTCAAAATATCTACAAAATAAAGGTAAGGACAAAGCTGCGAAAATTCAAAGAAAGGATATAGAAATTATTTTTAAATAGAAAACATGACTGGCTCTAAGAATGCATTGTATCTGGGAGCTTTTGCGGTCCGATTGTCTCACGGCTCAAATATTGGCGTGGCCTTCAAACTAAGAACTAGGTTTGTATTAAAATATAACCTGGAAACACTGTGATATATCAAGCAGTAGGTGTTTGAACACCACTGGAATCCGTGCAAGGATAGTTGCGTTTGTTTACATAAATTTTCAAAAGCCAACTTGTCTGGTAGAAAAGACAGGCGAAATAATATTCTATCCAGAATAGTTACTATATTGTCAGTAGTATAGTGTAGTGAAGTTTCTAAGTAGCATAGTGTGTGGTCTATATTGTCAATAGTTACCCACGATTTATTACCCATATATTCCCATATATGGGTAATAAATCGTGGGTAACTATTGACAATATAGACAAATTAGACAATCGGGTTGTTGATGGATTTGTGTCTAGTTTGTTGTTTGCCTGAATTCCTAGCAAACAAATATATGATATTAATTTATTGTGATCTGAGTATAAATAAAACAGAATAGAAAGTAAATATTTATCCCATTATTTTATGCTGTTGAATGAATAAATATGTTTACAAAACGAAAATCTGATAATATTTATTGGGTTAAGTATGTAAAATTGTGTGATTGTTAGGTAATCATTATTTCAATATAAAATAAAGATGCTGTACTTAGGCCAAAACATTTAAAATATACTACTACTATCTTTAAATCTTTTTGCTGTAAACCCATGTTCAGCCTTTATTACTTATCTAATGTATTTTACAAATAATGTTTATGTAAAAGAATAGCATTCTTCCGTTATATTTTTCACCAAAGCTCGCAATAAAATGGCGATAAAGGCAATTATTAACCAGATTGCAAGAGCACGTGACTCAAGGTTATCAAAATACTTTCCTTACACACACAGAACCTTATTTTCCTCAACAAATTATGTTAACATAGATTTAGTATTATACCTACTGCTTGTTTTAATGTGTATGTTTAGTTCAACAGTGATCAAATCGCACAAACAACGTTAGTTAAGTTAATCTCCATAATTGTGGCAGAAGGAAAAATAACAAAAATTTTCCTTGACATAATATTAAAGCAAATCACGTGTCTGATAAAATCCAGTAAAACATGTAGAAATAATTTCAACAGGAAAATCAAAACGAAATTCGAATCGAAAGTATAATCCTACTAATCCTGCTGTCCTCTAATCCTATCCTATTCCTATATTCCTATCCTATCCTATCCTATCCTACTTCCTACTTTCCTACTTAATATTAGGTATAAATGCGAAAGTTTGTGAGGATGGATGTTTGTTACTCTTTCACGCAAAAACCACTGAACGGATTTTGATGAAACTTTACAGCAATACAGTTTATACATCAGAATAACACATAGGATACTTTTTATCCCGATATTCCCACGGGATCAAAACTTACGCGGGTGAAACCGCGGGGCGCAGCTAGCATAATATTATTATGAATTAGATGAGTTGGCAGTAGGCTCGCCCCCTATTACATATGACTGGCGAAATGTAGGTGTTCTATTGATGCTCCTTTGCCTAACCCTTACAGGAGTTACAGGCGTGATGCTATGTTATTATGAATAAATACCCGCTATGTTATTATAATATCCCCGTCGCTTGTTCTCATGAAAATCAGCCCTGTAGGAAGGTTGACGACTTGAAATATCCTTTCTTAGATCAATTTAAGCCTAATTATTTTAATTCTTTCCTCGTTAGAGTCGTTTTGATTTAAGTCAGCTTCTAGTTTGACTCGTATTTCCGTAGTTTTTATGTTAAAAGTGTTTTATGTATTTTTTAAATAGATTATACCTACTGTACTTTTATAAACAGGTCAGCTCGATGAGATAAGACAAGGCTCATCTATGGCTCGTCTGCTCTGTGATAACGGTGATAACATTCGAGTCATGCAGCCTAGAGCCTTCCAGCAGATATCGCACGGGTAAGTACTGTCATTACTTAGAGTACCATCTTTCAGTAGGTATACCATGGAGGAGATATGGAGTATACACCCATCGAATTATACTTGCGATAAAGACTTATTGTGATAATGTATTCAGTGTTTGCAAGCGGGTGTTGGGTTGATGGTGATTTTATGGAACAATTATTATCACAATACCGTCTTCGTCCAGTAGAAGACGGAATTTCGATGCACAAAATATCGATAATTGCTAATACGATGCTACAAAACTGCGATGCACGTTACTGCGAAAGACTGTCTCTGCGAAGCCACTACACTTCGATGCACGTTACCGCGACAGATCTTCACTGCAATACTACTTGACTTCGATGCACGTTACCGCGAAAGATTTTCACTGCGATACTAGTTGACTTCGATGCACGAACGCAATAGGTGACGTAGGATGCAAGAGCGAACGAAGGGCACCCCGAGGTTAGGTTTGATTAGGTTACTTTAAACCTTTTATACAGAAATAGGAGCCCTGCGAAGCGAGGCTCCGTCGACATAGGATGCAGGAACGAGCAAATGAAAATACATGTACCTTTACCGTGCATCAAAGTCAAGTAGTATCGCAGCGAAAATCTTTCGCGGTAATGTGCATCGAAGTGTAGTGTCTTCGCAGAGACGGTCTTACGCTGTAACGAGCATCGCAATTTTGTAGCATCGTATTAGCATTTATCGATATTTTGTGCGTCGAAATTCCGTATTCTATTCGTTTTCGTCAGTCCTTTTTAGTTGCATCAAGATTAATTGAGAAAATATTACTTAAGTTATTGCATGGCAATAGCACGGCAATAGTGATCCATTTAAACATATTGCCTTTCTTCCTTAAAAGAAAACAAAAAAGTTTGAGATAACTTTGGAAAGACTTAATAATATATTCTAGACCTGTCCAACTAGTCTGTACTGATTTTTTTTGTATGTACACCCGTAGTACATTATTTTATTGGTGGGGCTAATGCCGTGAATTAATAGACTACTGCATGTCGATTCTATAGAATCTCACCGTAAGAACTTGCGTGGAGTGAGCTGTCAGTGTCATCCCAATGATGCTAGGGATTGACCAAGCAAACACTTACAATGATAATCTACTATTATTTATGCTATTTAATATTTTTTAAACCCCACAAAATAGTAATGCAAACAACTAAAATACTCGCTTTGAAATTATATAAAATGATCAATAGAATTAGCGTAAAAATATTATTAAAATCTCGATTATGAATTTACAATCATAATCGAGATTTTAATAATAGTGTGTAATAATAATAGTGAGTTGTGGTCAGTCCCTAGTATCAGCCTATCGATTCTGTAAAAATCTCACCGTGATAACATAGGTGAAATGAACGTGAAGTGAACTATCAATGGAGGCCCCCTAACATCAGATGGAATGACAGCTCACTTCACCTGAATTTTCACGGTGAGATTTTTACAGAATAGCACTGCAGGTGGGGTGACACTGACAGCTCACTCCACGCTCACTTCACCTAAGTTTTCACGATGAGATAGTTACAAAATCGCACTGCAGTTAAGTCACACGTATCGTATACCTATAGGTATTATTTTATAGCTCGTGTGACTTAAACCCGAACTTAAGTCACGCTTTTCTGTCTAAAAATGGACGAATGAAGTGCGGGTTTAAGTCACACAGTGCTATAAACACTTATTTCAGAATCATATAGATACTCATTTTAATTTTTTTTACAGGAACAAGGTTGTACCGTGCGACGAACTACCGTCTGTGGATCTAACATTATGGCAGGATGCAAGAGGCCATTTCTAATTAAATCTAAGAAATATTTATCTTAAGTAAAAGTTATGACAAATAAAAAAGTTACCGGCAACTGTCAACTGATTTGTTTTTGTGAAAAAAAAAAACTTTACAACTTGGAAAAGGAGAATTTCCCGGAATCAGGAGGACTTTATTTTCCATTACAAAATAGATTGCTAGGTGTCAAAATAAAAATATAAGTTACCAGATTTATGTTACTTTCATAAGTTTTCAATTAACTTGACTGAACCAATAATACCTACCCTACTAAATTATGTTTGAACTTTACCCGAAAACTTTTTTTATTTTGTGAATTTGTTGTTCAACTCTTATAATTTCGGTGTAAAAATTGTGATGAGACATCTTTTTTATTTATTTGTACAGATTATGATGCTAAGTTGTAAATGTGTGATCACGGCCATTTTTATAAATGTTTGTATATATTTTATGTGCTATTTTAGAAGTTACAATAGTTATTTATACAACCGTTATTAAGGGGTGTTAAAGCACGAATGTAGGTTCATTGTACCACATGAGTGTTTCAATACCTAATTATGTACAGTTGCATACAAGACTTTATCTACACTCATGATATGAATAATCTATAAAAGGTTCTGAAACAGTTTTTTTGCAATACTAATATCGAACAAAAATGGCGGCTGGATACGACGTGAATTCAAATAACCTATATGTTCTTTTTTTTTTAATTATGGCGCTATGGTAGTGAAATGCGCGTGCATGACAATGTTCTTTTTTTGAAAAGAGAGTTGCACAATGAAATTTAGTTCAACATTTATAACACTCGTTTGAATGATATTTTATGACACTGGTTCTTTTAATGTTAGCAATAAGCTAACTGTTTCAGAAACTTTTATAGAGGATTTATAGCATGTATGTTGATAAAAATATTTGTTTTGATAATACTGACTGTATAAATAAACTATACCTACTACATACCTACTTTATTTGAAATGAATCTTGAGTAAGAAAGTTGTGTGTTTGTAAGTAAAAGTAATAATAAAGTATTTGTTTATAATTTTTTATTCTTATTTTATTGATTTACCAGAAAAGTAAACAAAATATCAAAGACTATGTAGCTTCTGCCCGCGGCTTCCTCCAAGTTTTTCGGCTCTCGATCCACCGCGTTGCATCTCACTCCCGCCCGCGCAATTATTTCGTTTTCGCTTAGCTTCTTTCTGAATATGTTTTTTTTACTCGGCTCGAAAACTGGGCTATCAAATACAAAAATAAATTTTCAAATCCGAATAGTAGTTCTAGAGATGAACGCGTTCAAACGAACAAATAAACTCTTCAGATTTATTATTATAGATAGATAGATAGATATCGTGATCCTTTTTTTGGTTAGACCTTCGTAATTTGTATATTACCAATATAAATATGTATATAAAAAAACATCACAGGATCAAAGACTCTACCTATTTGCTTTGAAGACAAATAAATACAGATAGAAATAAAAAATAGGGAGCGTTGTCTATCTCTTATAGCAAATGAGTTTAATAAAGTTCTTACTTTATAGAAATAGAAAATGCTGACATATTTTTATAAAAGCACGTATATAAATAGTCCTATACTTGCTAGAAAAAATGAGTTAGATACTGCATTAGTTAGTTAGATACTGATAAACAAGTATTTGTTTCAACTAGGTCCTACACTGAGATTCCAGCCCTAAGTGGCCCTTAAATGCAGTTGCTTGGAACATTGTGATTTGGGCTAAGAGCCATCTGCACTTGCTGCTGACGTGGTAGTAAAGGGTGACAGAAGCCAACTGTGTGCATGTAGCTCAGTGGCCACTCACGACAGTTACGACGTTTGAGGGGAGTAAATGCCAATGCACACTAGGCGACAGGCTTCAGGCACACACAGCTCGGCGACTTAAAAGGATATATGTAATCGGAAAATTGGCGACGTTGCCGACGACGTCGCCAATTTTCCGTCGTTGACGTCATCGTTTAAAATTTAACGATCGGAACACTGAATCCTAATTGCAGTGTTACAATATTAATTCATAATCGATATATAAGAGCATTACAGAGCGATATTTCATGATTTAATTCAGTAACATTGACAAATTAATCAAAACAGCGAATTATTTGACGGGTATTTGTGACGTCGCCCGTTTTTTGGTTTCTACAAACAGTGGTTGAAAGAGGTTTTAAGATTTTATATGGAGCCTGAGATAGCTACTGTCGCGCCATTTTGAAAATGGCGGCCACAGAAAACATAATAGTACTAAACCCCGTATGGTGTCTCGTTTCCGAGATACTAACGTACAAAGTTACACGACTCGATCATCATTTTCTGTTTGCATTGTGTCAGCTGTCGATAAACAAGATTACTTGTAATTCGGCATATACCTATCCGTCAGGAGCTGATAGGAGGGCCAAAAGGCAACAAATTGAACCCCTCATATGTATGGCCGAAATTCAATAGTTTTGGAGATCGTCTAATTTTAAGTTTTTCGTTATAGTTCCAAATAAAAAAAACTACATATTGAATGGGTACCATTAAAAATGATATAGTAGCTGGCACTTCAATTTAGCTATGAACATAATTCAAAGTAGGGACTTCATTCAACAAAATAATTAAAATGATGAGCGATTTAAGAATAATATCTTACCAATATTTTTATTTTGCGCTTCAAAAATGTTTCAAATAAGTATCTCGAAAACTATTGAATTTCGGCTATATATATGGGGGGTTCAATCTCAGGGTTCAATTTATTGCGAAATATTTTTGACGGATATACGTCGAATTACAAGTATGTAGTAACCCTATATATAGGTAGGTCATATGCGTGGCCGCCATTTTCAAAATGGCGGGACAGTAGGTATGCCACAAATCTTCAAAGCCTTTTGTAATGTTTCTAATAATTTACCTGTTTACCACACACGTCACAGGTAAGGGTCGCTGTGTCCAAGTTACAAGCTAGAGAAATATCTGAACAGCTACTTTAGCTCACAGCTTACATTCACTTGACCTTTCTGAGAGGAAATTAAATAAGAAACGACGATCGTCAGGTATCGCTTCTAGTTACTTATGCCCAAGTTCTTAAGTTCACAGTTTTGCTCTTCAACGTCTAGAATGAAGAGCATTGTATGTTGCAGTCTAAGCCCGCAGTTACTGAAGACATAACGACATAGGGATCGAGCGCGCAGACGTCACCGCCTCCGCCGACGTACTTGCCACCATCGAGCAACTTGTCACACTAGTTTCACCCGGTATCGCCGCTGTCGCTGGCCGTTGTTCGGTACATGACTCACATTCGATTTGTTTACCGTCTACCTGCTCAATTGCTCGATATTGGGGTGTATTTTTATTTGAGTCACAATCGCTATTATTTTGATGATCATGAAGATAGGATAATCCCACAGGGCCACTATCCAATAACCAGGCACCACGCCTAGTATTCACTTTATACACGGATGTAGGTGGTAGTGAATCGTTCTTAAGTTGAATAACTTCAGCTTTCAATGCACTCAGATGATCCAACGTAGCATACGTTGACTTTATTTCTTCGATTGAGGTTTGCATTCGCAAGAGATCCTTCAGAAGCTTTGTGCAATCCAGATGGTCAAAGGTGATGGGTGGTAACTTTTCCAATTGCCGTGCCACGAACACTGGAAGTTCGTCCGGATGAGTTTTAAACAATTTCATAATATCTGCTAAATCTCGTTCCGCCTTGCCCTTGTTTTTACGAACAATTTTTCGCAAGTCACTACGAACCGAATCGAATAGAAGTGATTTTGACTTTTTAATCTCCACACTGGTGAATGCCGATGTACAAATTTGCACCAGCGTCACTTCGTCAATAACCGACACTTTGTTCTGAATATAAGACAACATCTCATCTATTACGATGTTACACGAATTGCACTTCAGAACGTCCGTCATTTTAACTCGTTACTAATTAGCGCTGTCGTCAATACGCGCCTGTCACGGTAGGGTACGTGACCGAGACTTTGGTGCTTTTAAGGTTTTCGTGTTCCTCCTGATTTATTCCACATACCATGATGCCATCTAAATACGCAAACCTTCCTTTTAGCTCTTCTTTGCGAATAACCCAGTCTATAATTCTTTGGAAACTTGACACCCCGTTAGTGACACTAAGTGGAATACACCGAAATTGGTGAAGATTTCCAAATGCTTCCAAAGCAGTAAAATGACGCTCCTTTGACAGAATCGGGACTTAATAATATGCGCTTTGTAGGTCTATAGTGCTAAACACACGATATTTTGAAATCTGTGACACCATTTCTTCTATGTTTGGAAGTGGGTATGTATCTAAATGAAACGAGACGTTTCTTATGATTATTCTGTGAAATGAGGACTTCAGCTCCCCAGGTTGACATACTTTCTTCAATAATTCCTTCAGCCAAAAGTTTTCTTATTTCATCTCCAATAAACTTTTTATCATCCTCACTGAATCTTCGACATTTTATGGCGACAGGCTTGCATTCGGGAGAACTAATTGGATCTTTTGTTCCTCCAAAAGAGAACTCAAGTGAAGAATGCTCCTCTAGTATGTCATGACCAATAATAAGATCAGCGCACAGGTTTTTTACAATAAGTAAATTCAGACCTTCATAATTATGATCTCCAATTTTAGCTGAGACGCAGGTTTGTCCCTCTACTTGAGACATCAGTGTAGTTGAAGCCATTGAAATCGTTTGGTTAAAAGGTCTCTTCTTTAATCGTCACAATTTAAAAAAAGGTTTCATTCATAAAGCTGATAGAACTGCCCGTACCAATTAATGCTTGGGCAAGAATTCCCTGAATTTAGGCTGCTACAGTTGCTTTCATAAGAGAATCTGGTGATGCTGCTACTAATTTGCAGTCTTTCACCGTTAATTTTAGTTTCTGAATATATGTATCGATATTTTCTTCACTCTGTTGCTTTCTTGTTGCCAGCATATCGTCGACCGTAGGTTCAATTGAGGTAAGGGACAAGATATTCAATGTCCCTTACCTCAATTGAACCTACGGTCGACGATATGTCTAGAGTAAATTATATTTTTTTGTTTGATAAAAAAATTATTGAGTGTGTTAATAGCTATTTTATAAGTGGTGCACTCACTGATAAACGAGTAAATTCGAGAGGTTAAATGATTTATGAGCAAGTCTAGGATAATTTTACTATCTTTTGTATCTTTTTCGCAATGTGACAAAAACTTTCGAATGTCCTCTTCCAGTGTTTCCAATCCTTTGAGGCGGAGCTGTCAGACGGATCAATGTCTAGTTTTTCGGGGCGTGAGAATCTCTCCATCTTATTTAGAACATTTTGCTGATTAAATTGTCAAATAAGATAAAAAATAAATGGAATAAATTAGAATACATGGTTTTAATCAGCAAAATACAAAGATAAAAGATTACAGTCGTATTGACAGAATGATAATTTCCAATTAACAGTTTTATTCTTATACCATAGAAACTGCAATTAGTTTCTATTTCACCACAGAAAACACACCTACTTATTTCCATAAAGGACGTCATTCACGGGTAAACCTTTCTAGGAAACCGTAGCTATAGCGTCTGGCGAGAAATCGATTAATTGTTTTGGAAGCAACGCGGTTTGATGATGATGATGACTCAACGATTTCTGACCAGATAAAATCATTACAAACAACTGCAAATGTAAACAAAAATGACTCGACGACCAAACAGTATAATCACCAAGATAATAATCATGTACCTATTCAATGGAAATGATTCAACCAACAGACCTGAAATAAAGTCTGCATTGTTTATGTCGATTGCTTATTTTATGGCTGTCATTTACCCGAATTTGGATGTCTTTGGAATTGGTATTATGTTTTTGTAGGTACGTGTAAATTGAACTATGTCTAGTATAACCATCTTTGGGCCTATTATGATCCTTTATTAAAAATAGGGTACATAAGGATGTATAGGATGTATAGTAAGGTCACAGATTTAGCCCTGATTTTTCAATAGTCAGATATTTTTATCTAAGGAATAAATATTTGACTATTGAAAAATCAGGGCCGCCGAGTTGTACTATTGGTTGGATTACCTAATTTAATACAAATCAGTACGATCTAATGTAGAAAATGATTCGAATTAATGCTGCGACATGTAACCATTTTTTTTAATGATTTGCTATAAGTACCGCATTTGTAAAGGAATTCAATGGTACAACTGAATTCTAGATTTAAAAGCATATCGTTCTCACTGCTGGGACACCGTCCTACTCCCCCTCCTCCCTTTTTGAGAGTCTCCTTTTTTGAGAGGGAGTTTGGCGTAGTTTGACGCGAGGCGGGCCTAAAATGCGAATGATGATCCAGCTAATTTCCAATTCAAAAGTGTAATTTCAATCTAAATCTGATTACTGAAGTTTAATTTAAAATAAGGATGAATAATTACATCAATTAAGAGTATATGGGCTCATATTTCTACATAAATGTAATTTTGCATTGGCAGATACATTCATTTGCAGCGGGATTGTCCGAAAGGGTTACCGCTACCCCGGACCGCAAAGGGCTAGGGTGGGTTTTAGTCAGTAAGAGTCTGACACTCCCTTCTGCTCCACCCAGAGCGGGAGGGGTCATTGGATGATTTCCCATCCACAAAAAAAAAAAAGGAATAAATATTGCAGTTTGACAGCTTTTAAATAGAAAATAAGTCAAACTGTCATGTAAATTATTCCTCAGATATAAGTTATCTGACTATAGAAAAAGCCTTTAGATACATAAAATTATAAACTAAGTACCTATTCATCTATTTCAGAAATAATAATTTAGATACCTACCACATGTTAGCTGCCACAAAATGAAGAGTAATACGCATGCGAAATTAAGTTTATTCCCTCAAGCTATAACAATATAAGCGTCAAAACAGAATAATGGAAAACTTTAGCTGTTAAAAATGTAAATTAAAAACTTGAATTGGAACTTAATGTATTTTATACAGCTGTAGTTTATGTATTTGCAATCAAATTGAACTTTAATAATGGGTAGGTACTTAAATGGTCTCTAGAGTCTTAAGAACTGCACATTAAAATAGAAATAATAAATACGACAGGTAAAAGAACCTGTAGCGGCAATAACCCAAACTGTTAAAACGCAGACGTAGGTAGACGAGGGGTGGTGAGTTCAAACCGCAACAGTTTGCAGTAGGTACCCAGTATTAGTGCATGTCTATAAAGATAGACATGCGCTAATACTGGGTGCTAATATAGCGCAAGTTATTTACCTTAAATTTATGTTAGAGATTATAGTAAAAAAGAGCAACCCACATCGTTAATAGACTTGTAAAGGTCACATCTAATAGACATAGCGCTTTTCTTTTAGAAGTTGATTCAATTTACACAAAGATCCTTCGTTAAAAGGAAACATCATACGGTCGGTTTGCCTTGTACTGTCTATATTATGCTATTGATGTGTAAATGTGTATCCAGCTGGCTTTATAGCAGCAACTTCTTTTCAGTTACTGCAGCGCCTTCAGGAAAGTTTTCCGGTGTAAATCTTTCACTAGCTAGCGCGGCGTTTGCGGTCTGTACTTACCCTATTTACCCGACTACGGCAAAGATAAAGGAGGGTTATAATTTAAAACTATGTGAGTATGTATGTTCATCCGTTTCCTAATCTACTCGTCGTATTTTGACAAACTTCAACTAAAAAGGCATATAAACAAGACATCGATGTCGATTTTATTCGGTTTTCGCATGCGGAGTCACACGTAATCTGTACGATATACGCCTCTACTACATGACTGACGTGTAAAGCCGCTTATGCAAAAATCCTTTTAGTTGGAGTTTTTGTCGTAGTTGTATTTAACTTTTTTTATTTAAGAGCGTGCATTCAGAAAGTAGACCACGTCTATCAGTATAATTTGCACCACAAATAAATATTTTATTTAGTAGGTATATTACTCAAAACTACGACATAATTTAGAGCTATTGGCGATATTGGCCCCGATTCTATTGTTTACAAAATAAACTAAATTTGAGTTCAATGCATCTATTTCTTTCTATTTCATTAAGAAAAGGGCAGAAAATAAATATTAGTTTAGTCATGTCAAATTAGCCAGCGCCTGACGTAAATTGAGGTATTTTTAGTAGCCAATTTTTTAATCACGTCTAAACTTATCTATCTATGGATTATCTAATTTGACAGGACTAAACAAATACACACATCAAAAGTGTCTAGGGATCAAGCATTTTTATGCGGATTTCTTGAGATTGAGATGTGGCTTTGTAATAAATTTATGATTTTATAAATTTATATGGATCCTTTTTGGTGCATTTCATAATTTGAATCAGGAACTGTGAATCAAATTCGAGTAAAAGATGAAAATCAGCTGTCAATATTTTCCCTATAAAAACATACAACGCATTGAAGACATTATTAGTGCTACTGTTTCCCTACTACTGATTAAAACCAACGTTATTATGGAGCGGCGACGTCATTTAAGCAGGGAAGAAATGCTCAGAGCCGTGGGAATGATAGAAGCTGGTTCCCGGCAACGTACTGTGGCTTTAGCTCTGAATACAAGTCAGAGTGTTATCAGTCGACTTTGGACACGTTACCGAAGCACTGGTACCGTGGCTGAGCGCCATGGAGGACGGTATCGCTGCACCACACGGAGACAAGACCGATACATTCAAATCTTAACTCGAAGAGCTCCAACAATAACCGCCATGATGTTAGCCGTGAGGCTTCATCACTCTTCAGGGAACTTAATTAGCGACCAAACAGTCAGAAACCGCTTGCATGAAGTGAACCTTCATTCCCGAAGACCGCTACGGGTACCACCTATAGCAATGCACAATCGTAGGATTCGATATCAATGGGCTCTTGAACACAGAAATTGGGCAGAAGAACAATGGCGTTTCGTGTGCTTTTCTGATGAGTCTCGTTTTGGTATGAGACCGGATACAAGACGTATACGACACTGGAGAACCCCTGGACGCCAACAGCGATTAAAATCCTGCCAGGAAGTCCATCCTTATAGTGGTGGAACCATCATGGTATGGGCGGGTATTTGGATCGGCGGAAGAACTGAGTTGATTTGGATCAGAGGCAACCTCAACGCTCAAATTTATGCTGAGACGATTGTATCAGACGTCATCGTTCCTCTACAAGTGCAAATCGGTCCCTTATTTCAGTTAATGCATGATAATGCACGACCGCACACCGCAAGAGTTGTAAGACAGACTCTCGCCGCAGCTAACATCAATGTCCTGCCCTGGCCTGCTCAGTGGCCAGACTTGAACCCGATTGAGCATGCATGGGATATGCTACAGAGAAGAGCTCTGCCAAATATGGAGGGTATCCAGTCGCAAGAAGACCTTTTTTTGTTGTTGCAACGAACATGGGCGGCCATTCCACAGCGTGATTTGGATGAACTCATTTTGAGTATGCCAAACCGATGTTCTTGTGTTGTTAGTGTTCGCGGTAGAAACACGGATTATTAATTGTTTAAGTTACCCAATAAAATTTTAGAGAAAACTGTTATTTCAGTCTTTTTTTCGAACTTTTGTGTTAGTGGTTCAAATGTCAAAAATCCCTTTATTAGGAAAATGGCAAATTTCTTTATTAATGCAAAGGTGACTTGGTTTATCGTTACTGTGACAAACGAAAACACTTTATTTGATGAATCCTTAAAGAAAATTTTAATTAATATCAATCAGGAGAAAAGTTATTGCAAAAATATATGTTGATCCCTAGACACTTTTGATGTGTGTATTTCTCTTCTGTCCATTTCTTAGTGAAATAGAAAGAAAAAGATGCACTGAACTTAAATTTACTTTAGTTTGTGAATCAGCGCCATTGCCAACTTTCAAAATGCGCTAATAGCTGCATACAGTTTAATGAAACACGACATGTAAGCATTGATTTAAACAGCAGTAATATATAAGTCAAAGCATGTGTCTAGGCCCAGTAAAGATAGTGGACTGTATTAAAAGGTTTATTTAGTGGTTCACAATTATAGCAAACTAAGTATGTAAACAAAAGGTATGTCCGAGCGCGGTCGTGTCGGACGAAGCAGTGCCGATGCTGTTGCCTCCCGGTCCCCGCGCCGTGCCGCGTTGCTCGCTGACGACGCCGTAGTGTGTGTGGATGTGTGTGTGAACAGCATGTCAGGCAATGTGCATTGCAGAGCAGAATTTTGCAGACTCTGTTCCGAACATAGTAGGTAAATAAAAACTGTCGCGCATATTTCTTTACAAGTTGGCTGCAAAATAATATTTGTTCGCGGCAGAAACAAACAGGAAATCTATGACACCAAAACAAGGAGTTGAACTGAAATAAACTCCATCATATTCAATGACAAGGAAAGTTTGCAGCGTTCACCGCATTGACGCCAAAGTTGTACAAAAGGCAGTCAAATGAATAGAGCTTACAAACTTCGTCGTATATGCACAGCGTTTAAATGTCAACGCATACGTACCTACAAGCTCTGCACAGGATGGGCATCACCTCATCTTATCGGCTCGTTGTCAACTAGGTGTCAACCCAACGTAAGCAAGCTTGTACCCGGATCGGCTTAGTACCTCCGAGCGTCACCTGGCCTGCCGCGGGCCGACTACCCCTACCGACTGACCACCGTGAAGATGGCGACGACCAGCCCTACGTGAGAGAGGCGACCGGCTCGCCGTAAGCGGAACGTAAGCTCGGTGACTGCTGTTTACTAGCAGATCCCGAGCCGAGGCAAAGCCTTTACAATGCTTAGGAGTATATTTATGAAACACCATACTGCAACGCAGTGTGCGTTGAAGTTTCTTGTTGCAGTACGAGTCTGTTATCCTGAACGGCTTGCGTTGAGGCGATGCAGATCCCATGCGATGCTTAGGTATAAGTGCGCGTTAACCTTTATGGACGAGCTCCGATTCGCGCAAGAATTTCTTGTCGACGAAATAATTTACGCCAATTTACACTCAGTCCTCGTTGCAAATAAGTTAAGGAAAATTTCAAAGTGCTGAGATTTCTATGGGCGGTTTAACTACTCGTACATATGTATGTAATGTTTCGAAGCTATAAACTTTCGTAGGTAGAATTGTTGTTCCGTAAACTTTTAGTTTGGGATTAAGAAATCTAATAACTTGGCTAAAGACGTAATAAAAAGATCTCATAATAATTATTAAGCTTAATGCTAAAAGTTGTGACATTAAAAAGTTTTGATTGGCAGTTTTTCCAAGAGAATTTTGGACACTTCTTCGTCTTAGCTTAATATAATATGAAGAAGTTTATAAAAATAAGAAATAATCCGGTTTTATAAACTGTTATAAGTTAAAGAAATATCGTGAACAACAAAACTTTTTACGTACTTAAGGAATAAATTACCCATTTTATTCCATTTCACACCCGACTAACTAACAATTTAATCTTTAATCAAGTTTTCGCCCACTTGTACACTGCGCATCAGAGAAAAGGAACCCCGCCAAGACTTAAAGAATATCGGCCGAGCGACGCACGGTGGTTCGAAATCGGCTCTCCGTGGATATTGAAATCAAATTTTTTTAGGCGAGAAATAAAAATCGGAACGGCTTTATTTCAGTATTATTTATAATATTTAGTAATATGACCGCTATAGACAGCATCATCTCCGAAAAAAAAAAAAAAAAAATTTTACTACCGTAATTTTACTACAGAAACTTAACTGCTATACTGTATGAACTGCGAGTTAAGGTTGAATTTAGAATACTTCTTCGCCTTATTTACTAAACTGTGATTGAGGGTATAATTACTTTTCAAATCGTTTCGTTTTCGTGCCGATCCGCTTGTGTGTTTATCTTGGTCGTAATATTATTTAATTTATTATGTTTTTGAACAGTTGATTCTATTAACCGATAGTATGGTTCAACCAACAACTTTTTTGAAGGCTAAAATTGTTGTTCTCTGAGTACAGGAGCAAAGCATAAAGAAAATAGCACATTACCACGAGATATGAGCATAACGGTAAGATTTACATTATACACATTTACATTATAGGTATATTAGTTGGATTTTTTTAAGTATTTCTAAAATTGACATTTTTATTACATAGAAGAAAAGCAGTTCGTAGATGGATATAAAGGTATCAAGCGACGGGTGATGTGAAATGTGATCGCCAAGGCCCTTGCCCAATTGTTTACACTAATGAATCGGAGCTGTTTTTTTCTGTTCTGTGAATCGGAGCGACACCGTAATATTGAGGAAGTTCACTCAGTGGCACCCTTCAAAACTATGTCGTTATTTTCTGTTTAGTTAATATTCTAAGTAAATAACCCCAATTTACACAGAAAACAGACGATCGATTCTGTAAAAATCTCACCGTGAGAACTTAGGTGAAGTGAGCGTGAAGTAAGCTATCAATAGGGGTAATCCTTAACATCAGATGGAATGACAGCTCACTTCACCTTAGTTTTCACGGTGAGATTTTTACAGAATAGCACTGCTGTATACTCAACCAGGAAGTGGATTGCATGAAGTCCTAGAAATGCAATTAGCGAAATAAGTGAATATTGTTTATGCAACATGCCTAGCTTTTCTTATAAACCTCATACCTACTTTAAAATTTGATTTATTAAATAATAATTAACGAAAATCACCTAATCAAGTAATCCTATAAAAGAAACTAAAAAACAAAAGAAAAAATATCTGCTCTTCCGCGGATTTGAACTTATGACCAACGCATTGTTGGGCCTTAGTCTTAACTACTAGACAAACACGCCAATTACAATGCATTACAAAAAACATAAATGGTTTGGTGTCATTACCAAGGGGGGTTCTTTTCTTTGAAGCTTAGTGTACACAGTCGATATTCTATACACGTGTTGTTTCAACGACAAAAGTAGGTACAAAAGGGACTAGGTATCTAAAACGCTATAAGAGGGAAATTGTCCGTGGAAAACTTGAGGCCGTCGTTGCCTCTACGTGTTGGGATAACTTGATTTCTAAACACTAACATTAGAGACCGATAATAGAGGTCCGTACTTCGTGTCTCCGAATAAAATAATAACAACACACAATCATCCGTCTGAATAACTTGCTGCTTTTATTAACTTATTTTGTAGAAATAAATGTGGGTACACATAATACAATAAATAAACAAATAAAAATAATTAAAAAAGCCTTATATTTCTTACTAAAAATTACAAAACTACAATTAAATAAAAGTAAAAAATAAACTAAACTAACCAAGTTAACTACAGTTTCATAAATTCTGAGTTAAGCATATTTTAAACTGCTACGCCAGTAAGAACCCTTCATTTAATTGAAGGTGAGGGCCTCCTCTATAGATTTCCATTTCTCCCTGTCATTCACTGTGTTCATCCACTGTTCACCAGCCACTTGTACAGTCAAGTTCATTAATATATTGGCAGTGACAAAGTTTCAAAATATTATAAGCGTTAAATGATGATCATTATAACACTTATAATATATTGAAACTTTAAAAGTATGTTAATATTTTATTTATGTCTAAGTTTGTATAGCATTGTAAGAACATTTTAAAGCATACAATATTTTGAAATTTTGTCACCGCCAATATATTAATGAACTCGACTGTACTATGTCGTCTGCCCATCGGGCAGTCGTTTGACCTCTTTTTCTAGTGCCTGATGGCTCGTTCCAAGATGTTAGTCTGTGAGTCCATTGGTTGTCTGTCAACCTAGCTACGTGACCAGCCCATCGCCACTTTCTTATTTTTCTTAGCGTATCGATAGCAATATAAATGGACTCGGCACAGAATTCGGCTACTTGTTTGGCGCCATCACCAGCGTCCACCAGTTTCTGTAACGTGCAGCTGACAGCACACGCAGGACACGATATTAACCCTTTAACCGCCCGACTATTTAGTATATATGTTGTCGTGCCCCCAGTGCCCGGCACAGTGATTCGATTTTTTTTTGTTTTTCAAATAACCTGATAGAATGCAGCGTAATTAATAAGAAAACATAGTAAACGAGCTGTGGTATTTGATCATAATATATGACCCTGGCGAAATGGGCACGAAAATATTTGTCGGATTAATCCGACGTAGGCGGTTAAAAGGTTAAGTGTCTCATCGTTTGTGGAACAGCACCACATTTACACTCTAAGGCGGAGTCGTCTATGAATCGTGTGTTTTTAATATCTATCGCCACTTTAATGAGTAGGTACACATATTCTAAACAAATAAAAAATGACTCAAACTGCAATGGTTTCAGCTCAATCCTGTTTTTTATAATTCTACAACTAATTATTCCATAATTATGTTGAACTACCGGTAGGCTTCGACTAAAATATTTTGCCAGATTTTCAACGACAATACAATGTTCTAATAAAAGTTAATTATGTCATAAATCTTATTACTTAGAATTAGATGATATTTAAAACTTTACATAACGAAATTAGAAGCCACAAAGACCAAAGTAATTGATAGTTCTCAAAATATTTAATTGGTTGAAAATTAAAATAAATTTGTGAGTACAAAAAAGAAGTATGAAGGATATCAAAGAGATCGCGAGATTAGATATTCATTTATGTACACCCACAGGCCTTTATTCACTAAACCTACAGAGTTATTCTGAAACACAATTCTATTTGGAATGTCTTGCGGTTTCGATGCCAAAGCGAGCATAGTACGGTATACGAACAAGAGAGCAACAAACATCTTAACAATGGAGGCGAGGAAACTAAAACTTAACTGCCGAATGAAATACTCAAACAGTATCTGTATTACTAGCATATTAGTGTAACACATCAATAACAGTACTTACATAAATAGACAAAAACAAACTGATTGCTAATTTAATTGTAAAAAATATTATTTGTATGACATTGATTTACATTCTGTGATTACTTTAACTCATAAACTGACTTATTACTTGTTATTCTTTTAGGAAAATCGTCTACTTTTACAATGTTTGTAAATATGTGAGCACCATGTATCTATCATACAATTAGTTTATTTGTCGTGGCTTCATTTTTAATTCTTTTACATATTGTGGTATTGTAATTTTATTTCAGGTGCATCGTCGTCACATTTTTTTTCTTGTCTATTCTTCTTCATACGAAACTATCTTTTGGAAGGAGCGACTGGAATCAATTTGTTTTACTATAAAATTGGACGTTTAAAAGCGCTTTTTAAGAGCCTATTATGAATAAAAACTTTGACTTAATCGAAAAAATATCTTGTAATTGCGATGACCATCCGAAGGTAAATTCTAGCTAGATCCGCATCCCATTTAGAAAACAACTGTGTTACGTATTTTGCCTGCTATTCACATTTCAAAGTCAGAATGCCTTGATAACGTAAATTCCCAAAATAATTAAAAGTTGAAGTATAATTGAATTACTCTACTCTTTTTTTACTTTTTGTTCCTCTCGCATCACAGTCACAAAAAACCTCTAAATGTGCGTCTGACAAGATGAATAGGTCTTTTCTATTAATAAACCACAAGTCACTAGTTTTTATTGTGTTCCCTTGGATCGTGTAACATTACTATTGTTAGTTTATCATTATCCGCAGTGTTTTTGGAAAATTTCGGTTTCTGAGTTTCTGACATATCCTTTCAATCTAAAATAGTCTATTGTTAGCCGGAGCCTAGGATTCTGATATCCAATACCTGCCTAAATATTTATTAAATGAAAACTATGGGATATTTGGTACACAAAACTTACTAGTATTATATTTCACCGTAATAAGTAGCTTTCTATAATACAGAGGTACTTTGCATTATCTAATCAATAAAAATCCTTTTAATTTTCTAAGAGCTGATTTTTCAATCATCTGATAAATTTGTTCGAGGAATAATTTTGAATTTTTGACAGTTGTTTCATTAAAAAACTGTCAAACTTCAATTTTATGCCTCGAATAAACCATTATCTACTTACACTATAAGAATTTCCACGTGGAAATAATGATACTTCCGGTTCGCATACAAATGTTAATAAAAATTTAAAAGGGTTTCTATTATAACCGCACGCAGCATTTCGTAAAACGTTCGATTTTTTATCTTTGAGTTCTCGGCATCCGCAAGCTCGCGCCTACGGTGGATGGGAATCGGCTGTCGACTCCCGAGCGACACCCAGGGCGTCTCCAGCGGCAACTAGGGCCGTGAGGGCGTAAATATTGACCCCCCCACGCCCTCCCTCACGCGTTCCACCCCTCCTTCGCAAGCATTACGCTTCGCAGAAGGAGGTGACGGCTTCCCATGCACTCATACTCATGCATGGCCTGGACCAGGGCTGGACGCGAGAGATCGTCGCCGCCGATCGCCGTCGTGAGGATGTGGCGGTGCTCCGCCCAAGCCGAGCAGAACTTCAGTATACATATGTCTGCGAAATATTAAATAAATTTCTTGTAATGTCTTTTTGTAGTGTCATTAGGTTTTCCATTAGGAATTCCTTAGTAGCAGCCGGGATATTGCCTCGTAAAGCACTATAAACTATTGGCCCTTAGCCTGATCTCGCTGCGGTCATGTCGAATGGCCGTCCCATCGGACTAAGCCAGCAAGGGAAGACAGAGTGCACCTGTGTCTGCGCACACACTTGTGCACTATAATATCTCTCGCGCCGAAGGCTAGTCTCCGCTGAGATTGGTCGCCATGGTCGAAATTTAACCTGTCTAAAAGTAAATTTAAATAAGTTAACGTTTTATACGACCTAATGACAATTCATTAGGTCGTATAAAACGAAAGATGTAAATTAAAAACACGAAAACCATTTTATTATGAGCAGAGAGTAGAAGTCGTAGGAATGTTTTTATGTTGGAATTTGCTTCAACATAACTTTTTTGTGGTGATAGTAAACCTTCGTCCTAGGACATAAACAAGCATTTTTTGCATTTGGTGCTTTTTATTCTATTTGCGTTTTATACACAGCTCTTAATTTTACAATTTTTCATGACAGCAGAAGGCCAATTCTCGTAATATAAAACGTTCAAAATCTAGTCGCAGTCTCATCTCGGCGACAAAAAAATGTCAAAAAAATGTCAAAATATAGGGAAATTAGAAGTATTTTTTGACAGATTGAACTGAGTGACAGACTGTGAATGTTCTTAAAATTACGAGAATTGCCCCTCTGATAAATTGCTACAATGTATGAAGCTTCCGTTTCCAGTTTTAGTTTTAGGAACAAAACGATTTCATCATTATCATTGTCTAACGTATTTATTTTCACATATAGCTAGGATATAACAAATGATTATTCATGGAAAAACTATTTGATTGCCAGTAATTAAATTTGACGCTGTTTCATAGAAAATATTTAGATAGTAATCACGCCTGCAGTAGCAAGCACGATTGATTCACCAACAGTGATAAAACAGATAATATGTGATTGCCACTATACGCGGCAGACAGAGTGAATATATATGAATTCCAAATTTGCGAAGATGTCTATTTTGGACGATCATATTCATTATAATCATTTCGGTTTATGAAGAAAATATGCCGTATCCATACGTATTTATCACAACGATTGTCACATAGGTAAGTTTTAACACAATTTATGAGAATCAACATCAAAAACCTTACTGTAGTTTTAAAAATAATGATAGCAGTGTTTGTGATAAATAAATAAAAAAATGATCAGATGTTTGAACGTGGACGAAACAAAAGGTGTACTTATGTAAGGATCGCAGTGTGTGGCGTTCTGTAGTTTCTACCTACCCCCATGGAAATAAGGCGTGAGTTTCTAGCTGTTTAACTTAAATAATATTGTGTCTAATGTCGTCTGTTATTCTTATTACTTATAAGAAAGTTCTTCAATTTTACTAAGTGCGTTCTTAAAACTGAGAAGTATTTCTACTCTCATCATCTGCCTAGCCTTTTCCCAACTATGTTGGGGTCGACTTCTAGTCTAACCAGATGCAGCTGAATACCAGTGTTTTACATGGAGCGATTGCCTATCTGACCTCCACAACCCAGTTACTGAGTAATACAATAGATACCCCTTGGTAAGACTGGCTGTCAGACGTTTGGGATTCTGACGACCCGTAACGACTCCAACACAACACAGTGATAAATACTCTTCAGTCAGAAAAATAATATGCCTTCTTCATAAACTCCAAATACTGGCATCGCTGATATCGAAAAGAAATTTAATTGGCGTCAAATATTTAAGTTGGGATGTTTTTCCTTGAGATTTTGCGCTGTATTAAATGTAGGAATATACTGGTGATCCTTGTGTTACAAATTAATTTAATCTAATAGCGTCTTTAACAAGGTTTCTACCTTGTAATGTAATTAAAGGCACAAAGGGAGAACTTAGAAAGTAACCAAATGGAGCTGCTAGTGTGACGTTCACCCCTAAAAATATACCAGGGTGGATGGTTTACCAATACAGCTTATAAGAAGCTGAGCACTTACAACTTTAATGAATATGGATCAAAAAGTGGTACTATAGGCGAGTATCACATCTCCGCCGCGAAACCAAAACAACGAAACCGCAGTAGTTCCGCCATGTCTTTTACGTTGTAAGTACAAGCGAAACAAAACGAAATTGCGTGTTCTAACGTACAGATTTGATTATGTGTATCTCTTTTCCGGGTGTTTCACCGATCTGCTCAGAAGCCAGTTACACTTCCGCGCTCAGCCCGCTATTTTGTTGCGGTGCCGCGTTTGTTTCGCACTCGAGCTTTTTGTTAAATTAGATGTTGATTTTACGATAAAACAAGAGGTTCGAATTGCTACAATTCAACTAACTCTCGAGCAGTGGTGGCCCAGTGGTAATGGGCGGTTTTCCACCATGGTTTTAAATCCCCGATGCAAAAAGAGGGGTGTTTCTGCGTATCTGTGTGTCTGTCTGTGGCATCGTAGCTCCTAAACAAATGGACCTATTACGATGCGGTTTTTTTTATTTCAAAGCTGACGCAATCGAGATGGTTCGCTAAAATTTATGAAGATCTGTTCAGGCGTTTCAAGGTCATCATCAAGCTCTTTTTGTTAGCTGCGGTAAGGATTTTAGATGTATAATGATAAAATATAAATAATAAAGATAAAAAAAATAATAAAGATAAAAAAATATAAATAAAAAGATAAAAAAAAAAACACTACAAAGTGATAAATAACTTTAATTTCGGAAGACGGTGTCGTTGGGCTCACATTATCGTTGTTTGCCACCGACTTCCGAAATTAAAGTTATTTTTCACTTTGTAGTCTTTTTTGGAAGTCGGTTGTTTTTTTTTTTGTAATATTTTTTTTATTTTAAGTTGTAGTGAATTTATGTGGGGTAACCCACATAAATTCGTATAACACTACTTACTATGTAAATATTAGTGACAGGAAGTCATTATAATAACATTATCACTATAAACTAAGTGGCAAAAATACGTAGGTATTATTGAAGCTAACTCAAAAACTACCCAAGCAAAGTTAATAAAAATGTATACGGAGTCACTCCTGAAGGATACCCTGTCCCTTAAAAAATAAGTTTTGATATTGATTTACAATTGCCGGAGATATGGCGTAACATACCTACATACAAAAACAATTTCGTTTAGGTACTTGAATTTTTACCAGTAATAAAAAAAAAACAAATTACTGAAGCGAATTTGATGAAATTTCTATGGGATCAATCTGAAAGTACAATCCTATCAAATAAAAAAGAATTTTCAGATCGGCTTATAAATAACGGAGTTCTAAGGTAACAAATATTATTGAAAAAAATCCTGTTGATTTTTTTTTGAAGTCGGTTAAAAAACTAATTAATATCCGAGTCAGCGTCCTAGTTTCATATTTATTATGAAACCGATTTTATTATAAATTCTCGATTCCTCTTGGTTGAAATCTTGTCAATATTGAAACTGGGAGTCCTGTTAATTTGCCTAGTAACTGCGTCATTACTGTTAAGAGGCCTATTACAAAAAGATGCGCGTAGATACATGATTCCCTCGTTGAAATTGAATACTATTCGTTGGTTAGTATAAATAACAATTTATTTCTAAAGATAGTTCGTTTTCTCTTCTACAATAATAATAAATAAATAAAATAAAAACAAAATAAAAATAGACTTTATTTCTTACTACTATTCTAGTTTTACATGAAATTAGTTAAGTTTGTAATTTTATAGATAATGTACTTATTATGGTTACTTATAATATGTATATATGAAGTTAACTTTTATTAATAGCAGTCGCCTCAGCAGCGTAGGCCTCTCCTAAACCCTTCCACACAACTCTTTCCCTCGCCTTTCGCATCCATAATGGTCCACATCTTTTTTTGAAAATGTCTCTCCATCTTTTATTTGGTCTCCCCCGCAATAATAATAGAGCGATTTATTTATTATTTATCTATTTATTTAGCAATAATCGTTCTCTCGATGCATGTTTAGGCAAAAACTCATGGAGAGCTGATTTGAGAGCTCTAATTTGCCGATTCTGTTGAATAGAATCCATCAAAATAATTTTTCTCATATCAAAAAGATCATAATTATACTTTTATAATAATAGAATATAACGTTTTTGTTATAGGTATGCGTTATAAATAATGAAAAAACGACTGAACCTAATTCCATTTTCTACTGGAAACAGGTCTGATATCTCCGAACTTCTACATAATTTCCATGTAATATTTATACCAAAATAGTCTCCAATAATTGATTATACAATATGAGTAAACAATATATACTGATAGTTTGATTTTTTTATAAATCAAATATAAATATGTACTATATATTTCACTGCGCCGGCGATGCGTGCTCGCCCTGGCTGGAGACCTTAATTTATTGAGGTATCCATAGGCAAGCCCGGTTAAGTAGACGACAACTAAGGTTAAACTGCGAGATGGCATTTATAAAAAAAAAGATGCGCGCTCAGTACCGATATTTAAGAGGGCTCATAACAATAACAATTATTATTCCGAAGGGTCTTGAAAGGCAAATGCAAATTATTGTTCAGTATATTCTGAAGCATGTTCTGGAATATAGATAGTTGTTTATGGTTATCTACAGTGATTTGTATTATATTGATAGGTATATTCATAACGGTTTGTTAAGACACGTTTGCTCCACAAATCAGTAAATACGTTTAGCGCTAAACTAATTTAAAACATCGTTCTGTTTCTGTCAATCGTTTGTAGTTGACATTGAGTTGAAAAAATATGAGCTTTGAATATGTTTAGCGCTAAACGCATTAAGTGATTCGTGCTGCAAGCAGGCCTTAGTATAACAAATTATTTATGAATTGTTTTTTGGGCCGGACACCAAATGACAAACGACAGCCAAAGTGATTACTGATTACAAACATTCACTATATGTCCATCTAGCTTAATTATATTTTTATTAGGCATTTAAACCAGAATATCATCAGTAATAGGTACTTATTTTAATTCACCATATCTGCGTCGAAAATAAGGAGAGGTCTCTTTATTTTGGGTCCTTAAGGTCGTCTGAATACATCGTAAAGACTCTGATGGAATACCACAATCCTGTTTAGCTCTTAAACTTCGTTTTCTAGAACGATTTTTATCCCGAATTTAAACTCTTGGTGAGAACATTTAATTCGGTCGGAAAGGCTCGTGGCTAAATAGTTATAGGAATTCAGCAACACCTGCCGAGGTTGGTCCGAGGATGGGTGACCATCCAACACATACCGTCCTTGCCACGGAAAACACGTCAATTAGTCGTTGGTCCCGGCAAGCCTACCTCAACATAGTTGGGAAAAGACTAAGTTTTTAATTATTGTGCACTCGATAAACACAAAAACATTCTTCCCCGGGAATATTAAGGCATTAATCTTAGTAAGGATTATTAGCCCCAATTGTGGTGTCAGTGAACTTTATATATTCAAGAAAAGTAAAATAATACAGCCTCTATTATAAAAAGTGATACAATCAACTCACTCATTGTCTTAGGATACCTAATGATGCTATAAACTCAGCCATTTAAATACAAAGCCTGGGTAATAAGTAACCTAGCATGAAATTCTGAATTTATTTGACGCGCAATTTTTTATTTTAGGTCATCAAACGAAATAAGAGAAAAGATGCTACCGACAATAAAAATAATATTTCATAACTACGCGGCGGTTTTAAAACAACGATGAAATATTTTGAGTAACATAGATATTCTCTTAAAACAATAATAAATATAAAAGGAACAACATCATTGAAAAACATAAAACCCGAAAATGGGGGAAGCGAACGTGGATATATGTTGAATGAATAATCTGTCTATGTTTTCAACTAAATCGAGTCAACTTGACCCGATTTCTTAAAAATTGTCTAGGAAGAAAGAACACTTTCTTCCTAGACAATTTTTAAGAAAACGACAATTCTTAATTTAAGACGGGTACAACGTACACGTACAACGGGTAATTCTTAATTTAAGACGAACTTTTTAGACTTTTATTAATCGTCAAGTTTCTAATTTATTTATTTATTTATTTATTTATTTATTTATTTATTTATTTATTTATTTATTTATTTATTTATTGGCCTATCTACAATTCTTCTTCTTATTCTTTAGCTTCTATGTAGCACTAGTGCGTCGTGAGCTCGGCCACACTTAGCAATAGGACCCGCTAGGCATACTCGTAATAGGCTGATACCAGTGCAACAAATGTGTCAGTATCTCGGGCCCCGACTTAGCAGTAGAAACGGTTTAAGTTGGTAGGAGTCTGAATAGCCTTTCGTTCTCCCCAGACGAAGGGTATCCGTAAGGATTTCCCCACGGTAAAAAAAAATAGCTCTGATGATTACGTAGAGCTTCATCCTCAACCGTCGATACCTGCCATTAGAAGGACCTTGTTAAAACAAAGGGCTTGTAAGGATTTATGACAATAATGATGAATGGAAGTAGCAATTAGAAGATTTACGAGTATGTACGCAAGGAAATATTAAAAAAAAGTCCGCCAGATCGTATTTCGGCCACAGCGACCAATCTCAACGGAGACTAGCCAATCGGCGCGGGAGGTATTATAATAGTACGTACACAAGTGTGCGCGCAGACACAGATGCACTCCCTCTTCCCTCACTCTCATAGTCCGATGGGACGGCAATCCGATATGACCGGAGAGATCAGGCGCAGGACCAACGACTTAACGTGCTTTCCGAGGTACGGGGGTAATACACCGCCAACTTCCTAACTCCGGGCTGTTACTAAGAAATTCCTAATGGAAAACTCAATAACACTACCCAACCCGGGAATCGAACCCAGGACCCCACGCTCAGCAGTCGCGCTTGCGATCACGAGACCAACGGGGCGGGGAAGGAAATATAAGAAATCCATTACAGTATCTGTATCTTTTTGTTCTGTAATAACAACTTACTGTATAACAAGTACCTGATCATCAATCCATCGGAAAGACAGTGCCAAAAAGAGGGCTCGTGTGTACTTATGACAATAATGATGAATGGAAGTTACAAGAAGATTTACGAGTACTGTACTCAAGGAAATGTAATTATGTACTTAAGTACCTAATCCATCACTTGTCTCAATTTACCGAAAAATGTATCTTTGAAGTGTATAAATGTGTATCCTTCTGGATTTATAAAAATATTAGATAAAGTACCTTTAGACGAAAAGTATACAGAACTGATCAACCGCATTATCGCAATTTCCTTCGCTATTGTACCTACATTGTAAGATGTTTATTGAAGAGGAACTGAACTTTTATATTAGATTTCAGTACCTAACTTAATTGCGTACCTAAAACGCTTTCAATCACAATCCAAATAATTTTGAAGTAGCTAATCAATTGCATCAAAAGTTCGAAAAATGTGCCTAGTCAACAACGCAAATAACGCAATGAATGTTGTTGAACGCAGACCTGATCAACCGTGGGCAGCGGGATTGTCCGAAAGGGTTACCGCTGCCCCGGAACATGAAGGGCTAAGGAAGGAACACGGGTGGGTTTTAGTCAGTAAGAGTCTGATACTCCCTCCTGCTCCACCCTGAGCGGGAGGGGTCATTTGATGATTTCCCATCCACAAAAAAAAGACCTGATCAACCGTATTACCGCTTTTACCTTCGAGTCCTTTGTTATAGTAGTTGCTAGTTGCTTTTGTTATTTTTCTTTAGTTTACATTTTTTTCAATTTTTTTTTTATTTTTCCCTATAAGATAATGTAAAGTATCCACTAGGTATATTTAATTAAAATTCCAAACAAAGTATTTTCGTAATTTCAAAGCTGTGCAAAATTTTTCACTTCAACCGTTTTTCTGGTAGTAAAAGCAAAAGAAAACCGAACTAGGGTAAACCTTTGTGGGCTACCAAGTTTAAATGAGGATAAATATCTCAGATTTCAAGTAAGGGAAAAACTTAGCGACTTTACAGCATCCATAATATTCTACTGAAGAATAAAATCGTTTCTGTAAGGAAGCTTTTTTAAAATATCGAGTGTCACAAAGCTAATGTACTGAGAAATGATGTGGGGCTGTAAAAGACCCTTCTCTATCTGTTATGCTGTATAATTTCCTTTTACCTATTGTATAGATAGTGCAATCCACGAAGACGCACCCCACTCTTTTTCCTAATGCTTACAGCAGAAGTGTGCAACATTCCGATAGTGTTTTAGTTTTGTAAATACACACGAATTATTATTAGTGGGTAATTAGAGTGTATAGAAAGAACTAAAACACTAATGGAATTAACTGCGAGAGCTCCTCTGTCAACTTATTACATTTGATTTACAATCTACTTAAGTACCTATTTGTTGAGGACATTATTAATAAAAAATCTAGAATTTCCAATTTAAAAAAAAAAAAATTAAAAATTCTAGATTGCTTTTAAACAACCAAATGGACAATTATTTATTGAATACCTTGTATCACACAAATGTGTAGAGGCGGACTAATGCCACAGACATTTTTTAACAGTCCGCCAATTCTTAGGTAAATGATTTTATTGTTATCTCATAAAACAGTAGATATAAAGTACCTAGCTACCTACATTACATACCCTTTTTTTTCAACCCAAAGGTTCACAACGAAACTTTATTCCGCAAAAAATCCTTCGCATAGGTACTGAAGATAAAATACGTACTTAGACTTTACGTACGACTTTACTTGACTTTACATTACGTGTAGCCCTCTTAACAAGCAGACCTCATCAAAAAGTTAGCATTTTTTTATAAACTTTTCATAGTGGACAGTGAGGCCACTTTGAGTTGAGAATGTGTATAAGGAGATCTTATTCTGCTTGCGCTTGCTTAAAATGCGGGTGACGATGTCCACGCAACTGCGACGAATGTTTTTGAGCAGTGTATGATATTAGTTACAAAAGCGTAGATGTACTAAACAAAAGTGTGCAACAATAATTTAGAATCAAGTACTATGTTTTGACTATTTCTGATTTTTTTTGACGTTACGTTGTTGAACAGACAATTTTTTCGAACATATATGAAGCAATGGATTATTAATATCCTTACGATTCGCTGCTAGAAAGTAACACGACTATATTTTCTACTTTCTCAATTAGAGTCAGATAGGAAACGCCCACCTCATCTAGTTTAAAAAAAAATATTGACGTGTAAAAGAGTTTGTACAAACCTACTTACAGAAATAAATCATTTATCATTTATAATCAAAGGCATAGGATTACCCGTACACATTTTTTCACATTCTCTGGTTACCTGATAGTCAATCTGATAGCGAAGTGGATAGAAATTGATGGATAAGTATAAAAGCTTCACATGAATCCGCACTAGGTATTCACTTGGTTTATCCGGGTAACTGGCGCCAGCAATCTGTCAGTCAATACACGTGAAAAGGGGCTTACAAGACTGAATGTAGGTGATTGTAGGTACTAAGGATCTCAACCAAATAGCAGTTTCTCAGCCAACAATTAATCAACAACTTTTATATTTTATTTATCATGATCTACTTCAGTTTTATCTCTTGCTACAGATTTGTTGATTCTGTAGTCTTTTACACACTTTATTTTCAAAGTTTCAATTATGTGAAACGTTCTTGCAATTTTCGAGTAGTTGGTTTTACGTTTCTAATTTGGTTTCAAGGTGGGTGTCCGTTCATTGCTCATAAAAGAGTCAGTTACCTTTGTGTATTTTTCTGCAGGGTTCATTTGAAAGAGGTTGTAATTTATGAAATCTATATATCGCTGACTGAATACATTAGTGGCACAAGTCGAATTTGAGGCAATTTGAGTTAATAATGAATTCTTGTTCTAAATTAGGTACTTTATTTTATGCATTAAAGACCCAACTCGTTAGTTCATAAACTACCCGGTTGGAGGCGTAAGTGTCGTTAGTGAATAAACGATATTGTTGCATCTCTTTCATGGAACACCGGCTCATCGTGAAAAGTATGATAATAAATTAAGTTACTAAACATTTATGGTACTTTTATTTACGATTTAACAATTCCATTGATGAGCACTTCTAGTCTTATATTCTACTTAGCTAGTTTTTCGTGAAAATGCATTCTTATTTTCTTTACTTTTATAACATAGTTTCTAGCATTACTCAAAAAAGTGAAAACAAAACAATGCAATACTGGCACAACTCGGAGTCACCATCTTCTGAACCTCATATTATTAAAAATAACAAAAAATATTTCAAAACTATTACTGCCGGCAACTGAAGCTATAACGTAGATGTTTATAAACCAAACATAAACTATAATTATATTCCATAAAATACAGTCGGTAAGAGCTTTTCTGTGCGCGCGCACCAGTCTTCGAATATTTATTGTACGTTTTCTCAAATTGTTGAATTTTGTCTTGTGCCACTATCGAATTCAGTCAGCGATATAAAGTAGGGTTAGTTACACCAGTTATTCAAGATCAGCTGGACCTATTTTTATGATCTTCAATTTGTTGGATTTGTCTCCACCCCGAATAGCAGAACAACTATAAAATAATGGGAGAAATTCACGACAAAAAGAAAAAAGGTTTTTAATTTAGATGAAGATAATTAATTTTCTCATGCAGCCGTTCTTGTTGATTCCGAGGTGCAACGAAGTTCGCTGGGTCAGTTAGTTTTGAGATAAGAAATGTTTTGAGGTTAATATACCTTACCCCGCATTTAGACCAAGGTTGTGTCTACTGTTTTCGTTCATAATTTGATGATTTGATTTGTTTATGATTTTATATATTTTTTTTATCTCCTTTATGCTTTCGCACGCTGTCTACATCTCTCTATTTATTGTCCTATCGCAGGTATGCTGGAAGAGATTTTTTAAGAAATAAGCATCACCTTTGTACCTATTTTTCTGTTCTGTTTTTTCTTGTCTGTTTATATATGTGTGTACATATTAATTGGTAAAATAAATAAATAAATAAATAAACATGTTCTAAAGACTAATTGTAGGTATACAAAACTTGTCAAACTTGTCAAATAAGTAAATAAAATAGTTACAAGTCATGCCTGAAACAACGTCTATAATTTTTTTTCACGATATGTTTTTGACAAGTCAAGACTAACTGAATTAAGTATCACAGCTTGTATACATATGCGTGTAATAAAGTAACCGCTGAGATTTAATCATACGCAGACAGGCGCTTTTTTTCAGTGGAACATTTGCATAATTTTTATTATTTCCTACAAAGCCCGATTTTAGCCGGAGAAAATCGCACTCCGGCAACTTGGTTAGACCGTTTAGCCACTGTTTAACCTACTAGGTTGTTTGCGGCAGGCTTCAAAGGCCTCTTGCTTTCAATTTGTCACAGCATAATTTGGCCTCTGCACCTATGATGTAAAAAGGTCAACAAGTTTATCATTTATCTCATGAAGCGGACAATAGAATCACTTTAAAAGAGAAGGACCGTACAAAAACCTCGCTCCATCGCGATTCAAGCTTGATAGGTAGATAGGTACCTTTTGTAAAATGTAATGCAAACTGTGCTTACATCCACTATTCCAGCGCCCACTTGTAGGAATCGTTCTTTTGAAAGCGTAGGTTCAACTAGTTACTTAAAATTATAAGGCGAACTAAGTCCCACTTTCACCACAAAATGCATTTAACGCTTGTGATCGCCACACGGTACAACGTTACAGATACATTTATAACGTTACTCTTCATAATTTTTCGTCATCTTTTACGTCATAAAGCTGGCAAAAGTGGTTGTTGGCCGAGGGTTCGAACCCAGGAAGGCGCTTTACTCGTACTTTATGTAAATAATTTCATCACCACTGTTCTCAAAACGGTGAACGAAAACATCGTTAGGAAACTGGCATGTCCTAGAAAAATTCGAAGACAGGTATAATCTACCAACCAGCACTGGGCTCGTGTGATAGATCATAGCCTACTACCCCCTTTCCCTTTCGATGAGAGGAGGCCTGTGTGCCAGCAGTGGGAACATTATATATATACAGGGTGGAATCGAAGTCATGGGCATTATTTTAACCTAAGGCACTACTCACGATACTGATTGCATTAGGGCTATTAATACGCAAATCAAAAATATTATTAATGCAAGTAAGGAAAACCTTAAAAATGTAGTAAGTCAAATTGCACAAGGCTTATTATTGCAAATAAACACTTAAAGTAATTAAAACAAAATACTTCGTTAACGCCAATAATTGTTGAAATATCAAAATCTTAAAGCGCAGTACAGCGCAAAGCGAAATGTAAACAAACATCACCTGCGCGCGCGCGGGTTTTTCCTTACAAGTAATAATAACAATGGGCTACAAGACATTCCGTCCGGCGGGATTCCCTGAACTCTCTCCGTCCTACTCCCTCACTCGCTAAAATACGAATATCACCCCCGCGCGGGGTATGCTTCCCGCCGCAACACGAAGTCACGAACCCGGAACCAGTGTCATAACGACTGCGCAGGTGCATTGACGCGTAATTGATTTATTGATCCCGTGACGTAATCGCCGTACTCGCCGCTCGCGTCATACGATGCTTGGATTGCAGTGTATTAAGTGTTAGTGTAGTAGTTGTGTGTTGTGTGTGTGTTTGTGTACACGATGCCTCGACCGCGTAATGTGCAGGCTAGGTACACCAACCAACAATACCCACAAATGGTTGTAATTTACGATCGCACAAGAAATTTAGTATGAACTCGTGAAATGTTCCATCGGCGCTACCCGAACGACCCTATTCCTTCACGGGGTCTCATTCCACCAGAACCACTCAGAACCTGTTGGATTTTTCGTCTTTTCACGTGCCAGCACATGCACAAGCTCGTGGAAGAGCACCCGTTTACCCTCTGTCACTTTACCGACAAATAAGGTTTTTTCAAAACAATCCACAAGCTAGGTACGTAAATGTTTTTTTTTTAATGTATGTTAGTTGACGTAGTTTTGACCGTCCTAAGCCGGCAAAGTACGAAGGGAAAATTGGAATTTATTATGAATCAATTCATTGGCAACTTACGAATGTCACGTGAGTCGGGCGGGGTCAAAGAATTCACGCCCAATGACGCGCGTACGGCGTAGTGTACCTACGCATTTGCTATCGAGAAGCGCAACTAATTTGATACTTTGTATGACTTACTACATTTTAAGGTTTTCCATACTTGCATTAACAATATTTTTGATTTGCGTAATAGTAGCCCTAATGCAATTAGTATCATAAGTAGTACCTTAGGTTAAAATAATGCCCATGATTTCAATTGCACCCTGTATATATATTACAACGTGTAACGTTAAATGCGCAAAACCTGAAAATAGTTTGTTCATAATTGACTGTTGAATCGATTTCAGTAACTTTTTAATATAGGTTTTTTTTTCAAAAATTATGTATTTTACCATACTATCTGCCGATTTAGCCAAAGAAAATTAAGTCTTATTTTAAGGCAATAATACTCAATTTTGAATGCATAAAGTAATGCTAGGATCAACACTATTTTCTTAATAATAATAGTTAGCTTTAAAAAAGTATAATTTTGGTCCTTGTATTATGCTTTTAACTCAATGTTCTAATTAGCGTGTATGAGGTTTTGCGCATATAACGTTACACGTTGTATATACAACGTGTAACGTTATATGCGCAAAACCTGAAAATAGTTTGTTCATAATTGACTGTTGAATCGATTTCAGTAACTTTTTAATATAGGTTTTTTTTTCAAAAATTATGTATTTTACCATACTATCTGCCGATTTAGCCAAAGAAAATTAAGTCTTATTTTAAGGCAATAATACTCAATTTTGAATGCATAAAGTAATGCTAGGATCAACACTATTTTCTTAATAATAATAGTTAGCTTTAAAAAAGTATAATTTTGTCCTTGTATTATGCTTTTAACTCAATGTTCTAATTAGCGTGTATGAGGTTTTGCGCATATAACGTTACACGTTGTATATATACATATATGCTGTATTTAACATAAAGAAAAAGTAACGTAACGTGTAACGTGTTTGTACGTTATTTCGTCATTCTGTCACTGTCATCATCAAACTATAGACAAATATAGAACGATGTTTTGAATTCGTTTTGCGCTAAATGCATTTAATGATTTATGGTGCAAGGGGCGTAAGCTTCTAATCCCACATTCTGACATTTCGCGTGATTTATCAATATTGGAGATTTTATTATTAACAAACGATAATGTTATCGTGTACCTATCGTTTAGTAAAGTAATGATGGATTTGGAGTTATATATAAAAACTTTAATGATATTCGACGAGGATCGATCGATCTGTGATAGCTCTCTTGGTCAGTCCGTTGATGGGTGTACATTCCTGACACATTGAGACCTTTACCAGTCGGTTCTAAACGAATGTCAGTCGTTACATGCCTGAAAATCTTGTTATGATCCCATTTAAAGATGATTGCCACGCACATACAATGGCAAACGATGCCAATACCTTTCATCTTGTTAGTTAAAAACTTGCCTATTCAGCTATGTTCATTGCGTTATTTAGGTTGTTGAGCGGACGAATTTTCCAAACCTATAATGAAGCAATGGATTAGGAATTTCCTTTAAGCCCTCGGATGTGACTTTAAGTGTCTTACGAAATTAGGGTGTATGATATTATATCTTAAACTTTGCATACTGTGTTTATTACTTTAGTCTCTGTTAGTATTAGGCACACAGAGTATAAAGTTAATGGGACAAAATTAGGAAGTTGAGCAACAAGATTGAGAACTTGCAAACATTGTTAACGTTAGAAATATTCCTGAAACATAAATCAAGTGTGTTTAACTAGGAGAAACTAAGCTCGTATTTTATAACAGGGCTCAAAGGGATCACGGGACGTCTTTGAGAATATGTTTTAAAGTACTTTATTGGTTCTTACTACCTACAGAAGGACTACTAAAAATGTAGAAGGTTAAGGAATCCTTACGAATGGAATCCTTATGAAAGGGTTTCGCCCTTTTTTGATTTGTTACTTAGGGATGATTTTTCAATAGTCAGATAGCTTATAACTGAAGAATAATTATGACAGTTTCACATACTTACATATTTTCTATACAAAATTTGTCAGACCGTAATATTTATTCCTGAAATAAAAATCATCTGAGTATTGAAATATCAGCCTTAAGAATACATCAAATCACAAAAATGTTTTACGAATTTACTTACCTAAAGTTTTAATCCTCATAAAAGTAAACTATTGAATAAATATTCATCTTTTAAACGAAATTATAAACATTAAGTAATTTTGTAAAGTGTCTAGGCGCTTATTGTGTGGTTTTAAATGATAGTGTTAATAAGTCCGGAGTTTAGAAGTTGACGCTTTAATACCTCGGTTCCTCGGAAAGCACGTAAAGCCGCTGGTCCTGCGCCTGATCTCTACCCGGTTGTGGCGGATTGCCGTCACATCGGACTATAAGAGTAACAGAACAGAGTAGGTAATATCTCCTGCGTACCTGGTTAATCTTCGCTGAGATTGGCCACCACGACCGAAATCGGTTGGGAGGCTATTGTTATAATTTAAAGCAGTTCATATTTGCCCTTCACAGAACTTTAATTGCGTTTAAGTTTTCGAGAGTCATTACGAAAACTTGTACTAAGTGCTTAAATATTTTGAGACTTGATTAAGTTTTCCTATCGATCGTAGAATTTTATGATGAACTAGCTTCTGCCCGTAACTTCGTCTGTGTGAAATTTGCTGTTCCCGTAGCATCGCATCGCATCGCCTGCCCGCGCTAGTACTTCATTTTAGCTTAGCGTTCTTACTGACTTTTTTCTCTTTGCTCGGCTCCTGAGGGTCTTAATAGCGTAATGTTACATAGCCTATAGCCTTCCTCAAGAATTGAGCTATCAAATGCAAATATATAGTAGTCGAAACAAAATAAGGGCCACTTGTGAAATTTAATCCGGACTGATTTAATTATTTTGAAGCGTTTTTAAACGACATATCTTTTGTGTGGTATTTCCTGAAGTGTTATCAAACCTATTGTGAGGATACCACTTGCATAATTTTTGAAGTGGGTACTTTGATACTTTTTTTTTGTAACCACTTGAATTTACCCTAGAACAATCTTACATTTGCTAAGTTATAATGTGGATAAACATTTTGAAAGCGCTGTGCCGAGGATTCGAAGACATATGGACCTGCAAACCGCAACTAGAGCCATCACATTGATTCAAGAAAGACATTCGCAGCGTTCTGTAGCTTTACAGCTTGGCTTTTCAAGGCGAGCGATCCAAAATGCTTGGAATCGATTTCAAGAGACTGGAAGTGTAACCAGAAGACGGGGATCTGGCAGTAATCGAGTAACCACCTCACAGGAAGACCGGTACATGCGTTGAACTGCGCGAAGAGAGCGCGTCGTTACCGCCCGCGCCTTGCAAAATCGCTTGCGCCAGGCGACCGGTACTCGCGTGAGTGACCAAACGATTAGAAATCCCTTACACGAAGACCAGCAGTTCTCTAAGAGACGTGTAGTGCAAATTCCATTGAGTGTACACCGTGCAAACCAATTATCATTCGCAAGGCTGCACCTGGACAGGGACATAAGTGAATGGAGCTCAGTTTTTTTTTTTTTTTTGTGGATGGGAATTCATCCAATGACCCCTCCCGCTCTGGGTGGAGCAGAAGGGAGTGTCAGACTCTTACTGACTAAAACCCACCCGTGTTCCTTCCTTAGCCCTTTGTGTTCCGGGGTAGCGGTAACCCTTTCGGACAATCCCGCTGCCCCGGCAGGCTTCGGCCCTTTCGGGCCCCTTCCTTTATGCTGACATCTCTTTGAGGCGCGCGTGGATCACGTACGCGCCGTCCGGCACGGGCCTGGTCCTGATCGGACGGAGGGTTACCCATTACTCTCCGCCCGCAGGCCCGCGCCTACGGTGGCCGGGAGTCGTCACGCGGCTCCCGACGCCCGGAGCGTCTCCCGCGGCGGCTGGGACGTGAGGCTCTCTCCCTCAGCCGTCCCGCCACCTCCTTCGCTAGCATGACTGCTTCGCAGAAGGAGGTGACTGCCTCCCACTCCCTCTCACCCCGGACCATGGCTGGAACCAGGGCCGGGCGCGAGAGGTCGCCGCCGCTGCCGATCGCCTCTGCGAGAACACGGCGGTGCTCCGCCCAATTGGGGCATACCGCCACCGTATGCTCCACCGTGTCCTCCGGGCGACCCTCGCAACGGTGACACCCGGGCTTTTCCTCCCGCCCGATGGTGTGCAGGAACCTCCCGAAACACCCGTGTCCGGTGAGGACCTGCGTCAGGCGGTAGGTGAGGGCGCCGTGGCGCCTCTCTAGCCACTCCTCAAAGAGGGGTCTTACCGCCGCTATCGCGGCGTGCCCTATGGAGCACAGTATTCTTCACTGATGAGTGTAAAGTGATTTTTTTTAGTGATGATCGTCGCAGTAGAGTATGGACACGAGAAGGTGAGCGATTTTCAGATGCTTGTATCCATGAAAGTGACAGTTTTGGGGGCTCCAATATGATGGTATGGGGAGGAATCTCTCTATCAGGTCGAACTGGACTCGCAATACTCAGTAGAGGCACGGTAACGGCTGTGCGATACATTGAGGAGATCATAAGATCTCACGTGGTGCTGTTCACACAAAGAAGTGGTGCAAGATTCATATTAATGCACGACAATGCCCGCACTCATACAGCTAGAGCCACTAGGGAAGCCCTAGATGACGCTGGTATACGTGTTTTGTCGTGGCCTGCCAATAGTCCGGACCTTAACCCCATCAAACACATGTGGGATTTGTTAAAAAGAAGTGTCCGGGACACAAATCAACCCGTACAATGAACGACAGCCCATTAACGTGCTCAAGTCAAGCTGGGAACAAATTTCAGAAGAGACAGCGCGATATCTGCAGGCGTAGCATGAGCACCGTTTTGTCGGCGGAAGAGTAGACAAAGATGACATTCCGTGTAGACAGTACGACGGCAGCAAAGTAGAAAGAGTCAACTGCAGTTTTTACGAAATACATACTCTTTTACATAATTCGACTCAGAATTCTGTTTTGTCATAGGATTTTTATTCGTTTTTTCTACTGATAATAAATCACGTATATAAAGACAACTACAACAATTGTTCTCAGTGTCGAAGTACCGTGTTTTGGAACAAAAAAATATTGTAGTTATATCATGATTTTGTAGATAACCGTTTATACTTTGTGGCCGTTGTGTAGAAAGTTTAAAATCTCCTTACAACTGTCAGTCGTCAGCGTCATTTTGACAGTTGGGATAGAAAACTTTCTTCTGAAATAGTCTACATATAAAATGACCTAGACAAAGATCGTTAGAAACGAAAGACAAAATGGCAGATTGTAGAAGGATTTCTACGGTGCGATGTCAAAAGTGGAGAAACGAAATGTCACTTTGTATAGAAAAAGCTGTGTCTATACTACGTAGGAATAGAATGCGTCATGCTAAGCCTGCTGGTGAAGAGTGTGCCATCCAGGCTTCAAGAATGTGTTCGAAAAAGAGGAGGACACACACGATACTAAAGAAGTGCAAAAAAGATAAAAATCTTTCGACATTTTTGTTTTAACCTCTTTTTTCATTAAGTGTAGGTATTTTATTGCTGACATTGCATTTTTTACAAAAAACCTAATCAGATGTTTTTTTAACAATCAATAAATTTAATTTTGAGGTTTTTGCATTCAAAATTAGCTAGCTAATTCAATTTAATTATTTATCTAACCTCAAACCCAATACATTTATTAGAATATAGAAAATACATGGTGGGTCTTATTTTGTTTTGACTAGTATATTTCAAAATCCGACTGGTAGAGATCGCCCCCGACATATAAACAAACAAACAAATACCTCTTTATATTATTATTTTATTATAATATATATATATAGTATATATATAAGTAATAAGTATAGATATATATTTTCACTATAGTTAGAATGCGACATACGGATTGTATGTCGTGGGAAAATTACAATATACATAATTAAATACTTATCACACGTAAGGCCTGGGCAGCGGGATTGTCCGAAAGGGTTACCGCTGCCCCGGAACATAAAGGGCTAAGGAATGAACACGGGTGGGTTTTAGTCAGTAAGAGTCTGACACTCCCTTCTGCTCCACTCTGAGCGGGAGGGGTCATTTGATGATTTCCCAACCATACAAAAAAAAATCACACATAAGGCCACTGCTGAGGTACAAGCCTCTTTTCTGTGAGAGAGAGTGGCCCGTATTCCACCACGCGGGCCTAGTCCGGATTGGTAGATTTAGATTCCGTCTTCCAATTTTTGGTTCTAGATCATGTCGGTTTCCTCACGATGTTTTCCTTCACCGTTTCGAGAGCTGTGGTAATTAAATAATTTACACAAAGTAAAGCGCCTACCTGGAGGCTATCTATCTAGCCTCACCATTTATAGTGCAGGCTGGTTATATTTGTGCGCGTCTTCCATTCGAACGTTCAAGCAAGTGTCATATATTTTTATATGGTATTTTTGTTTAGTTGAGTGAGTGCTCATAGCCTCGTAATGTAAAGTCTTCCTATAAATATAATAAATCCAAGTCAAATCTTATCGTTGTTTAAAATATATAGTGTAGCTCTCATCTAGAGCTTCACAGTACTTACCTACTTTTTTACTACAATTTACGAAATTATACCTACTAAGTAAGTAAATATTACATATTTATGTTACAACAGGGCTCAGGAGTTCTAGATTACAGCAATCTGAAAACTCCAAAATGTAGAAAAATAATATAATGAATCATCATGTGTCAGTCGCTTCCACACCTTTACGTCAAATTTCCTAGAATTCACTCAGTATCGGTGACGCTGTGAAAATCCCATGACACGTCGACACGACATAACAGCTACTAGTTACGTGCAAAAAAAATAAAATACGATACAGCAAACATTTTCTCGTTTATTTAAAAATATGAAACAAATGTTGAATCTGATGCAATTTCCATTATGATGTTCTTCGCTTTAAGCTGCGATCCCACAGCCGGCCTTCTCACAGGACAGATCGCGCTAAGCTAGGCCGACAGGGCGCGAGAAATGTCGCATTCGATAATGCCTTCAGCCCGGCGGCCTGTCGTCGCCCGCCTGATCCGTCGAGAATCGGTAATTTCAAAGGTAATATTATTTATTTCACAAGGGCGCTTGTCGCAGCCTGTATAGGCATGTTTCTTCTGCTTTATTTTTGATTTGTTTATTAAATGTTGACCACTGAATAAAACCACAGCGAAATGGCTGCGTGTGTAGAATGATTCTACACACGCAGCCATGTGCTCCACATCACTTCACTTTACTATCTCAAGTGTACCTACAGCATAATGCTTAACTAAACCGCTATTGTTTGCGTGTCTACGCAATAACAACTGAAATATTGTATATTACTTATTAATTAATAAGGAAATTACTACGATAGGGAAAACATTATGTTTGTACTGCGGTGAACCTATTTCGGGAATATTAACATTCCTATTATAATAGCGCGACGGAAAATGCCATTATTGGCTACGGAATACGAACCTACAATGTGCCGACAGGGAAATTAATTGTTTAGCAAATTGAGACCCACGTTAATTTGCCGAGTTCCATGTCTTACTTTTTTTGCCATTGTAAAAGGAAAATTTAAATGAATATAAGGTCAATTTAAGCTGGTAGTCAATTTGTTTATCAAATCCTTTCCCTGACTAACTGCATAATACCAACTTCTAGTAGGTACATGTCTAAATACGCAACAAACATTTTAAATCGCCTTTGCTGACTTATGAGATCCAATGTAGGTTCATTTTAAGCTGCACCCTAATTGCGTAACACACTATTAATCGGAATCTGAATCATTTTGAAGCAAATTTCTATTCCATTGCTTCATAGGTTCGAAAAAGTTGTCTGCTCAACCCGTAAATAACGCAATGAATGTTGTTGAACTGTCAAAATGAAACCGATTCCGATTGATAATGTGTTACGCAATTGCCCCGCGGGTCTCTTTGCCTAGAGTATGTCCATCGAAGTTTAGTATGTATTGCCACTCGGAAAAGTACTTAGTACTCCATTTAGTTAGGGCCAATTAGGACACTTCTTCTGCCTTGTAAACTGTACGTGTACCTATCACACATAAAATATAGACATTATGTTGGGATATAAGCACAAACGACTGCACTCGTGAAAATATCGCTGCAGAAGCATTTTTGGGCAACTATTATGCAAGCTTTCTCTTGTGAATAATGATAGCAGATTGATCCGGTTATGTTTATAATTAATCCCAAAATTGCTCTTTCTACCTTTAAAAAACTTCACTATATTACTGTTTTATTATAGTCGCGTGCGAACTCGTGACCTCAACATAAAAGCTGGAAGTCTTTGTATATCCAATACAACATGCTGGAATAATACTTTATAAGCGTATTTAGGGACTAATTTAAGCGGAAAAAAGCGAATTTTATACTGAAGTAAGTTAAGTAGTTAATGTTCCAAAAGCGCCTCATCTCTAAGGCGAACCGCTTTTGTGTCATTTCTACAATTTATCAGCTGAATTACTCGCGGAAAATTCTGCCGCGTTTTCCACTCAGTCACCGTTCACGAAGCGATGCGATGAAAGAAAGAAAGAAAAAGTATTTATAGCGAGTCGTACAGGAGGATCACAAACTAAACTAAACACAATCTAAATTGCGGAGTATAACGGCATGCTCTGTAAACTTCTTTCATTTGTTTTCTCAGCAATCGCTGTCACAAGACGCGTATCATTTGAACGTGTAACTCGTGGTCACAGTATAAGAGTTGCCCCTCGTCTTAGGCGACAATGTGACTAAGTCATTAAATAAAATCAACTCCTTGTTTGTTAAGCGTCGTAATTATGGCTTAAAATTACTTTTTGATCTAAACTTTTAACTCATTAAAAATATACTTTTTATCAAAGTAACGCCAATTATGACATTGACGTTAAAACTTCTAACCTGCAAGGTGTTTATGATTATGACGATATTGATTGCTACAATCCAGGTCCAATCAAACCGAAGACTAGAACTTCTGTGTCTACGTCATAATATTTATTTATTTATATATACTTTATTGTACACCACAAAAATACAACAAGTAAAGATACATCAAACACTACAAAATATACAATGGGCGGCCTTATCGCTGATATTATGATATTATGATTATGACATAACGAAAATCTTTTCAAACTATTTCAGCGAGCCATACAACACACAATAAAACTTTTTATCCCAAGACACACGTGCGTGTTTCGTTCACGTTAATTTCAAACTTTAGTGACGTGGGTAACTGTTTACATAAACAACCTTGTTTGCACGAAACAAGAAGTTATCACAGAATAATATTTAAGTAGATAATAATTTGTTGAAAACAACCGTATCCATCACAGTTCTGATAGTCCTCTGAGTGTTCATTTTAATCAGCCTGGGTTGATCTTCCCATCTAGCCAAATACGAATGTGATTATAAAATTTCCCCTTATTATGAAAGTTCGGTATTTATTTAGTGCGAGTGCCACTTATGTGGGTGGAAAAAAGGCAACCTTTGGTGATATTTAGGTACCTACTAGATTGACAACGTTCTAAAAACATTCATGTCAAACAGAAAGCGCCTTCATCGGGTTATCTGGTAATTTAAATATTTAGATAAATATAATTCTAATCTATATTTGAAAAAGAGGCTGAATTTAATAATGAGCTTACGATTATATCGTGATCTGGATCGTTGGATAACAAATAAAAGAAGACCTTTAAGCAGTAGTAAGTCTACTTACATGAAAAGTATAAGTACCCCTCAAATAACCTTTTAGGAAAAAGACTAACTCAAATTATTTCCCAATAGTTATAAAACTTCTGCAACAAGTTATCAAACACAGTATCATTCGACGTTCAGACGTTCCAATTGGATGTTTGCCAAACCAATAAGGCATGAAGTTTCGGGATATCCCTGCATATCCGTAAATGTACCGTAAACGTCAACCAAAGAATGAGTTCCGACATTTGTATCCGTAATATAACGTAACAAAAATCTAGGGAAGCTATCCATCAAATGTGTTATAGATATCATTGAAGGTGGAATCCGGTTATACTCGATATCCGTGGGTAATACTGATACTTTCCTCACGAATTCTTAACTAATAAAAAAAAACCGGTCAAGTGCGAGTCGGATTCGCGCACCGAGGGTTCCGTACAAATTTGTAGGTATATAAATAATTTATGACGGTTTTTTTTTGTAATGTTTATACTACGGTTTTCGGATTTTTCCCTTTGCTTGTACTACATGAGCTCACTTCTTGCCAAATTTCATGATTCTAGGTCAACGGGAAGTACCCTATACATTTTGATTCCCTTGAGAGTGCCAAAATATACGTTTTTTGCGGCATAAATGGCCATATATAGAAGTTTGAGTTTTTCACAACTTCAAGGGACTGTAGACCTGAGTATATATACTTTTAATTTCAACTCGATACCTCCACGCGTTCCCAAGATAAAGGGTCTTAACAGACAGACGGACGGACTGACGGACAACAAAGTGATCCTTCCTATAAGGGTCCCGTTTTCCTTTTGAGGTACAAAATCCTAAAAATGTAAGGTTTTCGGAATTTTTCCTTTATATGTGCTATAAAAAATTGCTTCATGCCAAATTTCAAGATTCTAGGTCGACTGGAAGCACACATCAAAAGTGTCTAGGGATCAAGCATTTTTATGCGGATTTCTTGAGATTGAGATGTGGCTTTGTAATAAATTTATGATTTTATAAATTTATATGGATCCTTTTTGGTGCATTTCATAATTTGAATCAGGAACTGTGAATCAAATTCGAGTAAAAGATGAAAATCAGCTGTCAATATTTTCCCTATAAAAACATACAACGCATTGAAGACATTATTAGTGCTACTGTTTCCCTACTACTGATTAAAACCAACGTTATTATGGAGCGGCGACGTCATTTAAGCAGGGAAGAAATGCTCAGAGCCGTGGGAATGATAGAAGCTGGTTCCCGGCAACGTACTGTGGCTTTAGCTCTGAATACAAGTCAGAGTGTTATCAGTCGACTTTGGACACGTTACCGAAGCACTGGTACCGTGGCTGAGCGCCATGGAGGACGGTATCGCTGCACCACACGGAGACAAGACCGATACATTCAAATCTTAACTCGAAGAGCTCCAACAATAACCGCCATGATGTTAGCCGTGAGGCTTCATCACTCTTCAGGGAACTTAATTAGCGACCAAACAGTCAGAAACCGCTTGCATGAAGTGAACCTTCATTCCCGAAGACCGCTACGGGTACCACCTATAGCAATGCACAATCGTAGGATTCAATATCAATGGGCTCTTGAACACAGAAATTGGGCAGGAGAACAATGGCGTTTCGTGTGCTTTTCTGATGAGTCTCGTTTTGGTATGAGACCGGATACAAGACGTATACGACACTGGAGAACCCCTGGACGCCAACAGCGATTAAAATCCTGCCAGGAAGTCCATCCTTATAGTGGTGGAACCATCATGGTATGGGCGGGTATTTGGATCGGCGGAAGAACTGAGTTGATTTGGATCAGAGGCAACCTCAACGCTCAAATTTATGCTGAGACGATTGTATCAGACGTCATCGTTCCTCTACAAGTGCAAATCGGTCCCTTATTTCAGTTAATGCATGATAATGCACGACCGCACACCGCAAGAGTTGTAAGACAGACTCTCGCCGCAGCTAACATCAATGTCCTGCCCTGGCCTGCTCAGTCGCCAGACTTGAACCCGATTGAGCATGCATGGGATATGCTACAGAGAAGAGCTCTGCCGAATATGGAGGGTATCCAGTCGCAAGAAGACCTTTTTTTGTTGTTGCAACGAACATGGGCGGCCATTCCACAGCGTGATTTGGATGAACTCATTTTGAGTATGCCAAACCGATGTTCTTGTGTTGTTAGTGTTCGCGGTAGAAACACGGATTATTAATTGTTTAAGTTACCCAATAAAATTTTAGAGAAAACTGTTATTTCAGTCTTTTTTTCGAACTTTTGTGTTAGTGGTTCAAATGTCAAAAATCCCTTTATTAGGAAAATGGCAAATTTCTTTATTAATGCAAAGGTGACTTGGTTTATCGTTACTGTGACAAACGAAAACACTTTATTTGATGAATCCTTAAAGAAAATTTTAATTAATATCAATCAGGAGAAAAGTTATTGCAAAAATATATGTTGATCCCTAGACACTTTTGATGTGTGTAGTTACGCTTTAGGTTTTGATTCCCTTGCGAGTAGGTGCGAGTTTGAAAATATGCGGCTTAAATATGCGACATAGAAGTTTGATTTTATTACAGCTTAAAGATATTATAGACCTGAGTATTTGATGTGAATTTCAATTTAATACCTCTACGCGTTCATAAGGAAAGGGGTAGTAAGTTTAAAATATAAAATTCTCGTGTCACAGTGTTAGTTACCATACTCCTCCGAAACGGCTGGACCGATTTGTATGAAATTTTGTGTGCATAACGGGTAGGTCTGAGAATCGGCTACTATCTATTTTTTTTTTTGCAAAACGACGTTTGTGGGGTCAGCTAGTAATTTATATAATTTTTTATATTACTTAAATTTTTAATTGTTCTACAATATCTTAAAAGGCTTCCTGTATCTTGCTTAAGCTTGATTTTCAAATTATCATCTACATAGTTTTTCTATAAGCCTTAGATCTGTATACCTTAATAGTAGGTCCCTCTTTTAGCTGATTTTGAACACATAACCTTTGATCAGAATTCCAACATCTTAGCCTTTGTGCTGATACTTTTTAAAGGGTAATAAGTGTTCATGAGGTAATTAAAAACTTTATCGATAACACATAGATGATTCACCTCTTAGATGATTATATAATTCGTGATCGTGAATAATTCAATTTCAAGGCATTAATTTTACGACGCGTTTGTACTTTATAGCCAACTATAATATTATCGATATGTTTCTTTTGTGTTGTTTCCAGATTGCTCCAAAATGAAACTCCTTTTATGTTTTGCCTGTAAGTAACAAAATGTAATGTAAAAATTATAATTACATAATATATAATTATATATACCTATGTAACGTTAAATACGCAAAATATCATACACCACAATTAGAGCATTGAGTTAAAAGCCTAATAAAATGAACAAAGCTATTTTTTAGTGTTTCCTCATAAGGAAAAAACGGAACCCTTATAGGATCACTTCGTTGTCCGTCCGTCCGTCCATCCGTCCATCCGTCCGTCCGTCTGTCAAGACCGTTTTTCGCGAAGAAGTATCAAACTGAAATTTATATCTAATACTCAAGTCTACTGTCCCTTAGAGCTGTGAAAAAATCAAATTTCTAAGCCAAAGCAATCAAAAGATACAGCCGTTTATGCATCAAATTTCCGCAAATTTTCGAAACTCGCACGGTAATCAAAACCTACAGGGTACTTCCCGTGAACTTAGAATCTTGAAATTTGGTACGAAGTAACGTCTTATAGTACAGATAAAGGAAAAATTGCGAAAATTGTAAATTTTTAGTTATATCATAATTACAATAAAAAATATGTTTGAAAATTTTAAATTTACTACTTCTTCCTCATGAATGCGTAGAGGTATTGAATTGAAATTCATATCAAATACTCAAATCTATAATACCTTTAAGCTGTAACAAAATCAAACTTTTGTGTCAATGCAATCAAAAGAAATAGCAATTTAAGCCGCATATTTTCAAACTCGCAGCTACTCGCGAGGGAATCAAAACATACAGGGTTCTTCCCGTGAACTTAAAATCTTGAAATTTGGTACGAAGTAACGTCTTATAGTACAAATAAAGGAAAAATTGCGAAAACCGTAAATAATAAAAAATATTTTTTAAATTTTAAAGTTACTACTTCTTTTCTCATGAACGCGTAGAGGTATTAAATTGGAATTCATATCAAATACTCAGGTCTATAATACCTTTAAGCTGTAACGTGATTGCGTTGAAATAAAACTTTTATGTCAACGCAATCAAAAGAAATAGCAATTTAAGCCGCATATTTTCAAACTCGCAACTACTCGCGAGGGAATCAAAACCTAAAGGGTACTTCCAGTCGATCTAGAATCTTGAAATTTGGCATGAAGCAATAATAGCACATATAAAGGAAAAATTCCGAAAACCTTAAATTTTTAGTTACATCACATATATTTTTTTTTAAATAATTTAAATGGAATTTCCACATAATTTTCATCCATAAACATGTTTCCGTTAATAAACATTAGCAGTACGCGAAGTAGTACAACTATAGATAATGTTTTTTGGAACTTCAATGTTCAATGTGGTACTATTCATACCTTTTTCAGTCACCATTTACAGATCTGGTTCAAATTTAATTCATAATTAGCATGTTTGTACCAGATTTCTAAATAGTGACTAAAAATTTTATAAATAAATAACTTTGATAAAAAAGCTTGCCTCATTCGTCAGCAGACTTTTGCAAGGCTGCTGCAAGGCTAGTGTAGGTATTTCAGTTATATTATAAAATAAATGATATGTGTTAACATAAAATAAAGGATTACTGAAACGATAAAGAGACCTTTGTCATTAATTTATGCTCCTCCAGCTTTCCATAATGTAATGTTATAAATTTCATTTTGCAATAAAAATACCATAACTATGACTCGATTGTCGTGATGGGTGAACTTTTACTTATATACCTACAGGTTTGTACGGAACCCTCGGTGCACGAGTCCGACTCGCACTTGGCCGGTTTTTTTTAAAGTTATTTTTATTAAGAAAATCGTGTTGATCCTAGCATTGCTTTATGCATTCAAATTGAGTCTTATTGCCTTGAAATAAGACTTAATTTTCTTTGGCTCAATCGGCGGATAGCATGGCATAGTACATAATTTTTGAAAAAAAAAAACCTATATTAAAAGTTACTGAAATCGATTCAGTAGTCAATTATGAACAAACTATTTGCAGGTTTTGTGCATTTAATGTTACACGTTGTTTACATATTTATACATTACAATTTGATTTTGTTTATTTTCAGTGGTTTCGTTAGTATTTTTAGTTACAAACAGTAAGAAGATAAAAATACAAATAAAATCAGAGGATTTGGTGAACATTTTTGAAGGCGTGATGTATTCAGAGGTCGTACAAAAGTTGGCAAGTCAACTTGTTCGAAGAAGTTCAAAGAAAAGCACTCTGGATAACCCTTATCATCCGGAGGATGAACTATTGAACAGTTTTAAAACTGATGTTGACGACGAAATTCAATAGGTACGTGAGTTCGAGTCCTAACTTAGTTGTCACAACTGATGCTTTAGAAGAACAAAATGATCAATTTCTAAATGGAAATGACGTTGATGATGATATCTTAACCGACGCCGACATGAAATCAATAAACGAATTAGTGGAAAAACAGAAGTTATGGACAATGTCTTCAAATTTAACAAGAAATTTTACAAATGAAAACATTGAAATAAAGAAAAAATTCGACAATGCTGCTAACAATAATAGCTTGTCATCCAAAAAGGACATGAAGATATCAGTAGGCCAATTCTTGTAATTTAAAACATTCAAAATCTAGTCGCAGTCTCATCTCGGCGACAAGCAAATGTCAAAAACTTGTCAAAATGTAGGGAAATTTGAAGTATTTTTGACAGATTGAGACTGAGATCAGACTGTGAACGTTCTTAAAAATTACGAGAATTGCCCCTCTGATGATATGAAGATATTTGGCGATGATAGAGCTTATTTTAAACCGGTGCAAAGAAGATTTGTTTTAAAAGGTTCCAATGACACACCTACTAATACTTTAATAATGTAAGTAAAATTGGTATACAAAAGTGACTCGTTTGTATAGGAAAATTGCTTAAGTATAATTAAATGTATAAAAAGTGGAAAGCTATTTTTTTCTGAAAGTTTGGATAGGGAACTAGTACTCTCTAAGTCTTGGTTCATAGGTGTAACTCTTCTAGTAAAATATATTTTTGACTTTGTATAGTATTAGATCTCCCGCTTTGGTCTAGTCCTGGATTCGATTCCCATAATGAACTCAGTGTTATTGGGGTTTTCCTATAGGAATTTTCCAGTAACAGTCAGGGGTCTGAGAATAAGCTCCGCGATGGCGATGACGTGGTGAAATATTACAACTCCTATTCCTTCGGTATATGTAGGCATTATATTTTCATATTCTATAATTATACTTTCCTTATCATGTGGTTTTCAAAAGACATATTTTCTGTTTGTTATACCGCAAATTTTTTGTTAATCCTTTGATATTGTTTATCACAAAAATGGTGTTCTAACCCATCCTTAGTGAAGCTATAAACGTTCCCTCCTGGTCGTATAACATAAATTGTTTAATAAGGTGTAAACCACTCCGTGGGTCTGAGGAAAGATATTTTAGTGTAATACACTCATAAAATTTATGGTAATCACTTTGATGTTATCGTGGCGAAAATTATTTAGATTTCCAATGTGTTTCTTGGGTGTGTAATATTAGGCATGATAACAGTTAGCATAATATCACTTGAAATAACGTTCACATGATATAATTTTCATATGCTATAAAAACTTATAACCTAATTTCATGTGCACATCGAATGTTATATTTCATATCACCTTCTTTTGTTTTAATAACATTTAGTAATAGTACATTGTGTACAAGAAAGCAGAGGCTGTAATTATCAAAGCGCATGTATGTCATATGACGTTTAATAACATAAATTTGCGAGGAAATAAATAAAACTCGCACTGAATTTGCATCTTTGCTTGTTTTCCCTATGATGAAATTTTGGTACGCTTGTAAGTATCTATCGGTTGATTTTTCGGGCAAGAGGCTTAGAGTAGCCTATTTAGCTGCCTCTGAGACTTCTGGCGGTGTCGAATTAACAAATTCATCATTACTTGACGACATTTTTAAATAAAAACAATACAGCGAAAAGAAAAAGCGCGCGGAATAATTTTTAATTGTTCACAAATTAGCGATGCGCGCGCATCAGCTCTTTTTTTTTCAAGGCAAAGGCACAAAAACAGCCAGTATTACTAATAAAGTAAATTAATATTTTTTTGTTTTTGTTACAGATAAATGGTTGTAATTTATTGTCAAAATTAATTAAATAAAAGAATTTAATGTTTATTTTTTATATTTTATCTCCTAAAGTTAATTTTATTCATAAAATGTTGACCACTTTTCTGACATAAAAACTCTTTGCTATGATTTAAAAAAGTAGGTACCGTTCGTTTTAGACGGAGCATCTTGATAAACCGTTAGTTTTACCTTATTAAAAAGAAAGTGTTGCGTTGTAACATTACAATAACGCACAAGTCACAGTAATCACATACATTACGATATTGAAATTGGTGAAATAAGAGACCCTTTACAAGTGAATGTGAATTATAAAGTATATTACTTATGATTTACTATTTGTTTAGTGCTCTTTTTATATAACGTTTAGTTGACCTAATTTTCATATTTATTCATTTTCAGCCAAAATTCTGCAATGAATAATAAGTAAATATCAGGAAACATCATATTGTTATAACCTCATCTAACCTAAATGATTCACCAATAATAGCCCGATCTGGCGCTCGGCGGCCGCTGCCGCAGCACGCTTGCTTCACTCTTGATATCTGCAATATGTAGGTTCATATTGCAGATATCAAGAGTGAAGCAAGCGGTACGTAAAAAACAGCGCTTGTATTTGAAATTTTTTATTTTGTTGATGTGCCTTAAAAGGTAAAGAAACACACATCATAGTCTACAACATCTGTAAATAAATAAATTGAAACATGCCATCGGATAAACAAGGCTTTTAAACTCAAAGATGTCTGGTCAAGGATGAAGACCCTTTATTAGATTTAACTTGCATTAGATATCCCTTTCTCTTTGAAATATAAGCTTCTTGGTGCTTAGATGAAATATTATAAATACTTAGTACAAAATTCATAAACCTTTGAAGTGACCAAACCTTTGAGAATGTAGGCACTTAATAAGATGTTGTGACTTGTGATGAATCTTCAATAAAATAAAAAATTGTTTCAGCTTGATAAATTACTTTCCATATTTATATGATCAATGCCCTTTAAAGAAATTTGCAATTAAAGTACAAAAAAAAAATATATTAGGTCGGGGCAAAAGTATTTTCGTATTTTTCATACAAAAAAAAAAAATTGTTTTAGGTTTAATTTTTTATTTATTTATAACATGTTTGTGCCGTTTTGATCGATGACTTGTTGCCATCTTGTGGGCAATGCCATGATCCCATTGCTGTAGAAGTTTTCAGATTTTTTATCAAAAAAATCTAACAGGTAGTTTTCACAGTGTTCTTTTGAGGTTATCTTGATGCTTCCTAAAGAGTTCTGAAGTGACCGAAACAGGTGAAAATCTGATGGAGCAAGATCAGGGCTATACGGAGGATGCATCAACACATCCCAGCCAAGCTCTCTCAATTTTTGCTGAGAGGCTATAGATGAGTGCGGTCTGGCGTTGTCGTGATGAAACACCACGCCCTTCCTATTCACCAGCTCCGGCCGGTTTTTCTCAATAGCTTCTTTTAACCTCATCAGTTGTTGACAGTAGAGGTCCGAATCGATAGTTTTACCCGGCGGCAAAAGCTCATAGTGGACGATTCCTTTCCAATCCCACCAAACACACAGCATCACTTTGTTCCGAGTCAGGCCGGGCTTTGCCACGGTCTGTGGGGCTTGTCCGTGCTTCGACCACGATCTTTTTCGGACATTCTTATCGTAAGTGATCCATTTTTCATCACCCGTAATCAACCGTTTAAGAAATGGGTCGGAATTAATACGTTTCAAGAAAGAATCGCAAATGGAAACACGTTGCATTAAGTTTCTCTCAGTGAGATCATGTGGTACCCAAATATCAAGTTTTTTCTTGTACCCAGACTTTTGTGAATGCCGTAAAACTGTTTTGTGATCAACATCCAGTTCTTCAGCAATATCATAACTACTAATATGTCGATCTTGCTCCACTTTTTCAAAAATGGCACTGATTTTATCCGTGATAGGGCGTCCAGAATGAGCTTCATCCTTCACACTAAAATTTCCTGACTAGAAACGCTTGAACCACATTTGTGCTACTCGTATTAATACCGCATTAGGTCCGTAACAGCACAAATTTTATTCGCGGCGTTCGTCGCATTTTTACCTTTTTTGTAATAAAATTTTAAAATGTACCGAATTTCTTCGTCACATACGTTCATGTTGCTTGCTTGAAAAACAATTGAGAAATGGCGGGAAATAGTTTTTTTTTTAATTTATTGCATCTTTAGAATGTCAACATTTAATAGTATTAAAACCAGCCAGTTACATTCAGTACTGCCAAAGAGGTTTGATTACTAACAATAGATTCAAAATACGAAAATATTTTTGCCCCGACCTATTATTATGTAATTATAATTTTTACATTACATTTTGTTACTTACAGGCAAAACATAAAAGGAGTTTCATTTTGGAGTAATCTGAAAACAACACAAAAAAAAAACATATCGATAATATTACAGTTGGCTTTAAAGTACAAACGCGTCGTAAAATTAATGCCTTGAAATTGAACAATATTATAATTTTTATATTCGTTGAATAGGTAAATGATGAGCATGTAAAAAAATTAATGAAAATGTTAACTAAATATTAGCTAGTTTTATTTGATATTTACAAAAATATAATTAAAACTAAAATTAAATGATAGATTAAAGCAAATTGTAAGCATAATTACCGCATTTTCTTTAAAAGTAAACACGTAAAACTCCGAAATAAACATTGTGACAAATCCCACAAACTGACACCGAGGTTCCTTGAAAATTGTTTCACTCCCGTGTGTAAATACGTATAAAATATTTTTTCACGTCGTGTTTATATCAAAGTGGGAATGAAAATGTGCGTGAAATACAGCAAGGGCAGAGTGAACTCGCAGAAATGTTAATTTGGGTGTTGATTACATTATCGAGGCCTTGTTTCCATAAATATTGCCTGTAATACCTCAATGGTATTAAATCACGCAAAAGGTATTGATTGGACTTTCCTATCAATGTTTTAATGCTTCAAAGAAAGTTTCTAAACAGAAGAACTCAATACCAAATTCGTGACCTAAAACTTAGCAGATGCATGTTTATCAACTAGGAAAATCATACGATCATTAATTATGTTACAATAACAAAAGCTTTCAATGACCAATTAGGTGAACAAAACAAACTAAAGCATAGTCTTTCTCACCACAATATAGACAAAGAACATTTTATTTTTCAGATTATTTGTAACTAACTATTTGCACTAGATACTAAATTAAAATGACTAACTTCCTAAACAAATAAAAACAAAGGCCACTTAGGCGTCGAAGTACTTGTCCGCATTGCTGTCCTCCGGAAACGTTCCCCGAAGACTGGCAGCATTGCCACGTTGAATGGCAATGCTAATTATTTGGCCGAAGAACGACTCAGCCTTTCTACTATCTATAAAATCTACCATGTTTTGCACATAATGTAGCACTTGTAATCTACCTAAAACCAAGTAGATTCATTTTCTAATTAATTTACTGTACTATAGGCAACATAGTTTGTTTCTTTTTCGTTTGTTCTCACTTTAAGAGCCAGTGAACTCATGCGGACCAAATTGAAAACAATATTTTCCCTCCGTGAATTTACAGGCGGGCCTTTAACAAGAGGTAAACGTGACGGAAAATCGAGTTCAATCGAAAAAAATAGATGATACACTTCAGTGCGGATGGCGATTGGAGAATTTAGTGGTTTATGTACCTACACTAGGTATGTTTTTGTTTTGATTGAAATTTAATATTGAGCATGTAAGTGGTACTTGTATAAACTGGTAGATATGACTACACCCGGTTTTTGGTACGAAAGCTATACCAATATTAGACAGCAAATTGTCAAGCGATCGTAAACTGTTGTGAATCGTATCAATTGACTTGTGTTTAATTTTGAGACATCGTCGTTAATTTTCGTTCTAATTCCCGGTAGATAGTGAGCTAAATTCACCATCATTTTAAATCAACAACAGTCATGCACATATAACATCGTCGTATGTTGCCATTAACATAAATTAGATACGTGCTTAGCTTCAGTTGCTTGTACTTGAGATGAGAAGACAGTCCATATTTCCGAGAATAAATTTACCTCATAAAATAAATGTGTATGGTCTGCATAAGTACGTAGGTATATTTGAGCATTTGAATAAGAGTGCGCTCCGTAGTAATTTTGTTAACATCACTCTCAATTAATTGAGAGAGTGATGTAACAAAATTGAATACCTATGCAATGAGCTTTACAGTTATCAAGCAAAAAATAAAAACCTATATTGGCAGTGTAACGGAAAGATGAATATTTTTCTTTAGAAAATTTTGAGTATGAATGTGGATGGCTATAAGAGTAGGGAAAGACTAAAGAAATGATAGTAGTACTGTGTGAACGATATGGCTAGAAAGGGGGTAACTAGGTACTGAGATGAAGACTAATAGAGATTAATACTAGCTGACCCCGCAAACGTCGTTTTGCAAAAAAAAAAAAAATAGATAGTAGCCGATTCTCAGACCTACCCGATATGCACACAAAATTTCATACAAATCGGTCCAGCCGTTTCGGAGGAGTATGGTAACTAAAACTGTGACACGAGAATTTTATATACACACATCAAAAGTGTCTAGGGATCAACATATATTTTTGCAATAACTTTTCTCCTGATTGATATTAATTAAAATTTTCTTTAAGGATTCATCAAATAAAGTGTTTTCGTTTGTCACAGTAACGATAAACCAAGTCACCTTTGCATTAATAAAGAAATTTGCCATTTTCCTAATAAAGGGATTTTTGACATTTGAACCACTAACACAAAAGTTCGAAAAAAACACTGAAATAACAGTATTCTCTAAAATTTTATTGGGTAACTTAAACAATTAATAATCCGTGTTTCTACCGCGAACACTAACAACACAAGAACATCGGTTTGGCATACTCAAAATGAGTTCATCCAAATCACGCTGTGGAATGGCCGCCCATGTTCGTTGCAACAACAAAAAAAGGTCTTCTTGCGACTGGATACCCTCCATATTCGGCAGAGCTCTTCTCTGTAGCATATCCCATGCATGCTCAATCGGGTTCAAGTCTGGCGACTGAGCAGGCCAGGGCAGGACATTGATGTTAGCTGCGGCGAGAGTCTGTCTTACAACTCTTGCGGTGTGCGGTCGTGCATTATCATGCATTAACTGAAATAAGGGACCGATTTGCACTTGTAGAGGAACGATGACGTCTGATACAATCGTCTCAGCATAAATTTGAGCGTTGAGGTTGCCTCTGATCCAAATCAACTCAGTTCTTCCGCCGATCCAAATACCCGCCCATACCATGATGGTTCCACCACTATAAGGATGGACTTCCTGGCAGGATTTTAATCGCTGTTGGCGTCCAGGGGTTCTCCAGTGTCGTATACGTCTTGTATCCGGTCTCATACCAAAACGAGACTCATCAGAAAAGCACACGAAACGCCATTGTTCTCCTGCCCAATTTCTGTGTTCAAGAGCCCATTGATATCGAATCCTACGATTGTGCATTGCTATAGGTGGTACCCGTAGCGGTCTTCGGGAATGAAGGTTCACTTCATGCAAGCGGTTTCTGACTGTTTGGTCGCTAATTAAGTTCCCTGAAGAGTGATGAAGCCTCACGGCTAACATCATGGCGGTTATTGTTGGAGCTCTTCGAGTTAAGATTTGAATGTATCGGTCTTGTCTCCGTGTGGTGCAGCGATACCGTCCTCCATGGCGCTCAGCCACGGTACCAGTGCTTCGGTAACGTGTCCAAAGTCGACTGATAACACTCTGACTTGTATTCAGAGCTAAAGCCACAGTACGTTGCCGGGAACCAGCTTCTATCATTCCCACGGCTCTGAGCATTTCTTCCCTGCTTAAATGACGTCGCCGCTCCATAATAACGTTGGTTTTAATCAGTAGTAGGGAAACAGTAGCACTAATAATGTCTTCAATGCGTTGTATGTTTTTATAGGGAAAATATTGACAGCTGATTTTCATCTTTTACTCGAATTTGATTCACAGTTCCTGATTCAAATTATGAAATGCACCAAAAAGGATCCATATAAATTTATAAAATCATAAATTTATTACAAAGCCACATCTCAATCTCAAGAAATCCGCATAAAAATGCTTGATCCCTAGACACTTTTGATGTGTGTATTAGAAGAAGATAAGTATGGCCGAAAAAGGCATCTTGCGCCGAACTCAAACAAATTGGGTAGGAGCATGAATATAATGCAAGAATGATGATGTGGTAATTTGATAAATCTTTTTCCTTGTAAAATAAATAGGATTTGACTGTTCACTTTCTCACCTTTAATGCTGCTGTCAATAATTAAGTAACAGAGAAATATAAATAAGATCATTTGAATCATTTCCCATGTCACGTAACGTTATTCCGATATTGCGAAAATGCAAACAAAAGCTTGGCTGAATGCTTTGTTTGCTATGTAATGTAACTTTTCAGTAAAATTTTTTGTCTTGTATTTGGTTTCGTATTTTCGGCTTTTTCTCATAGACTTCCAAATTTTCACTTTGTATTATTTATTTCGGATGTTGGTTGTTTTTTGCAAAAAAAAGTTTTTTATTTCTTTGTTGTTTTACCCACCCCATTCTAATACGTATACCGCTAATAATAGCCTCCCCGACCGATTTCGGTCACGGTGGCCAATCTCAACGGAGATTAGCCAGGTATGCAAGAGATATTATAGTGCACAAGTGTGCGCGCAGACACAGGTGCACTCTCTGTTCCTTTACTCTCATAGTCCGATGGTAAGGCAATCCGACACGACCGGAGAGAGATCAGGCGCAGGACCAACGGATTTACGTGCTTTCCGAGGCACGGGGGTATTAAACCGCCAACTTCCAAACTCCGGACTGTTACTAAGAAATTCCTAATGGAAAAACTCAATAACACTTTGTCCGACCCGGGAATCGAACCCAGGACCCCATGCTCAGCAGTCGTGCTTGCAACCACGAGACCAACGGGGCAGTTACCCGAGGCGGCGCGCGGCGGGGCGCGGGGCGTATACCGCTACTTGCTATGCAAACAACATTGACAGGAACACCAACATCAACCAGAACATCATTAACATACACAAAGGGGAATTAAATACGTATTATTGAAGCTTACTCAAGAGCTACCAAAGCAAAGTCAATTAATTTTATATAGACCGCATAAGCTGCCTCTACCAAATGAAAAAAAGACTTACGTTAATCGGCTCAGTAACCACGGAGAAATCGATAAACATAAAATAGAACTTAGCTCTTAACCGTCTTTAAAAGAAGAGGAGTTCCTTCTTTGAAGACGGGTAAAAAGTTAGATACTGTTCAACTAAATACTACACTAAGTACCTCATACAAAAAGTCTTGTTTATGTCCTAGTACGAAGGTTTTCTATCACCACAATAAAGTTATGTTTAGCCATATTCCAACATACAAATCTCCCGAAGAGTTCTACGTTCTACTCTACTCATAGTAAACAAGTTTTTGTGTTTTTAATTTTCATCTTTCTTTTCATACGACATGATAACATCTTAAAATTGTTAAAATGTTATTTGAGACAGGTCTATATTTAGAAATATACCCATTTATCTATAAGATATTTATTTAATGTTTCGCAGATAATTTATATTGAAAACTTAAACATACTACTAATGTTTTAAGAACTGTTCACGTGTCTAATAAGTTATGATTACATTAATGATCTTGGTTTCAGTATTATATTTTCTTTTGTAAAATGAATATGAGTATATACTTTTGTAAAATATATATAATATAATAGGTATCTTTATAAATTATGGTTTTAATTTTTGATAGTACCTACACCTCATCAACTTATTTAAAATGTTTTTACAAGCTTTTATTTACTTTCACCTGTCCCGGTGTCTGTTGGCCAATTGTTCTTTGGGTGAAAAGTTATTGGTCAAAACATTCTGTTGATTAAGCATTCACTGACTTAGAGTTATGTTGGCGAAACGTTCGTGGGTGAAAAGTACTTTGGATGAAAAGTTAATGGGTTAAAGATAATGTTGACCAACGGTTCATGGGCCAAACGACTGTTGGTAAATCGTTTCAGTTTCAACCACAAAGATACTCGTATCATATTGTATGAAAGTAAACAAGGCAAGCGGATTAGAAGAGGCTGCATGCCTTGATATCATAGCGTACTTAAAAAAAAAAGTAAAGAAACCTGTACAACATGATTATATTATCTACACACTGTCCTTGCAGACTTGCATTTTCGATTACATACATACATAATCAGCCTATAATGTTCCGACTGCTGGGACACAGACCTCCTTTCTGAGAGGGAGTGGGCCGTAATCCACCACGCGCGCCCAAAGCGGGTTGGTAGATGTCACATGTCTTTTGAATTTTTGGTTCTAGGAAAAGCCGATTTCCTCAAGATGTTTTCCTTCACCGTTCTAAAAGCAGTGGTGATCAAATTATTTTTGATTTTTTTTTCGATTAAACATGACTTTAATAATAATATCGCAAAGAAAAACATCGTGAGGAAACCATTATGTCTTAGAAGCAAAAATTCCAAGATTGGTGACTTCTATAAACTTGCACTGGGCCCGCGTGGTGGAAGACGGCCCCTTTCACAGTGGGCAGGCCTGTGTCCTTACCACAGATATAAATAGATCTAGATAACGCAAGTATTACTCTGTATGAAAACCAAGCGTGCCATTTTTTGACTACCTACTATGACGTCACAAGCAGTATTTAGTGGGGCCTAGTGCCAGCGCTCACTCTCACCCAGCCAGCATTAAACAGTCTATCGATTCAGTAAAAATCTCACCGTGATAACATAGATGAAGTGAGCGTGAAGTGAACTATCAATGGAGGCAATCCCTAACATCAGGTGGAATGACAGCTCACTTCACCTTAGTTTTCACGGTGAGATTTTTACAGAGCACTGCAGGACTGAGCGCAAAAGTGGCAGCTTACGATTTTTGTACCTAAGCTGGTGCGATTTTTGGCACGCGAAGTAGTTGCTCTTGCGTTATCTAGGTGTATCTATATCTGTGATCCCAACAGTGAGAAAATTATATTCTGATTATGCATATAATATATAAAGGTCCCCAAACATGGCGGCACATTGTCCTCATAATAATACTGTAATCAGATACTGTGATTGATCAGTGTAATGATTGTAGATAGACCAATAAATAAATAAATACCAGCATTTTATGGTTCTACTGCAGGGCTAAGGCCTCTTCTCATACAGAGAAGGCACGAGTTTTGATCATCACGCTTGCTCAAGAATGGTTGGCGATTTGAGACTTATTATAACTATAAGTTCAGGTTTCCTCATGAACTTTTTTATTCTCCGATGTCAATAATGTCTACGATAAACTCAGAAAGTACATAATATGGACATTTACAGCGTGTTTGTATACTTGGTAACCACAAGTAAAGCGCGCATCGTTTCGTGAGATAAAAATACTGTACCTGGAGACCTACAAGGATATTCGGCTCGGCTTGAATGCCATTGACAAGAGGAGGGGGGGGCAGCTGCTGCTAATATCTTGTTCTACTTCGTTGTATTGAAAAATAAGATGGCAGCATTCAGCAGGCAACAGATCCTTGTATAGCTGTGACTAAACGTTGCTTATTTAACTTATGTCAAGACAAAAGGGAAAACGGGCAAATGACAGGCTGACAACATTCAAATGTAAATTGTGAATTCAGCCAGGATCCATCATTATCATCCGTCCTCTTTGAGTCAAAGGAGCTACAACTGGTTTGTAATGTGCATCGTAGAGCAAAATCCAATGATTGGATCGTATACCTACTAGCTAGTAAAGCAGAAAGTAGGTAATTTGGGACGTCACTAAGCACTCATAAAATTCGCCAAAACATGTTTTTAGGTAAGATGAAGGAAAATTTACACAAATTTTATAGAAAAGTCAAATTGATTTGAGCCTGCTATAAGTACATAGTTACTGACTTTGAAACAATTATTATCTTTTGGGTGGTTTTTACTGACCTACCTTTAAGCTAGATAAACAGCGGCCGGCGCCGTTCGGTACACATAGGATTTAACAATGTGTTAAAGGAAATTGAAGCGTTTGTGAAGTACATAGTAAAATGTCATATTTGCATGGAATTCACACAGCTTGGAACTCGGTCAAATCCGCGCGCAGCCGGTCGGCTGATCGCGTACGTGGACGGATGCGTTTAGCTGCCGTCGCGCTTGGTTTACTCCGTTCGGCTACTGCCGCGTGCGCTCGGGTGTCGTCCCAGCCGGCAAGTTGAATGAGTTGAATCATTGTAGCGATAGCGTCATCTAGTCGTGATAGCGTGCGCGCACGTGCCCAGCAGTCGGTCGGATGCAGTTGGCTGCCATGGTACGCGCGCATATCCGGTACGACGCGCTGCACCGCGCTCCGACGAGGCCCGGTCGGTGTAAATCGTACTTTATTCAAAGTATCTATATTTTTTTTTACAAACCAAAAACGAAGTCAGTACAAACTTAAGTTGTTTTTTTAACAAAATGACGTCAAAAGCTTTTTAAAGAAATAAAATCGAATATTTTACGAAATGCTATATCCGATAAGAAACCCTTTTCAATTTTTGTCACATTTGCATGCGAACTGAAATTCTAATAAATTATGCACATTATTTGCACATGGAAATTCATATACCTAATGTAAGTAGAATAGTGGCTATCTATAACTTGTGTTTTTTCCTCAAGAGATAGGGTACTTACCTCAGAAAAATATTTTTTTTATTAAGTATTTATTTAATTTAATCTAAAGTATTTTACCTTCGTATTATAGAAATCCTCCTAATACGGTGAAATACAATACTTTTAAGTTTTGTTCGTCAAATAGCCCATTGTGTTAATTCATATTTATTTAGGCAGGTATTGGATATCATGACGTAGATAGATAGGTACAGAGGCCAGCACATCAAGCTACCCCAATCTGTCAGATTTTCCCAATTGAATATGAATCTTATTCCTTTGTGCTAAAGTTGAAAATCTATCAAAGATTTTTGACAGATTGGGATAGGTTGACCTGCTGGCGTCTGTACAAATACTTATCCAAAAAAATACAGAATCCTAGCCCCCGGCTAATAAAAACCGATTTCAAATTGAAAGGGCAGGTTGGAAACTGAATTATACCTGAAAAACTTCAGATAAATAATGTAAAGCTAAAAATAATGATGTTACTCGATCCAAGGGAACACAATAAATCCGAGTAACTTGTGGTTTATTAATAGAAAATACTTGTTCCTCTTGTCAGACGCACATTAAGAGGTTTTTTGTGACTGCGAAGCGAAATGAACGAAAAGTAAGTTCAAAGGTCCCTTCAAGTTTTAATTACTTTGGGAATTTACGTGATCAAGGCGTTCTCACTTTGAAATGTGAACAGCAGGCTAAATGCGTAACGCATTTGTTTTCTGAATGGGATGCGGATTTAGCTAGAATTTACCCTCAGATGATCATCGCAAAGAGATATTTTTCGTTACTGATGTATTACACTAATATACAATTAATATAGATAAGAAGACAGTGGCCCCGATTCTGTTGTTCACAAACTAAATTAAATTTAAGTTCAGTGCATCTTTTTTTTTCTATTTTATTATAAAAAGGACAGAAGATAAATATTAGTTTAGTCCTGTCAAATTAGATAATCCATAGACAAGTTTAGACGTGATTATTAAATTGGCTACTAAAAATACGTCGATTTACGTCAGGCGCTGACTAATTTGGCAGGACTAAACTAATATTTATCTTCTGTCCTTTAAGTCCTTTTCTTAATGAAATAAAAAGAAAAAGATGCACTGAACTTAAATTTCGGAGCCACTTTCATTCGGTAGTTTAGTTTTAGTTTCTTCGCTTCTATTGTTAAGATGTTTGCTGCTCTCTTGTTCCTGTACGTTACACTCGCATTCGCATAGAAACTGCATGACATTTCGAATAAAATTATTGTGTTTCTGAATAACCCTGCAGGTTTAGTGCCTTTGGTACACCCAAAAATGAATATCTAACCTCTCGCTCTCTTTAATATCGATTTGTACTTCTTTAATGTCCTCACGAATTTATTTTCTTTTCAAAGTAATTATATTTTCAAGGCATTGTGGTCATTCCATCTGGCCTCTTCCCATCGTCTCGTGCCAAGCCAATAAGGCTTAAGTATCATCTAATTCTAAGTAGTAATGTTTATAAAATTGTAACAGGATAAAGTTTTCATTAAGCAAAACATTTTACAGTCGTTAAAATCTGGCAATAATTAGTTGAAACCTACCTACATGTAATTTAACATAAAAAAATAATCATTGCCAGATTATCCACGGTTTAAAATTAATTTCTTAAGGATAGGTTGTAGAATTATAAAAGTTTCAGTCTATTTTATATGTTTAAAATATGTGTACCTACATTTATTTCTATTAAGTTATGTATAACAGCAAATTATTCAGACGGATGGTTTTTGTGTTGTTATTAATTTATTCGGAGTATACGTTCGTCCAACGTTAACCACCAGTAATAAACTCTAATCTAGTGTCTGGAATCAAGTTACCTATTTCTATGCGTGGATACAATAATGGCCTCTTTTCCACGGACGATTTCCTTCTTATAGGTATATTTTAGGTACATTTTTGTGCCTACTTTTGTAGTTGAAATCTACACGTGTGTAGAATATCGACTATGTACAAGTGGGCGAACAGTTGATAACAAGATTCAATTGTTAGTTAGTCGAGAGTGAAATGGAATAAAATGGGTAATTTATTCCTTGCAAAAAAAGGTTTGCTGAACACGATTTTTTTTAAATATATCAGTTTATAAATCCAGAGTCTTTCTTATTTTATCACCTTTAACATTTTAACTAAGGCGAAAAAGTTTCCAAACTTTTCTTCGGAAAACTACAAATCAAAACTTTTTAATGTAACAACTTTTAGCATTTTTTTTTATATTGAGCTTAAAGATTATTATGAGATCTATTTTATTACGTAATTAGCCAAGTAATTAGATTTCTTAATCATAAGTTCACAGAACTACAATTATTCTAGCGACGAGAGCTTGTAGCGTCGGAACATTCACAGATAAAAGAAGACGAATCCTCTAGTTTTAAGATAAGTATATATGTACGAGAAGTCAGCTTTTCTCAAGCGCTGCTGATTAAAAACTTACAACTAGAAACTATTATAAACTACATTACTTGAACCGTTCATGGAAATCTCAGTACCTTGCAGTAGCGAAGGGTGAATTTATGACAGAGGTAAGCCGAAGCAAAAAAAAGTCAATAAAACGTTTCATTATATTTCAATGATGAATTGACTATAGAGTGGTTGTGTTCTGAATTTTCGAAGGGAAGCCGGCGGGAATCGAGTTGTATGGTATCTTCGCCACTAGTACCTTGGAATTTTCCTCAACTTACTTATTAGCAACAAGGACGGATTGTAAATTACCATAAATTATCTCGTTGACAAGATCTCTCTTCCGCGAACCGAAGCGCGTCAATTAAGGGGCCGGCGAAGCATGCGTAGTTCAAACAAACGTAACACCAAAATAATTTGTAAATCAAACATACTCTTAAGGTGGCGTGTATTTATTCCGATATCCGATTGGATTACAGAATATCTAGGTTCCCAAATATATATTTTGAAAGGACACTGATATAAAGACGAGATAATGAGGAATTTCACATTTCTAATTTTTCTTATGAAATTATGAAATACCCTTTTGTAGTGCAAAATATTGATTAACTTTGACTACTTTCTCACGCTCTTAATAAAACAAAGAAAATTAAAAACTTAACCGAATTACGACAAAAATTCCTAAAAGGGTTTTCGTATAGGTAAACGGATTCACACATTAGTACCAACTACGTCACGTAATTAAGGCATACATCGTACAGACTCCGCGTACGAAAACCGTACAATACTTAAGATACACATTTACACACCAATAGCATAGTACTTAAATAGCACAGGACAAACCAACCCTGTGATGCTTCCTTTCAACGAAGGATCTTTGTGTAAATTGAATCAACTTTTTAAAGAAAAGCGCTAAGTATGTCCATTAGACGTTTACGTGTCTTTTTAAGCCTTCTATGTGTATTGCTCTTTTTTAATATACTCTCTAACATCATCATTAAGCTAAATATAGACATGCGCTAATACGACGATAGTTCAAACCAAGTTTGCAGTAGGTATACCCTACAGCAAATGGTTGCCGTTTGGACTCACGACCCGCCTACTTGTCTGTGTTATAGCTATTTGGTTATTTTTTGCCGCTACAAGTTCTTTTAGGGTGTTTATTTACTTAACCTGCAGGGTGATTGCGTAACACACTATCAGTAGGAATTGGTTTCATTTTGACAGTTCAACAACATTCATTGCGTTGTTGAACAGACACACTTTTCGAACGTAAATGGAGCAATGGATTAGCAGGCTTCAAAATGATGCAAATTGAGAGTAATAGTGTGTTACGCAATTAGGTTGCTGTGTTCGATTTCCGGGTCGGGCAAAGTGTTATTGAGATTTTGTATTAGGAATCTCTTAGTAACAGCTCGGAGTTAGGAAGTTGGCGGTGTGATACCCCCGTGCCTCGGAAAGCACGTTAAGCCATTGATCCTGCGCCTTCTCTTTCTCCGGTCGTGTCAGGTTGTCGTCCCATCGGACTATGAGTGTGGGAAGAGGGAGTACACCGGTGTCTGCGCGGACACTTGTGCACTATAATATCTCCTGCGTACCTGGCTAATCTCGGTTAAGATTGGCCACCGTGACCGGAATTGGGCGGGGAGGCTATTATTATTATTACTTAACCATTAGTTTTCCTGATTATACCAATACATTGCATGTGGCTACTGTGATGATATTCATAAGTGGGTACATTAATAATGTTGGTGGTGGTACAAAAATGAACTATTACATAATATGGCAGTCATTATCTGAGCTTATTGTTTCGTTCCCGTTCCGCATAACCTAACACCTGTGTATTTAGTAGAGTGCTCCGGTGGGACGGCACACTATCCAACACAACCGGGAAGAGAGTACACCTGTGTCTGCGCAAACACTTGTGTAATATCTCCCGCGTTGAAGGCTAGCCTTCATTGAGATTGGCCGCCATGGCCGAAATACGGTCTGGAGGATTGTGATAGAGTGTTGATGAGTATATGTATACCTACTTAGACAAAGAGTTTACCACTGTAGCTGAAGTTGGCCAAAAATCCTCTCGAAGTTTCAATCAACCGAATTATTAACCGATTGATCACCGCTACTGAGACACAATTGATTTTTCTATTCTAATGGGCCTTTATCATGCCGGCCTGTAGGTGTTAAAGACAATTCAATTTCAGTCACTTTAAGGTGCAGGTACTGACCTAAACTTTAAAGTGACCCAGCATGCGTTAACGTTCTTAGAAAGCCTTACTGACGTTACAGCTAGCGTCAGTAAGACTTTCTAAGAACGTTTTAAGTAAGTATCGTTTGGAATGGCGGGGTTGGTAGACGTCTGGTGTACGCACAGCTACACATCAAGCTATACATAACCAGTATAAACTGACTTCTGATTGTACGAAAAACCTATACAGTGCGAGGTCAGCTAAAACTGGAAATGTATAGCTTGATGTGTAGCCGTGTGTACCTATATCGCAATTCGGGTCGTCGTGTCGGATTGCCGTCCCATCGGACTATGAGAGTAAAAGGAACAGAGAGTACACCTGTGTTTGAGCAGACACTTGTGCACTATAATATCTCCTGCGAATTTGGCTAATTTCCGTTGAGATTGGCCACCGTGACCAAAATCGGTAGGGAGGCTATTATCAACGGAAATATTGTATCTACATTAAGTACTTATGCCGAGTAATTACCACAATAAGGAGAACATTATAATGTTTGTACTACTATGAATCTATTTCGGGAACATTATCATTCCTATTATAATAGCACGACGGTAAATGGCATTATTGGCTAAGGAATAATGTTATGAGATGCTTAAACACCCCACACACCAACAGTTTTAAATTGCCTTTACCGTGAACCTTATGAGGTGCAATTTAGGTTAATTTTTAGTCTTAGTCTCTCTAACATTAGCCACTTAGTATGGCTGGTAGCGAAGCTCACTGCCTGGGGGCCGCCCTTCGTAGTTTAGTAGATATTGCCACTCGGGAAAGCTTAGTGGCACTTAGCTGAACCTTATGCCTGGTTTCTGGAACGGAAATTACCAACGCGTATAAATTGAACTCAAGTCAAGTGATGCGATTGGCTCTTGATTATTCAGTCAATTACAGCAGTTGATTTTCATTACGGAAGTTATTTAGATTATTTGAAGTTATTTTAAATAGTGTTAGGCCAGATAGGACGATCATAATAAATGAGTTATTTTGAGATTTATATATGCAGGGTTTTCAGAATATTGCTATAGGTAGTACAAATTTTTGTCAACTTAATGTGCATAGTGACAGCAGATTTATTCAGTTGTTTTTACATGTGAACGCCGAAATTGCTCTTTCTAATGTTAGGAAACTTCACCTTATTACTGTTTTTTTATTATAGTCGCGACCTCAAAACAGAAGTCGTGATCTTTGAATAGCGAATAAAATACGCTGGAATAAATCGCGCGTAATAACTGCGTTAGTACTGCGTTAATCTGTGTTTGGAAGTCGTAGGTACGATATAGATACGGCTAGGGACAAATCTAAGCGAAAAACGCGAATTTCGCGAACATAATTTCGCTCCATTATAGCAGTTTAAATGTTCCAAAAGTGCTTCGTCTAGGCGAAAAACAAAAAAAAATGCGCGTGTGCAGTGATTCCAGTATCAGCGAAAATTTTACCGCGTTTTCCTGCTCAGAGCTGCCACTCGCCCAAGGCGACTCAGGAATTTAGTCATAAGGATGGAAACTCCTTTGCGAAGCGCCGCAATTATTTCTTTTGAACATAAACTTAAGACTATATGGTCAAAACTATTTGTACCAAATAAAAATTATCAATAATGATATAAGTAGAGAACCTAAGAGTGACGTAATTAAAAAAAGACACGCTTTTATGACGCACTACTTACACACACACACACACACACACAATGACTTAAATTGAATTTAAAAAGCGTGGAAACGCGATAGTTTGTGAAGATGAATGGATGGATGGATGGATGGATTTTTGTTACTCTTTCACGCAAAAACGTACGTACGGATTTGAATGAAATTTGGCACACTGATAGTTTCGAAACAGGATTAATACATAAAATACTTTTTTTATCCCGGTATTCCCACGATATCGAAACATATGCAGGTGAAACCGTGGGGCACTGTTAGGTAATTATAAATACGCTCCACGCTTTTTGAATTAAATTTAATTATTTTATAACTTTTCGTTCGTGTTTCGTTTTTTTTAAACTACATATTTTTATTTTTAACTTTTGCGTCTAGTATATTCTTCATTAAGTTAATAAGTATAAAGTCAACGAAGTTATGAGCATTAGGCCCTAAGAGCAAACTTGAGGGGTTGGCAAGTAGCCCTTTAAGAGTTCTACAACCTACTTCCTGGCTCCATCATGAGCCCCTCGACATCAAGTGCAATCCATTGGACTCCTTCAAACAAATCTTATGAGCTCAAACTCAAGGGGTTTACTAGAAGCCACTAAAGAGTTCCACTATCCATCTCCTGGCGCCATCAACAGATCAGTCCAAGATACCACACAATTATAGTTTTGTCTTCTGAACTACATGTCTGTCAAAATAACAGAATTTTACTAAATGCATATGTGACAAATGTTTGTGTAATGAGCACGATCATTTGTTCTGTGTCTGGGTGTAATTTATCTATAATATGTATGTACTAGCTGCGCCCCGCGGTTTCACCCGCGTAAGTTTCGATCCCGTGGGAATATCGGGATAAAAAGTATCCTATGTGTTATTGTGATGTATAAGCTATATTACTGTAAAGTTTCATCAAAATCCGTTCAGTAGTTTTCGCGTGAAAGAGTAACAAACATCCATACATCCATACATACAAACTTTCGCATTTATAATATTAGTAGGATGTTTATCAGTTGTCTAGTACCCATAACACAAGCTCTGCTTAGCTTGGGACTAGATGGCGTTGTGTGATAGTTGTGGAATATTATTATTATTATTATTATATGAAAGTTTAGTTTTAAGTTTGTTTTTGGTAAATACAAAGTTTCATTTCGCTACGACAATTAGAATTAGGTTAAAATTGACTTAGATCTATATTTTTTTTACATTGTTAGTTAGTTACAAGTGAAGCTAATAAAAGCCTGTTAACAATTTTTGGAAACGGAGACTTCATATAGGTATTGGAGCAATTTATCTGCTATCATGAAAAATTGGATTAACGTGAGCTGTGTACAAAACGCAAATAGAAGGAAAATCACCACATACAAAAAGGTTGTTTATGAAAGGGCATAAACAAGCCTTTTTTTTCGTACATGGGTACGAATACAAGCCGAACCAGGGATTGAAGAGGCATTTCAATATTAATAACAGTTCGTCTGTCTACAATCCTCTAGAGATATCAATGTGTAACGGATATTGAACTAGTCTGGCTTTCAATACCTTTCATTCCCTTGTCGAATGAATAATGATCAAACATTGTTTTATCGAGAACAAAATCATAATAGTGGTTTTCATCATATTATATGTTTAAAGATATGATACTAATACCCGTTTTCACTAACACTAGACGACCCTTCAATACAAGGAGTAATTAGGTAATAAGGATAACTTAACAGAAGGTTATTAAGGATAATTTAATATTTAATATAAAGCTGATTTAAAGCAGCTGTTGTTTATTATAGTTTTGGTAAACTAAAAATTACAAAAGGCATGTTTATTAACAAGTTCGGCAGTAAAAACTGAGAAGTAAACTAAATAAAAACTCATAAGTTTGCTGAAAGGCTGGAAAAATACTTTATGAGCTTAATTATTGCGCCAAACTGTGTTTGGGAATCGGTTGTGACTAGAGACTAATCTGAGCGGAAAAAATCGGATTCCGTTTTGAAGTAGGTTTAATGTTCCGAAAGCGCCTCATCTAGGCGCAGGATTCAAAATCAGCACTCGCAGCAAAAAACGACTTTGCTCTCTTCTTGCACAAATAACTATTTCCCACCGTTCGATTTTTTTTTATATACCTAGCTGTTTCTGTAACCATAGAGAAATCGAATTTTTTTTTATTTATTTAATACTTCAAGCATATAAATGTACAGAGGCGGACTTAATGCCATAGGTATTTTCTACTAGTCAACCTTTGGGTGATGCAGAAACAAACAGTGGTAGGTGCAATTATGAAAATTGAGGAATAAATATTTTAAATATGAAGATACGCATAAACCTATTAAAACTATGAATATAATATATACCTAATTACATATATACAAGCACAAATAAATATACATACTTAAATACATGAATATACTTACTAAAAATAAATAAGACAAACAATGAGAAAATATTATCGTTGTGATGATACTGCCAGCTTTTTGCGAATGTGCTCACGAGGATAACCGGTTTGTTGTCATCCTGATTTCCTAGAAATTGCTCTCTATTTGCATGCGTAGTTCAAACAAACGTAACACCAAAATAATTTGTAAATCAAACATACTCTTAAGGTGGCGTGTATTTATTCCGATATCCGATTGGATTACAGAATATCTAGGTTCCCAAATATATATTTTGAAAGGACACTGATATAAAGACGAGATAATGAGGAATTTCACATTTCTAATTTTTCTTATGAAATTATGAAATACCCTTTTGTAGTGCAAAATATTGATTAACTTTGACTACTTTCTCACGCTCTTAATAAAACAAAGAAAATTAAAAACTTAACCGAATTACGACAAAAATTCCTAAAAGGGTTTTCGTATAGGTAAACGGATTCACACATTAGTACCAACTACGTCACGTAATTAAGGCATACATCGTACAGACTCCGCGTACGAAAACCGTACAATACTTAAGATACACATTTACACACCAATAGCATAGTACTTAAATAGCACAGGACAAACCAACCCTGTGATGCTTCCTTTCAACGAAGGATCTTTGTGTAAATTGAATCAACTTTTTAAAGAAAAGCGCTAAGTATGTCCATTAGACGTTTACGTGTCTTTTTAAGCCTTCTATGTGTATTGCTCTTTTTTAATATACTCTCTAACATCATCATTAAGCTAAATATAGACATGCGCTAATACGACGATAGTTCAAACCAAGTTTGCAGTAGGTATACCCTACAGCAAATGGTTGCCGTTTGGACTCACGACCCGCCTACTTGTCTGTGTTATAGCTATTTGGTTATTTTTTGCCGCTACAAGTTCTTTTAGGGTGTTTATTTACTTAACCTGCAGGGTGATTGCGTAACACACTATCAGTAGGAATTGGTTTCATTTTGACAGTTCAACAACATTCATTGCGTTGTTGAACAGACACACTTTTCGAACGTAAATGGAGCAATGGATTAGCAGGCTTCAAAATGATGCAAATTGAGAGTAATAGTGTGTTACGCAATTAGGTTGCTGTGTTCGATTTCCGGGTCGGGCAAAGTGTTATTGAGATTTTGTATTAGGAATCTCTTAGTAACAGCTCGGAGTTAGGAAGTTGGCGGTGTGATACCCCCGTGCCTCGGAAAGCACGTTAAGCCATTGATCCTGCGCCTTCTCTTTCTCCGGTCGTGTCAGGTTGTCGTCCCATCGGACTATGAGTGTGGGAAGAGGGAGTACACCGGTGTCTGCGCGGACACTTGTGCACTATAATATCTCCTGCGTACCTGGCTAATCTCGGTTAAGATTGGCCACCGTGACCGGAATTGGGCGGGGAGGCTATTATTATTATTACTTAACCATTAGTTTTCCTGATTATACCAATACATTGCATGTGGCTACTGTGATGATATTCATAAGTGGGTACATTAATAATGTTGGTGGTGGTACAAAAATGAACTATTACATAATATGGCAGTCATTATCTGAGCTTATTGTTTCGTTCCCGTTCCGCATAACCTAACACCTGTGTATTTAGTAGAGTGCTCCGGTGGGACGGCACACTATCCAACACAACCGGGAAGAGAGTACACCTGTGTCTGCGCAAACACTTGTGTAATATCTCCCGCGTTGAAGGCTAGCCTTCATTGAGATTGGCCGCCATGGCCGAAATACGGTCTGGAGGATTGTGATAGAGTGTTGATGAGTATATGTATACCTACTTAGACAAAGAGTTTACCACTGTAGCTGAAGTTGGCCAAAAATCCTCTCGAAGTTTCAATCAACCGAATTATTAACCGATTGATCACCGCTACTGAGACACAATTGATTTTTCTATTCTAATGGGCCTTTATCATGCCGGCCTGTAGGTGTTAAAGACAATTCAATTTCAGTCACTTTAAGGTGCAGGTACTGACCTAAACTTTAAAGTGACCCAGCATGCGTTAACGTTCTTAGAAAGCCTTACTGACGTTACAGCTAGCGTCAGTAAGACTTTCTAAGAACGTTTTAAGTAAGTATCGTTTGGAATGGCGGGGTTGGTAGACGTCTGGTGTACGCACAGCTACACATCAAGCTATACATAACCAGTATAAACTGACTTCTGATTGTACGAAAAACCTATACAGTGCGAGGTCAGCTAAAACTGGAAATGTATAGCTTGATGTGTAGCCGTGTGTACCTATATCGCAATTCGGGTCGTCGTGTCGGATTGCCGTCCCATCGGACTATGAGAGTAAAAGGAACAGAGAGTACACCTGTGTTTGAGCAGACACTTGTGCACTATAATATCTCCTGCGAATTTGGCTAATTTCCGTTGAGATTGGCCACCGTGACCAAAATCGGTAGGGAGGCTATTATCAACGGAAATATTGTATCTACATTAAGTACTTATGCCGAGTAATTACCACAATAAGGAGAACATTATAATGTTTGTACTACTATGAATCTATTTCGGGAACATTATCATTCCTATTATAATAGCACGACGGTAAATGGCATTATTGGCTAAGGAATAATGTTATGAGATGCTTAAACACCCCACACACCAACAGTTTTAAATTGCCTTTACCGTGAACCTTATGAGGTGCAATTTAGGTTAATTTTTAGTCTTAGTCTCTCTAACATTAGCCACTTAGTATGGCTGGTAGCGAAGCTCACTGCCTGGGGGCCGCCCTTCGTAGTTTAGTAGATATTGCCACTCGGGAAAGCTTAGTGGCACTTAGCTGAACCTTATGCCTGGTTTCTGGAACGGAAATTACCAACGCGTATAAATTGAACTCAAGTCAAGTGATGCGATTGGCTCTTGATTATTCAGTCAATTACAGCAGTTGATTTTCATTACGGAAGTTATTTAGATTATTTGAAGTTATTTTAAATAGTGTTAGGCCAGATAGGACGATCATAATAAATGAGTTATTTTGAGATTTATATATGCAGGGTTTTCAGAATATTGCTATAGGTAGTACAAATTTTTGTCAACTTAATGTGCATAGTGACAGCAGATTTATTCAGTTGTTTTTACATGTGAACGCCGAAATTGCTCTTTCTAATGTTAGGAAACTTCACCTTATTACTGTTTTTTTATTATAGTCGCGACCTCAAAACAGAAGTCGTGATCTTTGAATAGCGAATAAAATACGCTGGAATAAATCGCGCGTAATAACTGCGTTAGTACTGCGTTAATCTGTGTTTGGAAGTCGTAGGTACGATATAGATACGGCTAGGGACAAATCTAAGCGAAAAACGCGAATTTCGCGAACATAATTTCGCTCCATTATAGCAGTTTAAATGTTCCAAAAGTGCTTCGTCTAGGCGAAAAACAAAAAAAAATGCGCGTGTGCAGTGATTCCAGTATCAGCGAAAATTTTACCGCGTTTTCCTGCTCAGAGCTGCCACTCGCCCAAGGCGACTCAGGAATTTAGTCATAAGGATGGAAACTCCTTTGCGAAGCGCCGCAATTATTTCTTTTGAACATAAACTTAAGACTATATGGTCAAAACTATTTGTACCAAATAAAAATTATCAATAATGATATAAGTAGAGAACCTAAGAGTGACGTAATTAAAAAAAGACACGCTTTTATGACGCACTACTTACACACACACACACACACACACAATGACTTAAATTGAATTTAAAAAGCGTGGAAACGCGATAGTTTGTGAAGATGAATGGATGGATGGATGGATGGATTTTTGTTACTCTTTCACGCAAAAACGTACGTACGGATTTGAATGAAATTTGGCACACTGATAGTTTCGAAACAGGATTAATACATAAAATACTTTTTTTATCCCGGTATTCCCACGATATCGAAACATATGCAGGTGAAACCGTGGGGCACTGTTAGGTAATTATAAATACGCTCCACGCTTTTTGAATTAAATTTAATTATTTTATAACTTTTCGTTCGTGTTTCGTTTTTTTTAAACTACATATTTTTATTTTTAACTTTTGCGTCTAGTATATTCTTCATTAAGTTAATAAGTATAAAGTCAACGAAGTTATGAGCATTAGGCCCTAAGAGCAAACTTGAGGGGTTGGCAAGTAGCCCTTTAAGAGTTCTACAACCTACTTCCTGGCTCCATCATGAGCCCCTCGACATCAAGTGCAATCCATTGGACTCCTTCAAACAAATCTTATGAGCTCAAACTCAAGGGGTTTACTAGAAGCCACTAAAGAGTTCCACTATCCATCTCCTGGCGCCATCAACAGATCAGTCCAAGATACCACACAATTATAGTTTTGTCTTCTGAACTACATGTCTGTCAAAATAACAGAATTTTACTAAATGCATATGTGACAAATGTTTGTGTAATGAGCACGATCATTTGTTCTGTGTCTGGGTGTAATTTATCTATAATATGTATGTACTAGCTGCGCCCCGCGGTTTCACCCGCGTAAGTTTCGATCCCGTGGGAATATCGGGATAAAAAGTATCCTATGTGTTATTGTGATGTATAAGCTATATTACTGTAAAGTTTCATCAAAATCCGTTCAGTAGTTTTCGCGTGAAAGAGTAACAAACATCCATACATCCATACATACAAACTTTCGCATTTATAATATTAGTAGGATGTTTATCAGTTGTCTAGTACCCATAACACAAGCTCTGCTTAGCTTGGGACTAGATGGCGTTGTGTGATAGTTGTGGAATATTATTATTATTATTATTATATGAAAGTTTAGTTTTAAGTTTGTTTTTGGTAAATACAAAGTTTCATTTCGCTACGACAATTAGAATTAGGTTAAAATTGACTTAGATCTATATTTTTTTTACATTGTTAGTTAGTTACAAGTGAAGCTAATAAAAGCCTGTTAACAATTTTTGGAAACGGAGACTTCATATAGGTATTGGAGCAATTTATCTGCTATCATGAAAAATTGGATTAACGTGAGCTGTGTACAAAACGCAAATAGAAGGAAAATCACCACATACAAAAAGGTTGTTTATGAAAGGGCATAAACAAGCCTTTTTTTTCGTACATGGGTACGAATACAAGCCGAACCAGGGATTGAAGAGGCATTTCAATATTAATAACAGTTCGTCTGTCTACAATCCTCTAGAGATATCAATGTGTAACGGATATTGAACTAGTCTGGCTTTCAATACCTTTCATTCCCTTGTCGAATGAATAATGATCAAACATTGTTTTATCGAGAACAAAATCATAATAGTGGTTTTCATCATATTATATGTTTAAAGATATGATACTAATACCCGTTTTCACTAACACTAGACGACCCTTCAATACAAGGAGTAATTAGGTAATAAGGATAACTTAACAGAAGGTTATTAAGGATAATTTAATATTTAATATAAAGCTGATTTAAAGCAGCTGTTGTTTATTATAGTTTTGGTAAACTAAAAATTACAAAAGGCATGTTTATTAACAAGTTCGGCAGTAAAAACTGAGAAGTAAACTAAATAAAAACTCATAAGTTTGCTGAAAGGCTGGAAAAATACTTTATGAGCTTAATTATTGCGCCAAACTGTGTTTGGGAATCGGTTGTGACTAGAGACTAATCTGAGCGGAAAAAATCGGATTCCGTTTTGAAGTAGGTTTAATGTTCCGAAAGCGCCTCATCTAGGCGCAGGATTCAAAATCAGCACTCGCAGCAAAAAACGACTTTGCTCTCTTCTTGCACAAATAACTATTTCCCACCGTTCGATTTTTTTTTATATACCTAGCTGTTTCTGTAACCATAGAGAAATCGAATTTTTTTTTATTTATTTAATACTTCAAGCATATAAATGTACAGAGGCGGACTTAATGCCATAGGTATTTTCTACTAGTCAACCTTTGGGTGATGCAGAAACAAACAGTGGTAGGTGCAATTATGAAAATTGAGGAATAAATATTTTAAATATGAAGATACGCATAAACCTATTAAAACTATGAATATAATATATACCTAATTACATATATACAAGCACAAATAAATATACATACTTAAATACATGAATATACTTACTAAAAATAAATAAGACAAACAATGAGAAAATATTATCGTTGTGATGATACTGCCAGCTTTTTGCGAATGTGCTCACGAGGATAACCGGTTTGTTGTCATCCTGATTTCCTAGAAATTGCTCTCTATTTTCGGGTCGAGTTCCTTCGGGGCACCAACGCAGCACAGACAACGTGCAATATTAGCGATGTTTGATTTGATTTTGGTTATCGCTTCCGTTCGATCTGAACAATGAGCCCCGTGGCCGTGGTCGACCGGAGACGACAGTCAATAACGATGAATTGAAAGCCATAGTGGAAGCAGATTCATCTCAAACCACTTAGGAACTACTAGGAGCCTTCAAACGTAAGTGCTAAATCGATATTGATTAATTTACTTCAAATTGGATAGATAAAAAAGCTCGGAAAGTGGGAACTGTATAATGAATTCACTGAACAACAACAAAAAAATCTCGTCGGCGTCAAAACAGACCGTTTTGACGACGATTTTGTTGTAGACATAACCGTCTGGAAACTCTCCGTTACCCACTATACTCACCAGACCTTGCTCCAACTAATTTCCATTTTTATTCGGAATTTGCATAACTTCTTACAAGGGAAAAATTTTAAATCCAACAAGGCGGTGAAAAACGCCTCTAAAGAGTTCATCGATTCCCGTCGCCAGGATTTTTATAGCAGCGCCATCAATGAACTTCCACTAAAATGGCAAAAGTATATCTTCAGTAATGGCCAGTACTTGGATAAATATAATACAAAATTTTCTTTTAAAAAAAATCTGTAAAACGGCAATTTCATAGGTAAGGACCTCATATTATGTTGGTATTATACAATTAGTCAGAGAAAGAAGTTGTTAATCAAATTGACTACCAGTTTTTCTCTTTACATTCATACCAGCAGCGCCCCGCGGTTTCATCCTTGAGTATCGGTCCCGTGGGAAAATCGGGATAAAACGTATCCTGTGTTAATCCTGATTATAAACTATCTGTATGCCAAATTTCATTCAAATTTGTTCAGTAGTTTTTGCGTGAAAGAGTAACAAACATCCATCCATACTCACAAACTTTCGCGTTTATAATATTACTAGCAGTGTCTCGCGTCTTCACCCGCATAAGTGTCGATCCCGTGGGAATGCCGAGATAATAAGTATTTTAAGTGTTATTCTGATGTATAAGCTATATTACTGTAAAGATTCATCAAAATCCGTTCAGTAGTTTTTGCGTGAAAGTGTAACAAATTTTCGTGTTTATAATACATTAGTAAGATAATAGGATTATCTTCTAATATATAAAATCTAATACCTATATAAAATTCTCGTGTCACAGTGTTAGTTACCATACTCCTCCGAAACGGCCGGACCGATTTTTATGAAATTTTGTGTGCATATCGGGTAGGTCTTAGAATCGGCCAACATCTATTTTTTATACCACTATTATTATTTTTTTTGCAAAGCGACGTTTGAGGGGTCAGCTAGTATTATATTATAGTAGGATTATGCAATTAGTCAGGGAAAGAAAACTACCAGCTTTTCTCTTTATATTCATACCAGCAGCGCCCCATGGTTTCACCCGCATAAGTATCGAACCCGTAGAAATATCGGAATAAAAGTATCCTATGTGTTATTCTGAGCTACAACACTATAAAGTTTTAAAAAAAACTCGTTCAGTAGTGTTTTACGTGAAAGAGTAACAAATATTCATCATCTATCTTAACAGACTTTCGCGATTATGATAATACTAGCTTATTACTAGCTTTTGCCAGCGTCTTTGCCCGCGTGGATGTCGGAAATGATCCCACGGGAACGTACTACCGAGATAACCGAGATAAAAAGTTAAACCAGGTCCATCCAGATATTGTTAATCCAGGTTATAAACTATTTGTATGACAAATTTCATCCAAATCCATTCAGCCGTTTTTGCGTGATTGAGTAACAAACATAAAAACTTTCACATTTATAATATTACTAACAGCGCCCAGACGTTTTACCCGCATTAGTGTCGAACCCGTGGGAATATCGGAATAAAAAGTATTCTATGTGTTATTGTGATATACAATAAGCTACTAGCAGCGTCCCGCGGCTTCACCCGCATAAGTGTCGATCCCGTGGGAATATCGGGATGAAAAGTACCCTATGTGTTATTCTGATGTATAATCTATATTAATCTAAAGTTTTATCAAAATCTGTTCAGTAGTTTTTGAATGATAGAGTAACAAACATCCATTAATCTATCTATCCATCCATCTCATAAACTTTCGCGTTTATAATACTTAGGTATATTAGTATTAAGTAGATAAAATATTGTCCTCATGCAATGGCACGGCGTAAGACACATGGCACTCGGAAAATTAACGTGGGTGTCAATTTGCTTACCAATTAATTTCTCTGACTGTACATTGTTGGTACGTATTCCATAACCAACAATGGCATTTCCCGTCGCACTATTATAATGGCAATGTTAATATTCCCGAAATAGTTTCACAGCAGTACAAACATTATAATGTTCTCCCTATCGTAATAATTGCCCTGGCATAGGTAATGTACAATATTTCCGTTTTTATTGCGTAGACGCGAAGACAAAAGCGTTTTAGTTACGCATTGTGCTGTAGTGTCAAGTTTTTTGAGTACGGGTGTTAGATATAGGTACAGTAAGCAACTAACTAACCACCACACCACTAACCAACTAACTTACTTACTAACTAAACGGCGCCGTTCAACAAGCGGCCTGAATTATACTTACTCCATTAAGGGCTGATTTTTCAAACGACAGATAATTTTTATTCGTGGTATAAAATTGACACCTGGCAGTTTTTGTATGGAAGAATCGTCTAAAATTCAAAATTATTCCTCCGATAAAATTATCTGACGTTGGAAAAAGCAGTCTTTAATGAAACATCTAGGCAAATGACTTGGATCGCTAACATGTAACTACTTGCCTAGCCCAGACCTTTAATTTGGCGATTGATTGATTGGTGATTGATTTAAAACGGTAGTTGTTTTATTGTAGTTTTGTAAAATATGAAAACTCCAAAATGCATATCTATTAACAAGTTCGGCAGTAAAACCTGAGCAGGAAGCTGAATCAAAATGAGTCTTGTCAAATATTTAAATGCGTAAGTAAATATTTAGCAGTAAAATGGCTTAACGGGCCGTTACGTATTGGCAATTAACAAATCGGAATTGAATTGCTTTTAAGAATTCGGTTGATTGAAACTTCTACAGGAATCAGTTACAGTGGTAATCATATTTCCTTTTATTTATAAAAGTTGTTGTTAAAGTGACTTAGTGATTAGCGACTGTTTAACCATACATTTTTGACGTTCAAACTCCTCTTAACTACAAGTACGAGTACCTAACGTTTATAAATAAAGAGGTATAACTTTGTTTAGGTTACAGCACTCTTCTAACACACATATAGATACTACTTATCACATGACATGACACACACATACATAACTCTATACATAATTCAATGTAATTTTTTTTTTTTTTTTTTTATATTTAATTATGTATGTATTTTTTTATATAAAATACATACATAATTAATGTTGATCCGATCGCGGACGACTTCATAAAAATGTAATAGGAATAACTCCCGAATAAAGTCTGTTAGCGTCGCGTCTGTGTGTTTTGCTTTTATCTTCATAACTTTTTATCGGCATTCTAGTTCTATTTAATTCTGTTTCAATGTAGGATACAATATTATAATAAATTTAAAAATAGATTAAATAAATATTTATAGTTAACATGTTATTAAGAAATCTTAAATACAATAGACAATCTAATACGTTCATATATATAATATATAGCCGACCCCGACAAAGTTGGGAAAAGACTAGGCAGATAATGATATATAGGTACATATATATATTATGTACCAGTATATTATCACCTGCCTAGCCTTTTCCCAACTATGTTGGCTTGGGGTCGGCTTCCAGTCTAACCGGATGCAGCTGAAAACCAGTATTTTACATGGAACGACTGCCTATCTGACCTCCACAGCCCATTTACTGGGTAATACGATACCCCTTGGTAAGACTGGTTGTCAGACTTTCGGGTTTCTGACGACCCGTACCGACTGTCAAAGATCCACGGTTGACAGCCGGGATCAACGGCTTAACGTGATTTCCGAGGCACGGAAGAGTCTTGATATGTAAAGATGGTTACCCATCCACGGACCAACCGCGGTAAGCGTAGCTTAACCTGATCGATTGTCCCGCGCGGCAGTTATTACTTAGCCACAAGCCCCTGTACAAGTATTATGTACAAGTATATAAAGGGGAAATAAAAGGAGCATCAAAAAATTAATTCGCATTGCTGCCTGTGGGAAAATTGCTCAAAAGGCTGGCAGAGCATTGCCACGTTAGATGGCTAGGCTGATTCTTTGACCTAAAAATAGGCCAGCTCTCTGGTCACGTGAAGAGTCGACCAACCGCTTGATGTCTCGAAATACTCGATGAACATGTAGGTGCATATTTTATTATTATTTCAAGATCGGTTATAAAAATAATGTAGGTTTAATATGTTTTCATGTATTTCAACAAATTGGTAAAAACGACAGTTCAATAAGGTAAATAGCAGAACTTTTCGTTCCTCAAGAGTACATAACCTTAAATTTAAAAGCAGGTCACGTCCACGCAGACACAACCCTGTCATAAGCCAGAGCTCGTCGCTGACGTAAACACCTATCATAAAATTTGTGTATTTCGGTTATTATGTCATATTTGTTTCATTTAGAGCAGTTGTCTTTGGGGTTATCTACTGTATACGAAAACAGGTATTATTTAGATACTGAGTTGTATTATTTTTACTTGAAAATTGCTTTGTATGTTATCTTAGTTCGAGTATATTTTTATTTCAGTAAGTATTATGGAACCTAACAACGTACATATGTATAACAGAGTTTTTCTGCGTAAGGATGGTTGTGCTAGAAAAAATATTATTGTTAGGAGAACATCTCGAATCGTTAATCCAAGAGACGGGTATTACAGTCCAACCGTCGAGATATTACGTTCCTGACACCTGTCAGTGCGACAATTGTAGTAGTTAATAAAGATTTATTCATAAACGATGATTAAAGTTAGATAAGTGACATTTAAATGTCCTAAATGTATAGTTAAACAGTCGCTAATCACTACTTAACTATAAACAATATTTATGAATAAAGAGGTAAATTCGCAAAACACGTACCTATTCGTTTGTATAAAACTGGCAGGTGTCTAGAATGCATTCTCTCTTCGGCCGCACTGTATTGTAGGTAAATGAATATATATTACACAGCTTTGGCTTAAAACTGCTTCAATTTTGTTAGTAGCTAAGCACCTACCTACAACCAAAATCATACGAACGATTTCACAAAGATTGAACGAATTTTTTAAAAATTTCCATATATTTTTTTTGACGTCTTAATTATTGTAGTCTGTTAGTACAGAATTACAACAGCATAGTCTCCGTAATTACTTTCATGGGCCTCCCCCAAGCACCTCCATTTCGAGCGGTTCTGTGCTTCCCGCGTCACAAGATCATCGGTCCAACTTGTGGGAGGCCTTCCAACGCTACGTCTTTCAGTACGCTGTCGCCACTCCAGAACCTTTCGGCTCCATCCAATTACTACATACTTCATAAAACATGAACGTATTATCCTCATCATTACCTTCCTAAAATTCTGTTTTTCCTCAACGAGTCCCATGCAAATAAGGCAAGTAAACGCAAATGTTACCATCGCCTTCAGAAACATGTCTATCGTAAAATTGGGTCTCTAAAACTGTCATGTCGGAATGTACAATTAAGGTATTCCGGGAACGATGTAATGGAGTTCCATTACTTCACATCGTACAGTCACGTGCAAAAACACGTCACATCGATGCTGATGCCTTGATCAAAATCGATGACGATTGTCGAATAACTATCGATCAATGATCCATGACATAGTATCTTAAGCTGCGGTCCCACGGCCCGTTAACAGACCGCAACGCAAGCAGATGAAACGAGCCCATGCCGCAACAGCCGCCCTTGCGCCGCATCTTAGAAATGACCGACTCCCGATGGGTCGGACAGGCGACAACAGGCCGCCGCGCCGGAGACCTTATCGAATGCGACAGTTTCCACAGGCTGTCGAGCTGGCTTGGCGTGATCTGGCCATCATACTGCAAATTACATCAGAGGGGCAATTCTCGTCATTTTAAGAACGTTCACAGTTTGATCTCAGTCTCAATCTGTCAAAATACCTCTAATTTGCCTACATTTTGACATTTCTTTGTCGCCGAAATGAGACTGCGACTAGATTTTGAACGTTTTAAATTACGAGACAATATTGACCTTCAGATTTCAACATTTCTTTCATATTATACCTACACGAGAAAATCGTCTCTGAATCGTATTTCTTTTTGCACGTGACTGTACTGGTGAGCTGTATTGTCAGTTCGACGTGTCATGGGATTTTCCCCGTGTCACCGATACTGAGTTAACCCTAGGAAAATGAACGTAGAGGTATGGAAGCGACTAACAAATTAATATTCTTTTTTTTTTCTAAATTTTTGAGTTTTCAGATTGCTGTAGTCTAGAATTCCTGACTCTTCTAGTTACATATACAGGGACAGCGAGGGGGGGAGGGGGTACTTGGTATAATTTCGTATCCAGTAGTTAGTATGTAGGTAATTACTTTGTATAAATTATTTTATCACCACAGCTCTCCCAACGGTGGAGGAAAACGACGTGAGGAAACCGACATGTCCTAGAACCAAAAATTCGAAGACTACTGATTACGCGTAGATAATTATATTATCTGTGTTACGGCCCAGTCCCCCTCAGGGCGCGTTCCCACTATGTCGTGACGACGGATTGTCGTGTCGTCGTGGCTTGTGTATTTAAATGGACGGACGACAGTTAATCATGCCGTTTATTTATTTATTTATATTTATATATACTCTATTGTACACCACAAAAATACAACAAGTAAAGATACATCAAACACTACAAAATATACAATGGGCGGCCTTATCCTTCTATATGTGAACACCTCCATTTAAATACACAAGCCACGAGGCTTTAAACGACACGATAATCTGTCGTCACGACATGGTGGGAACGCGCCCTTACAGATAGGAGGCATGTGTTCAACAGTGGGAACATTATAGACCATGTTTATGTGTGCTATGAAGTATTTAATTATATTGTAATTTTCCCACGACAGGCCTGATTTTTAAAGACAGAAAATGATCATCATAAAATTCTATGATCGATAGGAAAACTTAATTAAATCACAAAATAGTAGTGTAAGTACTAGATAATTTCTTAATGACTCTTTAAAAGTATCTTTAAAACGTTAACACAATTAAATTTCTGTGAATGTCAAATATAAACTGCTTTAAATTATACTATTATTTTAATATTTAGAGACTATTACCTAGTCTAACACAACCATCTTAAACCACACAATAGGACGTTTAGACACTTTACAAAATGACTTAATAAGTATTTATTTATAATATTTATTCAATGCTTCACTTTTGCAACTTTCAAAACTTTAGACAAAATTGTAGAAATTTTTTGTAGAATTATTTATGTCTTCTTAGTAACATATATTCAAATGAAAAAGGATTCCAAATTTGTAGGCCTGCGAAATTCGAATTTCTTACGTTTTTTTGCAATTTGCAGACCAGTGTCAGATTGTATGTTGAACAAAATATGATTTGCGAGCGTAACAAGTACATAAGTATTTACAGAATTATAATCATTGAAATCATCAAACAACCCTTTAATTTCATAAAATTCTATTGATTCATATTTCATGAAATAGTAACTGTAAAAGTACTTTGTTCAACATATCTGACACTGACGTGCGAATTGCAAAAAACATAAGAAAATTTGAATGTCGTGGGCTACCTTGTCGCTTGTCCCTTAAGGAATCCTTATGAATAAGAAACCTTTTTTGATTTGAATATATTACTTAGAAATCTTAGAATACATAAATCTAAAATTTGAATCTGAATTTTGCGGACTACCTTAGCGGATCATTAACCTTTCTACATTATTTTACTTCAGAATTCAGTAGGTAGTAAGAACCTATCAATAAGGTACTTTAAAACAAATTCTCAAAGACGTCCTGTGATCCCTTTGAGCCCTGTTATAAAATACGGGCTTAGTTTCTCTTATTTAAACACGCTTGATTTATGTTCCAGGAATATTTTGAACTCTTAACAATGTTTGCAAGTTCTCAATCTTGGGACTCAAATTCCTAATTTTGTTACATTAATTTTATACTTTATGAATATAATACTAACAGAGATTAAAGTGACAAACAAGCATGCAACGTTCAAGATATAATTATCCTAGACCTACTGCACAACAAACTTTAAATTACAATCCGACTATTTTGAAGGAAATTCCTAATCCATTGCTTCATAGGTTTGGAAAATTGGTCCGCTCAACACGTAAATAACACAATAAACATGGCTGAACAGTCATGATGAAAGGCATTGCTATCGGATACCATTGTGTATGTGTTACACAATTTCCCTTTAAATGGGATCATAACAAGATTTTCCGGCTTAACGACTGACATTCGATTAGGACCGACTGGCAAGGGTCTCATTGTGTCAGAAATGTACACCCATCAACGGACTGACCACGAGAGGGAATGCTTTTAACTCACAAATGACAAAATAACGTACAAAAACGTTACGTTATGTTTTCGTTACAAAAAATAGGTATTTAACGCTAAATGTATTGAATACATTTGTGGCGCAAGAAAGCCATAGTCTGCTTTAGGTGTGTTAGTTGAACCTACGCTTTCAAAAACTAATAGTACTTGTGTCTCTAAACAATTCTTATATTATTTTTATCTCACGAAGGGACGCACGCTTTACTTGTGGTAACTAAGTGTACAAACACGCTGTGAATGTGCACATATATGTATATATACAAATACACTACACACACACTACATGCTGGAATAATGGGTGTAAGCACAATGCATTACATACAATAGGTGCACTTGGATCGTGATGGGGCAAAATTTTTGTACTATCCTTCACTATAAAGCTGTAGCGGTATCTACAACGCTAAATGCAAACTACGCGTCATACTGACGTCTTTTTAAATCTTGCATCTCGCAAGCAGAGTGTACAGCGCAACTAGTATATATAGAACGTGCAACGGCCCGATATGAATCATCGGGCAGTTGCCCGCTAGGCACAACACCCATCTGGTCGGAGGATCCTTCCTTTTCTATGGAGGATGAGTAAACTTTACACCTTGTTGCTCACACGTCTATAAAGTGATTCTATTGTCCGTTTCAATGATACTGAGTTTTATGACATAAATAATAAAGTTTTTGGCCTTTTTGCATGATTGTAGGTACAGAGGTCAAATTTCGATATTAAAAACTGAAACCGTACCTAAAAAGTTACCGTAAAAGCTACCTTAAAAAATTCCTAATCGGTCCTAAAACCTAAAAGGTCCACTGAAAAAGTAAAAAAAAAAGTTACCTTTTTTATTTATTCATCTATAACCCCGCGTTTACACTCATATCTATACAAGTTGCGATACTAACTTGTTTTCAGTAAGTCATGAATTATGAAAAAAAAAATCATGAAATAATGTGTACTGACGTTGTTTCAGACATGTCTTGTTAACTATATTTTTATTGGCTTTTTTGACATGTTTGACAATTTTTTTGTAACTACAATTAGTCTTTATAACATGTTAACGGTGTAAACAAAAACAGTATCTTGGTCTAAAAGCGGGATAAAGTACTGTAGATGTTTTATTCATCAGTAAAATATTACTCTCAAAACAGTTCTTGTGTCAAAATTTCATAAATTACAACCTCTTTCAAACGAACCCTGCAGGAAAAGAAACAAAGGTAACTAACTGACTCTTTTATGAACAATGAATGACCCCCTGAAACTAAATATGGAAACGTAAAACCAACTAAGTACTTACTCGAAAATTGTATGAATGTTTCCTATTTATAATTGAAACTTTGGAAAGAAAGACCCTTCAAGACTACACAAATTCAACAGATTTGTGGTAAGATATAAAACTGAGGTAGATCAAGATATATAACGTGTAAAACTGGTTCATAAATTGTAGGCTGAGAAAATGCTACTTGGTTGGGATCCCCAGTAACTACAATTATCTATATTCAATTGCGTGAGCCCCTTCTCACACGTTGTTGGCTGGCAGATTGGCGGCACCGGGTACCCGGGTAAACCAAGTGAATTGTGCGGATACATGTGAAGCTTTTACAATTATTATCCATCAATTAGTATCCACTTCGCCATCAGGTTTAGTATCAGGTAGCCAGGGAATGTGAAAAAGTAGAAAACATAGTTGCGTCACTAAACACTAAACAGTTTTTTTTTCTAAGTACCTACCTACTCTACTAAACTGTTCTAGTTATTTACTCCACAAAAAAAACGAGCAGCCGGTACTAATGTACATTATTTTATAAAAGGTCAATTTGAGACCGTCACAAAAAATCTGAACTAGAAAGAACATAGTACATAATTCTAAATTATTGTGACAGACTGTTGTTTAGTACACTCTTTTGTAAGTTGTGGTCACTATAAATATACACTGCTCAAAACAAAAGAACATTCATCGCAGTTGTGTGGACGTCGTCACCCATCTTTTTGTTTTTTTCCAGCCTTTATTTCAACCACAATAAGACCTCGTATACATTCTCAACTCAAAGTGGCCTCACTGGCCACTAACATAAATATGAAAAGTTTCTAAAAAAGAAAATGCTAACTTTTTTTTAGAAACATGAGGTCTGCTTGTTATGAGGGCCACATAAAGTCTTAGTACGCATTTTATGTATGCGAAGGACTTTTTGCGGAATAAAGTTTCTCTTTGAGAAACTTTATTCATTAGAAAAAATTGTCTCCGTCATAGAAAATCTATGAGCTCAGTTTTCAATGCCCGTCGTGTGGCGCGTTTTAGTGTGTGATCCGCCTTAGGTATATGGCTTTGAATATAAGTTTTTCATGCTATTTTCCTACAGTTCATTTGCTTTCTGTCTTTCCGAGTGTATTTGCATTGCATTCAAGTGAAATTGAACAGTCGGGACTGCGGTGATTGTTATTTGTTTAGAACAATTTTGTTGACAGTAGACACCGCCTCGTTCGAGCTTGTTAACTCAAATATTGTACTTTCTATGCTCTCACTCAGATTTAACATAATATTACTAATATTTTGAACAGTGTTATAAATTAATGCGTTTCGTTTATTTTGGCAAAATCAAATGTTAACACAACACCATCACCAATTATCATGTAACTAGATATGGGAATACGAATGGTGTGTTTAAAACTATGAAGATAAATACCTAATTGTGCAAAAAAACAGTTTATTAGGCCCCGAAGTAGAAAATATAACCGTAATGCACAGTTTTATCTACACATTATGAAACTTTTTCCACTCAGACAAACTCAGTGCCAATGATCCATACTACAAATAAATAAACTACGAAATATGATGTTATTATCAGCTGTTTATCAGAAGAAATATTACTCCTATGGGACTTTATTCTGCTTCCCTGGAGAACGATAAAATATTAGGGAACTGACAGTGAACTTGGCGACTCTATATAACCCCGTGAACTGACAGTGAACTACACGACCCGTGTTTACACCAAACTATAAAACATGTTTTCTATATGTTGTGTCTACTGCTTTCGTTTATCGTTTACATCTAAAACAAGTTGTAAATACTAGTTGTATCCGTAGGACATAATGCAAGTTTTATTAACACAGTAGCTGTTCCCGTGACTTCGTTCGCGTGTATTTCGGAAAATAATAATGTATCTCTTCATTAATTATTTTTCTTTCTTTAGACAACTAAAATAAAGCATTAGTTACTCCTAATAACATCAGCTATCAGCCGTGAAAATCCCGTCTCGGAAATTAGCCGGAACAAACAGACAGACAAAAATTGTTTTTTTGTTATATACATATACTTTCATTATGCATTTAGTAAAAAGCTGTTATTTTGACATTTCAAATAGAAACTTAAATTTTATTTATTTTAATTTTATATGTATAGATGTTTTGATGCATTTCACACGACACGTTTTTGACAAGTCTTGTTGCAAACAAGTATCACTACTTGCATATAACGCGGGAGTAATAGGTAAAAGGAAATGATACAGCTGAACAGATAGTTGAAGAAGGGTCTCTTACAGCCCCACATTATTTTTCAGTACATTAGCTTTGTGACACTCGATTTTTTCAAAAGCTTCCCTAATAGAAACTACTTTAGTCTTCAGTAGAATATTACGGATGCTGTACAGTCGCTAAGTTTTTCTCGAACTTGGAATCTGAGATACTTTATTCTCATTTAAACTTTGTAACCCACAAAGACTTGCCCTGTGTTCTGTTTGGTTTTCTTTTGCTTTTACGACTTGAAAAACTGTTGAACTGAAAAAAATTGCACGGCCTTGAATTTGTGAGAATATTTATGTTTGGAACTTTGAACATACCTAGTGGATACTTATATAGCATTTTAGGGCAAAGTAATAAAAATGAACAAATTAAGAAAGTATAGTACTGAAGAAAAATAACAAAAACAACTTCAGGTCTCGACTACTAAAATCTGAAATCTAGTTCAAAAGTTCAATGTTCGTCTTCAGTATACATCATAAAATGTACTTTAATATCAATAGCAAAGGAAATTGCGATAATACGGTTGATCAACGGAGCAATTGCGTACCTAACACATTATCCATCGGAATCGGATTCATTTTGACAGTTCAACAATACTCATTGCGTTATTTATGTGTTGAGCAGACAAATTTTTCGAACTTATGAAGCAATGGATTAGCAATTTGCTTCAAAATGATTCATATTTCGATTGATAGCGTGTTACTCAATTAGGGTACAATTCTGTATACTAATTTTCCTTTATTGGTACAAAAATGTATCTAATCTATTTCATAAACCCAGATGGTTGCAGAAACATGTGTATTTCAAGTGTATATACACTTGAAATACACATGTTTCTGCAAATTGTGCCAAGTGATGGATTAGGTACTTAGGTAGGTGCATATATTTCTATGCGTACACAGGTATGTACTGGTAAATATTCTTGTAATTACTACTTACATTCATCAAATTGTCGTTAGTACTTACGTGGTCTCTTTTTAACACTGTTTTTCCAGGAGCCATTGGAAAAACCGTGTTAAAAAAACGAATCCATCAGGTCTGCTCGATGGACTGATGATTACTTACAGTGATTGAGTTGTTATTACAGAACAAAATATTTCCTTGCGTACATAGCTATTCATAAATCTTCTAATTACTACTTCATTCATCATTATTGTTAAATATTTCTGTACTACCCATTGTATGTATTTGTGAACTTAGCTCATTTTTGCTTGATTTTGCAACTTGCAATCAATTCTACTAACCCGTGTCATCATCGTTTCAGCTGAAAGACGTCCACTGTTGGTCATATGCCTCCCCCAAGCACCTCCACTTCGACCTGCTCTGTGCTTCTCGCATCCAACGTGTTCCTGCGGCCATCATAAGGTCATCGGTCCACCTTGTGGGAGGCCTTGCAACGCTAAGTCTTCCGGTACGCGATCGCCACTCCAGAACCCTTCGGCCCCATCGGCCATCTGTTCTACGAGCAATGTGCGCCCTACCCACTGCCACTTAAGTTTGGCAATTCTTCGGGCTATGTCGGTTACCTTGGTTCTCCTGCGGATCTCTTCATTTCTGATTTTATCACGCAGGGAAACTGAAACAAAGCCCTCTCCATTGCCGTTTGGATGACTTTCAGCCTTCTAATAAGGCTCATTGTGAGCAACCACGTTTCGGAGCCACATATCATCACTGGCAACACGCACTGGTCAAAGACTTTGGTCTTGAGACAACGGTATCTTATAGTATCAGAGTATTTATTATAATTAAAATTACAGATAATAAATAAATATAATAATAATAATAATAAAATGTATTAAAAAGAAGTAAAGTCTAACGCCTATAAATGTCCGCTACACCGCTGCACGCCGCTATGTCGCTGGTGCGTTATGTGCGCTAATATGGCCTTTAATAATTGAGTTCTCTGCTAGTGCCGTGCACTTCTGTAAGCGACGAAGTCATAATACCTAAAACTGTATTTGATTTTTTTGTGTATGTTTTAGTGAGTAGGTAATCCATTGAAGTACAGCGGCCAGCACATCAAGCTACCCTAATCTGTCAAATTTCTTTAATAGATTTTCTTCTTTACTACAAAAGAATAAGGTTCATATTCAATTGGGAAAATTTGACAGATTGGAGTAGCTTAAACTGCTGGCCTCTGTACCATATCAATAAATAAATAAATGATTGTCATAAATCCTTATAAACCCTGTTTCACGTGGTCCAATGGCTGCTATCGACGGTTGAGAATGAAGCTATGGGTAGTCAACAAGCCTCTTTTTTTTGTCCGTAGGGAAAACTTTATGTAGGGTATACATACCGCCTGAGGAAAACGTCAGGTTATGTCGGACTCCTACCAACTAAAACCACACTGTTCATAAGTCAGGGGCCCAGGGGATATCTACTAGTACATTCGCCGCACCCCCGACTGGTATCAGCCCGCCACGCCTAGCGAGTCCCATCGCCAAGTGCGGCTGATACCCGGCCGCACGAGTATTCCACAGAAATTTAATTAGAAACTAGACGATTAATAAAAGTTCTTAAATGTTCGTCCTATATTAAGAATTACCCATTCAACACTATCTTCCTCAACATTTTCCAAGAAATCGGGTCAAGTTGTCTCGATTTAGTTGAAAACATAGACAGTACTTAACCAGAGAATTATTCATGCAACGTTTATTCCATTATTTAACATTCTACGTTTGCTTCCCATATTTTCTGGTTTTATTTTCTTTGATGTTGTTCTTTTTTAACCAACTTCTCAAAAAGGAGGAGGTTCTCAATTCAGATGTTAATGTTTTTTTTATATATTCTGTTCGGGAATAACTCCTTCATATATAGACGGATTTGCAAAATTCTTTTTTTTTTTCGAAAGATGTGTATTTCAAAATGGTTCCATTAAATTTTTTTAAAGTTCTGATGGTGGGTTTCGGAGACAGGCAATGGAATTCTTCAATAAATGCCAACTAATCATCCGCGATTGCTGCTATCACATATGTATGCATTGTTTACGCAATCACACAACATAAAATCACGCCAGTACGTACCCTCTAAAGGACTACGCAGATGTGTTCAATAATAGGAATTTTTTCCACTTAGTTTATATTGATGATGTTTTAATAGCTTCCTGTCACTGATAATCACAACAAAAAAAAAACACTACACAGTGAAAAATAACTTTAATTTCGGAAGTCGGTGTCAAAAACGAAAATGCGGAACCAACGACACCGACTTCCGAGATTAAAGTTATTTTTCACTGTGTAGTGTTTTTTTTTTGTTGTGATTATCAGTGACAGGAAGCTATTAAAACATCCTACTAATATTATAAATGCGAAAGTTTGTATGTATGGATGTATGGATGTTTGTTACTCTTTCACGCGAAAACTACTGAACGGATTTTGATGAAACTTTACAGTAATATAGCTTATACATCAGAATAACACATAGGATACTTTTTATCCCGATATTCCCACGGGATCAAAACTTACGCGGGTGAAACCGCGGGGCGCAGCTAGTCATCAATATAAACTAAGTGGAAAAAAATCCTATTATTGACGCAACAATTTGCTTACCGATAAGGATGATTTCCACCAAACGGATTGCATCGCATCGGATCGGAAAGGATACAAACGGATGCAGTGACAGCCGATCGCGTCCGGCAGGATGTCGACGCATATGATCGTCTCCGTCCGTACCGTCGCTTGGCGAACGTATCCGTTTCTGCGCCTAGTCAAATAGTTTCATTTCTATCGTGTTGATATGTTCTAATTTTTGAAAATGGTTGATGTTGACGTAATATTCTTGGCTATTGCATTAGAAGAAGAAGAAAATAATAAAAATAAATCCCACCGCCGGTATATCTACGTTGACATCGTGGTGGGGCTTGCGTCGTGTTGGAAGAGTTTACTTTGCCGGAACAGGTCTAAGGTGAGGAGCCAGACCAAAAGAAATACAGAAAACCACAGGGCAGCATGTGGTGAGCTGTTGGGCAGTAGCGACCCCATGGACCCTATCTCCCGGGAAAAGTCTTGTTCCTCAACTCTGGCTTGCCTTTAAGTATTGGCTGACTGGAGTGAACAACGACGAGGAACAGAGCTCCCACCTCCTTCTTGCCTTTATTGGCCGGCTTGAGTGGAGATTCGCTAGAGCGAACGTGCTCGGAGGAAGTAGTCCAGTAAGATGCTGGTAGGAATCCTGACCGTACTTCCGGGATTGTACTGATAGCTATGGAAAACCTCTCCACTCCTCATAAGCACCTCAGGACATGTTATTTATGAATATTATATTATCATTGGTCAAGCAGGGTACATAGTCCTTCCATAATTCAAGGTTACCGATCCACTAAAGCCAACCTAAACCCATAGCCCAATATATTTTGTTCCCTTGTTCTGCAATAGTCCTGCTTCAACCGGGGGTTGTCCTTGGGATAATAGTCGGCTGATGCCTCCTTATCATTTAAAGTTGTGACCCCCGGTACGCCTTCCAAAGGTCCGGGTCCCCAGGGTCCCGAGATATGCAAAATACATAAGAAATAATAATTATAACGTTTATTTGGACTCAATATATTTTAATGTAGACTAAAACTATATTATGAACTCCTGAATTCCAAACTAGGTAAAAACCTGTATCTTAGAAATCAGTGCTCTTCTGTGGTGGAGTAACTAGAAACACGTCTGTTCTCGGTGCTAGTTCGAACGGAAGAGCCAATCATAAAACACAAAAGAGGAAAAGAAAAATTTTGATTGATGATTTATGGCAAAAATCTGATACGACGACAAGCAAACGAAGCCGATCGCGCGTCGCAGCATACGATCGCGTGTCGTGGAAGACGCCCGTCACGCTGCTGTGCGCGCCTTGGTAATATAGACTTTAAATAATGTGTACATGATTTAATATCGTTTAAAGATTGTAAAATACGTTCCGATCCGATACAATGCGAGCCGTTTGGTGGAAATCATCACCCGGAACAGGAAGCTTAAGTTATAATGGTCGACATTAGGACTCGCCACCAGGAACTATTTTAATAACCGCATAAACTTGAAGGGTCAGAGGCGAGCCTGCATTGTAATATTAAGTCCTTGGAAAGCCGTTATTACATAACTTTCATTGTCTAACTTATATTATTAATGTAGTAATAAGTTTATTAACTGCCAATGCTGCACGTAAGGGCTGGGTCTTATTTCTAAATCAGACAGAGCTTGTTTGAAGTTAACACTCGTGGTTAAACAAATAGGAGACGTCCGAAAGCACGTTGGACTCTTGCGTTGACTACATCGTCTACAGATTTGCGGTAAAACACCCAGGTGTTTTCAATGTCTCTCGTCCAGACGAGAGACATTGAAAATCGATCATAATTAAAGTTTAGAATGCTGGCCAAGGTCAAGTCAGAAAGCTCGTTGAACTGAATACTCGTACTCGCAGAAAATCTCTTGCTGAGGGATGCAAAAAAAATGTGAAAAAATCGAAAACGAAAGTTCTTCGAAAGAATTTCCTATTGCTGGTTATACCTACCAGCAATAGGAAATTCCAGGATTAAATGTAAGATACGTTAAGTTAGTTACAGCATAAGCACCCGTTATCTGTTACAACTTATATAGAGTGAGCAGGATAGTCACAATTTATTTGTTCAATGAGCAGCCACATGTTAAGCGAGGGAAATAATTCATTTGACTAAATATATTAACTAAATCCTATATTATCTTTACCACAAATCCTAGGAATCCTCTATAGGCAGAATCGCTAAATGGACCTAAGTGAATAATAAATTACATCTATTAGGCTTATCTGCATCGAAAATAAGGAAACCTAGAGCCAAAATGAATATTACTGATGCTGATGATAATGTTCTGGTTTAAATGCCAAATAAAAATAATTCAGAAATGATTATGGACATAGAGTAGGTGATTGTTATCACTTTGGCTATCGTTTGATCATATCAGACCCAAAAAACAGTTTCTTTATGCTGTTTATACTAACGCCTGCTTGTAGGACAAATCACTTAATGCGTTTAGCGCTAAACATATAACTCATTATGTCACTGTCAACTTTAAATGATTGACAGAAACAAAACAATGTTTTGAATCCAACTAGCATTACACAGCATTACACAGAGAATTCGTTCCTAACACCTATTAATGCGACAATTCTAGTATAGCTAATAAAGATCAAATTCGCAAAATATGTATTCGTTTATATTAAACCAACAGGTGTCAAGAACGCATTTTCTCGTCGGCTGAACTGTAACGTATTTACTGATTTATGGTGCAAGAAGGTTATTACCTAACTTAACAAAGCGATATGAAAATACTTAACAATTGAATACAAACCATAAACAACTAGGTACCTATATTCTGGGACATGCTTCAGAATAAACTGAATAATAATTGGCATTTTCCTTTCAAGATAATCCCTTAGAAGAATTATTGTTAAAAACAAATTAACAGGACTCCCAGTTTCAATATTGACAAGATTTCAACCAAGAAGAAAGTTAGAGAATCGAGAGTTAGTAATAAAATCGGGTCTATAATAAATTGTTTTAATGTGAAACTAACGAGGACTCGGATATTAATTCGTTTTTATTGTAGCAGTTGGATGAACAAAATGTAGGTATACGATATTATTATACAAAATGACTGACGAACTTCGTGACGTTTCGTTTTCTTCATTAGAACTTTTTATTTTTAAATCTATAAAAGAACCGATGTTTTTTTTTTTTTTGATAACCGTGAAAACAATTCTCCGCTACGGGTCTAGAATCACGTGCAGAATTAATGATTTCAATTTGCGCGTCAGTCCTTGTGTATATGCGAATTTGATTATTTTATGGTAGGTGTCGTCGATATCCTGCTTCACAAGTTAGAAGAAACGATTAGACCCAGCTTAAAAAAATCAAAGATATAAAAACGGGGGCTTAAAATGGAAAATGGCAGAAGATAAAGTAATTAACTACCAACATTAAATGTCCGATTAATTAAACCACAAATTTAGTCATTCTTCGACAGATGTATGAAATAGCTAGAACTCGTAGTAAGGTGTCAATTCAATTAACAATTAATCTCCCTGACAGTGTACAATGAATCCTCTCCGTGCGGAAACCCCGACTGAAGCGTATCATCTAATCAGCGTTTTAATACTAGAATTCAACGTAAACAAGCACTAATTATATCGTGGGTCAGTTCCACCCAAAGATTAAAATTGTAAGCTAGGCCCTCAACTTAGTTGGGTCGCAAGAAAAAGGGTCTATACTGACAAGAGTAAGCTCGCACATCCCGCGTGTAACGATTGATACAATTTTCAGAATGTGCAGGCAATACTATACAAATTTCATTTTAAACGAAACAGATACGCCTTCTTTTGACGCAAACGGAATCTTACGGTATAAATCATTGATTCCACATAGCTAAGACATAGCAAGTGAGTACTTGCACCCGAGATAAGTTGAAGAGCGATGAGCCCCGTGACTGTAATTTTAACGAAGCACATGACTGGAACTCTGTAATGCTTGGTGGCATTAAACAAGTAAGGTGGTCTCATTTCTAAGTTGTGGGAGCTCTCGAACGAATACATCAATCGCTTTTCAGATGAAAAAAAAAAAACAAATAAATAATACTTTATTTATTTGTTTGTTTTTTTTATTTGTTTGCCAAAATTTGGTGAAAAGCTACTTTATTAGATATTCCACTATCAGAGTCGCAAATATTCTGCTTTTGTGTTCAAAATTGACCACGGCATCTCTCTTTATCCACGCAGAAATAAGACAGGACATGTCGAATGTCAACATTTATTGGAACTTATTGTTTCGGAAATATTCCTCTCAAGTTTCTATTATGTTTTTTGCTGCATGATTTATAGATTCATATTTTTGGAACCACGTACTTTGTAAGCCTAACTTATCGGTTTTATGAAATAACACTATTGCGATCGCCACTCGGCTTGTGGTCTGTTAAGACCGATTCCTATACTCATAGGTAAAGAACAAATCTCAAAATCACCTTTTCCCAAAATGACTAACTTTCTAAATGTCTTTGTTTATGAATGTCGGATATAAAACTGTCATATTGGTGTACAGTCAGTAACTCGCAGTAACAGCAGCACCTGTCCTGAAGCCTCATCACTCATCAAGGATTCTTCCTTGGCGAGTTAGAGTAATCGCATCTCTCTAGATGCGATTACTCTAACTAACTAGTCAGACAAAAATAATTTAGGGGTCCTACGTGGGTCAACAAAATTGCTGTTCTCCACAATAGTGAAAGTTTTGTTTATTTACAAATCCTCTGTGATCAAAATAGGATTAGTTCATCGTAATAATTTGTTGGGTCGTTTACCAATCCATTTAGGAACTTAAGATAAAATTACTGAAGCTAATGCAATATTCACGGTCTTATACTTAAATGGTGCGGTTTTGCCACATTTTAACATGTAGTTGATATAAAAGAACCGTAAAATTTTGCATCAAATGAGTTGCTAAAAAGTTGTAGGTATAATATATTCAAATTGGTCACCCTACAAATGAAACAACTCGTATAATGCTATCATTTAGCTTAACTTATCAATTAACACTACCCAGTTTTCCTCGGGGTGTCGTTCGTAGAGGCTGAGATAATGTCACTGGGATAGTAACAGCATCCGTCATCATAAAGTTACTTAGGTACCTCATCATTTTTTGGCTATCATTGAGAAGTACTGTCAAGATTTTTTTCTAAATAAAACAGAGTACCTACTTATGGTTCTTTAAATCAATTGTAACTATATATAAAATCCAAAAAATTACATAATTTCGGGATTTTAGAGGAGGTATTATCCACTCTATGTTACTTACCTCTAAGTTTAGTTAAATATAGTCTACCTATTCCGATCTCTGATCATAAGGTAAATTAAAGACCGAGTAAAACAAAAGACAAGCTAATTAAATTAATAGTAAACTCAAATATAAAATAAAGAACGTGACAAATGAATAATTACATTTTATTTCAGTTTTGTTTACCGGATAAAATTAAGCTTTGGTTTTTATTGGACAATACTTACAGTTCTGTTGTTTATTTGGCAAATTAGGTCACTGTTTGTCTCATTTCCTGTTATTATAAGATACTATTAATACTTTGTCAAATTACATCGGCGAGAAGTTAGTGAACTTTACGCAATAGAATAGAATAGAATCTTTATTATGTACACCATATAAATAACAGACATAAATATAGAAATTAGAATTCGCAATTTATGTAGGAAAAAAGGGTAACCTTTGATCTTTCTATTCAGTGAAACAAGCAACAACAATGGTGAGTAACATAAAAACATAATCTCTGCTCAACTGGGACAAAGGAGAAAAATAAAGCCTGTCATAAATCCTCCGACATACCATTTGGCTTGAACAAGATCAGATAATACTTTTATTGGTTTTTTTTTTATATATAATATCATTCGTTTGTTTGCACAAAACAGAATGCTCAAAATTCATCACGATTTTGTAATGAACTTTAGAGTGGTTGAAATATTTAAAACGAGTTTGTATAATTATTCTCTTGGGTACGTCTATAAACTCAAATATAAAATAAAGAACGTGACAAATTAATCGTTACATTTTATTTCAGTTCTGTTTAGCGGATAAAATTTAGGTTTGCTTTTTATTGGACAATAGAGTTCTGAAAATAAAGAACGTGACAAAATGAATCATTACATTTTATTTCAGTTTTGTATATCGGATAAAATTAAGCGTTGGTTTTTATTGGACAATACAGTTCTGTCGTTTATTTGACAAATTAGGTCACTGTTTGTCTCATTCCCTGTTGTTATAACATACGATTAATACTTTGTCAAATGATATCGGCGAAAGGTTAGTGAACTTTACGCAATCTATATAGGAAAAAAAGGGTAGCTTTTGATTTTTCTATTCAGTGAACCAAGCACCAACAATGGTGGGTAACTTAAAGATAAAAACATAATCTCTGCTCAACTGGGTCAAAGGAGAAAAATAAAGCCTGTCATATAATTATCCTCCGACATACCTTTTGGCTTGAACAAGATCAGATAATTCTTTTTCTTTCAACTAAGTAGTAATGTTATCATTAATCACTACAAAACTGATCACAAAGAACGTATTTTTTGCTTGGAACCAAAACAGTGCAGAAATGTTTTATGAAATCTCATGGTTGCAGTTTTTCATTAATGCACTGTTTTCTATTTTTATTTATAAGTATATACATTAACCGTGGAGGTGAACTTAGCACAGCAACGAAAGTTGTATATGGTCCCGATTTTGTTGTTCACAAACTAAACAAAATTTAAGTTCAGTGCATCTTTTTCTTTCTATTTCAATATGAAAAGGACAGAAGATAAATATTAGTTTAGTCCTGTCAAATTAGTCATCGCCTGACGTAAATTGACGTATTTTTAATACCTAGCCAATTTTTTAATCACGTCTAATCTTGTCTATGGATTATCTAATTTGACAGGACTAAACTAATATTTTTATTTTTATTTATTTAAGAAACTTACCAGCATGGAGTTCTGACCAAGAGAGAACTTAGACCAAATTAACAGCGGGTCCCAAACTAGGCACAGCCTGTATCTTGGTGACCCAAAACCATAATTAGTTATTAATTGAGTCAGTTCAGCTAGCGCAAGATTGGCGTTGATGATTACATGATAGTTAACTCTTAAAAATTTGCAATTTAAAAATTTAATTTTATAATTAAAAATTAACTATTAACAAAAATGTGAGTGAAAAGAAGCTAACTAGAATAGACATACAAAAACAGTTGAGGTGAGTGAATGTGGAGTGTAATGTGTGTGTAGTTGTGTATGTTATCAGAGAGTGTGGTGGGTATTAACTTGAGCAGCAGAGTAAACTTTCTGTTTCGTCATAGGTCCGGCCCAGCAACCATTCTTTAAGTTTAGTTTTGGCTTCAGAGTATATTTTCGTCACAGTAAAAGTTTTGCTAATAGTGTTGAACATTCTTATGGGTAAAAACGACGAAAACCGGCTCGCGAAGAGGGTTTTTGTTTTTGGAAGTGGAATACGTTCGGGCATTTTCCTTCCCCTCTTGCTGCTGCAAGAGCGATTACTGTTGCGTTTCAATAGATGTAGTAGTGCCCCTAAGATGAACAGTTGCCGCACGCGCAAAACCCCAGATTCCTTATAGAGTTCGTCTGTTATCTTCTGTGCTTTTCATAATTAAATAGAAAGAAAAAGATACACTGACTTTAAATTTCATTTAATTTGTGAACAACAGAATCGGGGCCAGTGTCTCTCATTAAGTTTAATATAAAATGTATGCATTAGATCAAAAAGATATTGGCTGAACATAAAAATCGGCTGAATAAAACCGACATAGTGAAAAACAAAAAAAAAAATGGCACGCATTTTGTACCATTGTTTTATATTCTGTAATTACTTTTATTTACACCCTGCTAAATTACTAGTAATTTTTTTTTCACGAAAATCGTCTACTTTTACCATGTTTGTAAATATGTGAGCACCATGTATCTATCAGATAATTAATTTATATGTCATAGTTTCATTCTTAATTCTTTACCTATTGTGGTATTGTAATTTTATTTTAGGTGCATCATCTTTGTAGTGAAACACACGTAGGTTGGTTAAACACTGGTTTATTTACGGACACCCTCACATACAATTATCTTATGTTGACATACCGTCAGACTACTTAATATACTACATCTCTTCCCTTCTAAGAAAACAATGCCAAATTTTATTACATATTAAATAACTAAAGTATAAAACTAATAATTGTTATGTACATGAATGTTGTTTGCTGAACTTACAAACTGTTTAGGTATAAATAACAACTGCTGGTAACCAACTGTCATTATCATTTATCTGTGATATATTTATTTAAATTTTATTACTACTTAGCCTATTGTAACCCTTCCTATTCACGACCTAAAAAAAGATTGGTCAACATTCGTACAGTTCTTTCCTTAGACCTTTCAATAGGAACCGCTAATGGTGAAGATGTAGACGAATGATCGTGAGTATTACCTGTACTTTCATATTCACCACTCTCATCGAGCAGTGCCGACTGATTGTTGCTAGCTGGACTTGTCTGCGCTTGGGTTGGGACTTCATCCTGCGCCCTTTGTCTACGTCTACGGACACCCGTCGCCGTCACCACACTTGGTGCCTTGTTACCTTCTATAACACAGTCTGTTGGTTGTCGCGCTGACTTCCCTACTCTTTGTGTTGACCCTGCTGTACGCATAATCAACTGACTTCGTGTTCGCCGATAGCGGCCACCGCGTTCGTCTTCTACAATATACGAGCGTGGTTGTGATGTACGTGCCACTATTGTTACCAGTTTCCTGTCGCCGTTACTGGTCAAAGTTGCCTTATCACCTGATGACAGGCGTTTTAGTGTGTTCGCCGTTTTGTCATAATTTATTTTAATTTGTTTCCTGTTTGTCATTATTCTTTTGTAGTTCTGGTCGTTATCTACCTTCTCCGTTAGCAACTTAGCACTAGCAGGTAACCTGGTTTTTAAACGTCTACCCATTAACATCTGTGCAGGTGATCTATATTATGGCGTGGTGTTGCCCTGAAATTTAACAGTGCCAAGTTAAAATCCTGACCCGAATCCACACATTTCTTTAATAAGTTTTTAACTGTCTGTACGGTTCTTTCGCTTTTTCCGTTTGACTGTGGATAATGCGGTGATGCCGTCTCATGCCGTATTTCCCATTCGCTCATAAACTTTTTAAACTCCTGTGAGCTATAAGCCGGTCCATTATCACTCACCAGTTCCGCTGGTATTCCGTGCCGCGAGAACTGTTCTTTCATAAAAGTAATTACCTGTCTTGAACTGACACTCGACAACTGCCCGACCTCAACATAGTTAGAAAAGTAATCGACCAAAACAATGTAATTCTTTTTTTTATATTCGAATGTATCGGAGGCTAGCTTGTGCCAAGGCAGTGCCGGCACACTGTGCTGCAGCAGCGGCTGGCGGCGCGGGCGGGGCGCGTGCAGCGCGCATGTTGTGCACGATCGCACCACACGCTCCACGTCCTCGCACATTCCTGGCCAAAACATTACTTCGCGCGCGCGCCGCTTGCATCTTTCTATACCCAAATGTCCTTCATGGACTCGTAACAGCATGTTTTCTCGTAAAGCACGCGGAATAAACACATACTCCTCCTTGAAAACTATACCGTCAACGCAATGTAGCTGCTCACGATATGGCCAGAAAACATTAACTCTCTCGTTCACATCACGCCTATTTTTAGGCCATCCGTCTCTAATATACCTAATTAACCATCTGCTCTCACTGTCTAACTCTGTTTCTTTTTTAATGGCTTCCATATTTGATTGACTAAAAGGCACATTCTCTAACATAAAGCAAGTTTGTACTTCAACTTCTGTAGACACTCTGTCATGCATAACTTCCTTTAAAGGAGCCCGTGATAGCGTGTCCGCTATATACATATATTTGCCCGGCGTGTATACCACCTTAAAGTCGTATCCTTGCACTCTCATCATTATTCGTTGTAACCGGGCTGGTACCGATACTAATGGCTTGTTAAATAAGGCTTCCAGTGGCTTATGGTCAGTATGCACGGTGATATCAGACCTGCCATAAATATACTGCCTGAACCGCTCGACCCCAAACACAATAGCCAACATTTCTTTTTCTATATGTGCATACCTGGTCTGGGTGTCGGTGAGCGTGAGCGACGCGAACTCCACTGGGCGGCCACTCTGAAGCAGCACAGCGCCCAATGCGACACTGGACGCGTCCACCGACAGAACTATCGGCTCGCTGTCGCTGTACAGCGCCAGCACCGGTGCGCTGCTAAGCTTTGCTTTTAGCCTGTCCACAGCCTCTGAATGTTGGAATTCCCATGACCACTCAGATTCCTTTTTTAACAACGACCTAAGTACATTCACACTCTCCGAGTAGTTTTGTATAAATTTTGCCAAATAATTGACCATTCCTAAAAATCTCTCCAGAGCCTTCCTATCGGTCGGATACGGCATCTCCTTTATAGCTTTGACTTTTGAGTCGTCTACCCGCATTCCGTTTGCATCAAACTTGTGACTTAAGTACGTAATTTCTGATACACCAAATTTTCATTTTTCTCGATTAAATTTTACACCGATATCCTTAGCACGTCGCAAGAGGCACTTCAATCTCCGGTCGTGCTCTTCCATAGTGCGACCCCATACTATTACGTCATCAATAAAAGATTCTACGCCTTCTAAATCTTCTAAATGCTGCCTAAGCTTCGCGTGAAATACCTCTGGCGCACAGTTTATTCCGTAAGGTAAACGTAGAAATTGGTACCGACCGAACGGTGTGCTGAACGTGCAAAGATCAGCACTCGCGTCATCTATTTGAACCATCCAGAACCCACAGCGAGCGTCTAGCACGCTGAATACAGTAGCACCGCGCAGGCGCGCTGCTAGCTCTGGCACTGTCGGCAACGAGTACTGCGCACGCTGCACCGCGCGATTAAGAGGTCGTGGATCTAAACAAACACGAATGCTGCCATCTTTTTTCGCGACCAAAACAATTGCATTAACCCAAGAGGTTGGATGTGTAACCTTTCTAACTACACCCAACTCTTCCATTCTATGTATCTCATCCAACAATTTATCCTTAAGTCCTAATGGAATTTTCCTAGTTGGGCAAACAACTGGCTGTACATTTTTATCCACTACGATACTATATTTTCCGGGTAATTTTCCTAGTCCTTGAAACAAATCATTGTAGTGATCAATATTTATTGCATTAATTTGACTTATTAATCCTAAAGCAATGCAACCCTCCAAACCGAGTACATTCTGACAGTTTAAATCAGCAACAACAAATGACAACACATAACGTTTTTTATTAAATACAAAAGGCACATTACCAATGCCTACAATTGGCAACTGATTACCTGTAAAGGAATGTACACGTTTTGTGAATGGCTTAAGGTCGGTAATTAATAATCCTAAGTTTAAATAGGTAGCTTTAGAGATAACATTAATCATTGATCCTGTATCTATTTTTAAAGTAATGTTTATACCTTTGCATTTTACAACTTCTATCCATTCCATTGATGACTTACATTGTTGTTTGTCCTCTTCTAGTGTATTGACGAAAAACATTTCGTTACCACTATCATCACTGTTTACGGTTTCTACACTGAGATTTAACACTTTGCGTATTGCTTTCTTTTGCTCACACACTCGCGAAAAGTGACCTTTTTTTTCACAAACATAACACAAGGCGTTACGTGCCGGACAGCGCTCACCGCCGAGACTGAACTCGCACTGCTGACTCAATACCCTCAATGCTGTTACGTATTGGTCGATGTTTTCGCCGTCTTCTTGATTGCGTGTAAAAAATTTAAACCGCCTTACTGTGATATTTGGTTTTGTACCAAAATATTTGTCAAATTTTTCCAATACACAATGTATGTCGTCTTCACTTTCACCTTCATCGAACGTGAACGTTGTATATGCCTCATAACCAGCTGATCCAATGAGGTTAACCAACAAACTAGCCTGGACTTCTTTTGGCTCTTTGCTCACTCCAGATGCTTTAAGAAATACTTCGAACAGCTTCCGCCATTTGTGCCACGCGTCCGATCGCGCGGCCGTACCGCCGTCGAGCGATAATTCCTCTGGAGGACGTGCGTGCTCCATTCTTATTTCTAAGTTTTATTAACACTATGTATCACGGCACTAAGATAAAATTGGTTCTAGTCCGTTTTAACGCTTATAAATGTTAAAAAGGCACACCGCTGCCACCATGTAGTGAAACACACGTAGGTTGGTTAAACACTGGTTTATTTACGGACACCCTCACATACAATTATCTTATGTTGACATACCGTCAGACTACTTAATATACTACAATCTTCACCTAAATAATAATTAATGTATACAAAATGTAAAACATTTTAAAAGAGTAACGGTGGAGTTTCTTGCCCATTCTTCTCCATACGAAAACTACATTTTGGAAGAAGCGACTAGAATCAATTCTATTTTATTGTAATTTTTGACGTTCAAAATGCCTTTTAAATGCCTATTTAAAATAAATGCTTTGACTTGGACTTTGAGACTTAATACCAAGTTGTACAAGGTCGAGACATGTTGGAGTAGTAGGTACTACAGGATGCAAGAGGTAGTTGCTAGAGTTAGTTCCACAATTTTACATCAAAGTTTAAATGTTAGACAAGACACCATACTGCACACACATACTGGAAAATGCCTGATGTTTATTACCTACTTCATATCATACAATACATTGCATATGTCGAAATGGAAGAGGCGTGCTTATTATTATTAACAATATAAGTAATGATGGCACCACAAGATAGCCCGGTTCGCCAGCCGATAAACTCAGGTTGTCATTCAGGTTGAGATGCCAAGCACAAATATAACAGAACTGAAGACCAAATCTCATCTCAGCGACATTCAATACCAAAAACTTGTCAAAAATGTAGAGAAACTAGCTCGCCACTTGTGAGGTGACTTTGACTTAGGCCTCGTTTACGAAGACGCGGGGCGTCGCGCGTCGCGTGCAGCTTGGCGTCTCGTGCCTCGTGGAATAATCGATTTTAAAGTCGCTTCTCCGTAAACGCTCTCATACAACGTCATAGGGCCGTGCCGCCCAACATGACGCGCGACGCCCCGCGACTCCGTAAACGAGGCCTTACACTATTAGTGACGCTGGTCCTACGCACCGGGTTTTTCAACCTAAGATTTTCTTAATAAGCATTTAAGCAATATTCCATGGTACTTTTACGTGCTCAAATATTGAAAGACATGTTTTTTAACAATAAAACAAAGATTTTATCATAAATCACAACTAGTTTATTAATCTTTACACTTATGTAGTAGGTAACTAAGAACACTAGAAATCACCAAGTTTATTCTAATGCTTATTTTAATAAAATTTAAAAACTGCTAAAAATAATATATTTTACAGTTAAATCAGCCTTTGTCAGTTTTATGGCACTAGGAACTTTAGGAAGGATAACCTTTTTGTTACTATACAAACAAAAAAGGTTATCCTTCCAACCAAAAAAACAAAAAAAATACTCTTACAAAATTACTCTTTTTCAAGAGCCAAGCAGCTAGTACATGCTGTAAATAAAAATATTTCTTGCAATGGTAGCTTCACTGTCCAATGATTTTTGCGATACGTCCTCATCAGATACCAATTTTTCTTGAAGAAGAGCTTCTAGACGACGGGTTTCACATTCGTAAGACAATTGCTAAAATAAAGTTTAGAAAATAAGCAAGAAATACGTAAATTTTGAGTAGTATCGATAAAATTATGCAAAGAGGTTACTGATATATGTACAGAATAATAATAATCACAAAATCATCTCAAAATCAAATTTTAATCAAGATGCAACCTGACACTGACCTGCAAATTGCAAAAAACGTAAGAAAATTTGAATTTCGCGGTCTACCACTTCGCATTCACCTTAATTTCGAAAAATCAAAAGTAAAACTGCAGCATTCTAATAATAATCATTATGAAAACAGAGAAACGTAAGAAAAAAATTTAATGAAGGAAACCCATGCAGCGTGTCAAATGTCTAAAACGTAATTAGGGATGAAATAAGACGAGCACCGCTCACCACAAATGAGAACGGTGGGCTAGATTAAAGGGAGGAAAATACGGAAAAGAATTCCGTGGTTTTGAAGATCGAAGAAGGTATTATTATATTTGGACCGATATAAGCAAAAATGATCCAACCCACAATACCGACAATTTCGAGTTTTTGTGACTTAGTGTACCTACTCCAAAAATAACTTATATTATAACATATCAAAGACTCATATCATAACTCTATGTTAATAAATTTACGAAGATCCGTGTGATCCAACCCATAGCTGTCATATCGAAGTCAATTATCTTCAAATGAGGTTTGTGTGGATTGGATCATTTTTGCTTAAATCGGTCCATTTTAATATCGTAATATTTTAATAGTGTCTTGTTTTGTTAAGACAGCATTCAAAAGTTTAAAGTGCTTGTAGTGATGAATATTATTGGAACGAATAAGTTTTTTAATGGAGCTTGCGGTAGGAATAAACTGGGAGAAATCGTTATGTAACGAAAAAGCGTTATGCGACTTTTTATTACATATAACAGAGAGAGAGAGAGATAGTTTACATAGTTTTCGAGGGTGCTGAAGCCGATAGTGAGGTTAAAATAAAAATACAAGACGGCGGCTGCAAACAAATTCTAATTTTTCGTCGTGGATATCGTTTTAATGGTTTTCAAGGGTGCTGAAGCCGATAATGAAATCAAAATAAAAATCCAAGATGGCGGCTGCAAAATTTTTTAAATTTGTCGTCATTGGTAACGTTTTCATGGTTTTTGAGGGTGCTGAAGCTGATAGTGAGATCAAAACGAAAATCCAAAACGGTGGCAAAAGATTTCAAAATTTTCGTCGTGGATTTATCGTTTCCATAGTTTTCGAAATTTTTTGCAGCCGCTATCTTGAATCTTCATTTTGATCTTCGTTCCTACCCGGGGTCCCTCGACATGGATTATGCTAAGTGGTGACCGTATTGCGTGGATGTGATGCATATTTTCCGACTTGTTAATTTTTTGTGTTTATGAATAGAATGAAAAAGAATTCATCTATTTGTCAGAATATTGTTCAAAGTCATGTCCATTATGTATTACGATCACAATATTCTGTCGTTTCCGACGTACAAATATGGTTTGTGAAATTATGGGTCATCATTACAATATAATTAAATTGTAATCATTAGAATTAGAATTTAATGAAAATTATGTTTTTCTATGTGTCATGTTTAACGCATATAAACGTATTTTCTTCCTTTCAGACAAACATTTTCAACATTATAGTTTTTTTGGGCGTTGATAGGTAAGAAACACAAAAAGCACTCTAGACTGCTAACGTGTTTACCAAGATCGACAATAAACAGTAGTGTAATTAATTGTCAGAAAGATGCTACTGGTTTGCCAAAGCAATAAAACCAGGCTGCTACTTCCGATGATGCATTTTACTATCTGAGGCGCATTTTGCTATTCAATTGATTGACTCCGCACTCCATTTATAGAAAATTATAAAAAAGCCTCCAAGATCAAAAGAGATGCAAAGAGTTTACTTTGCCGGAACAGGTCTAGGGTGAGGAGTCAGACCAAGAGAGATACAGAAACCCGTAGGGCAGCATTTGGCGAGCTGTTGGGTAATAGTGACCCCACGGACCCTATATCCCGGGAGAAGACTTGTTCCTCACCTTTGGCTTGCTTTTATTGGCTGGCTGGAGTGAACAATGACGAGGAACCTCATTCTTGCCTTTATTGGCCGGCTTCAGTGGAGATTCGCAAAAGCAACGTGCTCGGAGGAAGGATGTATTCCAGTAACATGCTGGTAGGGATCTTGACCGTACTTCCGGGATTGTCCTGATAGCCGTGGAAAACCTCTCCATTCCTCATAAAGCACCACAGGACATGTTGCCCCCTTGTCATTACGACACTTTGTGCTAGGGACTGTTTTTGGGGGCCCATTATTGAATGTGCAAGTCACCCCCTGCCATTTTATCTGTGAATATTATATTATCATTGGTCAGGCAGGGGACATAGTCCTTCCATAATTCAAGGTTACCGATCCACTGTAGCCAACCTAATAAATCTGTGTAATTTATATTACCCATATACTTATATCCAAACACGAAACAAACACGTCATACAATTCCAATCATGCAACTTATTTAATAAAACTGTAGTATGATTTTTATTACCTAAACAGTATGTAATCAATCTGCTTAACTATGTGACTTGTAAATGGAACCTTGAAGGAATATGTTGTTCTAAGGTTGAGGAAGACTATCCGCTCGTGATACAGTTTTATACTAGTACGAGGGGGGATAGGGCGAATCAGTCCAAAGACAACCAAACCGTTCTTATGTTCTACCATTTCACATTGTCATAACTTTATTTTGTTTATACTGGGTTTATTATTAAGTTACTCTGTATGGTTGTCTCATATTCATCAATAAAGATTATTATTATTATTATTATATAAAACATTGGTCAGACAGGGGCTTATAGACTTTCCATAGTCTTAAATAATTAATATACTTTAGCCACCCAAACCTGTAGTCCAAATTTTTATTTTTCCATATCCTACAGTAGTCCTACACCATTACCGGGGGTTGTTCTTGGATGCACTTGCATAGTGCTTACAGGGATAATTGTCGGTTGGTGCCGCATTTCATTAAAATTTCCTGAGGCGGCGTCGTGTTGCACTGCGTGGTGTCGCGTAGTGTTTCACGAAAACGTCAGTACGCCACACCTTTCGGCCAAAACTCTTCCTTCATGAAGGTTTCCAGGTACTGAGTTGGAACCCGCACCACAAACGATTTGAAGTTTTATGTGTGGCGCGATTCCAACTTATCTACTTTCAAGGTCCACTTGGACTTGATTCTGATGTATTTCACGATGTCTTCAGCCACGTGGAGTGATGCAGATGAGATACGTACAGCTGCGTTGACGGTGTTGACTTAGCAACATAATTGGTCCCGCCTGCCAGGGCATTATCACATCGATTACAGCAAGTGGGCTTTCTATGCTTCGACTGACGGTGGCGTCACGAAGCCCTCCATGCCTGCCTGCCCTTTCTTCGGGGCGGGGGCCAAGATGCTGGAAGCCGGTCCATTGCGGTTTCTAGATGCTCCCTCCATTGACTTTTCACTTTGGCAAAAACTTTCATCTTTTGCTGCTTCATTTGTTGGATGGGAGGTTTGGCGAATACGTAAATTGATTAAGTCTACCTCCAAACTGTTAAAAGTCAGTGGTTTTTATTAAATTATTAAAAGCAACAGGTAAAAAGCGTAAATCTGAAAAGCCTGAATTTATTTTGTTTAGAGAACTCTGAAAACTTTTCTTGTAAATTAGTTACCTACTTCATGAAGTCAAAGTATTCGGTATGTATAAGTATTAACTACTTATGTCAATCAAATCAAATCAAAATATTTTTATTTCACATAAGCCTACAAGGGCACTTATGAAACGTCAGAAGCTAGGTGCACGGTTCCAATTGGTCGTTTCCTATGGAGAAGAACCGGCAAGAAACTCCACGGTTACTCTTTTAAAAATAATTGGCTTTTACAATGTTTTCTAATTACAGTAGGTATGGGAGAACAGCGTAGGCCTGTCAACAAGTGCCAGGTACTTGATAAAATAAAAAATGATCTACAGATCTAAAATCTACAGGGCCTACAAAGTCCTCACATTGACAAAATCAAAAACTCAAAAAAGATAAATAAAATATAAAAACCTATTAAAACCAAGTGATCATAATTTCCATTACAAACCACTAAAAAGAGTGGAAGGATTAGAATTGTCTCTATATAATGTCAAATAGTAAAAAGATTAAATGTCAAAGAAGTATGTAAAAATTAAATAAAAATCGTAATTTGAGAGCAGTTAATAGACGTTTATGTAGTTATGCCGTTAATGAGATGCCAGGGAAGCCACATGTGCAGAAGCAATTATTGCCAAACTACCTTGTCTTCAACGTAGTCTTTAATCTTATAATATGCTTTTTTGATAAGGACACGTTTGATGAGGGTTTTGAACTTTCCATCGCTAAGTTCTGTAACCGGCTTTGGCAACTTGTTATAAAAACGGATGCTATTTATATGAAAAGACTTGCTAGTTTTTGTTAATCTAAATTTAGGTATCACAATTTCATTTTTACTACGGGTATTTATATTATGGAAATCGCTTCTTATTTTAAAAAGTCCTAAGTTTTTGCGAACATACAAAATACTTTCTAAAATATAAAGAGAAGGCAGAGTTAGTATATCAATTTCTTTAAATTTGTTTCTAAGAGACTCGCGAGGACTCATTTTATAAATTGCGCGGATTGCCCTCTTTTGTAAAATGAAAATTGAATCTACGTCAGCTGCCGATCCCCACAGCAGAACACCATAAGACATGATACTGTGGAAATAAGCAAAGTATACTAACCTAGCTGTGGCTATATCTGTCAACTGCCTTATTTTCCTTACTGCATATGCAGCTGAACTTAATCTACCTGAAAGAGCTCTAATGTGTGCGCCCCATTGTAATTTTGAATCTAAAGTAATTCCCAGAAATACAGTTTCCGTAATAACATCTAGTTTTTTGCCATCAAGCTCTAAATTCAGACCCACTTGAGGTACATTTGGTAATGAGAACTTAAGACATTTCGTTTTGTTCGCATTAAGTAAAAGATTATTAGCTGCAAACCATTTCGAAAGAACAGCCAGACTATCGTTGACATTTAAAACATCCGTATCTTTTCTATCTATTTTAAAAATAAGGGAAGTGTCATCAGCGAATAAAATGATATCCGATAAGTTAGCCATCATGTAAGGAAGGTCATTAATATATACTAGGAATAGAAAAGGCCCAAGAATTGAGCCTTGAGGCACGCCCATCTTAACTAGAGACCCCGATGACGTCGCCCCGTTAACGTTTACTTTTTGCTGCCTCTTTGACAGATATGAAAGAACAAGATCAGCAGCTTGTCCACGAATTCCGTAATGGTATAATTTACAGTCAACGCAGTCGAACGCTTTTGAGAGGTCACAGAAAATGCCAATTGCATCCTGGGACTTCTCCCAGGATTCCAAAATGTGACTGATGAGTTTTACTCCCGCGTCCATCGTCGACCTACCTTTCGTGAAACCAAACTGGTGACTATGTAAAATCCCATTTGAGTTAAAATGTGACAACATCTGGTCTAGCATGATTTTTTCGTAGATTTTGCTCAATGCTGGTAACACAGATATAGGTCTATAATTGGAGGGATCAAACTTACTACCCGATTTGAAAATTGGTACTACTTTACTATGTTTCATTAAGTCAGGAAACGTACCACTGTCTAGACATTGATTAAATATGCCTGTTAGGGCAGGGGCAATTGTGTCAATAATATCTCCAAGAACCCTAACAGAAATCCCCCATAAGTCTTCAGTATTTTTTATGTTAAGACTTTTAAATGCTTTTTTAATAGTGGCAATAGAAATGGGCTTGAATTCAAAAATTGGTATATCCTTATTAAAGTTTTCTTTAAGAAGAGATTCAGCTAATACAGGTGATGAGGGGAGTGATTTTGTAACCTCTATTGGGATGTTGGTAAAGAAATTTTCAAGTGTCTCAGCCACTTTTAACTTATCTGAAATGATTTCATCATCGATTTTTAGGGACAACTCATTCTGATGTTGCTGTTTTGTGTTTCCAGTTTCTTTGTTAATTATCTGCCACACAGCTTTTATTTTATTATTAGACATACTAATTTTGTTACTTATCAATTTAGATTTAGCCTCAGCGCAGACTCTTTTGAATATTTTAGAATAGTTTCTTACATATTTATGAAGGGCTTGATCAGAAGTTAATGATTTCTCGTGATACAAATTATATAAAATATCTCTGCTTTTTCTAATGCCAGCAGTGGCCCATTCACTAAATTTTGGTTTAGTATTGATAGTAACTTTTTTTACAGGACATGCTTTATTGAATTCTTGGCATATTGTAGAAAATAATGTACTATAGTTTATGTCGGGGTCTTGTGAATCAAAACTAGCTGTTGAAAGATTGTTATGAACATTATTATTAAAGATTTTCAATCTATTTTTAGTTAGAGGTCTATATTGAGTGGATTTATCTATGTGTAATTTTTTACCTAAGTCAAATGATACAAGTTGACCAGTGTGGTCAGACCTAACGCCACTAATTAAGGAAGAGTTTTTTATAATACAATTAGTAAATACATTGTCGATGCATGATGCTGAAGTTGCTGTTATTCTAGTTGCTTCATTAAATATACATTTTAGATTAAATGATTTAAACAATGAGATAAGTTTACATTTTTCTGGTGAATTAACTAATAGATCAATATTTAGGTCGCCACAAACAAAAACAAATTTACTATCTTTAAAAAGTTTACTTAGTATTTCCTCCATTATGATCAAAAAAGATGACAAGTTTGAGGCTGGTGGTCTATAAACACATAAGAAAGTATGGCCCTCTACCTCCGCACATGCTACCTCACATAAGCGATCAACAGAGCAAGCAGTGATATCCTTTCTTTCTTTATATCTAAAACTACTATTACATAATATCAAAGTACCACCCCCTATTGAGGACCTGTTGAACGCACTGGCAACTGAAAAATTATTTACATTAAACAACATTCTATCTGGTTTTAACCAGGTTTCACAAAAACATAAGATATCCATATGATATTTATCTATTAACATTTCCACGTCTAGGATTTTGCCAGAGAAGCGATTTATATTTTGGTGATACAATAAAATATTCTTATTGTGCTTCTTTTTTGTCGACTCTAAAAGTTTAAAGAATTAATCACAGTATTATTAGAAGTACTAGATAATACTGTTTCGTCACTTAAACTAGTCTCAGTTAAATTATCAATAACTGCGTGTATACTGTAAGCTAACAAAGTAGCCAATACGTGTTGACTTTTCTTGGGAAGAAACATATGTTCCTGAACTAAAACAAAATCCGTAACAAAATTGTTTGTGTCAAAATACATTAAACGGTCACTATGACGGCATGTCAAAATATGCATTAAATTGTTTAAATTATAAATGTGATTGTTTTCTGCATTATACAAATTATTAGAATATGGCAATGCACATAATATTAATTTACCTAATTTTAATTTAAGTAGGGTGTCAATACCATTAACTAGGTCCCTTTTAGTTAAGCTCAGACTGTTTCCAATTAAAAGAACTACAGTAGTCTGCTCATTCATTTGTGTATGTTTTATTTTATGAACAAGCTCATTAAAATGCAGGTTATGATAACAACAGTTAACTATAGTATGTTTAGAGCGGTTATTTAATAATGATCCAAAACCTGATCCTAATCTATCAGAAAATACCAAAACGTTACTTTGAGTGTGATCGATAGTTTTTATAGTATGAGTTAAAATGGGTGAAGTGGCAGGTACAACAAGCTGTGATATGCAAGGTGGATCGGGTGGTGAGGTGGTGGTGTGAGTGGGAGCGCAACTACAGGTGAGATTGTTTGTCAGTGACTCATACCTCTCTGCATTGTATGTGACTAGGTCCACCAACTCACAGGCCTCCTGCAAGCGCTCACTTAACATTTGTTGACTAGACTCATACTTACAGGATATTTCCTTAAGGGTATTTTCCCTGTTCAATAATTCCTTTTGAAGGTTTTGTATGTCAACATAATACATTTGTCTGCTATTTTCCAACTCATTATTAGATACATTTAATTGGCTTTGTAAGTTAATACGTTGTTTCCTAAGATTAATGTTAAACTTGTGAACACTTTGTGTCTTCAAGAGTTTCTTATACTTTTTAATGATTTTACTAATTTTAATATATTTCTTAATTTTATTATGACTAGTTGGAGTTGGACATCTAGTTAAGGTATCGTTCCCAGTCAGGTCTATGGTAATGGTGGGTTTCTCATACTCCAGTCCAGATACACTACCAACCAGCTCGTTGAAAAGGTTATTGGTGTTGGCAACCTGTTCGCTGGCTTTCAGAGAGTTGATGGTGGAAATGGTGTTGTGTGCCTCGCATAATTCTGCTTCAAGGCCTGGCGTTCCGCCCTCCGGATGCGGAAGCCACGGAGGCGGAGCTGTACGAGGGGTACAGAGCGGCGAAGACCGCCCTCCGCGAGGCTGTCCAGCGGGCCAAGGATATGGCCCGCGAGGAGATGGTGGAGACTCTGAACAGAGATCCATGGGGGCGCCCTTATAAAATGGTGCGGAATAAACTCCGCACCTGGGCCCCCCCGCTGACGCAGAGTCTCCGCCCCCAGCTGGTGGAGGAGGTGGTGAGCGCTCTGTTCCCTTCACGGGCGGAGCATACTCCCCCGCCCATGGCTCCGCCACTTGCGGTGCCTGAAGCGGACCACGCGGACGACGACGACATCCCTGAAGTGACCGGGGTAGATCTGAGAGTGGCGGTAAATAGGCTGAAGGCCAAAAATACCGCCCCAGGACCCGACGGCTTGCCGGGTAAGGCCTGGGTCCTGGCCTCAGGGGCTCTCGGGCCCCGACTAGAGGCGCTCTTAAGCGCATGCATGGAGAGGGGCCAGTTTCCACTCCGCTGGAAGACGGGGAAGCTGGTCCTCATACAGAAGCCAGGGCGCCCTGCGGACTCTCCGTCCGCATTCCGGCCCATCGTGCTGCTCGACGAGGTCGGCAAGCTCTTTGAGAGAGTGATTGCGGGCCGCCTCGTCGGGCACCTGGTGAGGACGGGGCCGGATCTTGCGGACAGCCAGTTCGGCTTCCGCAAGGGGCGCTCGACGGTGGACGCCATCATGCGCGTGAGGGCCCTCACGACGGGGGACGCGGTGTCCCGGGGTGGGGTGGTCGTGGCGGTGTCACTCGACATCGCCAACGCTTTTAACACCCTGCCCTGGAGTTGCATTGGGGAGGCGCTCCGGTATCACCGGGTGCCGACCTACCTCCGTCGAGTAGTCGGGGCGTATCTGACGGACAGAGCCGTCATCTACCCCGGTCGCAACGGGGAATGGAACCGGCGAGAGATGTCGTGCGGTGTCCCACAGGGATCGGTTCTGGGGCCGCTCCTGTGGGACATCGGTTACGACTGGGTGCTGCGGGCCGATCTCCCTGATGGAGTCAGCGTGGTTTGCTACGCTGACGACACGCTAGTCCTGGCGCAGGGGAGGTCGCATCAGGCGGCGGCCGACGCGATGACACGCGGGGTTGCGATAGTCGTGGAGAGGATCCGGCAGTTGGGTCTCGAGGTGGCATTGCACAAGTCCGAGGCCATGTCTTTTCATGGGCCTCGGAATGGGCCGCCTTCGGGATCCCAACTAACGGTAGGAGGGGTTCACATCGGCGTCGAGACAACGATGAGGTACCTGGGTCTCGTCCTCGACAGCCGGTGGAACTTCGTCGAGCATTTTCGACGTTTGGCTCCCAAATTGGAACGGGCCGGGGCCGCCTTCAAGCGGCTCTTGCCCAACCTGAGGGGGCCAAACGCCTCCTGCCGGAGGCTTTACGCGGGGGTCGTGCGGTCCATGGCCCTATATGGGGCCCCGGTGTGGGCGCGTTCACTGCGGCGGCGAGCCGCCCATTACCTGAACGCGCCCCAGAAGGTGGTAGCCGTAAGGCTAATCCGGGGGTACCGCACGATCTCGGGCGAGGCGGCAAGCCTCCTTGCCGGACTGCCGCCGTGGGATCTGGAGGCGATAGTCCTCGCGCGCCTGTACGAGTGGCGCGCGGAGGCACTACGCCGGGGGGAAACTCCGCTTCCGCGGCAAATCGCAGCGGAGCGGACCGACCTCCGGCGCGATCTCATGGCGGCATGGAAAGAGCGACTGTCGCAACCCAGCGCAGGGCACGCCGCGATAGCGGCGGTAAGACCCCTCTTTGAGGAGTGGCTAGAGAGGCGCCACGGCGCCCTCACCTACCGCCTGACGCAGGTCCTCACCGGACACGGGTGTTTCGGGAGGTACCTGCACATTATCGGGCGGGAGGATACGCCCAGGTGTCACCACTGCGAGGGTCGCCCGGAGGACACGGTGGAGCATACGGTGGCGGTATGCCCCAATTGGGCGGAGCACCGCCGTGTCCTCGCAGAGGCGATCGGCAGCGGCGGCGACCTCTCGCGCCCGGCCCTGGTTCAAGCCATGGTCCGGGGCGAGAGGGAGTGGGAGGCAGTCACCTCCTTCTGCGAAGCAGTCATGCTAGCGAAGGAGGTGGCGGGACGGCTGAGGGAGAGGGCCTCACGTCCCAGCCGCCGCGGGAGACGCCCCGGGCGTCGGGAGCCGCGAGACGACTCCCGGCCACCGTAGGCGCGGGCCTGCGGGCGGAGAGTAATGGGTAACTCTCCGTCCGATCAGGACCAGGCCCGTGCCGGACGGCGCGTACGTGTTCCACGCGCGCCTCAAAGAGATGTCAGCAGCAAGGAAGGGGCCCGAAAGGGCCGAAGCCTGCCGGGGCAGCGGGATTGTCCGAAAGGGTTACCGCTACCCCGGAACACAAAGGGCTAAGGAAGGAACACGGGTGGGTTTTAGTCAGTAAGAGTCTGACACTCCCTTCTGCTCCACCCAGAGCGGGAGGGGTCATTGGATGATTTCCCATCCACAAAAAAAAAAAAAAAAAAAGGCCTGATATGCGTTTCAAAGCCTGGTCATGAGTGTCACTGCAAGTTTGAAAGTCTGACACTAGTTGACGTAGATGGTGATGCTGCTCAAGTATGTCTAAATGCTGGGTATGAAGTTCTACAACCTGTCTTTTGAGTTCAGTGTTTTTGTCGTTAATCCTCTTGACTTCAACCTCGCTGTCCTCTCTTTCCTGCAGTAGCTGGTTGCATTCCTTCTGTGATGCCTCCAGCTTCCTCAGTGCTACATTCAGTTTGTCATTCATGTCACGAACAGTGGCTCCGCGGGTCATCATTTTTAAAAGAAAAAAATCTCCAAATGGCACCTGCAATGTGACAAGAAACAACTGAGTGTATGAGGAATCTGAATGAGTTGAGAAATTGAGAAGTTAGGAGGGTAAGACAGATTAGCAAGAAATAAGAAAAACAAAGGATAAAGTTTTAGAAAAGATTATAAAAATATGAAGATGTAAGAAAATAAGAATTTATTTAATTTATTCTAGGGCTTATCACAATTTTTAATGATTACAGAACGACATTTATTATTTTTTAGAATAATAATGGGCCAGCTAATTTACACCAGGGATGTTAGGGACATGAGATTAGAAATAACAAACTTTCATCATTTCAACAATGTTGGGTATTTAAACAATAGTTTAGTAAATTTAGTATAGCAGTTAAAATTGATTCCATTAAACAATACTAGGCTATGGATAAATATGTGTAGTAAAGCATGTAGTGTAAGTTTATGTCTGAGGCAAGTGTTTTCGTCGTCGATTCTGCTTCCACTATTTGTCAAGCAAAAGGAGACATAAACGGTGCCGGTGTGTACTGGACGTTGCTCATAACTCTGAGCAGTGTTTACAGATGATGTATAGTGTGTAAATACAACTACAATAATGATTATCATAAAACAAAATACTCCCCGGGTTCGATGAATTCAAATCCGCAATCCAAACGTTGACAGCCGGTAGATGATTTTTCGTAATATCGATTATTAAGAATAATCACGACAAAATACACGGCACAGACACTGCGTGATACACTTTATATTAAGATTCTAAGATTAGCAATAGATTTAAAACAAAATAAACACAATTATTTAATAATTTATAATAATTTATCTAAGAGGTCGTTTTTTCGGCCTGACACCAGTGTTGCTATGGATAAAATGGTTGTCCTGCTGCCCGCTTTCGCACGTCATACCCATTAAAGTTTAATTCATATATGTCGTGTGGTACCGTACGTTATATTTACACATGGTAAATAAATATAGAGTAATACAAGTTATTTATTACAGGTTTTGTTTATTGTTGTAGCGTACAATATACAGAACTTATATAACGGTTATATTATTTTGTCTCGAATTTTCTATCACACCACTCTAGTCTATAATACGAGTACTCGTACATATTTATCATAAGTACTCAAGATTATTATTTTTAATAATATATTGGCTGCCAAGTCCACTGTAGACTCTCTAGGGTTGCAATTGCAAATGTGCAGCAAACTGTAATTGAATTGCATATTGGAAAATCATAGACCGAGTTCGACTCGAAGTTTGGTTACATGCCAAATCATTATAAAACCAGTGTCAGACAGCATCTGTCTGACATTAATGCTGAAATGAACTTGTTTGGCGTAGCCGTGAGGAACGCACTATTGTTGTTTGAAACGTTATTTTTATTTTGTTTTTTTTGTGTTTTGTGTTTCGCGAACTGTGTCCAAATAAACTTTTTTCTTTCTATCTTTCTTTCTATGTCAAGAGGCTTTGCCCTTTTTATTATGAGCATCACTATTTTTCATTCACGGGCGCGGCAAGGCGCGGCCAGGCTTATTTGATACGCTATTGGTTTGTTTGTTGTTTAGTAGGTAAACGCAGGTAAATTAATTGGTAATAATTAGTTTACCTAACTTAACTAAACAAAAAACACCCCTCTTGTTATGTATACCTCCTAAAGTCTTTCAGACCGTATTTCAGCTACGGCGGCCAATCTCAACGGAAACTAACCCTCTGCGTGGGAGATCAGATCACACTAATATTATAAAGGCGAAAGTTTATGAGTGTGTTTGTGTGTTTGTTACTTCTTCACGAACAAACGCAACGGCGGGAGAATTGGGCTATCAAATGCAAAAATATTTTTATAAATTCGACCGATACTTTCAGAGATTAGAGCTTTCAAACAAACAAACTTTTCAGTTTTAGTATTAGTAAGTTTTTATTATTAGTATTATTTTAAAACTATGATATCTCCTAAGATATTCATTGAAATCAAATAAAATCAAGGGCAATTTTGTTTGAAACTAAATACTTGTGATGAATAACGTATTTATGTTTATAAAAACACCTTCGCAAATAATGCATTATTTTATAACAAATTAAATTAACTTAAAAAGGTTATAGTGACTCAACCTTAAAAGACAGACGTATGTTGTCGTGAACTTTTGTAGAATTTTTAAGGGGGAACAATTCCATCATACATTATTTTTGCGTAACTTTAAGTAATCTCTCTCTAATAAAAGCTCCGAAAAGGAATAATTTTTCTCGCTTTTGCAACAATTTTGCTCCTATTAGTCCGTAGCGTGATGTAATATAGCCTATAGCATTCCGCGATAAATGGACTATCTAACACAAAAATAATTATTCAAATTGAACCATTAGTTCCAGAGATTACCCCCTACATACAAACTTATAAACTCTTTATAATCTTCTAATATATAAAATTCTCGTGTCACAGTGTTAGTTACCATACTCCTCCGAAACGGCTGGACCGATTTTCATGAAATTGTATATGCATATTCAGTAGGTCTGAGAATCAGCAACTATCTATTTTTTTTTTTTGCAAAACGACGTTGTGGGGTCAGCTAGTATTGGTATAGATATATTGGCAGCGGGATTGTCCGAAAGGGTTACCGCTACCCCGGAACATAAAGGGCTAAGGAAGGAACACGGGTGGGTTTTAGTCAGTAAGAGTCTGACACTCCCTTCCGCTCTACCCAGAACGGGAGGGGTCATTTGATGATGTCCCATCCTCAAAAAAAAAAAAAACAAAAAAAGGTATAGATATATTATGTACTTAAAAAGTAGGATATAAGAAATTTCCTAATAATGTCTTCAGTGATCGGAGTTTTGTAAATGTAAAACAACCTATTTTTTTCTTTCTTTCTACTCAAGGATACATTATACGTTTTGAACAACAATATATTGGTTATGTTTTATTATTTTTTTAAAAATAAAAGTATACTTCGAACCCAGTTACTAAAACCATAATTCCGGAAAAAAGAAAAGTTAAGCGGCCTGGAATTGTGACAAAACCGTAATCTTTAACACTATTGTCAAGTAATACTTTCCAGGCAATGAAAATGTTATAGCAAAGAACCTTGTCGTAATCTTATCGGGGCTTACTACATAAATCTTTTATTTTATAGTCACAAAGTAAGAACTGCCGACCTATTCTGTAAAAACCTCACCGGGACAACTTAGGTTAAATGAGCTTGAAGTGAGCTGATAATAGTCTCAATCCATGCATTACGTACAATTTGCATTAGGTGGAATGGCAGCTCACTTGAAGCTCTCTTCACCTAAGTTTTCATTGTGATTTTTTTTACAGAATAGACCGCCTTATTCTCGTCTATTCACAGTCATCATCTACCTAGCCTTTTCTCAACTATGTTGGGGTCGGCTTTTAGTCTAACAGGATGCAGCTACATAACAGTATTCTACATAGAGCGAGTCTATCTGACCTCCACGACCCAGTTACTGGGTAATACCATACTCCTTGGTAAGACTGGTTGTCAGACTTTCGGGCATCTGACTATCCGTAACGACTGTCAAAGATCCACGAAAGACAGCCGGGACCAACGGCTTAACGTGCTTTCCGAGGCACGGAGAGGTCTAGCTCAGTATGTAAAGATGGTCACCCATCCACAGACCACCCGCGGCAAGTGTAGCTTAACTATTTAGCCACGGGCCCCTCGTCTAATCACAATCATGTCACAAAAAGACAATGACTCAGAAAATTTATCTACCGTAATTTCTCCTCAAAGTAGAACTGGCAAACTTTTTGTAGAAAAATCTCATCAGTGTTTTTTCACCTTTCCACGTCAAAAACACCTGCCTTTTATTAGGCTAATACAATGCCTAGATGTTCTTTTCATCTTCGATACAATTCTTTGGAAATCTTGTTTCCCAACAGGCGTTACAATGAACTTTTCTTACCGCAGGTATGGTAATAGAAAATGCCTCTCTTGCGAATTATTTCTTTGACAGAATACTTAATAACTCTAAACCATTTTCAGACTTTACAATAGGCCTCCTGGGAAATTATAGGTTGATATTTTACTTTTATAGGCATGCTTTATTAAGCTGTAATAGAATCACGTTTAAAGTGTGTTAAATTGGCCAGAGAAAGGTCGCACTGCAATAATGTGACCTTATATTTGGCTTACCTAATATTTGTGTGAAGATCGTCAAGTCAATTTTTATACAAATATTAAGCATTGTTGAAAGGGTTTACAGGACATTGTAGGATAAAGAAATACCTGGGAGAACCTGGCCTCTTGAAATACTGTATCGTATTTTTTGGCAAACCCTTATTGCTGAATTTACCAAAAGTGCGTCATTGTTTTTAACCCTTAACTGTAGTGGTGATAAATAGTTGCTACTGTTGATTTTGCATGTAAAAAGGCTTATGAATGTTTGACTTCAAAAATTAATTTAAAAAAATTAAAACATTTATGTCATTCTTTTATTTTTTCATCACTTTAATGTAGGTGAAAAGTAGTACCGCTTCTATTGTGGAAGATAGCACTTCTTGCCGTAAACTGTGTTCATAGAAATAATTTACGAAAACCGATAAGATAAAGTTGTATTACCATTCACTCGCTCTTGCATCCTATGTCGCTTTCTGTGAACAGTGCTTCCTATGAACCGAGATATCTAAAAACAATGTTTTCTGTCAACAAAATTTTCGGCGAAACGTGCTGTCTAGGAATAGAGATTTTTAATAGTCATGCTTTCTTTATGCAGTCGTATCGTACAAGCGTGTTTCTATATTCTTAGGTTCCACACTATCAGACAACAACAATAAAAAAAATCGGCATCATTTTCTTTTCTTGCCAACAAGCATGTTTTCGGAGCCCATTTTCTCAATGTGTATAATTTTTATTTAAACGAAGGTATACATTTGTATTGTACGTTATTGCAATAATAATAATTTGCTAATACCTACATTCTACAACATCTTGAAATCCTAATGTGGATAGTAGAACTACTTCGGCAATAGGTAAATAGTTTTAGAGATTATCTTAGAGATCTGGCTCTATTCCAATGGAAACAAGATCTTACAAATAATACCAATAACTAGGTTATGTTTTGTTTTACGGAAACTGTATTTCTGGGAATTACTTTAGATTCAAAATTACAATGGGGCGCACACATTAGAGCTCTTTCAGGTAGATTAAGTTCAGCTGCATATGCAGTAAGGAAAATAAGGCAGTTGACAGATATAGCCACAGCTAGGTTAGTATACTTTGCTTATTTCCACAGTATTATGTCTTATGGTGTTCTGCTGTGGGGATCGGCAGCTGACGTAGATTCAATTTTCATTTTACAAAAGAGGACAATCCGCGCAATTTATAAAATGAGTCCTCGCGAGTCTCTTAGAAACAAATTTAAAGAAATTGATATACTAACTCTGCCTTCTCTTTATATTTTAGAAAGTATTTTGTATGTTCGCAAAAACTTAGGACTTTTCAAAATAAGAAGCGATTTCCATAATATAAATACCCGTAGTAAAAATGAAATTGTGATACCTAAATTTAGATTAACAAAAACTAGCAAGTCTTTTCATATAAATAGCATCCGTTTTTATAACAAGTTGCCAAAGCCGGTTACAGAACTTAGCGATGGAAAGTTCAAAACCCTCATCAAACGTGTCCTTATCAATAAAGCATATTATAAGATTAAAGACTACGTTGAAGACAAGGTAGTCTGGCAATAATTGCTTCTGCACATGTGGCTTCCCTGGCATCTCATTAACGGCATAACAACATAAATGTCTATTAACTGCTCTCAAATTACGATTTTTATTTAATTTTTACATACTTCTTTGACATTTAATCTTTTTACTATTTGACATTATATAGAGACAATTCTAATCCTCCAACTCTTTTTAGTGGTTGTAATGGAAATTATGATCACTTGGTTTTAATAGGTTTTTATATTTTATTTATCTTTTTTTGAGTTTTTGATTTTGTAAATGTGAGGACTTTGTAGGCCCTATAGATTTTAGATCTGTAGATCATTTTTTATTTTATCAAGTACCTGGCACTTGTTGACAGGCCTACGCTGTTCTCCCATACCTACTGTAATTAGAAAAATTGTAAAAGCCAATTATTTTTAAAAGAGTAACCGTGGAGTTTCTTGCCGGTTCTTCTCCATAGGAAACGACCAATTGGAACCGTGCACCTAGCTTCTGACGTTTCATAAGTGCCCTTTTAGGCTTATGTGAAATAAAATATTTTGATTTGATTTGATTTTGACACACTTAAGCAAAAACTTATTGGTATTTACATACCTACCGTCAACAAAGTAAAAGCCTTGAAATTATAATTCATATTCAAAAATTTCTTGTAGTTATGTTTTATAGGCTGGTCTGGTGGACCTTTCGTGTTTCATCCCAAACTAAAAAAAAAACAGTAACTGGGTGCAGTCAAGAGCAGCCTGGGCGATCAGCCCTGGTTCCAACCTGCTAACTGCCAAATCTTCAACCACGGCATTAACTATTATTGTTTAGCTCATCGACTTACTCGACTCGACAGAATGGTATAGCTGCATTAACACTTTGAAGCATTGTTACTAACCAAAACTCAAAGTGATTATATTGTAGCAATTGGGCAATGCCCACTGCCACTGCCAATGAAAATTTCAGTATCCATTTAGTTTATGTAATTCATTAACAGCCCCGTAAAACTAGATTACGTGCAAAAGCCAAATTGATTTAACCTTGTTTGACCTAGTAAGAAATTAATCCCAGACTTCTGACTTGATCAAGACGGCACAGTACTGTAGCTTTAATGTGGTTTACGGTTGTCGCAAGTTGTCCCCTGTAATTGCTTCAAACGGTGCCTTAACGAAACTGGGAAATTTCCTGCTGACCTTGAGTGTCCTTGTCTGAATTTTTCTGTGTACTACAGATGTTTTGCTTCTTTATTATAAATCGTGGTTGTTACTGACTTCTTTAAATCGACTTTATTGTCATCAGTAGGTAGATTTGACTAGTAGGTAAGTAGTAAAAATGTTTGTTTAAAAAATTTTATCTATTCGATAGCATCTCGTGTATCCGTAGATTAATTTACCAATAATTTAATTTCAATTTCCACGATGATTTAATTTCACATATAATATGAACCCCGCTGTTAAGTTTTTCTAAACTTATGTTACACGTTTATTTTCTAGATTGGAAAATCCACTGTCTCACGAACTTGATGGATATCGTTCTAATGTGTTATCGATTCGAATTTTAGATTCGATATCAGCCTTGTTAGAAATCCTTGTAAAAAATCCAGCTATGTGAGGTAGGAAGGAAAAATAAAACGAGGACTGTAAACATCAGCATTTTAATTGAAAAAAGAAATGAAAATTCTTATTATTATTATAGCGTTACATCTATTGATAAAGATAAATATTCCATGGATAACAAAATTATTAGATTTACAAAAATATTTTACAGTATTGTCTTTAATCTAGGTATATACAGGAGCACATCAAGCTACCACAATCTGTCCAATTTCTTTCATAGATTTTCAACTTTATCGCTGAAGCTGAAATTTTTCCAATCAACTTTGAAACTTATAAGTTGATTAGAAAAATTTTATAGGTTAGGGTAGCTTGATGTGCTGGCGTCTGTACAGTGCGGCGAGAAAATGCTTTCTTGACACCTGTCAGGCTCATACAAACGCATACGTGTTTTGTGAATTTGATCTTTATTAGCTACTAGAACTAGAATTGTCGCACTGACAGGTATTAGGAACGCATTCTCTCGACAGCCGGACTGTAATCAAAGAATCAACATGCCAGTACAATAAGCTACCCGGAACTGTCAAATTTTCCCAATCAACATTGAACCTTATGATTTAGCGATAAAGTTGAAATTTTATTAAAGAAATTTGACAGATTGTAGTAGCTTGATGTACTGGCGTCTGTACATTCAGATCAATAGCATATTCACTGGAATTTCCTAACAAAATCTCTATCTAAAGCTACAGTGTCCCTCGTAATTGCTTTTTCCACCCATTAGTTTAATGTCTCTTGTATTGTACGTCATTAAACGACAAGGTCTGTTTGTCTATGTGACAATAAGATAATTTTCAATCTTAGTGAAATTCCAATTCACTGTTGATTGTCAAAAGTGATATCAGGTACGAGGTAGATGTAAAACAGATGGGCAAATCTCGTAATTTTAACGATCGCAGTGTGATCTCAATCTCGTTCTGTCAAAAATACCTCTAATTTTCCTGCATTTTTGACATTGATTATAGCTGAGATAAGATTGCGAGTAGATTTTGAACGTTTTAAAGGAATTGGCCTCCTGATGCCCGACTAAAATTTTCAATGCGACGTGACTTTCATCTAAAGGAAATTTTTGGGTTCGTAAAACCATGCTTGAAAAACTTTGTTTTGTAATGTAGGTAAGGCCAGGGAAATTAATGGTTTATAAAATTGATTACGAAATTAAATGATCTGCAGACCATTTAATTTCGTAATCAATTTTGTTTATTTGAATTACTAATGTCAATCTTTGTCAGTTGTTTGAAATGGCTATAACACGGCAAATTGACGTAACGTGTCAATTTGATAAACAATTAAATTTCCCAACTGTACTTTCAGTGCCACCTAATAATTATAATTCTTGATATAGGAACGTCCTGATCTTTTTTCCACAGCACAGTTTTTTTTTTCTTTTTTTTTGCCCACTGTGGAACAATACAGGTTCAAAATAAAGAAGAAAAAAATAACATCTGCTTTATTGACTTACATTAGCATAGGTAACAGTTTTCTAGCAAAACTCTATCGTATTCTATATTATCAAGTAGTACACATGACGAAATATCAAGCTATAATATCCATCAAGTTTTAGCTGACCTCTCACTTTGCTGGCTTTACGTACTCTGAGAATTCTACTTATACTGGAAATGTACCTATAGCTTCATAATGTCGCCGAGCGCACTTTAAAGTTATTCTATTATCAAATGACCTTATCAGAAATGAGGTTTCATGAATGACCCTGACTGTTATTCTTTAAAAAAAAAAATCTCTTGCATTAATACATATAGATAACAAGGAAATTATGTAAATAAGGCATGTTAAGCCAATTTAAAAACACATTGACAACATCAGGCAGAGAAAAAAACTTAATTTGACATTATTATTTATAAATATCAGTAATTAAGATTAATAGGAAATAATTGGAAAAATGCCTTCATAATGTTGCATCTCCACGCAACAAAATCGCCACAACATTATAAGTTATAGTCAAGCTAAAGAAAGAGAGGGTCTCGTGGCTAAATAAAAACAGCCGCACAGGTCGATCAATCAAGTTAAGCTACCCTTACCGCGGTTGGTCTGTGGATGAGTGAACATCTTTACATACCGAGACCTCTCCCGCCCTCCCTGCCTCAGAAAGCACGTTAAGCCGTTGGTTCCGGATGTCATTCGTGGATCTTTGACAGTCGTTACGGGTAGTCAGAAGCCCGAAAATCTGACAACCAGTCTTACCAAGGGGTATCGTATTACCCAGTAACTGGGTTGTGTAGGTCAGATAGGCAGTCGCTCCATGTAAAATAGCAGCATCCGCATGGAATTCATGGTATTCAGCTGCATCTGGTTAGACTGGAAGCCGACCCCAACATAGTTGGGAAAAGGCTAGGCAGATGATGATGAGTCAAGCTAAAGAAACTTTCAAAATAAGAACATTATTATCTGCCTAGCTTTTCCAAGTTGGGGTTTGGATTCCAGTAAAAACGTATGCAGCTGAACACCAGCATTTTACATGATGCGACTGCCTATCTGACCTGTGTTGTGGTCAGTTAATTACTAGGATACACAATACTCCATGATAGGACTGGTTGTCAGACTTTCGGGTAGTGGGTAATGAGATTGACAGTCGTTACGGGTGTAACGACTGTCAAAAATCTGCGAATGGCAGCCGGAACCAACAGCTTAGCATGCTTTCCGAGGCATGGAGGGGTCTCAGTTTGTAATGGATGGTCACGTATCCACAGACCGACCTCGGTAAGCTTTGCTTAACCTTGATGATCGAGCCGTACGGCGGTTATTATTTTGTCACGAGCCCCTCGTTAAATATTATCTACAAACAAAAAAAAAACAAGCAAACATTGGATCCTTTGTACCTATATACGCCAGCACATCAATCTACCCGAAACTGTAAAATTTTCTCAATCAACCTTGATCATAATGCTTTAGGGATAAAGTTGAAAATCTATTAAAGAAATTTGACTGATTGTAGTAGCTTGATGTGCTGGCATCTGTATAATAAGTACTCAAATAAGTTTCCCGAAAATATTATTACTTTCGATGTATCGATTACAGCGCTAATTAAGAGATTCAATAGGTATCGTATTTAGAATGGGAAAAACGTTATGATCATATCATCAAAGTTCAATATAAAATCTAGCATCTTATCTAAACTCTCGTACAAACTACCCACGAGATAATTGTAATTTACAATCAATTGAGTATTTTGTAGAAAACTAGTCCTTAATTTACACTTATTTTATAACTTATCGTCGCACATGTGAAAGTGTCTCTCATCGGGTTCTCCCCTCGGATTCATTCGCACTGCATTGCCGTTCGTTATCAGTTCTGTAGCATTCGAGTGATCTGGCAAAAAAAAAAAAGAAAATCGATTACCATCGTCATCGCCAAATTCGTGAATCTCCTTCGGTTCAATTCACAAACCCTTTATTTGGTCATCATGCCCGAATATAATCTATCAATGTGATAGGCTTTTGATTTATCAATGAACGGATCACAAATTCCGGGAAGTAACAAAATTCTACAGGGCACAATTTTCAGTTGTAGGTACTTTGTGAAGACTAATTAAATAATGGGTTCATTATGAGCTTTTAAGACGTTCAGGACGTTCTCCTTTATAGTTTATGAATAAAATAATTAATTTCAATTTATGTCTACCGTGAAATTAATACAAAGTCATTAATATTCGTTGTATTTTCAATAAACAGCTCCTTCCTTGTAATTCTGAAAGTAAAAGTCTGACAGTTTTAATTTTACAATGCTAGTATACATTTTTAAAATTCCTGTTTGTTAAATTAATAACCCTCAACTTTACCATTTTGACAAAAGTGGTGTAACGCTTTATTGCTTAGTTTATACTAATTTTCGTTGCAATATTTTAGAGTTAATTTTTTTTAATCGGCAGAGAAATCTGTATGGATTTCTTTTTGCTTCCTCTCAATTATTGTAATGAAAACCAATGCACCATTGGAATCTCCTAATCTCGATTGAACTATTTAATCAAATTAAGAATATGGAGAAAACTATTTTTTTTTTGCACTAATTAATGGAATTATCTTGAATCTTTTAATGCATACTCACAAACTCATTACTTAATATTTAATTGAATTACTTAGTGAATGCACTTTGTTAAATATTTTTCACTTTGTAAAATCACAACTTCACGCAACAGTTACCTAACCGACTTACGTAGTAGGTATCTAGGTGCCTATATGTCTCGGGCTGGTTAGGTACCAACTTGACTTGCAAATTAGGTTTACCGAGTATCTTAGACTACACAATATACTGTTCAGGACGTGCTTCAGCTCTTAACGCAAAATGTCTGTGCTTTTGTTGGGTCTAGGTACCTAATATACACCGACCAATATGGAAAAACTCTTAAAATAAAATACATGCTTCAGGCACTGCTTTGTGAGGGTTTTATTATTTTCTTATTCAAATTCCGTGTACTGAAATCTTACACGTCTTTTTTAGTTTCGATGTTAAATCAAATCAAATCAAATCAAAATATTTTATTTCACATAAGCCTACAAGGGCACTTATGAAACGTCAGAAGCTAGGTGCACGGTTCCAATTGGTCGTTTCCTATGGAGAAGAACCGGCAAGAAACTCCACGGTTACTCTTTTAAAAATAACGTTAACAATAACGATTAGGTGCCTAGGCGTGTCTACTTGTAAAGGTAACACGTAGGCCTAAGTTAATAAAATCTTTCTGTAGAAGTAAATATGTCCCAACAGACACATTATAGTCAGATTATGCTAAATAATAGGATGGACATGTGGGTAGAGAAATTAATGCCTAAATAAAACGGGTAGCAGAGGGCTGTAAAGGGCTAAGGGTTAAGCAGTTGAGACACAAATTAAGTAATTAATATGCATATAAATAGAATAAAGGCTGACGCAAATTTCGGTAGGACGCAATAATAATAAATTTATTTCAGATTAAGATCCATAATTATTGTTAGTAAAAGTCCTAACCTAATGTTAGTAAAAACACAAAATTGAAACGACTGACACCTACGTGTGCAGCCGTATTCAGTGAGCCAGCATGGGGCTGTCCCACCTATCACACAATACACTCAGGATGCTGTGCGTGTGCTGTGTGTGTATGTGTGTGGGAGCTAGCACGCATTGCAAAAATCCCCCTACATTACTTTCGTAGATTTTTATGAACCATCGCACACTACAAGCGCGTCGCAAACCACTTTTTAGGGTTCCGTATCTCAAAAAGAATGGCGCTCTAGAAAACTCAAGCTTCTAAGTCAAGCAATAAGAATATAGGGTCAATTACGAGTACGCGACATATATTTTGATACTCACAAAAAAATCAAAACCTGTAAGGGTATTTCCCGTTAACCTTGAATCATGAAATCATTCATTTATTTTATCACAAAGGTATTTTTTTTTGTTTTGTGATTACTTACATTTGCAGTTGGAGAATTGACCGCTACGTTTATCGATGTATGGGAGAATGTTATGTTAGTTTTTGAGATAAATTCATCCCAACTATGGAACCCTTCATTGTGTGTGTTCGGAGACGCACTTGGTCGGTTTTTTGTATTGTAAGGCGTTGCGTTGCTGTCGGATGCGGTTGGAACCAACAAAGTAGAAAATGTATGAAAAAGTATTGAATTTCACAGAACACGCACAGTAGTAAACATCAGTGTGTTTAATCAAATTAATAAAGCTGTAAATATTGAACCAGTGTTCTCTGAATGACATGCTCATCATATCGTATGCCAATTACTTATCAATGACTGAATGTAAAAACAAAACCTACTATTGACTTTAAAATTCACGCTTGATTTATTTAAGTTGTTATTCATGCTGTCTTGATGGTTTTTGGGTGAATTAATTTCAACAGATTTCCACAGAGGTATAATTATGAAATATTGCGATGAGTTAATATTGAGCTTGCATAAAACTGTTAAGGCTCAGACAGTCTGAGCCTTACAGTTTCACCAGCAACACCAGTGGAACAATATCTATGAAACCGTCATGGAAATTGTAAAACCTTAGTCGCGCCTGTCTATGTATTTATTAGATCACCAACAGAGACTACACAATTACATGCAAGAAGAGGTACATAGAAAACACAGGAATAGGGAAAAATACAAGTGTGTGCTTCCAATTGTAGAAGACCAAATAATACATTACTTATAATCTAGGTACAGTAAGTTTGACAAGGTAAGAATATTAAAATAAATTTAAAAACATAACAAGAAAATCATACGAAGGAAATAAAGCAAATGACTTAACAAAACGAATAATAAGAAAAAAATAACCATAAAGACATCAGACAAAAATACCAAAATAATATTAGTCTAAAATTTTTTTTAGTCTAAAGATTTTTTTTTGTAGCCAATTGCTGATGCTGGGAAAAGGCCTCCCTCTTTCCTTTCACCTCTCTCTGTCCAGAGCTGCCAAGGACCAATCTTTATTAAAGGAGTCCAGCTCATCCCGCTATCTCCGTCTGCGTCTGCCGGGATGTCATTTGCCACTAAGCGGGATCCACAATCGATTGTATTGGTGAACATTTTATTTTATCTGAGACATTAATCATCTACTTTAATTTAGCAGACCAGAACCATTGTGATTAACCAATCGATGTTTGTGCTGAACACTTATTTAAGGTAAGTATGCATCTTTTGTTAGTCCTGGTTAGTATATATATATTTTTTTATGCCAGCCATTATTCGTGAAATGCTTCAAACGTACTAGTCATAAATCAGAGATAGTATTATAAATCCTTATGCCCTAGATAGGAACACTGAAACTCCTAATATATTTCATATATCCTTTTATGACATGAATACCTAACTACCCGTACTTCCACAAAATTATTAAGACGTTTATATTATGTCATCTCGTGACATCTATAAATGTTAGGCTACAGTCTAATAGGCGCAAAATATTTTATGGGACTCAAAGTTTCGAACATAAGGTCATTTGAACGTAGTCTTAGAGTACCAAAAATGTTTATCCTTGGGTGCCCAAACCCTAAGTATGCGAGTTAATGTTATGCCTCCGTAACTAAATACCTACATATTATTATATACTCAATTTAAGGCATACGTTAACTCACGTACGCACGTACGTAAAAATATCGCGGAGGGATTTTATGGTGCACTGGATTTTCAACTCTCAGTGTTGAGCCGATCATTGAAAATCCAACAGACCGCATCCCAGCGCGCATTAAAACATAGTGTTGGATTTTCAACTTTTGGCGCTAAGCAGTGCGTTGAAATGCAGTGCGCGAAAAAAGTCGCCGAGGGAAAAAGGCGGCCGTGCTTACCTGGGTCTCATGTGACCCTGCACTTCTACGAGTTATCGCCATTAATTATTTCTTTACTTAATACTTTCACGAGTATGACATGTGTGATTGTGTGTATGAGTTTCCTATTCTCTAGAGCTTGAAATACACTCCCTAACAAATGTAGGTAAACCTTGACCGTATTTAAAACCATGTCATATTACCTCACGTTTACACAATAGTATATTTCATTACAAGTGCGGAAAGGTTGTCATTGCAAAGAGTTCCGACAAATGTCTACCCGAGCCGAGGTGCAGCCGAAGGCGAGGGTTGACAGTGGGAACAAGTTGCAATGACGGTTTCGCACGTGTACTGAACGACTATTTTTAATACAGTTGCGAAAAAATGAAGCAATTTAATAAAATAAGGTGGTGTTAATTCAAAAAAACTAGGGTCGAAATTACTCATTTTGTGCAACAAACAACTAAAACTCGCAAAGAAAATTTCTGAAAAGTGGCGCCAACCGTAGAATATAAGCAGAGATTTTTTTTTCTTCACCCATTCTGGTAGGCAAAGGGAAATATGCCCATACAGCCAAGTCTTCAGTAGAATTTTTTTATTGAAATGAAAATGAAATTTAATGAGATGAAATGAAACGATACCTAACCTAACTTATTCAATCAAATCATTAAATCTGATATTGAAACAAATTAGTAGCTTCTTTTTAGAAAAATACGTATTTGCATGAATCATAAAAACTTCTATGAATTTTTTTAGTAAAAACTTCATGCTTGGTTTTTCTTTTCAATAGACATTATTTTGACAGTTGGGAAAGAGAACGCACAAGTTCGGGAAAGGTAAAAAAAAAGCACGAATATGTAATAGCCCACATCCCGAACGCTATTCGTCCCTGCAATACGCCACTTTTTGAGCAACTGTATTAAAAAAGTATTTATCATAATTATATTCTACATGCCCACTGTTTGTTTCTATAGGTTTGTATAATAAAGAAGTATTTTTAAAATTTCTAAATGTAAGAACTATGGATCCGTTTATTATGTTACTAGCGACCCGCCCTGGCTTCGCACCGGCACGGGCGCAATGCTGATACTAAATACACTACATTATACATATAAACCTTCCACTTCAACCACTCTATCTATTAAAAAAAACCGCATCAAAATCCGTTGCGTAGGTTTAAAGATTTAAGCATACATAGGGACAGAGAAAGCGACTTTGTTTTATACTATGTAGTGATTATGATGTTGACTTGAAAGAGGATGGCAGATAAGAATATGTCATGCTCACTTTAATCTCTCACTGATGGTGGTGCGTGTGTTGGATCATTCGGTTCCCTACAAAATGGTTGAGCTGGATGGTGCTGGTCCACACGTCATGTTCGTGAACGGGCGCCGTCGGTTGAGACCGGTCATCTCTTAACTGCCAGGACTTATTTTTAATCTTTTTTCGTTTGATTTTGTTTACATTGTTTTCACATAAGAATAATGTAAGTACCCAGGATATTGTAATATCTTGGTTTTAAAGAGTGTCCTTGGAGTTTCTTGCCCGTTCTTCTCCATAGAGATCTGATCTGAATGTAACTTAATTTGATAAATGAACTATTTGTTTTATATTAATTAAATTAAATTTTATTCGAAAACATCAATCGGTTTCTTAGTAAACTTCAATTATCAACTCAGAATAATGCTCAACAGAGCCACTGATCACCGCCGGTGCAGACTTTGGAAACATAGAAGGCAAGGGCATAAAATATTATGCCCCATTGAACAAAACTCATTCCGTTCATAACAGCTGAAAGCATAAATGACAAGTCGCTTCAAGGTGGCGTCCCGGAAAACTATTTATTACAGATAAAATAGATAATATCACGTGCCCCTTCAAGTTATTGGTTCGTGTGATAACTGCCAATATGTTGGGCAAAGCGGTCACGCATTTGAACGAGCAGCGGGGTAATTGCGTAACACAGTATCAGTAACATTGGCTTTTATTTTGACAGTTCAACATCATTCATTGCGTTATTTACGTTGTTGAGCAAAAATTTTCGAACATTTGAAGCAATGGATTAAAATCTTTACGTTACGCGATTAAAGTGCAGGTGATCAGTAGTGGTGTGAGTTCGAACCCAGGCAGGTACTTACTAAATTTCAACACAACTGGTCTCAAAACGGTAAAGAAAAACCTCGTGAGGAAACCGGCATGTCCTAAAACCAAAAATGGGAAGAAGTGACAACCGCTAACCTGCACTGGGCCCGCGTGGTTGATTACAGCCCACTTTAGAGGTTTGCGTCCTGTGTCCCAGCAGCGGGAACATTATGGGGCTGATAATTATGCATTTAAACGATGTCAATTAGAAAAACCACGAGAAATGTCATTAAATATTTCCTATCCTTACTATATATTTCGAATCGAGCCATTTATAAGACATTTTATTGTGTATTCTTATGGAAAGTTTTCTACTTCTACGTGTTAACGTCGGATAAAAAGAATTTCTATTTCTGTAGGGACAGAATAAAATGTGGTGAAATACATAGGCACCGAACTCGATTTCATGGAAGCAAAGGCATACTTGAAATAGAAAACAAATTGCGACACAACAGAAATACAATTTCTCATTTGACGGGAGCAGAAGTTTTTAACTTTTATTTAAATTTGTGTTTATTTGTTTGATTTACGGAAACCAGTTCTAGGAGATAAACTCAATCCTTCCCTTTCACGCGAACAAAAAATCGATTGTCTAACAAAACTTCAAAACATACTCCACCCAAACGTATGGGACGGCTGAATATTTTTTGGCGATTACGATGCTGGTCCCATGGAGAAAATTGTTCAGTCTGATGGTCTATACCCCACCCTTCATTTTGGCCACACCTTTTTGATACACGCTGTACTATAGGTAATAATCGATGGAAGGGTATTTTAAGTGAAAGACCCTATATCTAATTGGAGGTCTTGTATTCATTAACGAGCCCTTTATGCTATGAAAGAGAATAGATGAAGGCGTTTTCTTATCCTAAATAAAATCAAGGCAAGCATTAATTATGATGTATTGTTAACTAGTGCAGGCCGTTGTCTTACATAAATTAAAAATGTTTAAAGGATCCACTAATTTTTCAGCTGTCACACTGATAATTGGTTTGCTTTAATTGCCACGAAACAATTCTTATTTTTATTTTGTTCTGCTTCCGCTGTTTCCTCTGAGATGTGGAAAAACTTGACCCCGTGTCCTAAGCAAAGCGATCGTCGCGCGACGCGACGACGTATTCGGCCACGTCCTTACCGAAAGCGACTGTCAAGCGAGTACGCGATTGACGCGATCGTTTGAATGTATTTTGTTTTATAAACGAATTGAATGATTGTGCGAGGACGTCATATTCATATAAAAGAGCGCAAAGATCCCGTAATCGCACGACGATTGATTCGATTAGGACAAGGCGTTTGGGTTCGTATGAACGCCATGTATCGCGTGTTCGTGCGATGATCGCTTTGGTTAGGAGAGTCGACTACTATTTTATTGATGAAAACTTTTCCATATATTTGTTTTAATTTAAATGTTTTACCATGCTGCGGCGTCGAGCGCGAAGTGTTGCTCCGTCTCTTTGAATGTCATGCTCTGCTAAAAGACGATATGTCGCGATAATTTCTCTGGCTTACTGCAACAACAACAACGAATAATAAAATAACTTTGTTAGTACACACTCAAAAACATTTTGCTACAGTCGCGTGTAATTTAATCAAAAATACACGTAACCTAAGAGAAGGCCAATCCATTAAAAAACGTTCAAAGTCTAAGTAGTCGTAATCTCATCTCAAACGTCAAAATATTCAACATAATAGTAGGTAGATTATAGGTATTTTTGACAGATTGGGACTGAAATTTTATTAGAATACGAACGTTCTTAAAATACGAGAATTGAAAATCACCGCACATATTTTTAACGCAGGGCTGCGTTAAAATGAAATCATGAAAAGCGTTATCGGCTAGTCATAAATCACACCAAAAGCCACCTTTTTTTCATAAAAGGTGACAGAGGTACAGACAGCCGTATTCATCAATAACATTATCACACTCCGACTACAACTCAATAAGCACTCGAAGAAAGGAAGCTTGCGAGGTATCCATTTAGGTTTTTTTTTTTGACAAATGATGTACACAATATATTATTATGACACATAAAATAAAGGGCAACATCTGAAGGCCAATTCTCGTAATTTACAATCTAGTCGCAGTCTCATCTCGGCGACAAAGAAATGTCAAAAACTTTTCAAAGATGTAGGAAAATTATAGGTACAGGCAACAGCAAAAGTAGATGATGAAAATCAGAAATTCAATACTAATTAACGAACGGAGTTCGCGTCAGAACTGTGTGGCGTCGAAGTAGTAAATGTTTGGTGTAATTTACAATCACATAACGAAACTCCGACGCCACACACAGTTCTGACGCGAACTCCGTTCATTAGTATTGAATTTCTGATTTTCATCATCTACTTTTGCTGTTGACTGTACCTAAGTATTTTTTACAAAGTTTTTTAAAAAGTTCTTAATTTTCTTGCTTTTGGCTAGGATCCGATTGCAGAATGAAGCTTGAGGCTTGAATGAGCATTGCGCAGTGTAGTATTTTGCCTTAGTTGCGGACATGCTCGTTTTATGTGTTTTTAGGAAAGCTTAAAATCAAACAAAACTCTTAATAAAACTCCGCCGGCTCTAACTACTGTAGTTTAAGAGAAATAAATAAAATCGAGAAAATTCCTTAAAAACCATAAAAACACCATATCTCGTTTTTTTATTTGATTTTTACACGAAATGTTTTAAGGTGTTATAGAAATTCACTACCAAAATTATTTTTTTCTTGAAAACTTTAAAAATCTTGCTCACACAAGTGGGAATTTTTTTTTCTATGATTTTGAAAAATATTTTTTTCCGGCTATTCTTTTCACGGTCGCGTTTTTTTTAGGCCTGTATGTTGACCACTATAATAACCATTACCACAAAAAAAAAAACAGTTGCAACAAGCCCAGGATTTCGGAAATATTAAATTTTAAAATTTCCGGTTGCATTAGAGTCATCTGATCCATATATATCCTCATTAACACGTCATAAACATAAAAAACCTTTGCCATTATCGAAATCAGTGATTCAACTCCTATGCGTCACAACAGATAATGTTCACTATAATCATTTAGAATCCGAAGAAAATAATATTACACTGACGACTGACGAAATCATAATTTTCAATCCGATAGCGAGGATATATCATAAATAAGCGTTTACAACATTGGCTAGCATAATTGATTTAGTCGATTGAACTAATCAATTTAAAAATTTACTACTTTGTGACAACCCTATTTCCATAAAAAATTTAGAAACGCAATATTTCCGAGATCTCGCTAGATACCTATTTAGAATTTTCTGCAGTTGAAGGTACTTTACGTTAATATATTATGAAAATAAAAAAAAACGCAACCCGTAAATAGCTAATTTTATTTTTTTTTTCGTTTTTCAAAACGGGGTTTTTTTAGAATGGTTTATTAAGGCTAAATCTATAAAGAAAAAAAAATACTGGCATGTCCGCAACTAAGGCAAAATAATACACTGTGCATTGGCTTCATCTGGAATAGCAGCAACTTTGTTAGAAGGCGGACGTACTGCATGATCTGCCTTGAAATTGCCACAACATGCAAAATCATCGAGACATCCGCTTGCAAAATCGTCAAAAAATATCAACAGCTAACACTAATTTAAACAATCTTCTTAATTCCTGGAAGGGGTTATATCCAGTAGGAAGTAGAGAGAAAACCGAAATCCCGATATCTCGAACAATTTCGAACTCGCCCGGAGTGTTTGATAACGGTGCCGAATCTGTTGTTCACAAACTAAAGTTGCTATTTCATTTAGGGCTGGTTTTTCCATCGCCAGATAACTTTTACTCGAATAATAAAATTGACGTTTGACAGTTTTTGTATAAACTAACTCTCAACATTTCAAAATTCCTCGAATACCTACAGTTATCAGGAAAATCAGTCCTAAGAAAAGGACAGAAGATACATTTTACTTTACTCCTGTCAAATTAATCAGCACCGGACTTAAATCGATGTAATTTTAGTAGGCAAGTTTATAATCACGTCTAAACTTATAAATAGAGTAGTGTCAGGAGCTAATAAATTTGACAGGACTAAACTAAAATATATCTTCTGCCCTTTTCTTAATGAAATAGAAAGAAAAAGATGCACTGAACTTAAATTTAGTTTAGTTTGTGAACAAGGGAATCGGCACCATTGTGTTTCTGAGAATTTTCCTAATACCTATGAAATTGCCAATATTTGATACTAGCTACCAAAGAGAATATAAAACTGTGAAGATCGATATCTTTCATTCGAAGTATTTATAATTCCATAATATAATAACAACAAAAAAACAAATGTCATCATTTGTTTTTTCAAAATCAGTTCTTCATTTGTTTTCCCACCGTTCAATTTTTTTTTTGAATATCGCTGTTTATTGTAACCATGGAAAACTCGAAATTGCGCGCTATTTTCGAATACGAGTTCCGTCGTGGCACCAACGCAGCACAGACAGCACGCAATATTAAATTACCGACGTGAATGGGCATGGTACCGCATTTGAACGTGCGGTCCGTTTTTGGTTTGATCGCTTCAGTTCTGGAAATTATGAGCCCTGAGCTCGACCGGAGATGAAAGTCGATAACGATGAATTGAAACCCATAGTGGAAGCAGATTTATCTCAAACCACGTTGCAACTTGCAGCAGCCTTCAACGTATATGATGAATCGATAGTGATTAATTTACTTAATAGTAGAAAAATAAAAACTAGCTCGCTCGCTCGCTTGTTAGCTCGGGAAGTGGGAACCGTATGAACTCACTGAACAACAACAACAACAAAATCGTCTTGAAGCACCGCACAACGGACCGTTTCAAAACTATAGAAGTTACAACTGGAAACTCTCCGTCACCCACTATATTCACCAAAACTTGCTCCAGCTAATAATTTCCATTTTTATTCGGAATTTGGATAACATTTTACAGGGGAAACCTTTAAAATATACGGACAGTTTAACTTGGTGGTCGACATGCTTAACAATTAACTATTTAAACACTTTTGTACGTCATTTATTTATTTATTTTTTTTGTAGGTTACAATATTGCTACAGTCCTCGATGCATGTTATCTCTGTTTAAAAGATGGCAACCGCATTATATCAAACTGTATGTCTCTTAATCTCATTGTCCATTGAGTACCTATTGGTGGTCTGGCAACGGTCTCTCCCTTTTACAGCGAAGTAAAAGATTTAAGTATATTTCAGAGGACCTATTTACTATTTATTAGTTTGGACCCTATTACTTTAGCATTTGGACCCTATTACTTTAGCTTTTCGTGGCATTTTGGCGAATTCAGCCCATGGTTTCCACAGGGGTCTTACTTACATTAGATTTCATTTGAAAAAGTAAGATATAAAAGGTTTTCACAACGACTCATTGGTTTCCAATTAACTACGTGTTTCCCTCACCAATCTCCTTCTCATAATATTTCACAATTCCGGAAAACGCCGAACATTCGATAAAAGTTGACATTTTAATGGCAGCCAAATTAATTAGAAGTAATAGCTTTCCAATATTATTGTAACATATGTTACGAGTGAGAATGATTGACTTACTGTTTCCATCGCTTTCATTCCGAGTTTCAAGGAAAATATTAAGCTTCGTTCTGAACTCCTAACATTATATTATGGAAAGAAGTTTAAAAATGAGAACATCGTGTATAAATTATTATGTGCTATAGGTAGTTGAATAATAATAATAAATTCTTTATTTCGGACAACAAAAGATCCACTGTGTTAGTAAATTCCTTATAATTAATGTTAGTGACATATTATTTAACACTTGTTAATCCGAGATCGCTTCATGAGGATGACGCACAAGCGAAGGGGAAGTACTTCACTCGCTCATCACCCCCACAAAACGTCTCAGAATAGGAGAGTAAATGCTCTCCGCCACTGTCCTCAGAATACTGTTGTCACTATCCCGCAGTCTTGCTACTAAGGACGAGATTTTTTTCCGCATGACCGCATAAAAGTCGTCGGTTCGATTCAGCGCAAACATCTCAGATGCGCTACAAAAACGGGGCAGTCCCAACAGCATTCTGAAAACATTATTATATTGGATGCGCAGGACCTCCAGCGATCTTTTGGTAAAGCTGACCCACAGACTTCCCGTGTACATACCCTGACAATACGCTTTGAAAAGGGTTATTTTAACCTGATTAGTACAACGGTAAAACCTGCGCGCCAACATATTCCCTCTGACCGCCAGCGCCCTGCGCTCCCTCTCTATGTCCACATTGTCTTTAAGGTCGTCGGTAAGTATGTGCCCCAGGTACTTAAAATTATTTACTCGCCTAATACTTAAGCCGTTCAGGGTAAAACTTGGCACATAGTCGAGGGCCTTACCAGCGGCCTTAAAAACCATGTATTCACTCTTTTTTACATTATAAACGAGTCCGTGTGTAGCTGCATAGTTTTCGCATACCCTCAACATCTCCCTAATCGATCCCGCAGTCGGGCCCAGCAGCACCATGTCGTCCCAATGTCAGACACATACTTTTAATGAATATTTTAAGTAAAATATAATTTTGAATGTTATTCCAGGAAGATTGATGTGAATAACATCACTTGCGTAAACAACATGCTTATTGTAACAAGATATTGTAGCTTTATTGAAGGCTTTAGCTACATTTCACGGCGCCCGATTACGACAAGGTTTTGCACAAAGAACGCTTTGTATCTTGGGTTCCGAAGTTATCATTATCAAGCGCGCAACTGCCAAGCCAACTCGCAAGCCTCTTTAGCATGCTACAGCAGCAGTGACATAAAAAAACATTGCGTCAGTGATGTGTGTCATCGCCTCCTTCTGCGAAGTTACTGCTCGCGAAGGAGGAGGCGGAGCCCATGAGGGAGAGGCAATTGTTGCACCCTCACGCCCCTAGCTGCCGCAGAAGACGCCCTGGGCATCGGGAATCGACAGCCGATTCCCGGCCACCGTAGGCACGGGCTTGCGGACGGCGAGCAATGGGCAACTCGCCGTCCGGTAAGGACCAGGCCCGGGTCGATGAACGGCATGTTCTGTTCCACGCGCGCCTCAAAGAGATGTCAGCACTAACTGACGGGGTCCGCTAGGGCTGATGCCTGCCAGAGTCGCCGGTTGTTCGAAAGAGATACAGTGGCCCCTGGCATAGGCAACTGAAGAAACACGGGTGGGTTTTAGTCAGTAAAAGTCTGACACGTTCTCCCGCTCCGCCCAGAGCGGGAGGAAGTTATTTGAAAATTTCACACCTCAAAAAAAAAAAATGGTGGGTGTCAAGTGAAACCGTCCAGTTGTTTTTCCAATCTGTTCCTACTCTATTTACGACTCTCATACTATATTTTCCACTATAAAAGTTTTTCACTGAAAAAGGTACTACTAACAATATTATGGGCGAAATATGTCTGAAATATTTTTTTTTTAACTTGTGGTCTTACATTTAAATAAGTCGAGTTGTTAACGAAAATAGGTCAGGCATGTTAGTATAATGTGAAAGCTGTTCTATTGTTTGTTTTTTAAGCGAAAGATAATCGTTGGAATTAAAGAGCTGTCTTACAGAAACCACTCCAAAGTGCTCTTTGGAGTGGTTTCTGTAGTGTTTTTAATGTAGCGTAGAAATGGGTCCATTAGAATATAAAAAACGTTATAATGACCGGCCAGTGTCATACAACCTAACTAGACTTTAGTGTATCAGATTATTATATTACCAAACTTTGCTAAAAGGATTAACCCTCCACATTCATTATAAGGGACACCCACACGTGATGTTTATTTACTCTTGCCGGCCCAAAATTCTAGTATGTACTTAGGCTTATGCCTTACTAGCTCCTGACCGCGGCTACGCCCTCGTGGAGGTCGGAAAATATCCCATAGGAACTTACAACTGTGATAAAAAGTATACTATGTATTAATCCAGGTTATAAACTATCTGTGTGCTAAATTTCGTCCGAATCCGTTCAGACATTTTTGTGTGATTGAGTAACAAAGATTAACATTCACTTTTAAAATATGATAAGTAGGATTAGGCTAACTTAGGAGAGATCCCGTATAATGACTTTGTTTTTTTACGAAGAAAGCCGAAGATACAGCTTTTACAGTAAAAAAGTTGCAAGATTTTAAGACAAGTGCTTATCTGCCTTAAAAATAAAGATGGGAAAGCCAATGACATGGAAATTAAGTACTCTGTAAGTCATCTTATTTTTCAGTGATACGCGAATTACGAAAAAGGATGGAATCAAAAGATTATCTCTGATTTAAGCTATCAAGTTATTTTGCGGTTGTGTTAACTTAAACACTCGAAATGTCGATACCGATTTTTTTTATTAATTCTTTAACTTATTCGTTGTTCGGTTTTTGCTTCGTCCGCGTGAAATTTCTTGTTCCTCCGACCCACCCCGTCACATCGCATCACCCGCCCACGCTGTTACTTCGTTTTTTCTTAGCTTTCTTTCTCACTTTTTGCTCGGCACCGTGATGTTAATATAATAGCCTATAGCAATTCTCAGGAAATGGGCTATAATTATTTTTCAAATCCGATGGGTAATTCCAGAGATTAGAGCGTTCAAACAAACTAACTCTTTAGCTTTATTATTAGATAGTATAGATAGAAGCATAGATCAGTAGGCCAATTCTGCTAATTTAAAACATTCAAAATCTAGTCACAGTCTCATCTCGGCGACAAACAAATGTCAAAAACTTGTCAAAATGTAGGGAAATTTGAAGTATTTTTGACAGATTGAGACTGAGATCAGACTGTGAACGTTCTTAAAAATTACGAGAATTGCCCCTCTGTAATCGCTGCAATCAAATTTTAGACGGAACATCAATTTATTTTGTCCAAATCCTTTCGAATTAAGCTAACAACATCGGAATTAACTTTTAATCTAATGAGGCTCATGGGTTTTGTTGATCCCCGAACTAATAAATTCCGGAAGCTCTCAATTTATCGGAAACATTCGAATTTCGGTGAAAGTGTCATATTTTTTTCACAAAAGTATGTGATCGTCCAATTGAGTTGACTAATGTAAGTAAGTAAGTAGGTACGTATTCTGAAGGAGCGTGAATAAATGTGGTTAGGCCTTATTGATCGAAGGGTATGGCTGCTAATGGGGGATTTACACTAGGTCGATTTCAGCCGTGCGGCTGGTCGCTTACCAAATTGCCTCACGAGCTGAATCGCTACCCTATTTACACAGGTCGATAAAAATCGCAGGTGACTAAGTTAATTTTGCATCAAAATGTCGACCTTCATGTGGCGGGCGATCGTCTGCGACTGAGCACTTACACGACAAAAGTCGTAACCTACTCTACTTTAGAGCTTGCGATTTTAGGCTGTGCCCCCAGTAGGCAAACTGTTAGCGGCCGACTGAGTTTGCGGCGTATCGGTTTAGTACGCCCTTCTATATATTTCAAATGGAGTGTCCAAAGTTTGCTAGTTTTGCGCTCACTTTACGCAGTTGCGCTAACAGCGTTGGCTGCTAACAGTATGCCTAGTTACTGGGGCACAGCCTTAGTCACCTGCGGCTTAGTCGAATTGCCATTTAGACAGTCGATTTTCTCCGTGCAGCGAAAATCGTGCGGCTATAGTGACCTGTGTAAAGCCTGCATATACAGTCGTTTATGGTTGATTTTTTTTCGCGATTACGTTTTTGGTCTCATGGACACAGTTCTTCAGTTTGATGGTCTGTAAATATGACCACACCTTTCTGATACATGCTTTAAATCAGAAAGGTGTGGTCAATGTTGTAGAAACCTAAGGAATTTTTTATATTATCTCCTCAGCTAGATTCACAGAAAAGCAATCAGTCAGAACTTTTAACTAACGCAACCGCTGTCATTGGCAGCGAGAAAAAAACAAAACACCATCAAGCAGAAAACAAAAAAAAGCACACAAATAAGAAAAAAGATAAATATAATCATGCCTCTTTCTGTCTTCAGAATACCGTGTCAAGTTGAACCCGTCTTTGAAATACTAAGCTTGAAATATACTCGAGTGAGTTACTCGACTTGATAGTAAGAAACTAATTACACTACGCACAGTTTATGTCTTCCGTGGTTTTGTGCCCTTGGTACCAAGGAAGCGTTGGCAAAATTAATTATTCCACTCTCTGTTTGTTTTCTACGCGATATTATCATGGAAATGGCTGAATATTTTAATTACAAGAAGTTCATACCAGAAAAGGATTTGTTCATTTCCAACTTCCTCAAGTCGGTGGGTGTTGCTGTTTTTGGTGTCCAACACCAACATAACACCAGTTGGAAGTAGATCCGAAATCTGTGAACAAAGAAAATAAATAAAAAGCCATTCTTATTGTTGTATACTAGGTATACCTATTTAACGAGAGGGCAACACTGTCTGCCGGGAAGTGTTCGGTGGTAAAACGCCACTGTTATTGTATTTGTGGTTCAGTAATAAACGTGTGTTTATCAAAGTTATAACGAGTGTATTAATTAATGAAACCTACGGAAACAGTACAAACACTAACTACAGTAACTGCTCAACAAATACTCTCACACTCTACTTAATATTATAAATTGCGGATGTAACTCCAGTCTGCCTGTAACCTTTTTACATCTTAACGATTGATGAATTTGGCACACAGGTGGACCTTGACCTGGGTAAAGGATAGTACTTAATAAAAGATTCAGCCCACGACTTCAGCCGAGTGAAATTTCTTGTCCCCCCGACCCACATCGCATCGAGGCGCCCGCGCTATTACTTACTTTGTTTTCGCTGACTTTTTTGTTTCAAATCCACATCTTAACGTTTAATGAATTTGGCACACAGGTGGACCATGACCTGGTTGAAGGGCAGGACATATCTAATATATTTATAGTTCTTGTGTCACAGTTTTAGTGTTTATACTCCTCCGAAACGGCTTGACCGATTTTGATGAAATTTTATATGTATATTCAGTAGGTATGAGTGAGAATAAGTTTAGGTATAACTAATTTTTATACCATATTTTTTTTTTGTAAAACGACGTTTGCGGGGTCAGCTAGTCTATAATTATATAAAACAAAGTCAGCTTGTTACAGCATTTAGAACTCAAGAACGGCTGGACAGATTTTTATAATATTTTATTTGTTGGATTTTTCTTCACCCCAAATAGCAGAATTATTATAATTAAAACATGGAAAAAATATGAGGCGGTACGAAGTTCGTCGGATCAGCTAGTTACTTATAGATTCAGCCCACGACTTCATCCGAGTGAAATTTCTTGTTTTCCTCCGACCCACATCGCATCGCATCGCCGGCCCGCGCTATTACTTCGTTTTCGCTCAGCGTTCTTTCTGACTTACTTGTTTCAAATCAAACTGGTAGTTCCAGAGATTAGCCTGTTCAAACAAACAAACTCTTAGAGATTAGCCTGTTCAAACAAACAATCTCTTCCAGCTTTATTACGAGTATTAGCATAGATTAAGTACTTTTACTTAAAAAGCTTCTTTATTAGTATTCATTGTTCATTACAAGATATTAAGCGAAATAAATAGTTTCATTTAGAAATAACTTTATACATTACTACCTAATTGCTTTTAGTATCGAATTTTTAAACTTATGAGTTCTTCAAACTATCTCCAAATAAAATGTAGTTGATTAGAGACTTAATTATCTTTCATAATATTCAACTTAAGTGTCGTAGTTTGAAAAAGCATCTAATCTACATTCGCGATTTATTTGCCAAAAATGTAAACAAATATGAGTTTATGGAAAGATAACTTTAAATCCGTTTACGCTAAAACTTCAAACATTTTTTTATAACTGGTTCAATAGTGCTAGTCACTCTGAAATCAACGTAATTACTATTAAAATAAAGTTGATATTTGTTTAACTTGAAATCATATTAATTTGAAACATAAGTTTGAATTGACTTTATCAGCACACGATTCTAGGACCATACCGTAAAACATTTTCGTTGATTACCGAAAAAAAATCTGCTGTTTCAACAGGTTGCGCATCAAAGTCCATGCCAATCCTCTTACTGAACCTACCTAAGTAGGTTCAGTTGGGTGATTTAAAGTCAATCCGAAGGGATTGACTTATGGCAAATCCATTGAAACGATTTGTTTACCCAAAGAAAAACGTACAAAGTAGGTAATAATTTAATTCATATGTACACATATAGTGTGATCGCTAAGTCCAACTGTCAAACTAATATACATTTCACCACGTCGCCTGTAACATACATCCTAGTGGCTGAAAGTTACAGGCAAAGAGAGAGAAAGTGTCTGAATTAGTGTGCAAAGTACCTAAGTAAAGTGTAGCAAAGTAGTGAGTACAATAAGAAAGATTAAATTGAGTTGGATATTCATCAATTATTATCATACTGTACATATTTTAAAATGCGATTGTTTGTGGAGATGTTTGTTAATCACTTCACATAAACGGCTGAGCAGATTTTGATCAACTTTTGCAAACAGATAGGGTTATCCTGGGTTAAAACCAAGGTCGTGTCCTAAATATTTAAAAGCGATTGTCACGCGAATAAACCTGAATGCGTGGTTGCGTCGACAGAGGGCGCTTTCCGGTTTCCCAAACGAACAGTCACATATGCACGCGACAATCGCGAATTCGCGCGACGATCGCTTTTAAATAGGACGTGGGGTTAGCGGGATTGTCCGAAAGGGTTACCGCTACCCCGGAACATAAAGGGCTTAGGAAGGAACACGGGTGGGTTTTAGTCAGTAAGAGTCTGACACTCCCTTCTGCTCCACCCTGAGCGGGAGGGGTCATTTGATGATTTTCCATCCAGAATAAAAAAAAACGGGTACGTAAATACCTACATGAAATAGTCTCTTGTCCTAAATTTTTAGTCTGTTTTGTTTAGCTGTTAGTCAAACAGAGAAAATAAATAATGTAGTGTCTCAAGAATACTTACGAGTGAAACCGAGGTTAAAAAAGAGCTTGTTCCTTATAAATCACACAATTTCGCACTTCTAAAGACGAGAACAGTTGAAACATTGGAAACGTTCCAAGCAGATTGTTTAAAGAAGCACTCCAAACTTTCAGTAGATTTATTAAGATTTCAATGTTCTTAAGAGATTTCAGTAGTCTTTGAAGTCACGAATGCCTGTATTATTCTATGCTGTTTTCATTTGGTAGTGTTACGTAATGTTCTTTGTCGAACGTTGGCGGGTAGTTTTACATGCCTACACTTACCTACAACATCTTTGCCTCCTGTAGTTTGCTTACTGTGGAATATCTATGAAAAATCCAAAGATAGTTCATGCCAGACTGATTTATTGTTCGTGCCCACATCACAATATATTTCATTTCCTCCCTCACAAGAAATAATTAATTTAACAACAAAATTTTATATTTTTAACTTATCCAAACTAACTCAAGTTAGTGTTACAATAAAAGACATATATACTACCTACCTCTTATTTTTTTAGAAGTTTCTTAGGTTACAAGAGACCAAGTACATTTCAGTCAAAACCTGCCTACAAAATATAATAATATTTGCATTATCCTTCTATTAAGATCGTTGTGACTTATTTAGAAGGTTAACTAATAAGAAAAAAAAACTTACAATTACTTAACTTATACTTACAGTACCTACTAAGTCAAAAAACACGGCTTTTATACCTACTTCACAGGATTAGACCTCTTAAAAACATGGTTTAGCTAATATTGATAATGATTCTGTTTCTAGGTTTATTATTGACCCAATCCCCAGAAGTGGACGGTTCAACCGCGTAATCGCGTTGAGTCTCATGTATGACGTGCGAATCATGTGAAGTCTGAAGTGATGACGTCACCGGTGAATTAGGTGCAGACTCCTATGTTCCTTTTTCAGTATTTTCTATTTGATTAGCAGTATCAGTGATAATAGGATTTGAGTACCGTGTGTGTCTTTGTAATGGCATAATTTGATCTTTTGTTTTCGGTGTACCCCCTGGTCTGATTTTACGTTATACGTCACTGCTCCTGTGCGCTCAGAGACCTCTCCTTCCATCCACTTGGGATTGTTTCTCGAGTGGTCTCGAAACAGCACTCGATCCCCAAGTTGGACCTCCCTGTTAGTGCCTTTAGTATGTTCAACCTGCTTGGTCTGCGCCGTCTCGACCTCATCGACAGTGTTGCTACGCAGCAAGTCAAAGCGCATGCGCAGCCTCCGTCCCAGCAGCGCCACAGATGGCTCGCACTGTGTGCTTGAGTGTGTACTGTGTCTATACACTAATAGAAAATTGTTTATTACTAGCTCGATGTTCTCACCTTCAGAAGGCGCTTTTTTAATTACTTTCTTTACAGTTTTGACGGCGTTCTCGGCGGCGCCGTTGTTCGATGGATGGTAAGGGGCTATTAGAATGTGTTTGATTCCGTTGCGGGTTAAAAATAACTCAAATTCCTCGGATCAAGATGGTGGTCCCCCGTCACTCACCAAGCACTTTGGCAGCCCAAATCGACTGAAGCATTCTCTTAATCTGTTTGCTATTTGATACTAACTTAGCCGATGTACCGGTCCCCATCAGAAATACTTCGATCCACTTAGAGTGCGAGTCCAGTATCAAAAAGTAATATTTACCTTGGTATTCTAGAAAATCTACATGAAGTCTAGTCCAAGGTTCCGAAGGCCATACAGGCGGCGCGCGCCTCCATGTCGGCGTCCAGGCGCGGCCACCACACGTAGCCGCGCGCGATGCTCTTCATGCGCACGACGCCCACGTGCCCCGCGTGCACTTCCTCCAAGATCTGTGCTCGCAGCTACTCCGGCACCACTATCCTGTATCGCCAAACTATACAACTATGTAAATTTTCGCGTCGATGAAAATATGCCTTCTCGTCTTCAGTATCACCCATGAGAGGCCATCCACTCATTACGTAACCGTACACTTTACATAAAAATTTATAATTTCTAGTCGCCTGTACAACATCTTTGTGACTAAGAGGGAAACTGTCCTCAACAAAATGTAGATATGCTGCGTCGTCTTGGTCCTCCACCTTGGTTTTCGCTAAAGGTAATCGTGATAACCATCTGCATTGCTATTCATTTGCGAATTTACAAACACGATGTTGAAATCATAAGCCGCCAGGCGCACAGCATATCTCTGTAAGCGGCTGGGTGCAGTTTGCGGTATACCCTTTTTAGGCCCGAATATAATATAGCTTAATGCTTTATGATCACTCCGTAACGTGAAATACCTACCAAAGAGATATTTATGATGCCTCGTAACTCCATACACAATGGCCAGCGCTTCCTTGTGTACCCGGCTATAGCGACGCTCGGCGTCGTTGAGCGTGCGCGACGCGTGCCAGCACGGTGCTCAGGCCGTACGCACTGCTGTCCACAGCCAGCACCATCGGCAGCGCCGGCGAGTAGGGAGCTAGTACCGGGTCACTCGTCAATCTAACCTTGATCTCCTCAAAAGCGGCATCACAGCTGTCCGACCACGCCCATTTTACTGCCTTTTTATAATTACTCGTCGCCACTGTGGAATATCGATGCAAATCCAAAGACAGTTCATGCGAGATTGATCGTGTACCCACATCACAATATATTACACTTATTTTTATACTTTATTGTTTCTTTTTCCATCGTGTTACCACGAGCTATAGTAACTACGAGGATTTAGTAAGATAATATTATTATTTATTTATTTATTAGTTTTAAGCCTTCTACTAAAAAACTAATAAATAAATAATGCTATCGTTGCAGCATTTTTGCCAACTTTTGAATGTGAAATTCAGCACAGTTGCAGTCGATATATATAAAAAAAACTGTGATTAACTGTAAGCATCAAACCGTAATTCAATTAATATTGTCAGCGTTGGTAACGAATAGATTCATCACTGTATTTCGAGATCCAAAAAATATGAAATGCATTCGTTTATTGAGAGCACCATTACGTCTAGGCAGAACAAAGCGGTGTTCACGTTCACTTACACATAACTGCGATTTACGTAGCGAGTTAAAATGTTTAAAAAGTGGTATATCTAGACAAACAAGGTTTTCAAGATTACCTAGAAGTGGCCAGCTTGCTCTCCAAATCTATGAGCAAAATTACATGAATCCTACTTCCTACTAATATTATAAATGCGAAAGTTAGTGAGGATGGATGGATGGATGTTTGTTACTCTTTCACGCAAAAACTACTGAACGGATTTTGATGAAACTTTACAGTAATATAGTTTATACATCAGAATAACACATAGGATACTTTTTATCCCGATATTCCCACGGGATCAAAACTTACGCGGGTGAAACCGCGGGGCGCAGCTAGTTAATCATAATTATCTACCAACGTGTACACATTCGAACTAATTTCGGAAATGGGTCATGGAATATCTGTCCCAACTTTCTTAAGTTCCAATACTTACGTGTCCCAAAGTCCTGACTATAAGTTTCAGTTTTCAGCTTATTTTATTACTGACAAATATATACCGACAAACAGATATTTTGTTGGCACAGCTAATTAGGCTATTCATTCTCGCCAGTATTATTGTTTATTCCATAACCAAAACACGTTTCACAGAATCAAATTGAACCGAACAATTTATATGCAGTTGTTTCCAATTAATTGTTCTATTGTTTACAAACCTGGTATGTTTCTTTTGTCATTCCTCTTCTTGAAAAAATAAAATATTACAGTTGGCTTGATATTTTAAATAAGCAGACTTTTCAGAAAGCTTATTTTGCACTGTTACAAGATAAGCCACTGTAGTATCTATTTATATGCAAACGTGGCAAAGAAATGCTTAAAAAATGTGCTTAAATTATGTTCAATTGAAACCCTAGACGAAATAAGATAGAATACTCTTTATTATGTACACCATAAAAATTACAGATAAAAATAAAATTCAACAATTTTAATACAGCAACAATTTTAACGATGTCAATTACCGGTAACTAATTGAGTTTGCGACCCATTCGAAAACTTTACGTGTTAAAGGTAAAGTTTTCAAGTGGGCCGCAAAGTAAAAAAGCCTGAAATGACGTTTAATTAATAATACTAGAGATGAACGATATTCGAACACAATCTATTTGTGTTCGAATATCGTTCATCTCTAGCACGGGACACTTTATGAGCAATAACGATAATGGAAAACTCAAAAATGTATGGGACTGACGTAAAGCTTAGGTAAATCCCGTTGAAAAACGCTGAAGAAATACGAAACGTTTTGAAAGTGATTGCCACATGTCTAAACCCTCAGCTGTAATCTAACGTTTCAACGACGTGAATAATTGATTTTCCGAGACGTGACGCACTTTATGCGGGAAGCGTTTTGTGCAATATTTTAAACGGATTCAAAACTGAAAAAGCCTGTTCTTAAGCTTACCTATTCGCTTTGTATATTCTTTTAATATGGTCGACATATTTTTCGTTGGTTGTAATATCAAATAATAGAATCAACATCAACTTTCACTTATGATAGGTACTTATTAATTATGAGTTTGTTTCAACATTTATACATTCAAAAGGCCTGGTAACCAGCAATTAGTTTAAAACTGTACATGACAGTGGTTGGCACATTTTCGTTTATGTGTACCATAATAGCGTTAACACAAATGTTCACTTGGCCTTCCTTTTCCACAATTAGTTGAAAACTGTACAACTTTGTTACCACAAAGGAAACCTGGGCAAGTCAGACATGGGAATGTCGCAGCCCTTCATCATACAAACTATTATACCCAAAACTACCTAAATATTTTACGATGAGGAAAGACGTCACCCACCCTTTATAAACGTTTGTCATATTATAACCCTCTCTAATATATGCATCATAAAAGCGCTCACCCTTCCTGTTTTTATTGTTATTGCGGTTAGACTAACCTTGGTTATTAATAAATCAGAGACTCAGAGATTTCCAGGTATTATCACTGAATTAAATTGTTAGAACTTTGTAGGATATCTACCTACATACTTTTACCATAACTAACACACTATAATCTGTAGATACGTCGATTCCATGGTGATTTGAGTTTGTTGACTGAAAACGTCAGATAAGGAAAAATATATTCTAAGTTTTATTTTGTATTTATATTATAGTCTTCAATATACTCCTTCTGCTATACATTACTTTTCCTAAAACTTAAATAAGTATTAGGTCGGGGCAAAAGTATTTTCGTATTTTTCATACAAAAAAAAAAAAAAAAACTTTTAGGTTTAATTTTTTATTTATTTATAATGTGTATGTGCCGTTTTGATCGATGACTTGTTGCCGTCTTGTGGGCAATGCCATGATCCCATTGCTGTAGAAGTTTTGAGATTTTTTATCAAAACAATCTGACAGGTATTTTTCACAGTGTTCTTTTGAGGTTAACTTTATGCTTCCTAAAGAGTTCTGAACTGACCGAAACAGGTGGAAATCTGATGGAGCAAGATTAGAGCTATACGGAGGATGCATCAACACATCCCAGCCAAGGTCTCTCAATTTTTGCTGAGTGGCTATAGATGAGTGCGGTCTGGCGTTGTCGTGATGAAACACCACGCCCTTCCTATTCACCAGCTCCGGCCGGTTTTTCTGAATAGCTTCTTTTAACCTCATCAGTTGTTGACAGTAGAGGTCAGAATCGATAGTTTTACCCGGCGGCAACAGCTCATAGTAGACGATTCCTTTCCAATCCCACCAAACACACAGCATCACTTTGTTCCGACTCAGGCCGGGCTTTACCACGGTCTGTGGGGCTTGTCCATGCTTCGACCACGATCTTTTTCGGACATTCTTATCGTAAGTGATCCATTTTTCATCAACCGTAATCAACCGTTCCGAACCGTCGGAATTATTACGTTTCAACAAAGAATCGCAAATGGAAACACGTTGCATTAAGTTTCTCTCAGTGAGATCATGTGGTACCCAAATATCAAGTTTTTTCTTGTACCCAGACTTGTAAATGCCGTAAAACTGTTTTGTGATTAACATACAGTTCTTCAGCAATATCATAACTATTAACATGTCGATCTTGCTCCACTTTTTCAAAAATGGCACTGATTTTATCCGTGACAGTCCGTCCAGAGCGAGCTTCATCCTTCACACTAAAATTTCCTGACTTGAAACGCTTGAACCACATTTGTGCTACTCGTATTGATACCGCATTAGGTCCGTAAACCACACAAATTTTATTCGCGGCGTTCGTCGAATTTTTACCATTTTTGTAATAAAATTTTAAAATGTACCGAATTTCTTCATCACACACGTTCATGTTGCATGCTTGAAAAACAATTGAGAAATGGCGGGAAATAGTTTTTTTTTAATTTATTGCATCTTTAGAATGTCAACATTTAATAGTATTAAAATCAGCCAGTTACATTCAGTACTGCCAAAGAGGTTTGATTACTAACAATAGATTCAAAATACGAAAATATTTTTGCCCCGACCTATTACTTGCGATCGAAATGCGATTTTAACACCACACCAACGCTCGGTTTCCGCGAAACAATAGAAGGGGATAGTAGCCACGAATTTACCGCGAACTTGAAACTTTTAATTATATTTTCAGATTCAATATTGAATCATCGATCGCTTCTCCCACTGCAAAATTGAAGTGAACAATATTCCAGCAATTTTAAATGGATTAAACAAATATCGCTTTTGTTGGTAACAAGAAAAAGTGCGTTCTAGGTAAATAGATTTAAGTTTCAATACAAAGGATGGTATTAGTAGTCTGTATACAAGGTAAAATTAAATTAACTAACGAAACTCCGCAAATATGATCGGTATCGATATCTAAACACGATAAAACAAAGTTTTTCAAGTAACAATACTACTAGCGGTCATTGACCCCCAAAAATCATAAATTATTTTTATTTTATTGTGTTAAGATATCGATACCTATCACGTCTGCAGAGTTCTAGTACCTAAACTCTCATTAGACCCAATAAATTCTACCTATAAACTGCCTGCTTGTATTGTTTGCTAAGACAAAAAGACATAAAATTCTTACAGGTAGACTGTTGAAATTTAGGAAAGCGCCATTTTAGCTTACCTTATGAAGCCATTTATGCATAGAAAACTAACTCGTGTGTAAACCTAGCCATTTCAAAACACATTACGCCCGCATACTTATTACACAAGCTATTTCCACTTGGCATTTGCATTGCACATTGTAAGAATAAAATTTTCACCAGAATGTTTTTACATTTCTTTTAATGGCAGCAAGTACGTACGTAGAATGTACGAAAAGTGATAAAAAGTGGCTGTCGCTTCGAGCTTACGCTTTTAAACACTTTTCACACGCGGGCTTGAGAGAAAATCGCTTCGAGGCCCGCATGCGGTTACATGACAGCAAGTCACATATAATGTAATTTGTTAAAACACTTTTTATTTCTCAGCGCGGTTGCTGTTGTAAATAACCCAAATTATAGCAACGTTACCGATACCGAATGCGAACACGGAAATACAGCTTTATTGGTAATTAACAACCTCTCATGATTATATTACCTTTTTTTTTTTTTTGTTTTCGGGGGGAAACCTTCAAAAGGCGCCCGACCTCTGGGGATGGGAGGTCGGGGAGTGTGGGACTTTTACCTCACTAAAACCACCCCGGTGGTCACCATCAGCACATAGGGGTGGTCCCGGTTCCTCTTAAAAGACCAATTCCGGAACCCCCCCGTGCAACGCCTGTAAGGCACATCCCTGGAGAGACTGTAAAGGGGCCTCCCCTGAGCCTCGCTGTTTACGGTGGCACGTGACCACTGTGCCACCGTCTTCCCTAGGATCACTTGGTGGGCGGACAGAGTCCCCACTCTATGCGCCCGTGACCCCAAAGGTACACCTACCTTGGTTGGTAAGTGGATTTCGGCGTATTAGGCGCCAAGGCGGTTACCTCCTCGACGCCTTCTTCTCCAAGCAGGATCAGCCCTCTCCCGATCCCACTCGGCGGCCTCCTTCTTGACCATCACGGTCTCACAGAAGGAGGCTACTGCCATCCAATTCTCTGTCTCCGCCAGCATAGCCATCACTACTGCTGGTAGAGACAGGTCTTGCCCGATCTTAGCAACCCGGACCCGCCGCTCGGAGGCCCACGCAGGGCACTCTTCGAGCGTGTGATGTGCGGAATCCAGCTTCCGCAGTGGTGGTAATTTGCCGTGGCCTCTCGCCCAATTCTGTTCAGGTATTCACCGAAGCAACCATGTCCGGTGAGCACCTGAGTGAGCCTGAAGGAGATGCGCTCCCCTCTTTTCAGCCAGGCTGCGAAGTGCTGTAGAACGGCTTCGACAACGCGCTTACACGAATATTGCGGCTGCTGTAGCCGCTCGCGCCATCGCTCGAGCGCGTGTCGCCGTTCCCGCCGCCTCAGCCTTACGAATGCGCTTCCTGGCACACTATTTCCGCTTTGGCGAATATCGCAAATCTGATCGTAGACCTTCGCGTCCATATCTGCCAGGATGTCCAGCGGCGGAAAGCGCGCCAGGAGAGTAGCCGCCTCAAAGGATATCGTTCGATATCCTCGTGCGATACGAATGGCCATTTTCCGCTGCAATCTATTGACTTTAGTCCTGCAGCGTCGGACGCCTGACAGTCTACCTGACCAAAGAGGCGCCCCGTAAAGGACCATCGATCGCACGACACCCGCGTAGAGGCGGCGAACTTTCTCTCAAGGTCCCCCGAGATTGGGCAGCAGTCTATGCAAAGCACCCACCGCCTTCTCGATCCGGGGAACCAGGCGCTCGAAGTCCTCTTCGAAGCTCCACCGACCATCCAGGGTGAGGCCAAGGTACTTCATGTATCGCCCCACCTGGACTTGCGTATCTCCGACATGGACCAACGAGCTGGGTGGCTCTCTGCTCCTCGGCAGTTTATGAAACCATAACGCCTCAGTTTTTTGAGGCGCTATCTCTAGACCCAACCCGCGGATTGCTGCCACGACTTTTGTCACCCCGAGCTCGAAAAGCTGGATGGTCTCCTCGAAAGTGTCCCCGCCGGCCAACACCAGAGTCTCGTCTGCGTAACAAACGATATTAACGCCGACGGAGGAGAGGACCTAGAACTGACCCCTGCGGAAGCCCACACGTAATCTCTCTCCGCTGAACGCTACCGTCCCGGCCCACATAGCGAATGTGCCGGTCGCGTAGGTATGCTCCGACAATGCATTGCAGGTACAGAGGCACTCCATGATGTACCAGTGCCTCCCTAATTGCACCCCAGGGTAAAGAGTTGAAGGCGTTGACAATATCCAAACTTATCGCCAACGCCACCCCACCCCGGGAAACCGCCTGATCCGACAGCGCGCGGACGCGAAGAATCGCATCTACGGTAGAACGCCGCTGCCGGAAGTCATACTGGCTATCAGCAAGGTCGGGACCAACCCGCGACAAGTGCTCGACGAGCCTTTCAGCAACCACTCTTTCAAAGAGCTTGGAAGACTCGTCAAGCAGGCATATGGGACGGTATGCAGAGGGAGACTCTGCGGCCCTGCCTTCCTTCTTCAATAAGACCAATCCAGCTTCCTTCCAACCGGAGGGGAAAACGCCTGCACGGAGACAGCTATTAAATAACCGTCTCAGGCGGTCACCCAGAGCAGCCAGAGTTAGAACCCACGCCCGGCCAGGGATACCATCCGGATCTGGCGCGGTGTTACGAGCCCCCAAGCGCTTCACGGCTCGGTCGAGCTCCCCTTCCGTCACCCCTAACACGTCAGACCAGTCTGTTAATGACAGGGGCGGCGAGGGACTGTCCCTGGCTACTGGAAAGAGTGTGTTTACGACTCTCTCCAGCAGACCTGGATCCATGGTCTCCGTGATGGGGGGGACCCATGGGCGTAATTTGCCCATGACCATCCTATATGGTTTCCCCCACGGATTCCTGTCCATCCCTTCGAGAAGCTCGCTCCAGGACCGAGACCTGGCATCTGCGATAGCATGTTGAAGCGCCATAGTCGCTACTCGGTAAGCTCTATAAACTCTGGCTATCTCCTCCTCCGTAGCTCTCTGCTGCCTTTTGCGCCGGGTGCGCTGAAACTGGCGCCGGGTTCTAAGACAGACAGTCCGCAACTGCGCGATGTCTTCCGACCTCCAGTAAACCACACCAGGACGCTGGGCGCACCTAACCCGGGGCATGGCAGCGTCGCAAATTGACGTCATTGTGTCCCGGAACCAGGTCGCCTCTTCTTCTGGATCGAGCGAAATCCTCTGAGATCCACAACCATCTGACCATGCCGCGACGTTGGCAGCTGCGACGAGCAAATCTCGATTGAGCTGTTTGAGGGCCCAACGACGCGAAGGTGGGCTTGAGCCTGGACGGCTCGCCGGAAGGACGGAGTACCACATGAAAGACGATGTGGCGATGGTCAGAAAGAGTGACCATCTCCTCCGCTACTCTCCATTCCGACACCATGCGGGCTACAGAAGGTGTCGCCCATGAAAGATCCACGATTGACTCCCCCTGCCATCGAACGCATGTGGCAACGGACCCTCGATTCAATAGTCGAAGGTCAAGCGAAGCCGCCCAGTCCTGTACTGCGTGTCTCCTTGGCCTATCCCGGGTGTTACCCCATGCTCTGGAGTGAGCATTGAAGTCACCCAGGACAAGCACTGGACGGGGTAAGCATTTGCTTCGAATGCAGTTCGCAACCCCATCCAGATATCCCTCAAATTGAGCGAGGGAAATGTTGGGAGACACGTAGCAGCCCACTACTGCCAGATGTCCCCATTCAACCGCGACATATCTCCGCCCCCTATCGAGCAGGGAGCAGTGAGGCCCACTGCCTCCACCAGCCCAGTAAACAGCAACAGAGTCCAAGGTATCCCGGAATCAGCGGGGATGATCCCGGAGACTGTAGGGCTCTGCTACCACCGCCAAGGCAACCGACCACTCCGCAATAGTCTGTAGAAAAAGATTTTGCGCATTGCAGCAGTGGTTCAGGTTGCACTGGATGATTATATTACCTACTGACATCATAAACAACAACTTTTGTTCTATGACTTTTATTATTTCAGCAGATTTTAATTCATCAGACTTTCATACAAAAATATAAATATTTCAATCCAACGCTCGACGAAGTCTACGCAAAGCAAAAGAAAGCATTAGGTGTTTACTTAACTAGCGCTTTCTTTTGCTTCATACAGCAGTAGTTTGTATAAACTGCCGCGTCTAGTACAAAATGCAGCGGAGGGTAGCGGAAGTTAGATACAACCACGGAATCTTGAAGGTTTTTTTTTGGTAAATGTATTATGTTTTGTAAAAAGTCATAAAACAAAAGTTGTTGTTTATGATGTTAGTAACACAGCCCTAGAAGGTTTTGTTAGTGTTTTACCAATAACCGTGTATATAAATTTGCCTTTTATCATGAACACTATCATTTTCATCATTAAGATAGATTACAATTGATGTGGTTTTAAGTCCGCAGAGAGCTAAAATAGCAAACATTCATAATGGCACGATCCATCAGTGTCATTTCGTGAGGAGCTCTATCAAAACTATCGGGCTATACTTAGTACCAAATATTTCTGTGAAATCTCCCAATTTTATAGTCGAATAAATTAGTTCTTTGGCCATTCAGCAAATAATTGGGATTTATGAATAATTTGGAGATTAATCGTACCACCTGTTAATCTCGGAAGGTTACTAGGTAGTTAACCTCTGAATTATAGGTATAATAAATAATGAATATAATATTTATTACGAGAATAATGGGTACAGTGAATCGCCTTAAAAACAAATTTGGTCTTATGTTATGTGCACTTAGGTGTGAAAGGAGTGCTTTGGCAATCGTACTATGATTACCCTATATACTCGTAATGTTGTCAGTGAGCACAAAATTGACGTTCTTATCAAGCATACCCAAAGAAACTATTACTAATTAATTTATGCAGTGCAGCATTTGGTCTAGCTGTTCCAGCGTCTCTGCCATTATGACGATGTCATCGGCAAATCGAAGAATATACATACATACACTCACACCTTCCCATTGGGGCAGACAGAAACTACACACATCAAAAGTGTCTAGGGATCAAGCATTTTTATGCGGATTTCTTGAGATTGAGATGTGGCTTTGTAATAAATTTATGATTTTATAAATTTATATGGATCCTTTTTGGTGCATTTCATAATTTGAATCAGGAACTGTGAATCAAATTCGAGTAAAAGATGAAAATCAGCTGTCAATATTTTCCCTATAAAAACATACAACGCATTGAAGACATTATTAGTGCTACTGTTTCCCTACTACTGATTAAAACCAACGTTATTATGGAGCGGCGACGTCATTTAAGCAGGGAAGAAATGCTCAGAGCCGTGGGAATGATAGAAGCTGGTTCCCGGCAACGTACTGTGGCTTTAGCTCTGAATACAAGTCAGAGTGTTATCAGTCGACTTTGGACACGTTACCGAAGCACTGGTACCGTGGCTGAGCGCCATGGAGGACGGTATCGCTGCACCACACGGAGACAAGACCGATACATTCAAATCTTAACTCGAAGAGCTCCAACAATAACCGCCATGATGTTAGCCGTGAGGCTTCATCACTCTTCAGGGAACTTAATTAGCGACCAAACAGTCAGAAACCGCTTGCATGAAGTGAACCTTCATTCCCGAAGACCGCTACGGGTACCACCTATAGCAATGCACAATCGTAGGATTCGATATCAATGGGCTCTTGAACACAGAAATTGGGCAGAAGAACAATGGCGTTTCGTGTGCTTTTCTGATGAGTCTCGTTTTGGTATGAGACCGGATACAAGACGTATACGACACTGGAGAACCCCTGGACGCCAACAGCGATTAAAATCCTGCCAGGAAGTCCATCCTTATAGTGGTGGAACCATCATGGTATGGGCGGGTATTTGGATCGGCGGAAGAACTGAGTTGATTTGGATCAGAGGCAACCTCAACGCTCAAATTTATGCTGAGACGATTGTATCAGACGTCATCGTTCCTCTACAAGTGCAAATCGGTCCCTTATTTCAGTTAATGCATGATAATGCACGACCGCACACCGCAAGAGTTGTAAGACAGACTCTCGCCGCAGCTAACATCAATGTCCTGCCCTGGCCTGCTCAGTCGCCAGACTTGAACCCGATTGAGCATGCATGGGATATGCTACAGAGAAGAGCTCTGCCGAATATGGAGGGTATCCAGTCGCAAGAAGACCTTTTTTTGTTGTTGCAACGAACATGGGCGGCCATTCCACAGCGTGATTTGGATGAACTCATTTTGAGTATGCCAAACCGATGTTCTTGTGTTGTTAGTGTTCGCGGTAGAAACACGGATTATTAATTGTTTAAGTTACCCAATAAAATTTTAGAGAAAACTGTTATTTCAGTCTTTTTTTCGAACTTTTGTGTTAGTGGTTCAAATGTCAAAAATCCCTTTATTAGGAAAATGGCAAATTTCTTTATTAATGCAAAGGTGACTTGGTTTATCGTTACTGTGACAAACGAAAACACTTTATTTGATGAATCCTTAAAGAAAATTTTAATTAATATCAATCAGGAGAAAAGTTATTGCAAAAATATATGTTGATCCCTAGACACTTTTGATGTGTGTATGTAAAACGGTAAGATGCCGCCGCGCCGTTAGTAACACGCGCGTCTTACGTTTTAAAAAGAACATCACTAAATACAGTTTAATACACGAATTATCTTTGGGGTCACTTAGCACTATAGTACATAGCTTAGCATTTGTTAAAGCCAATAACGGGCGGAAGGAAGTAATCAGTGCGTCATTCATTTAAATGAATGGATAAGTACGTCTAAACCTTGTGTTCACCAACATTTAAATCAATGATTAAATATTTAATCAGTTCTATATTTAAAATTTCCTTAGGAAATTTGACATAAACCAACTGTTTAAATACCTAACCGGTGGTTTGAATGTTGGTGAACTCAAGCCTAATTGCAAGAGAGAGAAATGAGTTTCTGACAGTTCTCGCAGTCTAAATAAAACTTTTCTACTTTATCCGTGCTCTCTCTTGAAAGTATATTTTAGTCGTGTCTTGGTGAGAATTTTAAAGAACTAGATAGTTGTGCTCGTTAGAAACGAAGATATTTCAGCTCATGTGAAATATTAGTCGCAACTTTCTCGTTAAAATCTTTTACGATATAACTCAAAACACAAGAATTAGAAAGTGGCTGAACTACGCAATTAGCGTGAGAATTTTAAAGAACTAGATAGTTGTGCTCGTTAGAAACGAAGATATTTCAGCTCATGTGAAATATTAGTCGCAACTTTCTCGTTAAAATCTTTTACGATATAACTCAAAACACAAGAATTAGAAAGTGGCTGAACTACGCAATTAGCGCTCTATTCAAAATATTGGGAGCTAGTTAAAGGTAAACAATCGGCCACACACTGTATTTGGCCTCGGTTTTAATGACAAAAAAGCACAGGTTATAGAGAAAAGAGCTGAAAGGAATCATGAGTTCAATATTTAAAAAAATGTTCCGTCGCTTCCGCGGACAAGTAACAGAGGACAGAATTTTTTTTTTTTTTTTTATGTAAAACGGCAATTTCATAGCTATGGAGTTATGGACCTAATATATTATTTAAAAATAAAAACTCAAATTAGTTATGCCCATGTTTTCTTTCACCGTTTTTCTCTAGGGCCTTTATGTTAAGAATCTACATACTATGCTTGAAAAAAGAATTACTTATGAATAGCTAAGTGTAAGAACTAAAAAAAAAAAAAAAAAAAAAAAAAAAAAAAAAAAAAAAAAAAAAAAAAAAAAAAAACTAACTGTAACTTACCACGTAAAAAAAACGTTTTCTATCCTAGCGCTTGAATTTCCCGGTGGACCGTTGCCAAATGTTACACAGGAGAGTCCGCATATACTTATATACACGTGGTTTGCTGATGCCGGTATCAAATTTCATGGAAAGGCAAAGTTTACTACGTTATTTATTTGCGAAAATTCCAAATCCAAACCCGCGCCGTCGTCGAAATTTCTGACCGGAAAATCCAATAATCCTTTCCTTACGCACGACGGCCGCACTTGACACCAAGAGCCAAACGATAACAATCAAATTAAATTGTTTAAATAACTGTATCGTTGGTCAAGTGGTTGCAAGCGCTAGTGCGGACCATGAGGCAGGACCTCGATTCCTAGGTAGGGTGAAATGTCAATAGGTTTTTCTATTAAGATTTTCTCAGTAACAACCCTGATATCTGGATCTATGCCCGCTTGATGGCGATATAGGCTCATCCCCTTTTACATGGGACATAAACAAAACTAGCGAAATGTGGATGTACAAAGTTACACCTCCGCTTGATCCTGCTGAAAAAAAAAGCGCAGTGTTATGTACTTACTTATTGCTCATCCAATAATAAATTAAGGGGTTGAACATGGAATTAGCCATGGCCAGCCAATAGAAGAAGAGGTATATGTGCTGCGCGAATGGCGCGGAGGCTAGCGACTGGTAGTGGTACGTCAGCACGAAGTATGCGTGGTATGGCAGCCAGCAGAGCGCGAATACCATCACCACCAGGACGAACATCCTCACCACCTGTGAAGACACAATAACCTGGTTATTTTCATATGGCGACGACTGCCAAAACGGTAGGTTCAATAAAATTGGATGAAATATTTGGCAACGCACATAAGCGCAATTCTTGAAACAACGCGTTGTAAAATGGTACAAGTACGTACAACTTGGCAAAACTGAATGCAATAATCGCCATGCAATTTAATGGCTTTGGTGTAAATAGAAGCCACATTCAATTATTGAATTGTAAGACTAATTAATTATTGTATGCTATGGAAATTGCACGCGTGTAAACGCTTGCATACGATTTTTTAAAGCCAATAATTTAACGTGCTTTATGGTATGCGATTATTGCTCTTGAACGTTCCAGTAACTTCAAATATCCAGTAAATCAGGCTTTAGTCCGGTGATAATAAAATATTACTATACAGGCTACGGCAGTAGGGAGTGATTGTGGAGCTACATCACAAACCATGCTTCACCTCCTATCCTGCTATCTGTGTCCCAAAACATGCAGTCAAAGTGACCTCTACGCTTCCACCGATACCTCCGTTGAATTGACAAAGTTATGGGAAAACAAACAAGATTTAATATAGGTACAGTAGTGCCAGCGACACGAAGAAGAAAAAGATAATACAGTCTGGCAGGGACATCGAGGCAAACTGTAATCACGAATTCAGCGCAAGTTACTAGACCCCCTAGAGTAGAAATTCGTCGGTAATAAAAAAAAAATCTGCCGTTTCATATAAAAGTGGTCAAAATGTATGGAATAGTATTTTTTTTTTTAATAACCGGTCTTAAAGAAGAAGGCTCAAAAATGCCACGTCTGCCAGAAAAGAGAAGTAGGTATCTCAAAAAAATGTTAAAACTGAGTACAAAATAAATAGATGATTCCGGTTTAATCCTTACTGGCTAACATACGAAAAAATTGCTCTGAATATTAATTCAGGGAAAACTAAAATCTCCAGTTTTTACTAAATTACATACTACCATATAATTTAGTAAAAACTGGAGATTTTAGTTTTAGAAACTAGAAATGTATTATAGACGTATGTGCTTCCAGTTTTAATCTTTCCTATTCCTTACTGTCCAATATGCAAATTAATGGCTCTGAATATTAATTCAGGCGTAATTTATTATTATAAATTTTAGATTTAGAACGACAAGAAATGCAATAAAAATATTTCCATATTAATAATTCTGACTGACTAACATACGAAAAAAACGCTCTGAATATTAATTCAAAGGTAGAATATAGTTTAGTAAAAACTGACGATTTTAGAACAACAGTAGGCCAATTCTCGTAATTTAAAACGTTCAAAATCTAGTCGCAGTCTTATCTCGGCGACAAAGAAATGTCAAAAACTTGTCAAAATGTAGGGAATTACGAGGTATTTTTGACAGATTGAGACTGAGATCAGACTGTGAACGTTCTTAAAAATTACGAGAATTGGCCCTCAGGTGTCTTACTGACACGTAGAAGTAAAACAAGCTTGCTTTAGGTATATGAATATCGTTGATACAATGATGAGAGTTCATATGGTTACTTCCCTTAACTATTTCATTTATTTTCTTCAAATATTTCTAGAGTTCTAGGTAGTACACAAGGACAGCACCTCCATTTAACACAAACCTATTAGCAGTCGAAAAGTCAAACTGTTAGCGCTGTGTGTGTTCTAGCTTGAGGACAGGTTGCGTTTAAATGAGACTCTGTAAATTTACGTTAACATTAGTGTATATTATAAAAATAAAATGGCTGCGTTGTGAGATCGCTGCTGGCGCGTGCGGCGTGCGTGGATTCGCTACGGGCGGCGCACGGGCAACGACAGGTACTCGGGCTTGCATGGCAACGCGAAGTTCTGCACGCTTGGAGCCCACGGCAGACGAAAGTCCCGCGGGCGTCCGGTGATAATGCCGGGGCCGTAACACAAACGTGTTACTATGATAATTTAAAAGTGTCTGTAAATGGTTTAATTGAAATAAATGCTTTGAGTTTTGAGTTTTAATAGGTTTGTCTTCTCTATAATATGAATATTCAGAGCAATTTTTCGTATGTTAGCCAGTAAAGATTAAAACCGGTATGTATTTCTTTTTTATTAATTTTTAGCGATTTTTTCAGATACTTCTCCTTGCTGTCAGACGTGGGGTAATTTTCTATGGGAGATGAGACTTCTCCTTTGAACACATGGTGCATGATTCTTCATGCACTGAATTTATGCGCGTCAATGTACCTGCCACCCTCTATTTTTGGAACAAAGAAATAAAAAGTATTGGTTGTAAGACTCGCATGATTATGAAGTTAGATAGTACAAAATAGGTAGGTAGTTATGTGGATAGTGCGCAGAATCAAATGGCATGAGGATTTATTTTTCCTATTTTGTTTGTAGAGGGCAAAAATGCTCGTTGCCTCGTGTAAAATATTGATATTCAACTGGAGTGCTGCAGCCGTTTCCGGTTAGACTGGAGGGTGACCCTAACGTAGTTAGGAAAAGGCTAGGCAGCTGAAATTGTGGTTTGACGTAAATCCGACACCAACCAGGCTGGAGGCTAAACCGACGGTTGGATAAGCCACACGAAAAGTTTTTTTATAAAGCGAAGGAACTGATTCTAACGTGCAAGCCTACTGGCTTCTATTCTTATTTTCATAATCTAGTCCCGTGAGAGTGATGGTATAGTAAGACTAAGGGATCAATATCATATTATAGACTGAGAGCCACCTAATATTAAATACAAAAAAGCTACCCGCTTTTTTATTACAAAGTTTATAGTCCAGGAGGTAGCCTTGCAAATGAAAAGTCATAGTAAGCCGGCTGATGTTGACATCGATAGTTTATCTTATATGACTATAGTGAATCGACCGTCAGCTGCTCAAGTAGCAGTGGGTATGGGTGCGGGTGGTTACGGAAGTGGTAAAAAAAATACGTCATAGTACGCCGAATGAAATTTAACTAGATGATTGTTTAAATTATTAAAAGTACGAAAACAACAAACAGCTGCGTTCATAGCGGTGGAAAGACCAGCTGACGCAGTAAAGATTATGTATGATATCAACTGTTTTTGAAAAAGTTTCAGCCGGCCTAGGTACTATGACTTAATTTTTTTTACCACTTACGTAGCCACCCACAACCACACCCACCGCAGGTGTGTCCGCTGACCCTTGGTTCACTTATCAGTCATTCGAGATCTATTGAAAAATATGTAAGTCGATGGGCGTAAAAACACTACCTACCTAAAATGCAACGCTACCTCCCGGACTATTATGGACTTTACCGTTGTCAAGGGAAACTACTCTTGGGAGTTGATTCAATACCATTTATACCTATACTAGCTGCGCCCCGCGGTTTCACCCGCGTAAGTTTTGATCCCGTGAGAATATCGGGATAAAAAGTATCCTATGTGTTATTCTGATGTATAAGCTATATTACTGTAAAGTTTCATCAAAATCCGTTCAGTAGTTTTCGCGTGAAAGAGTAACAAACATCCATACATCCATACATACAAACTTTCGCATTTATAATATTAGTAGGATATCATGCTTATGTCCGTTCCAAAAAATACTCATTATTCGGATACTGAAAGCCAATATTTCATTTAGTCTATGTAACGAGATTTTACTATTCATTGAATTGTTATTCTACACTACGTATTTTCAACATAAACAATTAAAATAATTAACAACAATTAACATTCGAGCCGTGTGAATAACTGAAATGAATTTGTCATTATTATTGTTATTGTTAACAATACCATAAAGTGTGTGTTGAATTCTTGATACCATCGCCCCGCGCATGTCTAGTGCCTTATTATCAAGGGTGGTTTATGTCGTGCCAATTTTTAAGCTATGTATTTTGTTTGAAAGTCAGTGTCAGTTTTCTATTCTGTAAAATTTTATTATTTTAACAGACTGATAGGTAACTACTTGTAATAATCGCTGTACTATTTAATGTGATACCTAACCTTATTGCCACTCTGTAGACCAAATTGCATCCTTGCATGGTGATTGTGGTTATTTTCCTATAATAGCAGTAATTCGGTTGTTAGTCCGTGGGGCAATTGCGTAACACATTATCAATGGGAATCGGTTTCATGTTGACAGTTCAACAACATTCATTGCGTTATTTACGTGTTAACACATTTTTCGAACTTATGAAGCAATTAATTATTTTGGATTAGCAATTTGCTTCAAAATGATTCAGATTCCGATTGACAGTGTGTTAAACACAATTAGGGTGCCGGTTGACCGAACAAAACAATTGACATGAGATTACGTTTACTAAGAAACTTGGTCAGCCTTTTACTGTCGTAGAGAAAAATTGGGCATAATATAGTCACCAAGACAAAATAAACAAGACTTTGATCAATCCACATAATTATCAATAATAAAAGCCCACTGCTGCATTGGCATCAGACTTCTAAATTAAAAAAAGAAAGAAAATACCTGCGTTTATTTGCGGTAAACATGAGAAAAAGAGAAATAAAACACAAAAACGAACAATTTGGGGGATTTATGCATCATATCCACCGAAAACGGCTATCGATTAGCATAATGCTACGACCCTATGCAAGACAGAGCTCTAGCACTGGTTTTTAGCGACAGTCGGCGTTGACGTGATGACGTCAACCGGAGCAGTATACGATGAGGTATAAACAACACAGTAAAATATAAAATATTAGCGGCCCGCCCCAGCTTCGTACGAGTGCATTTTTTTTTCAAATTTCCAAAATTTTCTTTCATACAAACCTTGTCCGGGCTATATTCGCAATAAAATAATATTGCGATTATAAATTGAGATATAAACTATCCTATGCTGCTGAGTTCAAAATAAGCTGGTTAATGTAAAGGTTAAAAAGTCGAGGTGATGTAATACCCCCTGTCTCACCCCACACTTCCACCTATACACATCAGACAGAGCACCACCCCACCTGACATACTCGTAGTTCGTCTGATTCTCGTACCAAAACTTAATTATAGAAATAACAGTACAGTCGACGCTGCTTTCTTTTCGTAGCTCATCCCACAAGATATCGTATGACACCTGGTCAAATGCCCTCGACAAGTCCAGAAAACACGCATTGACCGATGTTTTTCACCCTCGGTAAATGAACTCCCGCGTATCGAAAGTGCTTGACGCTGAGGTGGTCATGTCCTGGAGACTTGCCTCTGACCATGTTTCTAATGACATCAGCTATTTCTTTGATATCCCACTGCTGGAAAAAGCCTCCCTACTTTCCTACGACCTCTCTCTGTCCAGAGCTGCCAAGGACCAATCTATACTTATAATAAATCTGTAGAGAGGTCAATTCTGTACATGAAATATATTTCCAAAATAACTATCAGCGGGTGATTAGTGATCGTTACTGACGCCAAAAATGCAATCAGTAAAATTTTTGTCTGTCTGTCTGTCTGTCTGTATGTTCGTTATAGAAACAAAAACCACTCGACGGATTTCAACGAAACTTGGTACAATTGTTCTTCATACTCCTGGGCAGGTTATAGTATACTTTTCATCACGCTACGATCAATAGGAGCAGAGTAGTGAAGGGAAATGTTGGGAAAACAGGATTTCTTTTTAGGTGAAGTAGTAATAGGTTAGTAGTAGTTAGTTAGTAGTAGGTAAGTTTTGGTTAATTTATGTTCAGTTTTTTTTAATATTAAGTAGGTAAAAGCGTAGGTACTTTTATTAATTATAGGTATAGGTATTATTAATTATAGTAGTTATAGGTATTTAGTTTTAAGTGAAGTAGGTTTTATTATATATTATTTTATATATTAGACGTAGTTATATATTTTTAGTTATTCAAGCCCCAAGCGGACGCCGGCGTCCGCCCGCTATTGTCTTGAAAAACGCGTTGAATGAGAAATACGCGTTCTCAAGAATCGGCAGAAGAAAGAGCACATCGGTTAAACTCTATGAGAGTTAGTGCCTCAATTTCCGGAAGTCATTATTCCACGCGGACGAAGTCGCTGGCAAAAGCTAGTCTTTAATAAAGGAGTGCAGCTCATCCCGCCATCTCCCTCTGGGCCTGCCGCGATGTCGTTTAACTATCTACATTTATTAAGAATAATAATTCCGAGAACCTACACAATATTCTAAGACCGTATCTTGTTCGCAAGCTCTCTAGAGGATCACAATAGGCCGACTAGAAACGGAACTTCGTGTTTTGTACTTTCCTGTAAGTTTCAGAAAGTTATGATTTGTGGTACGAAGATTTACGCATCTCGCCTTTGCCCTCATAACTAATTTGAAATTTAATTTAGTAGTAATAAATTTCTGGCTTTGGTGCCATTCAAAACGATAACAGAAAATAAGTAGTTAAAACTGAAAGCTCCATAAACATTTGTTCTGTAAGCGGTTTTCCACCACTTAAACCTGTTTCTATGACCAATCTGATATTGTCCTACACATTACTAGACACAAGCCAATCTTTGTTAATAATGTTGAATTTAAATTTAATTTCATCGGTAGCATTGTAAACTAACAAAGCGATATTATTCTGAACTACAATGAAAATCCATGTTGCTGATTCTTAAAAATGAAAACATAAATCCTATGGCACACGTCAATAATACAGCTTTTTATATCATTGCAAGAATTCTTGTAATCGGTTAAGTAAGTTCCAGAGATTAATTACCTCTTACCGAAAAAACTAATGTGTGAGTTATGGATTGACTAGATTAAGTAAGAGAAAAATTTAAATAATAAAGCGAAGCTATCGCTGGGAATCGAGTATATAGGAGACGTACACGGCTACACATCAAGCTATATATTTCCAGTTTTATCTGACCTGGCATAGGTTTTTCGTACAATCAGAAGTCAGCTTATACTGGTTATGTAAGTATAGCTTGATGTGTAGTCGTGCGTACAGATAAATACAAAATTAATTTTGACACTGAGGCAGACCGTCGCGTACAAGTAAAAAAAGACAAAATGTAAAAAAAGTAAAAAAAAAAAGTAAAACAACGTAGTCAAAAGTCTCGTAAGCATAAAAAATGTTGACAATTTTGTCCATTGCTTGATTTTTTTTGGGCCAGGCACCAAAGACAACCAACACATACTAGTTGACATTGACATTTGACTTGACAGTGCAAATTAATAATCATACAATACCTGTTTTTTTTTTTTGAGGATGGGAAATCATCAAATGACCCCTCCCGCTCTGGGTGGAGCAGAAGGGAGTGTTAGATTCTTACTGACTAAAACCTACCCGTGTTCCTTCCTTAGCCCTTTGTGTTCCGGGGTAGCGGTAACCCTTTCGGACAATCCCGCTGCCACGGACAATAGCTGAGGGGCAATTCTCGTAATTTTTAAGAACGTTCACAGTCTGATCTCAGCCTCAATCTGTCAAAAATACTTCAAATTTCCCTACATTTTTACAAGTTTTTGACATTTGTTTGTCGCCGAGATGAGACTGCTACTAGATTTTGAACGTTTTAAATTAGCAGAATTGGCCTACTGGTTGCGTTCATATTTCTTCACTTACAAACAAACACTGATTATAGTTTGGATTTTGTGGTATTTTTTTGTGTGGTTTTGTTTTGTTTTTATGTTTATAATGGTGTACCTTTATAATAAAGGTTGAGGAGGCTGTGCTATAATATACGTACTACAACCCAGCCTACAGTCTGAGCAAGTTCGTAACCAATATCGGATATACATGCTAATACCATTGGACGCATGCAGATATTGCTGTCTGGAGTACATTTGGAACCCCATACAAAAACAAATGACGACTACAAAACTTGACTAAAATGTTTCCTCACCCACAAAAAGGGACCAGTTATGGGTAATATGGGTTATGTTGCACTGCAAAATGTAGCTCGGCAATGCCGTGTTAGGGAATCAAATGGGATCGTGACAAAATCGCTGAGAACGCTATGTGTGTAGGCGGCATTTTTTATGTTCTATGGCTTTTTATTCGCGTATGAATGACAGCGGGAAATAATACGGACAGACATCACAGTTTGTTCATTCCGACCCGCAAAGGAAATTAAATGATATTCTCAAAAGGGTTTGGTGTAATTTCAAAAGGCAAATTTTTGTCACGTCAATATTAAGTGTTTGCCTACCACGTTTCAAGTTAATTAACAACGTAAACAATATACGCACGGTATTCAACTCGATTCAGAAATTTTTGAATGTCATTGGTATGAATAACTGTTAATTGAAGGTTTTGTCGGCAGATATCACGATCTTAGTTGGACATTGGTTAAATTAGAGAATGTATCATGGGTAATAAAAGTAATGAGTAATGTTATGTTTTAATGCTCACTTTATTTGCCAGTACTGAATAGATTCCCAGCTCTTTTGAAAACAATTGTTCGGGAGAATCAATCATGCCGAAGTTTAGAATATTAATAGCTAGCTTAATTAGACTCATGTGAAAGCGTCTGTTATTGAAGGGTGAGTACCTACCGCATCATACGACTAAGTTTTGATTTGTTCTAATATTTCACGGGTTCTGTGGTACCTAGGTACACGCATCAACAATAAGATGTGTGCTTTTTTATTTAAACCTCCGTGCCTCGGAAAGCAGTAAAGGCGTTGGTCCCGGCTGTCGTTTTTGAATCTTCGAAATTCATTACGTGTCATCAGAAGACCGAAAGTCTGACAACCAGTCTTACCAAGGGGTTTCGTTTCATCCAGTAACTGGGTTGTGGAGGTCAGATAGGCAGTCGCTCCATCTAAAATACTGGTATGCAGCTGCATCCGGTTAGACTGGAAGCTGACCCCAACCTAGTTGAGAAAAGGCTAGGTAGATTGCAGTCAAACATTATAACAGCGACATGTCGAGAACTTTGTTCATTGTAAGCTGTAAATTCGTATTTTCTATGATACCCCGGATGAACAAGGGTTTGGAGCTGACTGGGCCAAAAATAAACTCAATGAATCCTTTTATGAATCCTTTTTTTTATGACGTTCTTTTTTACTCGTAACCCTTGAAATGCGGTTTCGAATGCAAAACAGCAAAAAATGTGACGAGAAAATCTTTGAACCTTATTTTTAACGTCGTATTAGCTTTTAAAACAACTTGAAAACATCGTCAATTTCACTCTGGTGGAGAAACACAATATATGCGGGCTATAAATAGCACAGCAGCTTATAATATTGCCACATGTTTAGAGGCTCTATTGTTAGTGGCGGGCCATCATAAATCGATCATCAACAATGCCTTTACCACCTATTGTGAACCCATCAAACAAGGCACGCACAATTACTCGTATAAAATAAGTGCGTTATTAGGGAGGAAATCCCGGATTCATATTTTTAGGGTTCCATACATCAAAAGGAAAAACGGAACCCTTATAGGATCACTTTGTTGTCCGGCCGTCCGTTGTCTGTTAAGACCGTTTTTCTCAGGAATGCGTAAAGGTATCAAACTGGAATTTATATCAAATACTCAGATCTACTGTCCCTTGGAGTTGTAAAGAGATCAAACTTTTAAGCCAACGCAATCAAAAGATACAACCGTTTATGCCGCAAATTTTCGACACTCGCAATGGAATCAAAACTTACAGGGTACTTCCCGTGAATTCAGAATCTTGAAATTTGGTACGAAGCAACGTCTTATAGCACAAATAAAGAGAAAATTGCGAAGACCGTAATTTTTTAGTTACATCATATAATAAAAATATTTTAATAATTTTAAACTTACTACCTACCCCTTTCCTCATGAACGCGTAGAGGTATTAAATTGAAATTCATATCAAATACTCAGGTCTATAATACCTTTAAGCTGCAACAAAATCAAACTTCTATGTCCACGTAATCAAAAGAAACAGCAATTTAAGCCGCATATTTTCAATCTCGCAACTACTCGCAAGGGAATCAAAACCTAAAGGGTACTTCCAGTCGACCTAGAATCTTGAAATTTGGCATGAAGCAATGTTTTATAGCACATATAAAGGAAAAATTCCGAAAACCTTAAATTTTAGTTACCTACATAACATATTTTTAGGGTTCCGTACCTCAAAAGGAAAAAAACGGAACCCTTATAGGATCAATTTGTTGTCCGTCCGTCCGTCTGTCTGTGTGTGTTTGAAACCAAAATTATACCATCTATAAGTACAAAGAAATTAGATTAGATGTCGACTTAGGTTCCTTTAAACCCTGTAGACAGAAATAGGGGCCCAGCAAAGCGGGGCTCTGCCGACTACGTCCTATATTATTGCTTACAAACCAACTTAGACCCGCCACGTGATCTTCCCCACGGCGCGATAATATTAAATTATTGATGTATTGGTTTAAAACTTCAGTAGGACCTACAGCAATAACATACCCTCGTGGACCTACTGGTAGGACAGAATAGTAGGACCACGAGAAAATGCCCGCCCCATTTTATATTTATTTTATTCCACAAAACTTCAATCGAGTAAAGTAATGAAAACGTACTCTTAACTTTTAATTAGATGCAAAAGCACGACAGTTCGTAAAATTACAGGTTTTTTACAAAATAAAAATATTTAAGGGAACTAAGGACTGTTCAGAATCAGTAGCAAAACAGCCTGTCTGAAATAGAAGTTTCTCTAGGTCATTAGCAGTTGTTACGTTTTAAGGGTTCCGGAGTCAACAAGCAACCCTTAAATTTTCGCCATGTTTTTTCGTCCGTCTGTCTGTCGCGGCTTAGCTTAAAGACCCTAGGAAGCTGTAATTTGGCATGGATAAAATATCGATGAAATAGCAGTGACGAGTGCTGTATTTGTAGCGATTACAACCATTTTCTGCTTTCCTATAAATTGCGGGACCTCGTAAAATACGATCATTCCAAATGCTTTATATGTATACAACATGTAACATAATTAACGCACATCCTGAAAGTAGTTTGTTCAGAATCGTTTACTGAATCGATTTCTATCATTTTTAATATAGGTAATTTTTTATCCCAAAAATAATTAAAACTACCTAAATTACAGCCACACTACCCCTGTACAATCAAAATAAACTAAAATGGACCGTAACACAAGGCAATAAGACTTTTAAAAGTGCAGTTTTATTTGCATTAATACAAATTCCGTCATTCAATACAAAATAAAGAAAAATGAACATTATTTCAAGCAAGTTAAAGTCTACAAATACGTCTACATTTACATAGAAACTTAGCTAGCGATTTAACCGCACGCACACACTAACAGGCACTGGACAAAGGACACAATAGTTAGACCAACAAAATATGTCATGGTGGTCTTCGTTCCCTTTCTCCTGCTAACTAAAATTCTGGGATAGAGCGAGATAGTCACAATAACACCGTGCGGCGCGGGCGCGGCTACTATGAAAGAAAGCTAACTTTTAAAATAATGTAAAATTGTAAACAATATTAGTCACGCGCGGACATTTTTAGTGGAAAGACTCGCGTAGTGTTTGCAAATAATTTTTCGCGCACAATGTCTTTTCAATACAAAAATGTTCAGTACACCGAAATGGTGAGGACTTTGGCACGGTGTGATGATAATGTGGCTCTAGCTTGCAGAACATTCAACCAAAGGTATGGTACGAGAGTAGACCGTAGGACTATGTTAGCGGCTACTCAGCGCCTTCGCGACCACGGAACGTTTCGTCCGAACACGACCATCGACAGGGGAGCCAATGTACGTACACGTACTCGTCTTCAAAACGAAATACTGGACTATTTTGATGAGAATCCCCATGCCAGTACCCGAGAAGCAGCGCCACGCTTTGAATGTAGTCATATGCATGAGTGGAGAACACTTCGTGGTGACAAACAACATCCATTTCACCTTAGAAGATGCCAGGAGTTGACTTCAAACGATTACGCACCACGCTTGCAGTTCAGCCGCTGGTTATTAGAAAATTGGCAGCGGAACATAATTTGGACAGATGAAAGTACATTCACACGTGTGGGGATGTACAATCAACATAACACACATTTATGGATGCACGAAAATCCTCACGCATGCAGAGTGGATTCCTTCCAACATCGTTTCTCAGTTAACGTCTGGGCCGGTGTCATTGGTACATACATACTGGGGCCTGTGTTCTTACAGAGATTAAGAGGAGACGCATATTTACTGTTTTTACGAGAAACTCTACCTACGCTGCTAGAAGACATACCTCTTCATAATTTACAAGAGTTATTCTACCAACACGATGGTGCCCCTGCTCATTTCACTAGGAGTGTTCGACAGCACCTAGATGATGAGTTTGGAGGGCGCTGGATCGGTCGCGGCGGCCCTATCCAGTGGCCTCCTAGATCACCTGATTTGACGCCTCTTGACTTTTTTTTGTGGGGACGTATTAAATCGTTAGTTTATTTTAGTGAGACATCAAGTGCCGAGGACCTAAAAAATAGGATAGTGAACGCTTTTGAAATAGTGAAAAATGACACTGAAGTGCTTTCTAAATTAAAACGTCAATTAAGAAAACGGGCATTAAAATGTATTGAACAAGGTGGTGGACATTTTGAAAGTGTATTAAAAATACAACGTCGTATGAGTGTTTAGGCAATCAGTAAGTTATGGATTTCATTTTTTTTTTTAATTATTGTTAATATCTTGATTCACACGCTGTCTTTGAATAATGTTATCGTATTGCCTCTTATTTTTTGTAGTTCATTATTATTTGCATTAGCATAACATTTTGTAGCGGATATTGCCTATTTTTGCATTTTATCATAATCAATAAACAAAATTATTTAGAGTCAATAAGTCCAAAGCCTGAAAAGTGTGATGGATAGATGCAGCTCGGAGTTCGGACATCTGTTAACCACTCTCTCGACCAGCTGCGCGCGGGGTTTTTCCCATTAAAGTTCAATAACGTGTATTGTCCGCTTTTTTCGGCGCTAATACTTACGTGTGCGACTATGTGCGTTCGTGGATTTGTACTGTGACCACAACTTTCTTCCGGAATTAGTATAACTAATTTAATAAATAATCAATGCTTATACATGCTTAATTAAAAATTCTGTGTATGTATTATGATTATAACATAATATACTAATTGGGGTGTCTGAGGGTGTGCGTTAATTACTTTACATGTTGTATATCTAAAATTTTTAAATATAACAGAACTCAGAGGACTATTTATTATATTTATGCTTGTAATATTTTTCGCAACTTTTCAACTGTAAAGTACCCTCCTAACGAGCTTGTTATAAGAGCAGTATAAAATATAACTATAACTATATATATACATTATATCACCCAAATAATAACCTATGAATGTCAGGAATGTCTCTATAGTTATTTACTGTGTTATACAGAGTTGATACGACCGAGGGGCATTAAATTACACTACGTATACTATACGTGTTTAATATTAATTCGATACGGTATAAAAATAAAAAGCTCCAAAATTGAGATTTTTTTTTTTCAAACAAACTAAATAGCTTACAAATCAGAGTAAAACGCAACCACCCTTTGTAAATAAAGGAAAAACCCAAATTTCATAGAAACTTGGACCTGGCGACTGACCTTACAAAGTGGCAACGTCGTCGCACGCGCGCCGGGGCGCGGCATGTGTTTCGTGTCGAAGCGGGCGGCCGGCGGTGGCGCGGGCGGCGGCTTAGGCCTCCGCTCGCGCTGGCTGTTATGTTAGATAGTTTTGAAGTACGCCGACAACAAAAAAACTAAATTTTTAAATTCTCTATGTGTCCTCCATTCACATTAATGCACAAATTATACCGACGGAGAATATTGTTATTTAGTTTTCTAATTAAATCACTGTCCGTCGCTAAGCACTTTAATTTGTGAAATGCTAAAATAATCCTGTTTTTTAGTTCAACAATTGTATTTACCTCGGAGGCATACACTTCACCCTTAATGTATCCCCACAAAAAGAAATCCATGGGAGTGAGGTCCGGAGATCGTGGTGGCCACCGAACAGGTCCGAATCGACCGATCCATTGCTGCCCAAACATTTCTGTGAGCCGCTCCCTGGAAGCCATCACAGAATGTGGAGGCGCACCGTCCAGCTGGTACCACAACTTGCGATGAACGGCTAAAGGTAGTTGGTCAGTGTACTCGGCCACAGGACCACTTAATAAATCTAAAAATTTCGCCGCTGTAAGGGTGCCGTCAATAAAAACAGGGCCGATAATATTATTATTATGGATACCAGCCCACACATTGAGAGAAAATCTGTACTGGTGTTCAGATTCTCGAAACACGTGTGGATTTCCCAAACTCCAGTACTGGAGGTTTTGCCGATTCCAGATGCCGTTCCGAGTAAAAGTACACTCATCGGTCCATATTACATTTGTTAAGAAATGGTGGTCTTCGGATGTTTTATTTAATAGCCATTGGCAGTAACTGTTCCTGATCGGTAAGTCTCTCGATAACAAAGCTTGCACCTTCCGATATTTATAAGGTTTGCGTTTGTTACGTTTTAGAACCTTGTGGATGGTTCTATGGCAACATCTAAACTGCCGGGCGGCTCTGTGCAGACTCGTTGTCGGGTTGCGGGAAAAATGATCTAATATTCGTTCGTCCCATGCAGCGGGTATTTGCCGCGGTGGCACTCCCTCCTGTTGCGGCACTACACGTTTATTGTCCCGTAATCTTTGTACTGCCAACTGTATGGTGCGGGCGTTCCTAGGGCAATTGCGGCTGTCACCATACCTTTCTCTGTATGTTCGCAGAGCTAATGCTGCGTTTCCACGGCATTCACCGTAAATTAAAATCATGTCAGTGTATTCTGACGCCGTGTAAGTTAGACGAGGCATTGTTGAACACTTTAATTAGGTATACACACACACACAACCAAAGTTTAATTACGTGTCCTATCACAATAAAAAACAGTAAATCACAAAAAAAAACACTAACACTAAATAATTATAATAGCAAGTTACGTGTCTTGTCACAATAAAAAAAAAGAAAGAATTAAGTGTCCTATTCACAATAACAAAACAAAATCACAATTGTCAGCGCACGAGTTCGACAAAACAATAGCGGCACAGGACTTCCGTGTTACGTAACGTACGTCCCGGAAGGATAGCGTTGGCGCACTGAAAAACCAAGTTTTTTAGTTTTTAGAGGCCCCCCTCGCAAGGACCAAAGATGCAATAGCAACACACTGACCTATTTCTATTTCTTTTACGCGCGTGATGTTTTGCTAATGGGATTGTCACTTTCTTTTGTAGGACGTATTTGCTTATGACTTGCGTAAGAGCGGCAACAACGTATCGTAGATTTATCGTTTTAAGGTGCATGACCTATGACTATACACATAATCAGCTGTTAAGAAAAATACATCATGTTCAAACGGGCCAAAAACTTAAAAAGTCATTTGCGACTAAACTACTGTTTCAATTTAAATGATATTTGGTACAGAGCTTGAAAATGGTACCTAGTATAAGCAGTTTAAAGGAAAGCCTTTCTGTCGTATCAACTTTGTATGTGTATGTATGTTCTTAGGTTTTCAGGGAAAGGGTTTTATGAATTAAAGCACAGAAAGACAAGCCAGGCATTTATTTTCAATTAGGCTTGTCAGTAAATAATCAGAAAGTTAGTCGTCCGTTCCAAATCTAGGTCATCAAGGAGAAGAAGGACAAGAAACTCCTTGGAAACAATCTTAAAGTAATACATCAACATTTCTCACATTGCCATATATTGGCCATAATATAACATATACAGAACCCCATAGTTATCAGCAATAATCAAGATAATAATATCAATTAACTTACATGACATCTGGTCGATCTAAACATAGGCCGGAGCACCGTTCTGGTTGACGCCTCGAACAAGAATACTCCCTGCCATTTTTTTTTTTTTTATATGGCATCTCGCAGTTCAACCTGTAGGAGGTTGTCGACTGCTTAACCGGACTTTAAGCTCCCTGCCACTCTAAGCTCCCCCTTTTATAGTCATGAACAAACAACTTCGACGTTTCTATCTACCCTCATCCAAAATATCAACGACATAAAAGGTGGATATCCGTTTGGAATATATTCTATGGTTTGATATATTATTCCTTAATATTTTAACTAGTGTACAGACATACCAAGAGATATTTGTTACAATCTATAATTAGGATAATATAACAAGCTCGACGTGCATTTATATGGCCAAGCTCTACAGCACTATGCATGCCCAACCTTACGGAATGTTCCAATGGGTCCCTTGTTTACCCGCACAAGGTAATTTATTTTAATTGTTTTCCGGGCTAATTTGCTTGCCTCCATTACTTTTCATTCTTGGGTATGTTTACAATTTTAATTGCGACCTGTTTCTGTCTGACAATTTAATTATTTAAGGCATGTTTTAATTAAATTTTTAATTTGGAAAATACTTAGCTGCAATGAATTTATTAAAGTCCAACACAATCCCATTACATAGCGTTTGTTCTCCGAGAAAATTCATTGTCTACAATTAATTTTGTTTACAAATAGAAATTAAGAGGACGGCATGAATGGACGGTATTTTGGTGGAAATGAATTGTCTTGCGGAGAAAATTATTTTTTCTCATTGCTCGTACCTTAGCGAACTTCAACACGACTCTATAAGTTACCTACATTTGTTTTTTTTTTCATTCGTAGGTAGGGTGTTGACACTACCTACTATTATTTCAAACCAATCAATCAATAAAGTCCGCCATTGTACCTTGTGTGTGAAAAGATTAAATAAATAAATTGATCTCTCTGTCAAATTTTTTTGAATGGGTATAAGTACATTGCATAACACACATTACACAGTGTATACCTATTGATAATTATGAACTATTTTAATTACTATTAATCAGTACTGTGAAATTATTAATAAAATTTTATTCCGATAATATCCCTTTCGTTATCCCACAATGAGCCTATATAAGGACTGCAATGTCTTGACAGTGAGGCAACTATTCATCCTTCACACTACACTTCGCAAGCATAAAGAACTAACTTTGATGCTAAGTTAACATATCCTGCACGAAGAAATCCTACTAATATTATAAATGCGAAAGTTTGTATGTATGGATGTATGGATGTTTGTTACTCTTTCACGCGAAAACTACTGAACGGATTTTGATGAAACTTTACAGTAATATAGCTTATACATCAGAATAACACATAGGATACTTTTTATCCCGATATTCCCACGGGATCGAAACTTACGCGGGTGAAACCGCGGGGCGCAGCTAGTAACAGAATATGCCAGGCAACTAAACATAAAACTGCTTTTCTCAGGAGACACTCGTGTTTTCATGTTCCTTATTTATATAATAAACTTAACTCTCTTTTAAATATATTCCCAAAAATCATGCATGAATGTAAGTCTATTATCCAAAAATATCTTTTTTGACTAGTGTGGAAAAATAAATAAAATTTTTATTTTTTTTTTATAATATGGACTGTCTGAAATAAAGGATTTATAATTATTACTAGCAAACCCGGCGAACTCCGTTTCGCCACCAGATGGCTTCGTTTTATGTAACATTTCGTTTGGTGATTAAAAGAAGAAAAATTTTTTTTTGTTTTATATTTGAAAAGGAAAAATTTTATTCTATTTCACAACAGTAATGAATTCATTTCGATTACAAAAATGAAGTGTTATTTAGTTGAACTTCTCTAAGTAAATGAAAGTGAATCCAAAGTAAATACTGAATCGAAGCGTTATACGTGTCCGCAAATTATCCGTTTCCACATTTTTTGTTTTTTGGTCTGACGTTATCACAAACAAAGCGGATGGTTTCCCAACTCGTGAACATGCAACGTATAACTGCCCATGTGAAAAACAATGATTTTCTAAATTTATCCCGCAAACACTAAGCGATTGGCCTTGCGACTTGTTAATTGTCATTGCGAACGCAAGGCGAACTGGAAATTGCAATCGTTTGAAGTCAAACGGAAGATCAGTCGGAATCATTGGTATTCGAGGAATACATACATTTTCACCTGCGTACTTTCCGTTAATAATGGTTGCCTCAATCAAATTCGGCATAAGTCTTTTTAACGAAAGTCGAGTACCGTTGCAAAGTCGCGGTGGATTCAAATTACGCAACATCATAATAACTGTACCAACTTTGAGTTGCAAGTTATGTGGTGGACATCCTGGTAACTCCAGAGAGTTCAAAAACTACGTTGGATAATTTACTACATCATCGGGATTTGTTATGGAATCAACGGATTTGTATGTCACCAAATCGCCAGCAATTTTTGATTGAATGGTGAAATTCAGTGCGTGTACATCATTATTCTTTGCGGCAAGAATTGCTCGTTGACTTAACCAAGCATAATTCTGATAATTCTCACTAATTTTTGGGAAAACATTTTCAATAAGAGCTAATTGAGAGTCTACAAATCGGCAAAAGTCGTTGGTAAGAGTAATTAATCCAGATGTCGCATCAACTGGGACTTTTCCATTTCCAACAGCTAACAATTGTTTGGAAAATTGTGCAGCACTTTGATCATTTTGAAGTTGAACTCTCATATTAGTGGTTAGCGATAATGTTTTTACGTTATTCCATAAAGGTGATTCCTTCAGGCAAGCATCCAATTCATCTGCAGGCGTTCCACGGGGAATTACTGGCAACGTCTGCCTGAAGTCGCCTGCCAACAATATCATCAAGCCGCCAAAGATGTTGTTATTTCGCTGAAGATCCTTCAGTGTGAAGTTAAGTGCTTCAAGTGATTTCTTATGTGCCATTGTGCACTCATCCCAAACAATGAGCTTGCATTGCATCAACAATTTTCCCATTGCACTGGATCGGGAAATATTGCATGTTGGAGTATCAATTGTGTTTAAATTGAGTGGCAACTTAAGCGCAGAATGTGCAGTACGACCGCCATCTAGAAGAGTCGCCGCAATTCCAGATGATGCTAACGCTAAAGCTATGTCACATCTTGATCGAATAGTGGCCAAAATAAATGAAATGACAAATGTTTTCCCTGTTCCTCCAGGTGCGTCCAGGAAGAATAGACCACCAGTATTATTGTCCACCGCTTGCATAAATGTTTCGTATACTTGTTTTTGCTGTTCATTCAGCAACGGCACATTATTTCGAACGAATTCCTGCAATTTATCAACATTGTATTACAGCTCTCGATTTAATTCTTGGTTGAATGCATCGTGCATCGATCGATTTGGCGCAATCATTCGTACTTCAATCAGTAGCTTGTTTGCAATAGTCAAGCATTGATCCTCAATCAGAATCAATCCTTCATTGTAGATTTCATCGGTTATTTGGATTATTCGTTTGAATGCGCAAGCGATGCAAGATATCTTCACATATGTCGTCGTATTTGTTACCGACTTCACAAAAAGGAGGAGGTACTATGTTCGGATGTTTGTATGTTTTTTTCCATAACTGAATTGGTTGTGAAGGAAAACATGTGGTGATGATAATTGCGAACAGCGTTCGTATTTGGTACGCATTTGATGAAACAACTGAATCCGCAAGTGTTAAATATTGGCGCTGTATGTGAAAAAAAATTTTCCCGCTTTTCTGTTGAAATTTTTCCTGAATTTTCTTTGCTATAAACCTCACGGAGCCCGAGACCTTTCCAACGAATGCAAAACTGTGGAAATCGGTTCGTGCGTTCTGGAGTTATAGCGTCAGGAAGGAAAACCCGACTTATTTTTATATAGTAGATTATAATTATTGATAATGAACGAATTTCAGTTTCTTGAAGTAGGTAGGTAGGTCTTATAGGCGTTTCGGATGTTTTTAAAAGACAGATTTAAGTTTTAAATAAATAAATAAAAACATTTTGAATTAGAGATCATAACGGGTTGGGTCGGGTTGGTTGGGTTGAGGACACGGCGTGGCATACGCTGGCAGTGTTCCGCTTGGGAGGAGCCAGGCCGTGCTCTCATCTCAGAAGTAGGCAGTGACCTGACGCTGCCGGCCGTGGTCGAGTCGATGGTTGGCAGCAAAGAGTCCTGGGACGCGGTGGTTTCCTTCTGCGAAACAGTCGTCTCGCAGAAGGAGGCTACGACAAGGGAGAGGGAGATCTCGTCCACTCACCCGGCCCGCAGCAGGCGCACCGGGCGTCGGCGGAGGGCAGATAACGCCTTCTTCCAGCCCCCCTAAATGGGTCCAGGGGCGACGGACTCGGGGACGTCCGTCGCCCCCCACACATCAGGACCCGAGGTGGTGGTGCGTAGTGTTCCACGCGTGCCGCTCTTATACATCGCGGAAGGAGTCAAACACCTCACCCCCCCCCCCCCTTGACCCGAGGAGACCCGCAGTGGCGGGCCGGGGTTACGGAAGGATCGTACTTTCCCGCGACCCCCGGCGTAGGTGTGAGATGGAACACCGGGGTGGTTTTTAGTCAATAAGAGTCTGACAGACCCCGCCGCCCGCCCCAGGGCGGCGGACATCCATGAGGATTTTCCACCCCGGAAACAAAAAAAAAAAGTTGGTTGGGTCGGATTGGGTTTTGAGGTTGGGGGTTTGACTTTTTTTTTTAATATTAATTTTTTCACCATATTGTTTTATGATAACATACATAATATGAATTTTACTCCATCAACTCATTTTGGGACCCTTTATTCGCCGTAAGAAATCTTGAAATACATAATTACAGTGACCCTTTGCATGACCTTAACTAAATTAAATTATTACTAAGAAAACTAACGTTTTGCCTTCATTTCTCTGAATGGGTTGTGGTTGCCCTACTAAGGATTTTCCTATCCTACTTTAATTCCCTGCTAAATATTTATAAGAAATCAAGTATAAAACATGTTCCCACAGTTTTGGGTTGACTATTTAATTCCAAAAGGCTGAACCCCCAATTAGGTAAATTTATGGAAGTCTCTATTTTCAAGTTTTCACGTTCCTTTTTATTTTACGTGTAGGCTGAGTAATCGTTGCATAGATTTATACTAAATCAGTACTACACGCATTTTTTACTGTCGCGCCGATTCAAATATTGTAACCGTTTTTAATTTAATTTTCCAATATTGTCATTCATACAGTACAGTTGTCATTATTTCACGAGGCTTAGGTATCCAGCTATCAATATAGCGGATCATATAAAAAAAATCAAATAAAAAAATCATATATTTGTATTTTTGTTTGCCTAGCGTCAAAGGCTGTGCATTTGGAGCTTGTCTCAGATTTGACAAAAGAAGCATTTACAGGAATATTTTTTAAGGAGTGCGCAAAAAAATTTTGGTGGTTCAGTATTAGTAATAGAACACATTTCCATTATTAATTTGTTCAAAACTTTTTTTTTTATTTAGTAATTTTTTTATCCGACTTTAAATCAGCAAAATATGGACACTGTCTATTCGTAATAACGAACAATGGGTGCACGCGCCGCCTGGATGGCGCACGTGGCGGTGTTGCATCGGGGTAAAACCCGGGCGGGGCAGCAGAGTGGTGCGGGTGGCGAGTGCCCGAGTCCCGACAGTCCCAGTCTGCTCATCTCATCTATCGTGACCTCGCATCCAATCGCTTTTGCTCGCAACCCCCGTGCCGCGTGTGTGTCGAACTCGTACCTACCGGTCACGATGTCGGACTTTAGTAACCGCGAGTTTTATGAGATGGTGCGAGTGTATTTATTAAGTGGTGAAAGTTTACGAGCAGCTCGCAGAATGTATGCGACGGAGAGCATACCTCGAATGCGACCCCATGGTATACTTAACCCTGCGGTACCTAGTGAAAGGACCATTTTAGCAGCCAATCAACGGCTGTTTGATCACGGTTAGTTCAGGACCCCGAATCACGCACAAGGCAGACCTTATCTGGCGGTCGAAACCGAAGAAACCATTTTCGATTTCTTCGAGCGAGATCCAAGTACCAACGATGCGGCACATTGCTTTGGTGTGAGCCAGTACGCGGTATGGAAGCTTCAAAACTTCACATCGCGGCCTAATCTTAAAAAAAGTTTAGTTCGAACCTGATAAATTCAGCGATCTGTACATTGTAACCCACGGAAATATCTACTTACGCCTGTGAACGAAAAACGAACGAGTGCACAGCTGATATCTAGGTACTTATGCGCGCTCCGCTGCGTCACGCGCCGGTGAGTGGCCATAAAGTCAATTTGAAAGTAGACATCTTTCGTTATCGATAACTTTATTTTTTTGTACTAAAACATATCAAAATAAAAACAATGTGTTTAATGAAACTCATCTAAGTTTATTTTGTCAAAGTTTGCGCACTGAATAAAAAATATTCCTGTATAGCAGCTCTAAATAGATTCATAGGTCGCAGAGGTAAGCCGCAGCATATCTTCTCTGACAACGGTACTACGTTCGTGGGTACGTTCAATGAGCTGTCAAGACTTCTCAATCTCACTTTGTCGTCACAGGTGGCCGAACAAGGTATACAATTTTCATTTATCCCGGTATACACTCCGCACTTTGGCGGGCTATGGGAGTCGGCTGTTAAGTCAGTCAAACATCACTTAAGGCGAATATTAAAGTTAGCGCACCTAACATTCGAAGAAATGTCCACACTGTTGATACAGACTGAGGCTATACTGAATTCCAGACCTCTTACTCCTATGTCCGATGATCCTTCTGACCTTTACCCGCTCACCCCGTCTCATTTCCTTATTGGACGATCGCTAATCTTTGTGCCTCATCCACAGATGACAGAAGCTAACATAACGTCACTGCAGCGATTTCAACGGATCGAATATCTGAAGTAACACTTTTGGAACGGGTTTTCTAATGAGTATGTTACGTTGCTTCAGCAGAAAACGAAATGGCACACTTCGTACGGTGATCTCAAGCCCGGTGATTTGGTGGTCCTGAAGGAGAAGGCGCTGCCACCCCTCATGTGGCTGCTGGGCCGCGTAGTACAGATTCTTCCAGGCAAGGATGGCGTCGTTCGGGTTGCTGACATAAAGACGAAGAAGGGGATCGTCCGCCGAGCCTACAACACAATCTGCCCCCTGCCAGTTCAAGCAGTTGAAGGGACTTGAACCGGGGGAGTATGATGACGCACGGCGCGGTACGCGAGGGCGGGCCGCCAGTGACGGCGCTCGTGCTCCCGTTCGGCCACCATCGGGCAGACTCGTCTCCGACTCACGGATGAACACACGCATTTTTTACTCATGTCGCGCCGATTCAAATATTGTAACCGTTTTTAATTTAATTTTCCAATATATTCATTCATACAGTACAGTTTTCATTATTTAACGAGGCTTAGGTATCCAGCTATCAATATAGCGGACCGGGCCCAACACTATACTACAAATAAATTAAATTGAAGGTGTCTGTTTGTAATGTCAAAATAAAGACTTTTTACTAATTGCAAGTAGATATTACGGTACTTATAATAAAAAATATATTTTTAAAATTTTTGTTTATCTGTCTGTCTGTTTATTCCAGCTAATCTCCAATTCGGCTGGACCAATTTTCACGGAACTTTCACTGGCAGATAGCTGATGTTGCAAAGAGTAACATAGACTAAGTAGTATTTTTTTTCTGTTATATTTCCGACATCCACAAGGGCGTAGCCGGAGGCAGAAGCTACTAGAAAATAATATTACTTTCCACTAGCTTCTGTATTTATAATACTTAAATGCCTGCAGCTTGTTGTTAACGCAACAACCAGTTTCTCCTACCCACAAAATGCAAATAAAATTATTATCATTTCTATTCCTCTTTCGTTAGCGTTACACGTGGCTGCATCGGACAAAAAATAAAATCTACAAAACAGGGGGTCATGGACTTTTATTGCTCATAAAATGCGATATTTGGAGTTCTTCAAATATGTTCACATTTTTTAAATTGAACGGAAAAACACCGTTCGCAAACTCAACTAACCTTGAGCTATATTTTAGATCTAGAGGAATAACAACTATTCAGGTACCTACAGAAAAGTTTGTCTAACAGAAGTCTATCGTAAAAGGTAGCCTATGAACACATTTAACGACTTTTGGGTTGCAATTACGACGTGTTACCTTTTTTAAAAATATACGTCTTACGTGCGAACGTGAGAAGAATGAAAATTATAAAAGAGGAATAAAATCAAATTGATTTTACAATATAAGAGTGACGAATATTCTCGACACTTCACCATTTTACCGTTTTCACACGCAGATTTCCTAAGCTATGTAGGTAAAAGGGGAGGTAGGTATATCTTTGTACATGTAAAATAATTTCCTGTTCTCAGTAGAAATGAGGCTCGGATGGCAGAAGGCTACTTAGTAAATGTTCTGTCATGTACGTGCTACATAGGCACCTATTTCCGTTCAATATTTCCTTTGAAATATAACTAGACTTGCTTCTCATAGATGCAATTAACTGATGTGGCGACGTTGTCAAAATATTAAGATGAGCTATATCTACGTCAAATATTTCTGTATAACACCTACTGTAGCGAAAAAAATAGAAAGGAAACACTTCTTCGCCACAGAAACAAGTATAATTTTAATAATAGCATCACAATATATAAAAAGTAGAAAATACAACACACTCACAACAAAACTTGATAAAAAGTACGAGGGGTAGTTTTAAATTAGAAAAGCAAACAAATAACTTAGGCATGTGTACCTTATATATTATAGCTTTAAGCGAAATCGTGTTATGCGTCGAAATGTGGTACGATTGCAATCGAACCTTGACGAACACGTAACTTATATAAGGCCGCGTTTAGTAGTAGTAGGTAACGTCTCTAAGCGTGTTCAAAGTTTTAAATACAGTAATTTTAAAAAAATAACAGATTTTGAGGCAATGTTCTGAACTATAGGAATGTTATTTTAAATAGGAGTAACTATGTCTACTAAAGGTAAAAAAACTACTAAATATCTGCCATAGCCAGTCTAAGCCCTTCGCAGTAACGATGAGACTCTGCCTGTTGTCAGGTATCTAAGTCAGGAATTTCCAAGATGTTAGGTGATAAAATGACCGATCAAACCGGCTCGCTGTCTACGATAGCCCAGTCAGAAGCTAGCAGGTAGCTGGGTGGACCGAAATTCGGCTTGAAAAATTTTCGGACGAAACCTAAAATATATAACGTAAAATGATGACCTGAGATGCAAGCAGAATAACAAATGAGGAGTAGAGTTTTATATACCAGTTTAGTAAAACACGAAAATTACATTTTGGTGAATCACGGGGAGTCACAGACTCGCCGATTTTGAAGAGCGCTTAGCCGTGATTCTGGGTTTCACAATACATTCATATACACAATGGACATTTTACGATAAACTTAAGTGATTGGTACTATAGTTGTAAAGGTTCTAAGATAACTTTTCTTCAAGTAGCAAAACTTCATGGAAAAATCTTCAATGACACGAGAAAAATTCCATATTTCAAAAAAATTCGAGGGCAAAAGTTCTGGTCAGACAAAATACCAAAAATTAGGTTGAATATACTTTTAAAAGAGCATGATTATCATAAAATTTTAATGTAGCATTTACTAATGCCACAACACTACACAAAACCCTTCCGGAATCAGTCTGCCTTATCCCAACTATGTATATTGGGGACGGCTTCCAGTCTATACAGATACAGCTGAATAAATTCTCTGAATAATGCAAATGATTGTGTAGTAGAAGAACTAAAAACACGCAGACGCTAAAAGGGACTTTGTTTTAAGTGTGTACATCCTGAAAATAATTATTAATGTATGTGCGCTTTAACAACTAAACTCACCTTTCTCTTAGCCCTGACGACCTGCATCTGATGATGTGTGCACTCGCCAATAGCTCGCCCTCTTAGAGCCGCACTCATGCGCGCATACGCCCAGACCATGACAGACATAGGCACCACGTACGTCACAGCCAGGAACACCAAGTTATAGCTACAAAGAAAATGAGAATTTAAAATACGGAGGAATGAAGCAAATATTGTGAGGAAAGCTTTGAATATGAATATAGATGGATATAAGGAGGGAAATACAAAAGAAACGATGGATGGGCTGTGTGAAAGATAATATAGCTAGAAATGGGCTGTCTATAGATAGAAAGACTGCTTAGAAACGAGATAATTTGAAAAATTAAAATGTATGTCGTTCTCATCCAGACATATCAGTTAACAAAGGTGAATTATTTTCAATCCAACAGACGGCATTGATTATAAAGTCGATAAGTTGCAATAAGAGCTAGTATTAATTAGCCGTTTAGTGTTAAACAACCTTTACACTATGAAAACATCGCGGACGAAAATAATCTGAAGCTATTGAAACAATCTGAAAGAGGTGACTGCGGAGTTTTATCCGCTGCTCTTACTGGGTGATACAAAATCGATTAAAAGTTTTAGAAAACTTTGTTCCTAGATGCGGATGAACCATTAGACTTGCTAATCAAACATCAAGCATGGTGAAATTTATAACAAGGTACAAAAATAACTCTTCCTTTCCTTTTAGATAGTGAAAGCGTTAATTTATTTTTAAACACGCATAATGACATTGACATTTTTGACCTAATTTGCTGTTGAACCTTTTTGTTGAAAAAGTTCATTCTCGCTCTCGTCATTATTAAAAACGTGTAAATTAGATTAATGGCTGATTTTTCAATCATTTGATAACTTTATCGGAGGAATAACTACCCTTAACTTTTTTTTTTTCTTTCTGTCAAACGTCAATTTTATTCCACGAATAAAAATTATCGGTTGATTGAAAAATCAGACCTTATACAGTTTTTCTGAATACAGTTTTGTTTAAGTATAGACTTTTCATTTCAATTTACGGTACTTATTTATAAGTAATTCGAAAAAGGTTTTTTTTAATTTCTAGTGAAAACACACGGTGTCTAACAAATACAGGGGTTCAAAGTAAAAATCGATATAGGTTCAATATAAATTCTATAACAGAAAACGTGGTTTCGTATAGCGCTCAAGAATTCCAGCAATATATTAGAATATATCGGTGCCTGGGCGCCTAGACACGATTTTTAATTCAGTCAATAATTTCTCTACGCGCCTCCCCCGGTCTCGGGTTTAAAAAGGCCTATTTTTGCGACAAAATATTCGATGTCATCGGGCAGATACCTATTATTTTCTAAGATCATAATATTCTTACATGCTAGGACCCGATGTATTTATTGATCGGTCAAAGCTCAAACCTTCACGAGGTTTACAAAAAAGGGTTCTTTCTCTTTCACGAGTATTTTTGGATGAATGAAAATTTTAGACGTTCTGATAGCATACAATTAATGAATTTTTAATTTGGAAAAAGTGTTTCGTTCACTGTTGGAGAATTATTTGTTTCGGTGCATTTAATTAACAAAGGAACGAGCAGACGAGACCTGGAGTGGAGACAGCGTATAGGCAAGCGTAGTGTGGGACTCAGCTAGATGGACCGATGACCTCAAAAACGTGGCTGGGACAGACTGGATGCGGAAGGCGGAGGACAGGTTGTTAACACATATAATGCCTCGTCAGCCACATATGGCTGATATTCTCCAAACCAATTGAGCCGTGTCAGCCATATGTGGCTGACGGAATATGCTTGTTTTGAAAGTGCGATTTTTCGTCGTCAGCCACGTTTTTGATGTTAAGGCGCAGCCTAGGAGAGGCTGTCCAGCAGACGACTGCGCTAAGCTGAGTTGATTGATTTAAATGACGTTTATCTAAATTACCTACTCGTCACTATTTTAGAAGTCGTTAGCTCTGTAGTAACAGAACATTGCTGCATTGTAGTGTTTGCCCTCAGAGACAGAATTTACCAATAGGTTTTTTTTTCTAAAGTAATGCATTATTTGCGAAGGTGTTTTTATAAACATGATATTAACCCTTATCTAAATAAATACGTTATTCATCACATACTTTTAATTTTGAACAAAATTGCCTTTGAAATCATTTGATTTCAATGAATATCTTAGGAGATATCATAGTTTTAAAATAAGCGGCCGGTCATGAGGGGGAAGCTGGCTGGTTATTGATCATATCGTGATATATAATTTATTTAATAGATTTTCGACTTTATTGTTAAAGCATAAGGTTCAAATTTGATAGGGAAAATTTGACAGTTTCGGGCAGCTTGATGTGCTAGCGTCTATACAGTGCACGAGAAAATGCGTTCTTGACACCTGCCAGTTTCATACAAACGAATATGTGTTTTGCGAATTTGTTCTTTATTAGCTCTGACATTTGGAATTTGGATTAAGGTCATGGGTTTTTTTAACACTTTACACTTTTTTGTATGTGTTATGTTATGACATGACATCACATCACACATGTTAGGCAGATGTATACCTATTGTACACATATTTCGCCAGTTTTTTATAAGTCCTATGCAATTAACTACTTAGTTTATAATACTCACACATAATCAGTTCTTGATGAGGGGTAACTGCCGTCAGGCCATTTAATAAAACATATTTCTCTGTCACCATTCACGTACCTGAAACAAACAAAACACAATTTAGGATAGATTATTTTAATCAGAATTAAAAAATAAGTACAATAATGATTGCAAAAATAAATAAGTAGAATTGTGTACTTAAAGGGAAAAGAATAGGTACCGTAAAATAGAACAAACTTTCCTAAAGAACTAAATTCAAATGACATCTCGAATTACGTGGACAGTACATTAAACATCCTAGGGACATCATCCTAACATATCTATAAAACCGTAATAACTTCTGACGTAATAAAACGTTAAATGTCACGAACAGTAGGTACTAACTCTGTTAGACCCCAGCTTTGTTTATAATTCATACTTTTAACGGCTCAGTACACCCTGTGGTGCCTAAAATGTGTTGTTTTATGGGGGATTTGCACTAGGTTGACCTTTGTCGTGCGGCTGATCGCTTACCAAATCGCCATTTATAAGCCGAATCGCCACTCCATGTTCTCTGTTATGAATTTGGTTTCCGCACTTAGTCCTTCAAATGGACCATCGCCACCCCATTTACACAGGTCGATAAAAATTGCAAATTAAATTTTGCATCTAAATGTCGACGACGACCTTCGTGCAGCTGGCGATCACCTCCGACTGTGCATTTACACGGGCGATTTAGTCACCCGCCGCATGCGACCTATCGCCGCACTATAGAAGTCGAAACCTATACTCTACTTTGGAACTTGTGATTTTATTCACCTGCGGCCTAGCCGAAGTGCCATTCAGACCGTCACTAACACAGGCAGACTATAATCACCTGTGTAAAGCCCGCATTATCATGATTTTATGATTCAACTTTCAACTATTTTTTGTAATTTTATGTCCCATGCCTACTGTTGCTTAACTATACGAAAAATCAAGGGTGCATAAAACTGGCCTCTACAAGTAGTGATTTAGTTTACCTCAATGTAAAGTCAGGGAAAATAATTGCTAAGCATTACCTACCAACTTAAATAAATTGTCCGAACATTCAAACCACAACTGTCATTCTTTGACAGTTGCGTGAAATAGATATAACACGGCAAATTGACGGTTGATATACAATTCATTTCCCTGACAGTACATACGTCTGTCGCACTCTGAGTAAAAGTCATATACACGTATCAACTCGGAAAGGGATCGTCATCGTATCGCTTTTGCTCCTCGCCGTCAAACAGGCGTCAACCTAACGTAAGCACGTAACCAAAGCGGATCAGCAGCTCCTATACGTCGACTCGGCTACGGCTAGGCGTCGCCGCGCTTACAGTAGGCAGCGCGAGGGTGAGAGAGGCAAGGGTGGACGAAGAGACGTAAGCTCGGGTACGGAGAGAGAGACGAAAGCGCGGGGACGGCGAGCCGTAAGCCCGTAAGCGCGGGAACTGCAAGTTGACCACCCACCACACTGCGGTTCGTGAGCTTGTCCCGAGGCGTGGCAATTACGTTACGATTCCGATTAGTGTACGTTGCAGTAGAGAGTTTCTTATAAAGAATACTGAATGGCTCGAGTTGATAAGGTTACGATCCCTTTCCGAGTTCACATGTGTGCCATGCTACCATTTTGCCAATTGTCTTGGAGCGGGTATTCGCTATTCTTATCATCATCATTTCAACAAAAAACGTCAACTATTGGACATAAGCCTCCCTCCCCCAAGAACCGCCACTTCGACCGGTTCGATGCTTCTCGCAGCATACTCCGGAAGTAGCGTTGGGAAGCCTCCCACAAGGACCGATAACCTGGTGAAGTCCGCAGGAATCCGCTATGCTCATACAAAATTAAAATTCGTGAGACGTTCCCTTTTCAATTATCTACTGTCCCTTTAACTTTCAATTTTACAACGTAAAGCCGCTGTAAATTGACAATAAACTAAAAGGCTTTGGTACAACGTAAAATAAATTGAAAGTTAACGACGGCCGGCGTTGCAATAGTTTTATACTTCGGATAACGAGTTTGATGACATGGGAGGTAGAGGGACGGTGTTTGTTTACAAAGAAAGAGTTTTTGCTGAAGTTCAGTTAGTTTTCAGGTGAAACAAGAAACTGAACTTCATTCAATTAGAGTTCGTTTCTTATCAAAATTTTGAAATGGATGATTTTCTTTTCCAAAAAAGAAAATAGAAGTAATTCGAAAAATACCTCAGACCAGTGAATTGTCACATCTTTTTAATTTGTTACGTATTTATTTAGTGACTAACTTCTGCCCGCGACTTCGTCCGCGTAAAATTTCTTGCTCCACCGACCCATCTCATCGCATCGCATCTACACGTGCTATTAATTCGCTTTCGCTTAGTGTTCATTTCGACTTTATTACAAAAAAAAAAACATTTGATAGCCCATTAATTCTTGAGGGGCTGAGAAGGCTCAGTTAGTCGTCAGTTTATTCGCAGACTTTAAAAAAGGAGGAGGTTCTATGTTAGTCTGCTGTATGTATGTATAATAAAAATGTTTTTTTGTTAGAGGTTTTCTCATGGTATCCTGTATAAGATGATTATTGAGACCTTCAAGAACTGAACTATCAAATGCGAAATTAATTTTTCAAATCCGACAGGTAGTACCAGAGATTAGCGCATTGAAACAAACAAAAAACTCAAACCATGTTTTCAGCTATATTATAAGTTTAGATGTAAGAAAAAGACATAAATTTCTAAAACGACGATAAGTACTCCTAGGCATAAGTGACTAAGGTACGGCCAGCAACAAAATCGATTATCAATTCAGTTTTATTTATCTTAATTATTGAGAAAAATATTCTAAAAAGAATGTGAACTAATTTGAAATTTAAAGAGTAACAATTATAGTAAAATCATACAAAAGCGGTTTAGGGAGAAAATGGGACTGCATGTCGATAAACCTCGACAAGGCACTGGAAATAGTAATAACGGAAACACAGCTCTGAGATTTTTTCAGAATTACTCTTGCTCTGCAGACATTACAGGTGTAGACGTAGAACTTATAAAACGAATGTACATTATACTACAAACTATGGCATCTGGAATGAATACCTATTGATTCAAAAAAGTTCGCTGAATACGCATATAGTACCGCCCAACTGTATGTAAATATTTATAATTGGTATTAGGTATATGCCTTCCTCCGTACATAAAATACTTATTCACGGAGAAAAAATCATTGAGTACTATGTTATTTTACCTATCGGACAATTGTCCGAAGACGCTCAAGGATCCCGCAACAAGGATTACAAAAAGTTTAGACTTCATCATTCTAGAAAGTGTTCAAGAGCGGCTACCAATACAGACGTGTTCCATAGCTTATTGCACACTTCTGATCCATATATATCAAGTTTGAGAAATACCTCAGAAACAATATCGAAAGAAATTTTCGATGAAGCCAAGTCCCTTCTTGCTGTCAACGAAAATCTGTAGGAGCTTGTTGAATTTTGTAAATTTTTTTCTTCTCGTTAGACACTGTTTATACTGTACTATACTGTTTATTAAATTCTATTTTATGTAAGTAAATTACAAAAAAAAATATTTTTTCTTATAAATGCATGTATTTTTTAAGTTTTATTTTTTAAATAAATTAATAAACATAATTTTCAAAATTATTATTTTTTATATTAAACCTTATACTTTCACGTATATGTGTGCAAAATTACAGATCATTTAGTTTTGAAATAACCGAGATACGGAGTTTTGAGACGAAACAAAGGCGATTTTCCCATAGTGCGCGTGGGTGCGTTTACAAACATTTAAACCCACAAACACAAACAGCCAGTTGTGACGTAACTTATGAATGGACCCTAATAACTTCTGTAGTATTGTGCTCAGCTCTCTCTGTTCAGCTCAGCGTTTGAGTGGTGCGATGCAATTAGCACCGGCTTTTGAGTCCAATCACAGAATAGGTAGGTTCCTACTGCGATGCTTCCACGGTTCCACCGCATCGTAAAACTATTCCAATAGTTTTAATATTAAGTGATTTTAAAACATTATAGGTTTTATTGTTTAATCTCTTTTGCTAATAAACGTTGTATAGCTTCTGTATATATATTATATACAGAAGCTATACAACAAATATATAAAATATTATATATTTCTTCTTTCGAAAGTCAAATTACTGACGACTGAAAGAGAGAAATCGGTGTGTAACTATTCACCCGATATAATACGTTTATTAGCAAGGAGGAAGATTTGTATCTTTATAAGCTTCACTAGCTTCTACCCGCGATGTCGTCCGCCTGAAATTTCTTGTTCCTCCGACCCACCGCGTTGCATCGCAACGCCCTCCCACGCAGTGGCGGATTTACACATTTGCCGCCAGTAGGCTATTCAAATTTTGTCGCCCCTACCGACCTCTACAATAATGTCCCATGTCTTCTGCTATATACTGCTTCGACACGCTTATTTCCATCGCCTTTTCTTCAAAATACTTAAAGTGTTCTGGTTCAGCTACGAAAACTTGCAAAGAGATTGTAAAGATCGGCAACAGTAATCAAATCTACGGTAGAAGCCTGAATTTGAGCATTCACCTTGTTTATTCGTTCCAACAAAACAGTTTAATCAGACTGAATGTTCTAGAGATTTGGCACGTTCAAACAAACAAACTCTTCAGCTTTATCATATATCGCACACCTAGATCTAAAGAGAGCTAACTCGTAAATCTCAATTTTTGAGTTATGCGTATCATCGAATTCCTTAACTCACTACACGATTAAAACACAAGATTCTTATAACATCTTCTACTATCTGCATTTTAAAAAGTATTGATCAATACAGAAAACTCCTTCAGTGCACAGGGAGACAGTAATCAGTTTTCATCTTTTCTGAAAAAAGTGTTTTTTTGAGTTAATCGCTGTTTAGATCTAGGTGTGCGATATGTTGTATTTGTTTTCCATACATAGATTTAATCAATTTAAGCACGCCTTTGTAAAGTTATAGGTATTTCAATTAAAGCTAAACTACCTTTCAGGAATAAACTAATAAATTAAAAAGTTTTACAATAACCTGTAACACAATAATTTTAAATAGTTCTGTTATAAACTAATCATTCCCACAATGTTAAAATAAACAAACTTTTATTAAAATTTCATATTGGTTGGAGAATGCTGCAGTGTATAATCGGCAATACCTTTGAAAATATCTCACAGACTGAGATTAAAAAGGTTACTTGGTTAAGCGTTATTCCTGTCACTGTCGCACTACTAACAAACCACAAGTGCAAGATGGAGACAGGAACATATCTTACGCTACGGTTTCCTAGAAAAGCGGTGTCCGCACTTAACGACCGTAGTGACGGCTGTCATGAAAATGCTGGCAGCGGCAAAGATTTAAATCGTTAGATACCACGTCAAAAGATAATCGCGTTTCTGATTCGTTTTGGCACCTCTGAAACACAATAACGCAGTGACTTGACTTGACTGTCATGGAAACGCATTATACTAATGTGTGAGATCACCCTTCTCAGTGGGTATTTTTTCGTGTGACTAAGTACGGTAAGGGCAAATCTAGCGATTTAAATCTTTGGGCCGCAGGGTTTGACTTTGCGGTGTCAAAAACGCTCTCTAGGAAAACACCAAGTTACTTTTATAAATAAATAAAAAAATCAGTGACCTCATTCACTGGTAAATTGCGGACGCTATGTGAGCGGTCACCGTTCTTCCAGGAAACCATAGCTTTAGCTAAAGGAGAGCTAATCTGCATTCGCGACTTATTTGCCAAAAATGTAAACAAATATGAGTTTATGGAAAAGTAACTTTAATTACTACACAATAAAGTGCAGTTTACGTTACGACTTCAAACATTTTATAACTTTTTCAATAGTACTAGTCACTCTGAAATCAACTTAATTACTACTGCAATAAAGTTGATATTTGTTTACCATGAAATAACATCAATTTGAAACTAAAATTTTAATAGACTAAGTAACGTTCATTAATCTCGGCCTTACTGTCTACAGAAGGATCCAAAGTGTCATTTCAATATCCTTTGATCTGACACGATTATTTTTTATGTTGCGTCTAAATAGAGTTATCTAATAAAATATGACCACAGTCAATTAAAAAAAAAATTAAATACTAACTGACTAATGTAAATAAAAATATGTCATCTGAAAATACAATAAAAGTCCAATTGGTTTCTAATTATAATATTGAATGTATCCGTACCTTATAGAAGTTTATCTACCTACTAGGTACACGGAACACATTTAAAGCTTGCATTCACTTAAGTAAACCTCAACCGTGATCTAGATAAATAGTGGCAGGTAACAAGCCCTCGAGACTACCCGCCGACCGACGGACGAAATTATATTTATGGTTCCTCGACTACACACATGTTTTGTAGGCCAGGAGATTCTAAAAATATTCGGTGTACTCTGTAAGCACAGGACTACGATGTCTATGTACTTATAAGGTGGTGTCTAGAAAATTAACTAAATTCGAAGTTTCTAGGACACTCAAGTTTATGAGGAGAAGGAGACCACGTTATAATTGATGATTACTTAGGCTCAGGTACCTACACACGGCTACATATCAAGCTATCCATTTCCCGTATGAGTTGACTTCGCATTGGTTCGGCTTGCCGTACAAATAAGAGAAAACTACTTTCTGAAAATGTATAGCTTAATACATATCCGTATGTAGAGACGCCAGCACTTCAAGCTACTACATTTTCAACTTTATCGTAAAGTATAAGGTTCAAAGTTGATTGAGAAAATTTGACAGTTAGGTAATAGGTAATACGGGCTGGTGTCCGCCACTCCACGTCAGTGCGCGTATTTTGCGTACGGGTGGGAAAATAGATAATTCGATCCCAAAAAAAAATAAAATGAATGAATTAATTAATTAAATAATTTATTATTTTATTTAATTAATTAAATTTGACAGTTTCGGTTAGCTTGATGTGCTGGTGTCTGTACTACACTTAAGGAATCGCTCTTTGATAATGTGTTCTACACTGTATGTGACTTCTCAGATTATAAGTAATATAATTGTGTAATTTAATTTTAAAGAACGTATTTAGAGCACATAATATCCATATTAAATATTCTGACTAGTAATAAGAGAGTTTTTATAACTTAATTTTAGGTACCTATATATTTGTATGCTGTATATGTAACCAAAATATGTGGAACATTTTGTACTTACTATTTATGTTATCTAACCATTTATGTACCCACATAATGAGATAAGAAGAAAGGAACAGAAAAATACGTAAAAGGTGATACTTATTTCTAAAGAAATCTCTTTCACCATACGCAGTAGGAAAGATATTACAAAGAAATGTATACAAGAACGTGTTTAAGATTAGAAGAGAAAACAAAATATATAAAATACTAGCGGCTCGCTCCAGCTTCGCACGGGTGCATTTTCTTTTTCAAATTTCCGAAATTTTCTTTCATACAAACCTTGTCCTGGCAATATTCGCAATAAAATAATATTGCGATTTTAAGTTGAGATATAAACTATCCTATCTGAAACTGCACATAATGTGCAAAATTTTATTAAAATCGGTTCAGCCGTTTAGGAGTCCATTGCGGACAAACAACGTGACATGTAATCTTTCTAATATATAAAATTCTCGTGTCACAGTGTTAGTTACCACTCCTCCGAAACGGCTGGACCGATTTGTATGAAATTTTGTGTGCATATCGGGTAAATCTGAGAATCGGCTACTATCTATTTTTCATACCCCTATTTTTTTTTTTTTTTGCAAAACGACGTTTGCGGGGTCAGCTAGTTTATATATATTAAGATAAAACAAATCACTCATTTAAATATAAACATACAATATGGGAATACAGTTAAGTACATACATACGATATTTCTAAAATAAATATCACTAAAATATATATAATTATAACGTAATTTAAATAATTATTACATTATGCAACTATGGCGAAGTGGAAATGCACTGTTCGTTCGCTCTTCTTTTAAATAGGTACTGCAACCTTTTGGCAGTCCCCAATATATCAGGCGAAACTGAATTCCAAAACCGCTTCTATTAAAGACCAAAAACAATTATATTTAAGACCTTTTATGGACCTTATTGTACAGCGCAATCTAAATAATGTTCCCATTGCTGGGACACAGGGCTCCTCTCTGTGAGAGAGAGTGGGCCGTAATCCACCACGCGGGCACAGTGCGTGTCGGAAGATGTCACATATCTTCGATTTTTTAGTTCTACAACATGCCCTACAACTCGTAAGTCATATATGGCCGTTTCCACTGCGCCTGATCCATATTCTACAAAATAAACATAAGTAGTATATTCTATTTTAAAAGCAATTTGGAAACTACTAACTAACTAATCTAGCTGCCACCTAATTCACAACTACTCAAACGATAACTCATTTTGCGGTTCGATTAGCTCAGAGCTGTCTGCGTTCAATTCGGTACGTTTAGGAATTTTTCAGAATCAGGGGACAGATTCGGTTGAGGCAGGAATGCCAAAAAGGTAGTAGGGGTTTCGAAATATTTTATCGACTAGGTGCTATCCAGTGGTTGAGCGTGTTACCGAGTCAAAAATGTTTGCAATAATTCAGCTGACTGAACAATTACAAACGGTACCGGGCTTGTTGACCTCGACAAGCAAGTAGGTAATCTACACGGAAAGTGACCTTCAAGTATATTAGTATATTTAATCATCATCAAGTAACAAAACAATAGACTCCTTAAATTAGGTAAATAAATAATAATACACGTAAAAAAACAATTTACATTAAAATGACATCACATTAGTGGTTATCAACAAAAAAACACAATAATTATAATTTTCTTATTGGAACAGCATTTGTGGCATGCCTGCCACATCCATGCCGAATATAAGCGTAGTCCAACCGGTCGGCGATCATTGCCAGGGTGGCGTTTGGGGCTGGCCCGCACCCGGCGTACCAGAGACGCACACCGCTTGCCCAAAGCAGCGTGAAAACAGTCAGTGCGTGCCATCGCGAACATCCCTGATGCGCTGCAGAAACTGGGCAACCCCAACACCGCCCGGAACGCAGTGTACGTAAAGTGAAGTGAGCTGTCAATAGTGTCAATCTCTAGTACCTCGTGGAATGACAGCTCTACTTGAGCTAAGTTTTTACGGTAAGATATTTGTCTTTAAAAAACCGGACAACCCGTACAAAGCGGACTCGAACACACGACGGGTTCTGTACCACAAGGCTAAAAACGCCATTAAAACATGTTGGTTGTATGGAGATAATTTAATTAAATTTTATTAATTAACCTTTAATTTTTATGTACTTAATTTTATTTTATTTTTATTATTTGTTGCTGTCGCGCAATAAAAATACACATTCTGTGAAAATTTCAACTAAGATACCTATTACGGTTTATGAGATACAGCCCGCTGCAAAAATAACACCAAAAATAATTTTGGGTACAGAACCCTAAAAAGAACATTGTGGACCTGACCTATCCCTCAAAACGGAGATTATAACAAAATCCTTTTCAAGGTCACCTGCGCAGAGATAGTGTTGTAATAAAATACTTAAGTAAAGTTAGCGTATTATGTCACACTATGAAAGTTTAGTCCCTAATGTAATTATTTTATACAGTAACTCTGTACAACTTATCTAAAATATATGTTTATAGATATTATTCAAAAAGTAGGTGTGGAAGAGTACCGTATTTATTAATTAGGCAGAAGCTAGTGCCTAACTTCGTTCGCATGTAAGTCGTAAAATACCCCAATATACTAAAATAACAGCGAGATTTTTATATAACCTAGGTTTGTAGTTTTGATCTCAACAGCCAAAATATACGTAGAGTCAAACTTGGAGATGCGGGACCAAGCGACATACTATTTTATTGTGCGTGTGAGAAACAGCTCGTCTTGATTTCGACACCGGCAACCTTCATTTTTCAATTGATAAATGATTTTGTAAGTTAATTAAAAATAAACGAAAAATATAGTTAGTAGTTGCTTTATAGATTTCTTTTATACTTACAAAAAGTCTGACTATCAGCCGTAATTTTTTTTAGTTATAATAATAATAACTTATTTAGCTGAAATCCCAGTTATAAATATTGTCAATCCTGATAATAACAATAACAACTTTTAAAAATATATATCCAATAATAATATATTAAATCGAATTAATAAAAATAAACCCCAGTTGTAACCAAAATAGAAGAATGAGACCCATAAAAACACGCACGCGCCGTCCGGCACGGGCATGGTCCTGATCGGACGGAGAGTTAAAGGTTTTCATACCCTGGAACTATGATAACCACTTACTATGTCAATATCGTAGATAAGAAGAATGAAACTCTTTTTTATAAATAGAGATGGGATCGGTTATTTATATGTTCTTCAAAGGTCAACTGCAAATAACGCCTAGGTATGTCTGGCGGTCTAGCGACCTTTTTTAATCTACCTTTATAGGTAAGTACTAAACCTTTTTAGTGCTAACATGCAACCTCCGCAAGTCCGTATAAAAAGGTGCCATAAATGCGAGACATCTATCTATATACATATATAAAAAGAGAAGTCCTGACTGACTGACTGACTGACTGACTGATTGACTGACTCATCAACGCCCAGCCCAAACCCCTGGACCTAGAAAGCTGAAATTTTGCACAGAGGTTTCTTTTATAATGTAGATGAGGAATAAGGAAGGAATTTTCGAAATTCAACCCCTAAGGGAGTAAAATGGGGGATGAAAGTTTGTATGGAAAATCTTATTCCTTGAGTTAATAAACTTGAAACTTGGCACGAATACTTACCTAAGTAAATTATGAAAATTGGTCTTTTTTGTTTTTCTAAACTACCTCCTAAAGGGGGATGGGGGGGTGTCAAAATTTGTATGGAAGAATTTTAATGCACGGTCCGATTAACTCAAGACTCAGTATTTATACTTAATACCAAAAATAAAGAACTACGTGTATCAGGGTTTTTCGAAAATCTACCCCTAACGGGGAGAAAAGGGGTAGTTAATTTTACAGGGCAAATTTTACTTCCTGGCTTAATTAACTCAAAAATTGGTATAAATAATCTGTGAGTCAAGTAATGAACACATTCCAAACGATTTTTTAAAATTCCACCCCTGTGGGGGTTGAAAAGTGGTGATACAGCTTATATGAAAAATCTTATTCCTTGGGTTAATAAACTTGAAACTTGGCACGAATACTTATCTAAGTAAATCATAAAGTTTGGCATTTTTTGTTTTTCTAAACTACCCCCTAACAGGGGATTGGGGGGTGTCAAAATAAGTGTGGAAGAATTTTAACGCGCGGTCCGATTAACTCAAAACTCAGTATTTATACATAATACTAAAAATAAAGAATTACGTGTATCAGGGTTTTTCGAAAATCTACCCCTAACGGGGAGAAAAGGGGTAGTTAATTTTATAGGGCAAATTTTACTGCCTGGCTTAATTAACTCGAAAATTGGTATAAATAATCTGTGAGTCAAGTAATGAACACATTCCAAACGATTTTTCAAAATTCCACCCCTGTGGGGGTGAAAAGTGGGGATACAGCTTATATGAAAAATCTTATTCATTTGGTTAATATACTTGAAACTTGGCATGAATACTTATCTAAGTAAATTATGAATTTTGGCATTTTTTGCTTTTCTAAACTACCCCCTAAAGGGCGATTAGGGGGTGTCAACATTTGTCTGGAAGAATTTTAACGTGCGGTCCGATTAAGTCGAAACTCAGTATTTATACTTAAGACCAAAAGTAAAGAATAACATGTATCAGGGTTTTGCGAAAATCTACATCTGACGGGGTGAAAAGGAGTAGTTAATTTTCCATTTTACTGCGTGGCTTGATTAACTCGAAAATTGTTGGAAATAATCTTTGAGTCAAGTTATGAACACATCCCAAACATTTTTTCAAAATTCCTCCTGTGTGGGGTGAAAAGTGGGGAAAAACTTTATACGAAAAATCTTATTCATTTGGTTAATAAACTTGAAACTTGGAAGGAATATTTGTCTAAGTAAGTAATAAGAAATGGGTGTTTCGAAAGTAGATCCCTGACGGGTAAAAAAGTGGTAATTCGATTTTTAAGGCTGGTATTATAGTGCGTAGCTTGATATACTCCAAAAAAATGGTGTGAATAAAGTTAAGCTTCAAACTTGGCACAAATACTTATCTAAGTAAATTATAGTTGTCATTTTATGTTTTTCTGCTCTAAAGGGAGATTAAGGGTGTCAGTTTATGGAAGAATTTTATCGCGCGGTCCAATAATATAAACTCGGAACTCAGTATGTATACTGACCAAAATTAATAAAAAAGTGTGACAGGGTTTTTCGAAAATCTAACCCTAACGGGGTAAACGGGGGTAGTCCATATCACAGAGGAGTATTTTATTGCGTGGCTTGAGTCAATGGGAAATTGGTATAAATAATCTTTGAGTCAAGATATGGAAACGTCCCATACATGTTTTCAATATTTCGCCCCTATGGGGATAAAAACTGTGAAGGTGAAAATGTGGTCTTATTCCTTTGGTTAAGAAACTTGAAACTTTTCAACATTTGCCTCAGTAAATAATAAAGATTGTCACTTTTAGGGGTTTACTACTTACTTACTTAAAATAAAAAAGTATGAGTTTTAGGGTTTGACTTATTCTTCTCCTACCAGGGTGGAAAAGGGTAATAAAGTTTAAGGAGTAGAAACTCCAACTTCCATTAACACGGAAATGGGTATAAATAATCTTTATATCATAAAAATGGAAACGTACCAAATGCAAAAACAAGAGCTGTCGTGATGAAAAGGGAGGATAGTTTATTTGAAACATCTTAGGTAGTTTAACTAAAATAGTGGCCCGAATACTTATTTCTTTAAATAAAGTAAGTATAAAGATCGTAATCAATAATTTTCGAAATACCTTTCAGGGGGAGGTGGAGAGGATGTTAAATTTATTTGAGGAAAGTACGAAACCCACGCGGACGAAGTCGCGGGCAAAAGCTAGTCTATATATATAAAAAGAGAAGTCCTGACTGACTGACTGACTGACTCATCAACGCCCAGCCTAAACTCTTAGACCTAGAAAGCTGAAATTTTGCATAGAGGTTTTCTTTATAATTTCAACGAGGAATGAGGAAGGAATTTTCGAAATTCAACCCCTAAGAGAGTTAAATAGGGGATGAAAGTTTGTATGAAAACTCTTATTCCTTGGGTTAATAAACTTGAAACTTGGCACGAATACTTACCTAAGTAAATTATGAAAATTGGTCTTTTTTGTTTTTCTAAACTACCTTCTAAAGGGGGATGGGGGGGTGTCAAAATTTGTATGGAAGAATTTTAATGCACGGTCCGATTAACTCAAAACTCAGTATTTATACGTAATACAAAAAATAAAGAATAACTCGAAAATTGGTATAAATAATCTGTGAGTCAAGTAATGAACACATTCCAAACGATTTTTCAAAATTCTACCCCTGTGGGGGTGAAAAGTGGGGATACAGCTTATATGAAAAATCTTATTCATTTGGTTAATATACTTGAAACTTGGCATGAATACTTATCTTAAGTAAATTATGAATTTTGGCATTTTTTGCTTTTCTAAACTACCCCCTAAAGGGCGATTAGGGGGTGTCAACATTTGTATGGAAGAATTTTAACGTGCGGTCTCCGATTAAGTCGAAACTCAGTATTTATACTTAAGACCAAAAGTAAAGAATAACATGTATCAGGGTTTTGCGAAAATCTACATCTGACGGGGTGAAAAGGAGTAGTTAATTTTCCATTTTACTGCGTGGCTTGATTAACTCGAAAATTGTTGGACATAATCTTTGAGTGAAGTTATGAACACATACCAAACATTTTTCAAAATTCCTCCTGTGTGGGGTGAAAAGTGGGGAAAAACTTTATGCGAAAAATCTTATTCATTTGGTTAATAAACTTGAAACTTGGAAGGAATATTTGCCTAAGTAAGTAATAAGAAATGGGTCTTTCGAAAGTAGACCCCTGACGGGTAAAAAAGTGGTAATTCGATTTTTAAGGCTGGTATTATAGTGCGTAGCTTGATTTACTCCAAAAAAATGGTATGAATAAATTTAAGCTTCAAACTTGGCACAAATACTTATCTAAGTAAATTATAGTTTGTCATTTTATGTTTTTCTGCTATATAGGGAGATTGAGGGTGTCAGTTTGTATGGAAGAATTTTATCGCGCGGTCCAATAATATAAACTCGGAACTCAGTATGTATACTTAAGACCAAAATAAATAAAAAAGTGTGACTGGGTTTTTCGAAAATCTAACCCTAACGGGGTGAACGGGGTAGTCTATATCACAGAGGAGTATTTTATTGCGTGGCTTGATTCAATGGGAAATTGGTATAAATAATCTTTGAGTCAAGATATGGAAACGTCCCAAACATGTTTTCAATATTTCGCCCCTATGGGGATAAAAACTGTGAAGGTGAAAAGGTGGTCTTATTCCTTTGGTTAAGAAACTTGAAACTTTTCAACATTTGCCTCAGTAAATAATAAAGATTGTCACTTTTAGGGGTTTACTACTTACTTACTTAAAATAAAAAAGTATGAGTTTTAGGGTTTTACTTATTCGACTCCTACCGGGGTGGAAAAGGGTAATAAAGTTTAAGGAGTAGAAACTTCAACTTCCATTAACACGAAAATGGGTATAAATAATCTTTATATCATAAAAATGGAAACGTACCAAATGCAAAAACAAGCCCTGTCGTGATGAAAAGGGAGGATAGTTTATTTGAAACATCTTAGGTAGTTTAACTAAAATATTGGCCCGAATACTTATTTCTTTAAATAAAGTAAGTAGAAAGATCGTAATCAATAATTTTCGAAATATCTTTCAGGGGGAGGTGGAAAGGGTGTTAAATTCATTTGAGGAAAGTACGAATCCCACGCGGACGAAGTCGCGGGCAAAAGCTAGTAATTTATGACTATAGAGGAAAAGCAGTAGGAGTCACATTTGGCTGACAAGCCAAAAGACAATTTTTTTTTTTAATTATTACATGTAGAGCGATTTTCAGGAATAAGTATTGAACTTATACGACAAACTTCTGTTTAACCTTTTAACCGCTTACATCGGCTTAATCCGGCAAACATTTTTGGATACATTTCGGCAGGGTCGTATATTTACGACCAAATACCCACAGCTCTGCTTTTATGCTGTACGAGTATTCTATCAGGTTATTCGAAAAATATTTATTTTTCGACTCACTGTGCCGGGCACTGGGGCACGACAACTGAGGGGCAATTCTCGTAATTATAAGAACGTTCACAATCTGAAGGCCAATTCTCGTAATTTAAAATGTTCAAAATCTAGTCGCAATCTCATGTCAGCGACAATCAAATGTCAAAAACTTGTCAAAATGTAGGAAAATTAGAGGTATTTTTGACAGATTGAGACTGAGATCAGACTGTGAACGTTCCTAAAATTACGAGAATTGGTGTGATCTCAGTCTCAATCTGTCAAAAACACCTGTAATTTTCCTACATTTTGACAAGTTTTTGACATTTGTTTGTCGCCGAGATGAGACTGCGACTAAATTTTGAACGTTAATTGATTCTTCCCGGTACTGTGAGCTTGTAAATTTCTCACAGTACATAAAGCAGGTATAGGTGTGTAAAATCTAGAATTTGTCCTGTCTGGGAAGCCTGAAAAAACCCTTATCGATTAAGTATCTCTATTGAAAATCGTTTATACTTTACCAAATGCCCACACCTGTAGAATATTTCCCTGAAATATTAGAGACTGCCTGAAGATTTAGGCCTCACACCAAACGGGGTTACTTATAATAACTTCATATATAGATTTCTTACCTAATTTTACCTTCATAAATACTCTACGAGCTATTTGCCTAACCATTGTTAAAAAACCTTGAAGAAGACGTATCAACGGTCAGAAATGCAGTAGTTAAGGCCCCGTTCATGAGGTTGTGGATTAAAGTCCGTACAAGTACCAATGTGAGTTTTTGAATTTATAATTTTGTACTTTCTGAGTTTATCTTGGCCCTAACTGACATCGGTGAAGGAAAACATCGTGAGAAAACGTCCATAGTTAATGTAAGTCTTAAACTGCCAATCCGTTTTGGGCTTGCGTGGAGATCAATGCTCTAGTGTCTTCTTAGTATGAGAAAAAGCCTTGCTCTTGCAGCAGAACAAAAATAAGCTTTTTTTATGGATGGGAAATCATCAAATGACCCCTCCCGCTCTGGGTGGAGCAGAAGGGAGTGTCAGACTCTTACTGACTAAAACCCACCCGTGTTCCTTCCTTAGCCCTTTATGTTCCGGGGTATCGGTAACCCTTTTGGACAATCCCGCTGCCCCGGCAACGATAATAGGCTGGTATTATTATTTCACAAAATATCTACTTACTGCTTCTTATAAGTGTCAGAGTAGAGGAGACTGGGCAGCGCAAGCAAAGCACTTGCGCACCACACGGTGAAGAGCGCCGCGCGCGCCACCCGACGACTCAATCTATGTTGTAGAGGCTTCACTATTGCCACGTACCTGCACATACAAAGAATATTGAGGTTAATAAAAAGTTGAGTTGTTTTGAGTATGAATTTCGAAGGCTATAACATTAGGTGAATATCAAAGAAACGATGGATGGTCTGTGTGAATGATGCTAATGGTTAGAAAGGGGGTGACTACCGAGACAGCGACTAATAGAGAAGTATGAAAGGATACATATGTTGCGCTGACCCCAAATTGGGATAAGCTGGTAAAAAAAATTAATAAAAGAAAATATTCACGCTGCAAAACCGTTACCATTAATTCAATTGTTCAGACATTATATTGTGGAATTTCGTTAACTCCTGAGCTAATGTACTATGTATGTATGTGTACAAGTATCCGAAGGCAAATAAAACTTTTATACCTAGTTCACTTATCTTACGAATTACTACTTATCCTGCGGATAAATTTTTGGCGTCAGTCTCTATTTATATGGAAAATCTGCCAAATTTATTCGCGTTCTAAGTCTTCTACTAGTTATAAAAAATATCAAATCCTCCCTTAGAAAAACAGCAGTCAGTGTCCAGTTGAATACAGATAAGGCTTGAATAAATAATAGCCTTACTTATTTCATAAGTAGTTACCTAAGCCTTGGAGGAGAGCAGACATCACGAGGCACTCTCCTATACAAACTTTGGTAGTCGTAGGTAATAAAACGAATATTTTGAACCATTAAATCCAATAATTGATGCTTGTTTTTGATAAATTTTCGTAAAAGCACAAAAGTTTTCTAGGTCGATGAAATTGGCTAAGTTTCAAAAAGCTTGGCGTATAAATGACCTAAACTTAGCATTATTGGGCTCATGATCATACCAGCTGAAAGACGTCCACTGCTGGACATAGGCCTGCCACAAAGCACCTCCACTTCGACCGGTTTTGTACTTCTCGCATCCAACGGGTTCCTGCGGCTTTCACAAGATCGTCGGTCCACCTTGTGGGAGGCCTTCCAACGCTCCGTATTCCGGTACACTACGCGGTATTGGGCTAATAGAGTTTTATCTTGAATTTGTAATTAATTGCCACGAGCGTTTAGACAGAATAATTAACGTTGGAAATTAGAGACTGTCTACACAATGTAGATTTATCTCATTAGATTAATGTTTGGTTTATGTAGCGTGCAGTTCTGTAGCTATCTAGCTATGCGTCACCCCATTCCCACCTCAGGTCGTAAATCGACTAAGGGATTACTTAGAGGTTGGGCCGTTATGGTACACCTATACTACGAAGATATACCTATGTTTGATAATGATAACGAAAGAAATAACAATTATACCATAACAAAAATAACCATCTTTTAAAATTCTTCACAGGTCATTTGAGGAACTTAATAAAAGGTTATTTTTCATTCCGTAGGTAAGTCCGGGTAAAAAGAAAATAGTCTACTGACTATTTACTACGTTTTAAATTACGAAACGTTTAAAACGTTCATAATCTAGCCGCAGTCTCATCTCGGTGACAAACAAATGTCAAAAACTGGTCAAAATGTAGGGAAAGAAGTATTTTTGACAGATTGAGACTGAGATCAGACTGTGAACGTTCTTAAAAATTACGAGAATTGCCCCTCTGATTACTGCGTCAAAAGAGGGACGATATTGATATTATCGGGACATTCTGATAGATAGATATGTTGACAGAGACAGATAAGGACATTTAAGGAAGGGAGACGAACTGAACAACGTTAGGAATAGGGGCTATTACGTCACAAGAATTGACATCATAATGTTGCAAATTAAACCTTTCTGATAGGCTTTACGCCTAGAGGGGCTTCTGGCTATGTTATAACAGCCGCACGGGTCGATCGATCAGATTAAGCTACGCTTGCCGCTGTTGGTCCGTGGATGGGTGACCATCTTTACATACCAAGACCCTCCGTACCTCGGAAAGCACATTAAGCCATTGGTTTCGGTTGTCATTCGCAGATCTTTGATAGTCGTTAGCTTACTGGTCTTCGAAGCCCGAAAGTCTGACAACCAGTGTTACCAAGGGGTATTGTATTACCCAGTAACTGGGTTAAGGAGGTCTGACCTCCACAACCCAGGCAGTCGCCTCATGTAAAATACAGGTATTCAGCTGTATCCGGTTAGACTGGAAGCCGACCCCAACATAGTTGGGAAAAGAGGCGAGGCAGACTGATTGATTGATAGGCTTTACGCCTATGATAATGATGGTCATTACTAATGTGCACATTAGTAATGAGCGTCGGCGTTCAGCCTGTCGAGCAGGCTTAGTAGGCGTTTCGGCCGCTGAGTCAAAACCCTAGGTAGGGTTATGTTATTTAAGAAAAAATCGGGGAATTGTTGGAAAAAGATAAAGTTTAATATAGGCCTGTACAGTTACTTACAACAATAAACTAAACATGATAAATCACAATAATCAGTCCTATAAATCAGTTAGAATATTAAATGTAAATTACTATATCAGTCTTGTATATCAATTTCCCATTAACAATCACTTTATCATAAAAAAAACCCAAAAATAATTAACAATAGGTATCGTCAAAAATCAGTGACCAACTACGAAACCAAAATAAGGGCTGACTCATTAATGTTTATTTTATTTACAACTAGCTGCGCCCCGTGGTTTCACCCGCGTAAGTTTTGATCCCGTGGGAATATCGGGATAAAAAGTATCCTATATGTTATTCTGATGTATAAACTATATTACTGTAAAGTTTCATCAAAATCCGTTCAGTAGTTTTTGCGTGAAAGAGTAACAAACATCCATCCATCCATCCTCACAAACTTTCGCATTTATAATATTAGTAGGAAGTAGGATAGTAGGATAGGATTAATAATAATACCTAAAAAGTTTATTCATCAAAAAGTAAAATATAATGTGACGGATTCGATGAGCCACAAACTAAGCATGGATCTGATCTGATGGAGATTGTGAGTGTGTTAGGGTGTGCGTGTGCGTGTTTGTATGAGTGTGTGTGTGAAAAGGGTGTGTTCGTCTAAGTACCATCCGAGGACCTGCGTATGAATACACAAGGCACGAACGAGGACTTTTCAAAGCGAGGACTTTTTCGAGGGTCCTCGGTTTGACTTGACCAAATTTATAGTTTACCCATGGCCACAAAGTAAAATAGGTATTATTTAATTATGTTTCTGACGTTACTTTGCCTCTAGAAAAGGATTCGTCCGAAACACCACTCAAAAATATTAAGAACTAGCTTTTGCCAGCGACTTCGTCCGCGTGGAATAATGACTTCCGGAAATTGAGGCACTAACTCTCATAGAGTTTAACCGATGTGATCTTTCTTCTGCCGATTCTTGAGAACGCGTATTTCTCATTCAACGCCTTTTTCAAGACAATAGCGGGCGGACGCCGGCGTCCGCTTGGGGCTTGAATAACTAAAAATATATAACTACGTCTAATATATAAAATAATATATAATAAAACCTACTTCACTTAAAACTAAATAACTATAACTACTATAATTAATAATACCTATACCTATAATTAATAAAAGTACCTACTTAATATTAAAAAAAACTGAACATAAATTAACCAAAACTTACCTACTACTAACTAACTACTACTAACCTATTACTACTTCATCTAAAAAGAAATCCTGTTTTCCCAACATTTCTCTTCACTGCTCTGCTCCTATTGATCGTAGCGTGATGAAAAGTATACTATAACCTGCCCAGGAGTATGAAGAACAATTGTACCAAGTTTCGTTGAAATCCGTCGAGTGGTTTTTGTTTCTATAACGAACATACAGACAGACAGACAGACAGACAGACAAAAATTTTACTGATTGCATTTTTGGCGTCAGTAACGATCACTAATCACCCGCTGATAGTTATTTTGGAAATATATTTCATGTACAGAATTGACCTCTCTACAGATTTATTATAAGTATAGACGAATAGATATAGAAATTCCAGCAGTGCTATTCTGTAAAAATCTCACCGTGAAAACTAAGGTAAAGTGAGCTGTCATTCCACCTGATGTTAGGGATTGCCCCTATTGATAGCTCATTTCACGCTCACTTCACCTAAGTTATCACGGTGAGATTTTTACAGAATCGCACCCTAATTGCGTAACGCACGATCGATCATAATCTGAATCATTTTGAAACAGATTCCTAATCCATTGCTTCTTAGGTTCGAAAAATTTGTGTGCTCAACAAAGTAAATAACGCAATGAATGCTGTTGAACTGTCAAAATGAAACAGATTGTGATTGATCGTGTGTTACGCAATTAGGGTGCAGATCGGCTGTTTCCACCGGGTCGGACGAAAATCAGCGGCCGAAACGCCTACTAAGCCGTCGCGCAGGCTGGCAGGCAGATAGTAATGAGTCATTTCTTAGGCAAAAAAAGAATGATATCTATCAAGGGCTGATTTTACCAAAGTCGGATATCTTTTATCCGTGGAGTAAAATTGACATCTGACAGTTCTAGTATGGAAAAACTGTCAAATATTCAAAATTTATTCTCATAATAAGACCTAATCTACGTGTAAAAGTTTGGTGAAATGTGCCTTAAGTAGAACGTCTAGTAGTCTAGTGTGACCTTTATTATGTATAATGATGGTAGTAGGTACATAATCTTTATAGAAAGTGTTAAAAATTTACCTGACAGACAACACTCTTATAAAAAAAAGGACATCATTAAAGTGTAATTTATACCCAAAAATTAAAGCACTATAAAAAATACTACTTATTTTTTTATAGAAACTAACATCTTGAGCATTTTTTACTATTACAACAAAAGTAGTAAGACTGAAAACCAGCGAATTAATAACTGTTTGCGTATTTAAATGAATGTCCTAAATACTGTTGGCAAAAATATTAATTTTGGTAAGTAGGGGAAAGTTGCGATCATTGGACTAGTTCTTTCATTGGACCATCAAGGTATTTCCAAAACTGTCCAAGCTAGCAACATCCAAACCAGTAGAAACGAGTCCGTGCCGGCTCAGTTGCAACCCTCTCTTACCTCAGTGACGCTGTAGCACGTGGCGAGGAGTGACGGGTGTGGTTGTGTTTGCGGAGGTCAAAATCTTATTATTTGACTCGGAACAATTTGTTGTAAGTATCATTCTATTCATATTTGTTAGCGTGCACTGTTATGAAATATTAGACAATTTAATTGTGATTCCATGTGTGTTATTCAGTTTTGTCTAATTATGTCCATGTATATTTTCTTTTCTTAACGAGTACCTTGTTACCATCAATGGACCTCAAGGGAGTTCCACCGTTGGACCGGTCCAATCATAGCAACTTTTTATTGTATTTTGTTTTGGTCATAATTATGGGAATAGGCTCCGAGTATTTTACTAATTAATATTTAATTATGGAAAAAACTCTTGAAAAATGATTAAGTACTTATAAATTTAAAATTTCAGAATGTCGCCGAATAAAAGGAAATACTTTGCATGGATTGAAACAAGTATGAACCTTGCTTTAGAATCAGTAAGGAAACAAAAAATTGGTTTAAATGAAGCAAGCAGAATAAACGGAGTCCCGAAAGCAACACTTAAACGAAGGTTAGATGGAGTAAACCAAAAAGCCAAAGAACACGTCCAAATACCGGATGTAAAATTAAATTAGTAACTAAATATCCTATAACTATAGTTTGTTTACTTGTCGTATGTGTATTGTTTGTCTCTTCTCGTATGCAATAATTTAATCATATTGATAATTATAATAAGTTTCCTTGATTGGACCTCTAGAACAAATTTCTCGAAGTCCATTGATGGCAACCTGGTGGTTCAATGAAGGTGCCCATGGTCCAAAGAAGGTAACAGCCCAAGATTTAGTTTTCTTCGTTTATACCAAAAAGTGTAAGGCCGAATTGTTTGTGCGTTTGATTATTACAAATAAAGGTCCTACAAAATAAAAATAATAAACTGCTTTCATTTTATCACTTATATTTTTTGAGATATGTTGTCGTAAAGTTATGTGGTCCATTCATAGCAACCTTCCACTACCTACTTTCAATTCAAATAGCAGCAAGAGGGTTAATTGTAGAAAACATGTTCGGGATGTTACATTCAATTAAAAGTTGGTATTTTTTTAGTATTACGCTAACACAAATATGATTTTTGGCATTTTTAATCTCAAGTAGCAAGCGGGGGATTAATTGTAGACTTTCGTGGTAGGTACCTAATAGTAAAAAATGCACCGAATGTCCCTTAAGAAAATGGTACTTTTTTTGGCCGGCACTTTAATTTTTGGGAAATTAATGATGTCCTTTTGCAAAACCTTTCCTTAGATAAAACTTAAAAAAATCCTCGTCGAATTTAGTCATTTTCGCCGATGGGAAAACCCGAGGACCACACAGTTTGTATTATGATAAACTTTTGATGAAATGACGTTATTATTTGTTGTAACAGTGCTGTTTGATACCAGAATCGTTATTTATTTCAGCTATAAAGTGTTTGGTTGCCAGTGAAATTACAGCCGCGTGAGAAAACCCCTTCGGTTTTGCACGTGCCCATGAAGACGACGTGAAACTATTTGGAATCGATGTACGGTCACCGCCTCCCGATCTATTTACCAACTTTTTATATCAAAAAGACCTTTCTTTTCCTGAAGGAAAAGTAAGGTCTCATAAGGTGATTTTGTTTTGACAAAATGTGATTCATGAATTCAATGTGAATAAAAAGTAAAGTCATAATGTGAACTGACTGCCATTTAGTTGAAAATGAAAAGAATTGGGCTGTTTTCACGGAAAGTTTATATAAAAAAATGTATGCCATTAGAGGCTGATTTTTTCAACGCCAGATAATTTTATCTGAGGAATAATTTTGAATTTTTGATAGTTCTTCTAATACAAAAACTGTCTGATGTCAATTTTATTCCACGAATAAAAATTATCTGTCGATTGATAAATCAGCCCTAAGTCTAAAAAATTATAGCGGTCAAACGACCACCTCCTGAGTTTTTATTTTTTTTTTCATATATCTAAAAACGTTGCCCCACACTAGGCTCCTGTATCGTAGGTGCGTATCATCATCATCTGCCTAGCCTTTTTCCAACTATGTTGAGGTCGACTTCCAGTCTAAATAGATGCAGCTGAATACCAGTATGCGCGTGCGCGTGTGCGTGGGTGCGTATAGGTACAAACATTTAAACTCACATACACAAACAGCCAGACCCGGAACAACTACTTATAGGTCATACAAATTTGTTCCGTGCGGGAAACGAACTCGCGACACGCAGCGCAGCAGTCAATCGCTTCACCACTGCACTAACCGTGCCGACTGCCGTCAATTGTTTGCATTTTGGAATTTTAAATTGTTGCTCGCAAAACATCTTCCAAATTGGTGATTTTTTCTTCAGTTTGAGGTTTGTTGTGGTAAACTCGAGATTTCATAAAGCTCCAAGGAAAGAAGTCTGGCGTCGTCAGATCTGGGGACCTGGCCGACTAGTTCAAATCGCCAAATCGAGAGATCTGGCCGACTAGTTCAAATCGCCAAATCGAGAGATCATACGACCCCGAATTTGGTGTTTCAAAATCTCCATCATTGCATGACCGGCGGGGCAATTGCGTAACACATTATCAATCGGAATCGGTTTCATTTTGATAGTTCAACAACATTCATTGCGATATTTACGTGTTGAGCAGGCAAATTTTTCAAACTTATGAAGCAATGGATTAGCAATTTGCTTCAAAATTATTCAGATTCCGATTGATAGAGTGTTACGCAATTAGGGTGCTGTTTGGCTGTGTGTACCTATCGCTCCATTTCATTGTCAACGAATTCTCTATTTGTCTACAACATAAGTATCAAATCACAATGACATACTAACGTCATTAGCAAACATTATGGCATATTGACATTATGACATTACTTTTGTGCTACCTTGTATTTTAAGATTGTAGGTATTCATCGAACTGTTGGTAATTAGAGGTTTGAAACCAAAGCTTTCAAACCTATATTTACCAACAGTTCGAAATCAATAATGAAGTAAGTATTAATTTTTAACTAAAATACTCTTAATCAATTTATTTACCACATTTCCAACCCTCTATCTATGAATCAATTCAACTTTTGCGTGCTAAAGAAATAAATTAACCTTTCGATATTATTGTTATTTTCTTTCTGCAAATAAAATCTATAAAATATGTAAGACTCAGATCGTCCATCATATACATAATTTATGAATAAAGACTAAATATTTACATCGAATCAGATTAACAATCAATAGGTACACTTCTTTCTCTTCAATCGGACCCTCATTACTGAGGATCGTGGTCACTGGGCTCTTCAAGCGATCAACAATCTGCCTCCATCGACTCCAGTTCAAAGTTACCATCACCACTGCTGCTGACGTTTAGGTACTTGAGGACGTAGCTTTTTTACTTGGTCAGACCATCGTGTTAGCGACCAGCCTCGTGCTCTCTTTCCTTCGGTATTGCCAACATTGACCAGCTTTTCAAGACTGCTTCCTCCTATTCGCATTATGTGGTCGAAATAGGTCAAAATACACTATAGGTGGCTGTAGGTAAACAGCTCTTGAACTAAGCATAATATTTATAAACGTAATCGTAGGTGAGCCTAGGATTACGTTTGTAAAGTTAATATTTATAAACGTAATCGTAGGCTCACTTACGATTACGTTTATAAATATTATGCTTAGTTCAAGAGCTGTGGAAATATTTTGGTGCTGAATAATATCCGACATTTTGTGGGTACTGGGCCTCCACTCCGCCTAATGAAGGTACTCCGTATTAATGACTGCTTCGCGGTGTGTTTATGAAATAAATATGAATAAAACATAAAATGTTAGGTATTATTCATTACGTAGGTACAAATAATTATTTTTCATTTTAACCTCGAGGTAAATATTACAGATTCAGTGAGAAACTGATACCTAAATAAACTGATACTGATAATAAAAGTATTGTATAACTGATGCAATACAACGGAGAGCAATATAGCACGTCAAAAACGGACAGATAATTGCGGCCACGAGTATCCGCAAGCTGTCTGATGAAGTGACGCTACGGTAGCAAACAATATTGTGCATTATGCAGTGCCTTTCACATAGTTACTGGTATATTCTCACCAGAGACAGCAAGACCAAAGTAACTAAGACCAGTTTACAATCCTTATGCTGTACCTAATCCGATTGTACAACTATTGAAAATTTAAGTAGGTAAGTCCGGTAGACCGAACATGTATTGCCGTTGTTGTAAACTCGAGATTTCTTTGTTGCGCTTACATACGTTTTGAATATGTAACATAATATATAGGGTGTCCCTGGAAGGAAGTATGTAGGTATCAAATCGAATAGGGGCGTGGGCAAGGTCATTTCCAAACTTTTTGGTTCTGAGAATGTAGGTGATTTTTTGTACGGTTCAAAAGTTATGACCAATTTTTGTTTTTTCAATCACTTCACATAGTGCTCAAAGAAAAAAATAATTTTAAAAAAATCTAAATTGACAGCCCTGACTGTCAATTTAATTAGTAGTATTTTTAGATAACCCACATAGTTTTTTTTTGTGCCTCGGAAAGCACGTTAAGCAATTGATCCCAGCTGTCATTCATGAATCATTGACAGTCGTTAAGGTTAGTCAGAACCCCGAAAGTCTGACAACCAGTCTTACCAAGGGGTATCGTATTACCCAGTCACTGGGTTGTGGAGGTCGGATAGGCAGTCGCTTTATGTAAAATACTAGTATTCAGCTGCATCCGGTTAGACTGGAAGCCGACCCCAGCATAGTTGAGAAAAGGCTAGGCAGATGATGCATTAGTACCTATACATTTAAACATTTTCTAAATTGTGTAATAGTTTAGCAGAACTAAACGGTGACAGACAGACACGAAAAGCGACTTTATTTTATATCTTATATATAAAATTCTCGTGTCACAATGTTCGTTCCCGTACTCCTCCGAAACGGCTTGACCGATTCTCATGAAATTTTGTGAGCATATTGAGTAGGTCTGAGAATCGGCCAACATCTATTTTTCATACTCCTATTTTTTTTTTTGCAAAACGACGTTTGCGGGGTCAGCTAGTCTAATATATAAAATTCTCGTGTCACAGTGTTAGTTACCATACTCCTCCGAAACGGCTGGACCGATTTGTATAAAATTTTGTGTGCATATCGGGTAGGTCTGAGAATCGGTTACTATCTATTTTTTTTTTTTGCAAAACGACGTTTGCGGGGTCAGCTAGTTATTTATAAATCTCTATGGCTCAAACTTTATGTATTCTTGTCTACATAATTTGTAGCCAACTTGGTAAGGTTCTGTTGTCAACAACAATGTAGAAAAAATAACAGCAATAATGATGACATAGGAAGGGTTAGGTTTCATTAATTAACTAAGCAACAGGCTTATTTTATTGCAGGCTTGGAGTCTATTATGGGGTTTCAACCCGCAATAAATGCCACCGTAAACATGAAAATGAAACGATATTTAAATACATTTCCACTTTCATTAGTTTAGTAGCCTATGGGAATTTTATTTAAGCTCACCAGTGGAATAATAAAACTGTAAGTATAAAAATAAAATATGGGACTCCATAATTTAACAAAAAAAAATGGTGATTAATTCATTATAAGTTATTGCTCGTTAAATTATTCATATTTTTTTAGAAGAATTTCAGAGGGCTACGAACACGAAGCCAGCGATTGTGAGGTGGCGGCGTCGGTGGCGCGGGGTGCGGCGCGGCGCGGCGACGACGCAGACCCGGTCTCGAAGCCAGCGCAGAGCGGGCTGATCGCGAGGCGCCTGCTAGAACGGCGTAGTGTTGTATTATGAGTGTAAATTTTTGTTTTTTTTTTTTTGCGAACGAAATTTCTAAACAGCGACGACATCTTTTTGATACAACATTTAGAAACGTCGGTCGTTAATAAGCCAAAAATAAAATGTACAACACTACGTCAATACAGACGCGCGGGCACCGGTAGTACAGATAGTGCAATCCACGAAGACGCGCCCCACTCTTTTTCCTAATGCTTACAGCAGGAGTGTGCAACATCGCGCTAGGGTTTTAGTTTTGTAAATACACACTAATTATTATTAATGGGTAATTAGTATGTATCGAAAGAACTAAAACACTAATGGAATTAACTAGCGATAACCATTAACGATTCGGAACAAGAGTGAGGCAGTCTTCGTGGATTGCACTATCTGTAGACTGATGCGCACTGCTCGTACACCGCCCCCGCGCCGCGCCGTGCCGCGTCGCTGCCTTCGAGGCCAGTTCCTTAAGAATCTATGCATTGAAACGCGCCGCTCTCCACGCCGCCGCCGCCGCGCCGCACCCGCTGACTTCGTATCCGCAGAGCTCTAATGAAATTCCTCTGTGCTGTGTGTGTAAAATGCTTCATTTTATTAAAATTTAAATGTTTTCTCTGTCTACAGACGACAGTGTCTACCATGATATCATCCTTAGGTTTTATATGAAACGCTTTGTCTATCCGTTTGTTAATTATTGTTTCTAATTATTTGGATATTTTTTCCGATTTAAATACAGTATTTTTATTTCACGAAGTGACGTTCGCTTTACTTGTGGTAATGGTGTGTGAAAACGAGTAGTGTCATCACATAACACGCACACATACACTTTCGTCCTCCGCCATTGTCTCGGACGGTACCGGTGGCTCCTGCGCTTACACACATTCACAGCATGTTTGTATACTTGGTGACCACAAGTAAAGCGCGCATCGCTTCGTGCGATAAAAATGCTATACGTGACTTATTTATATACACGATACCTACGTATATATGTATTCAGTCAATACTGTTAATCAGTCAAAACCATTTTTGACATGGTTTCGGTAACAAACATTTAAAAAAAATCAAACGAATTGAAAACCTCCCCCTTTTTTTAAGTCGGTTAAAAACAAATTAGTTTTAAAAAGATCAATAAAAAAAACTTACCCGGTGTCGTAAATGTTAGTAAGTAAAATAGTAAATAGTTTTAGCCGGTCAAAAGTAATGTTGACTGATTTTTGCAGTCAAAACTGGTTTTGACCGATTACCTAACAGATTTGACTGGGACCCATACAGTGGCCTCCAAAAGTTAGTTGACAATCCATTACAAATAATCCATAGACAAGTTTAGACGTGATTAAAAAATCGGCTACTAAAAATACGTTAATTTACGCCAGGCGCTGACTAATTTGACAGGACTAAACTAATATTTATTTTCTGTCCTTTTCATAATGAAATAGAAAGAAAAAGATGCACTGAATTTAAATTAAGTTTAGTTTGTGAACAACAGAATCGGGGCCAATGTTCCACTTCAGCTGTGCACATTACGACTAAAAAAAAAAAAATATCAGGTAATCCTAAGGGATTACTTGGTTATTTTTTATGATGAATCATAAAGTAGTCGAATTAATCAATAAAAACGTTATAGTGTTCAAACATTTAGAACTAGAATTTTAAATCATTATGTGGTATTTCACAGCTGAAGCCACCTGTTGAGTATTGAAATTATTAAATGAACCACCGAACTCGAAAGCAATTTCGTATTCATCGTTTATTGTCGTCATTTCACAGGAAGAAATCAATCAAGCTTATCAAATGGCCGAGGTCAACACAGTTCATCATTTGCTTAGGTTTAGCTCGAATCACTTCTGAGTGACTGGTGGGTGACGACCTCACAATTGTACTGTTATTCTACTGTTTTGTTATAGAAAAACACAGAAATATACATTAAAAAAATGTATTAAATGGTCTTTCCTTTGGGGTTAATTTGGGTTCGAGGTTAAGTTAATTGAAACAATATTTTTTAGTCAAAGTAATATGTGGCCAAAATTACGGAGAACCCGAAAAGATATGTATATTGCATAATCAGCCTATAATGTTCCCACTGCTGGGACAAAAGCCTCTCTTCTAGAGGGAGTGGGCTATTATTTTCCACGCGGACCGAGTGCGGAATCATAGATGTCAGATGTCTTCGATTTTTGGTTCTAGGACGTGCCGGTTTCCTCAGCATGTTTTCCTTCACCGTTTTGAGAGTAATTTCATCACTACTGCTGATGAAATTATTTGCAGAAAGTAAAGCGCCCAACTGGGTTCAAACACGACCTACAACTCATAAGTCGGGGCAGCTACAACTGAGCCTTCACTGCTCTAAAAGATATTTATTATTTTTTTCACAACAGCATAATCTATTCCCCATATTAGGTATTTTAGTTTTTGCCAGATAATTTGGAGTGGAATTGATCGTATTGCTTTTAAAAATCTCGCCATTTCAATCTATCCATCAAAAACATTCTACCAAGAACATTCCTTTTAAAGTCATATAAATCAACTGTCTAGATGCCCGGAATCACTTCGAAAGAAGCCAAAAAGAAAAAGTTAATAACGTCCATTTCATTAGGTAGCCCATTTCGCGTTGCATTTCTTCAATCTTTTTCGATTTAAACAGTTTAAAGGGATGTCCAATATTACTTGACCAGTCCTATTATCCATCACAAAGAAGAAATAGTTTTCAGAATATTTGATAGGTACGATCTGACTAATACCCAAGACAATTATTTTAAGCCTATATTTGTGAGAGGCTTCCTTTATTTTCCTAGGATGCAGCTCTGTGAAATTAGTTCAGGTTTATATTCACATGCACCAGTTACAAGAAAGAAAACATGGATGGATAGTGTGCAGAAGGATCATTATAATGGCTTTGAAGGAAGTGCATAGGTTAGCGACAGTAAGAAAATTACCGAATTTTGTAGAATGCTCGTGAGCTAAAAATATCTTCTAAAACCCCTATTACACTACACAATTCTTCCTCCCTTTCTTATAATACACCACCACGATTTAGGGAAATGATCCCTGAATATCGCGTAGTGTAATAAGGCTTTTATTTTTTTAAATGAGTCACGACTTCACGAAATATTGAACGCGAATCAGAGCCTGACACGCCATTCTTGCAGACGATTGTAGGTATTTCAAATTGTAAAAAAAATTAATCTTTATTCTTGTACTAAATTAGTACTATTTAGTATTTTTTGTGTATGAATAAAAATCGCTTCCTGCGACTGTCATTAACACTAGTAATAAAACTTTTTGATTGCTTTGATTGAATATTATTTTTTTAATGTTTAAAAACCTTGTTTAATAAGACAAATATTAAAAATATTTGGGTAGAAGTAATAAATAAAGTCTTTGTGCAAGCAACGCTGTGAAAGTATTTAAATTTATTCAGCCGCCATCCCAGAATTTATACAATCAAAATCTAATAAAGTTTTAAAAATGAAACATTAGTTCTATTAATATTTCACTGAATTACTTATTCATATTTTCAGGTAAATAAACCACAAGGAACATTACTAATTAGTTTCTCAAAAATGTCAACTAGCCCATTTTGTGATGACGGCTAATAGAAATGTATATGTCGCAACCAACTTCCCTATACGATATTCAGGCACCCTTTCCCTAAATCGTGATGGTGTAATAAGAGAAAGAGAGGAAGTGTAGTGAATAGGGGCTTTTTTTTTTTGTGGATGGGAAATCATCCAATGACCCCTCCCGCTCTGGGTGGAGCAGAAGGGAGTGTCAGACTCTTACTGACTAAAACCCACCCGTGTTCCTTCCTTAGCCCTTTGTGTTCCGGGGTAGCGGTAACCCTTTAGGACAATCCCGCTGCCCCGGCAGGCTTCGGCCCTTGCGGGCCCCTTCCTTATGCTGACATCTCTTTGAGGCGCGCGTGGAACACGTACGCGCCGTCCAGCACGGGCCTGATCCTGATCGGACGGAGAGTCCGCCCGCAGGCCCGCGCCTACGGTGGCCGGGAGTCGTCTCGCGGCTCCCGACGCCCGGAGCGTCTCCCGCGGCGGCTGGGACGTGAGGCCCTTTCCCTCAGCCGTCCCGCCACCTCCTTCGCTAGCATGACTGCTTCGCAGAAGGAGGTGACTGCCTCCCACTCCCTCTCGCCCCGGACCATGGCTTGAACCAGGGCCGGGCGCGAGAGGTCGCCGCCGCTGCCGATCGCCTCTGCGAGAACACGGCGGTGCTCCGCCCAATTGGGGCATACCGCCACCGTATGCTCCACCGTGTCCTCCGGGCGACCCTCGCAGTGGTGACACCCGGGCGTGAATAGGGGCTTACACAGCCTTTCACTTAACAGCCTAGCCTTTGGAAGTAGCCGCGGTTGGTCAAAGTTCTTAACCAAACCTTACTTACCTGACCCATTTAGCCGGGGTGCCCCGGCTTAGTTATTGAGACCAATTTTATTCAGCTCGCGCGTGGTTGGTCACAGTTCCAACCTAACCTATAATGAACATCATTCAGGTCGCTAGTTAAACGGCGCCGCTTAGAAAAAAGGTTGTTAACTGAAAGGCTAATTAATTTAGTTGGTTAAGAAAAACACGTGTTGCGTTGACCCCGAAAACATTAAGATCAGGGCAGGAGAATGGTAAATGCACCAGTCAAAACTATCAAAAAGTATTTTGAAGTCAAAGCATTTTAATATCTGGATACTATGTTCATAATCTTAGACGATAAACATCATCATAATGTATTTAAGCGTGTAGGTACACACGTGTTGGTGTTGTACCACATTTGCCAAACTATCTCAAGTTGTCAAAATTTCACAATTCATAAAACATACAATCGAGATCTTTTCAACGAAGAAGGCAATGAAATATAATTTAAGGGACAAATTACACCGCAAAGTGAAATTCAAGTACCACTGCTCTTAGAAATATATCACGTTTTAAAGTGTTGAAGTTTAAAACGTTTTATATAAACTGTTTGACGTCTATAATACAATTTGTCTGCAAAAGATTAAAGTTTTGAGAAAAATATTTAAGTAACAAACATTTTGTGTGCACCTTCGTGGAATATTAAACATTTTAGTTACGAGTGAGCTTATACACCACAGAGCAGGGAGACACTTTAGCGGCCACTGCTAGAGGCGGCAGTGTCAACATTTTCCATACATAAGCGTATTACCTTTCTCGCACTACGACACAAATTATGTATAGAAACTGATGCATCACTGTCCAAATCACAGTGATCTTTATTCTCATTCTAATAAGGTTGTTGCTGGATTGCTGTCATTGACAGACTAGCTGTCAAAATCATTGGGATCTTTATTCTCGTCAAAATAAGCTCATAAAGCTCAGAGGTAAAATAACTGTGGACTGACTGTAGGTACTACCGTCTCTAGACACGGCGATTCCGTGCTCTGTGGCTTAACATAGACCCCAAATAACCGACTAATGGAATGTCTTATAAATAAATTAAGTGCAATAAACTTGACGCTTTCTGGCGATCACGTTTAAACTGTAATTGTATCAAGTCTAGATTCACATAATCGACTAATGGAATTTCTTACACTGAATCATTTAAGTGCAATAAACTTGACGCTTTCTGACGATCACGTTTAAACTGTAATTGTATCAAGTCGAGATTCATAGTTAGGGATGTTTTTGTGTTTCACTTTTCAATCAGTTCCCTTCGAAATATCCATAAGCTGCATCTGTTACAATGATTGATTGGTCCATCAATGTATTATTCACGAAATTATCATGCTACACTTTAAAATCATATCAATCATTCCTTAAGACTTTTATGTGACTACGTTAAAACCCACAACCGCAAACTATTCAATAAGAAATCGCTCGTTTCGTAAAGCTATGTGCATCAATATAAATATGGACTTCGAAATGGGGAGGGATAAATTTAAATCGGTTTCCGAATCCCTCTTTTACAAGGTACCCGAATTTACAAGTCAATTTTATTGCAGATCGACGTTTCTCTATGCTGAATTTAACTTTCATTGCTTTTGGGCCACAAATCTTTGAAATGAGCGTTTCCATTCAATTGTAATGCCTCACGATTTATATACAATTTATTCTGACAGTACTTAACTCGACCCGGAGTAATCGTCGGAGTAATTGCGTAGCAAACTAACAGTAGTAATGGCTTACATTTTGACAGTTCAACAATATTCATTGCGTTATTTACGTTTTTGAACAGAGAAACTTTTGTATCAAAGTCAAAGTCAAATCATTTATTTCAAATAGGCACTTAAAAGGCACTTTTGAACGTCAAAATTAAAAATTAAACAATAGAATTGATTCTAGTCGCCCATTCCAAAATGTAGTTTTCGTGTGGAGAAGAATGGGCAAGAAACTCCACCGTTACTCTTTTAAAATGTTTTACAAGTTTTTGTATACATTCATTATATAATTATATGTGAAGACGATACACCTAAAATAAAATTTAGTCTACCAAAAATGGTAAAAGAATTAAAAATATAACAGACTGGTAAATCAATTATGTGATAGATACATGGTGTCCACATATTTACAAAGATTGAAAAATTTTACTAGTATTTTAAAAAGTGTGTGAGTTACATTTGTCAAAGAATGTAAAAAACATCTTATTAAACAATGGATTAGTATGTAATATTCCTCATAATGATTCAGATTGTGATTGAAAGTGTTACGCAATTCCGACAATTTTTGAAGCAAAAATAAAACTATCGCATAGTTTTTTTTTATCCAACAATTACAATTATTATCAACTGAATAAAGTCTGTAAACTAAATTAACGTTATGCAAAACGAGTATTTCTAATTCAAATATCGTTCGAATTTACGTAACGTTTAAATACTGCGCGCGATAAATAATGTATTGAAAGGTGTGAGTTCAGTTTCGGAGAATTCTAAAACGATTTATTGGTTTATAAAAAGAACATTGGTACATACGGAATAGCTCGGCTCACCAACTTATAGGTAGATACAGACGCCAGCAAATCAAGCTACTACAATCTGTCTTTCTTTAATAGATATCGCTAAAGCATTAATTAGGCTCAAAGTTGATTGGGAGAATTTGACAGTTTCTGGTAGCTTGATGTGCTTGGCGTCTGTACATCACTGATGAAATGTTAGTATTTTTATACGTCCTTCTATCCTTTCAGAAATGCTTCTCTGGAGACTTCTGTGAAGACGTCATGATAAGACAGGGCAATTTAAAATTGGGTACAGGGCAATGTAAAAAACAAAAAATCATCAAATTAATTTATTTTTTGTTTTACCATGTTTAAATACAGACGCCTATTGCGTCTGCGTAGTTTAGATAGCCAATTTAAAATAACCCTATATTTTACCTGATACTAAGAAAAAAATGCTGCTTTATCGGAGTAGAGGTGTATAAAATCCTTATTTTATTTTATTTCGCTACGAATATCACCCTTCATGAACATTATCGACCTTTGAAACATATAAAGTAATTGTATAGCAATTTAGTTTCATTAAATATTACTTAATATTATTTCTAGCAAATTACTCTCATAAATGCAGTTTCATAACGTGCACTTTATTTTTATGAGCTGCATATAAAATATATATGGGTTTTATTGTTCTTGCTCTAAAAGTACATTAGTTTTAAAATCGTAAATATACTGTTTGAAAGCTGTAGGTACACAGTATGGTTTCTTTGTTTCATAAAAGAATCATCATAAAATAAAATAAAAATCATCTGCCTAGCTTTTTTCCAACTATGTTGGGGTCGGCTTCCAGTCTAACCGGATGCAGCTGAATATTAGTATTTACATGGAGCGACTGCCTATCTGACCTCCACAACCAAGTTACTGGGTAATACGATACCTCTTGGTAAGACTGGTTGTCAGACTTTTGGGCTCCTGACGACCCGTAACGACTGTCAAAGATACACGAATGACAGCCGGGACCAACGGTTTAACGTGCTTTCCGAGGCACGTAGGGGTTTTCCACGGACCAACCGCGGCAAGCGTAGCTTAACCTGATCGATCGACCCGTGCGGCTATTATTACTTAGCCACAAGCCCCTGCCCCTTGTTTCATAGAAAAATATTAGATACCTATACCTTTTTTGTTTTTCTGATGCCATGCCGTTATTAGAGTCAAATGAAGATCCTAATTTATCTCGCTACACGTGCTACATCGCAGAGACGAATTCCATTATTGTGCACATGTGGTACTCGTCTGCCTTTGACAATGCAAATCCCAGGGCGACATTTTAATTTTCCGCACGCATTCGTGTAAGTATTAACTACTTTGTTGTCTGGTAGCTTTTGCTAAACTTTAGCAATCTAGGATTAAGTTTCAGAAAAGCTAAGAATGAGTCTACTTTCTTTCACTGTGACACAAATAGTTTGAGGAAACCTCTCAATCAAGAAATTGTTTTAAAAATATGATGATAGATGTGAAAATGTTTATGAGTACATAAGTAAAGCTATTATTTCTTAAGACTGCGGCGGCCGCCACATAGCGTCCGCAATTTACCGTCGAATAAAGCCACTGAAACGTTATTTAAGAAAGTTCTTAAGTAGAAGCGTTTCTCTAGAGAGCATTTTTGACACCATGAAGTCAAACACCGCTGCCATCATTTTCAGACGGCCGTCACTGCGGCCGTTATGTGGCGGCCACCGCCGTTGAAGGAAATCGTAACTTAAAAGTGCAAAATGACATAAAAGTTTTGAAGTTGAAGCATTGTAGGTCTATCTGCACATTAAAAAACACATTATTACGTAACTATTATCCTAAGTTTATGTTACAATCAACCCAATTACTATACCCCATTCAATCGTAACTAATCTGTTGTCAATTCCAAACCTAGTTTGTTTATGTGTTGCTATGCGGGAAATTAATCACAACAGCAAACAACGGATTTGACTCGGTATTTAAGTAATTAAGCTTTCATCATAATATGGGTGACGATCTGTATTATTGTTAGATTAAACTGACCATGAATGGTGCCATGGCCATTCATGGTCAGTTTAATCTAATAAATCTATCTTCTTCTTCTTAAAATAGTAAAGCTGAAGAGTTTGTTCGTTTGAACGTGCTAATGTCTGGAATTACCAGTCGGATTTGAAAAATTATTTAACACGTTAGCTGCGGCACCAATTTTTGCATACTTTCCGTTCCTGCGGCACGAGGTATAATCGGCCCGTACCGTGACCAGACGTTAGGGCGACACGCGGTCTATTAGACCCCACCTCCTTTTACAGACTAAAATCCATTTTCTGGCGCGAAATCAAAGATTAATGAGAATTTTGGTCCTTATTGATATAGACAGTGAATTGATGAACCCTAATCCACCGTCGCCCCGGGATCTGATGGCTAGTTTAGGAATTATTAGCAAAACAAAATATGGGATCTTATACACCTCGTAACGCACTGAAATAGGGCAAATTTTCGCTGAGATTAGTGATGGGAAAAATAATATCGACGTTTTTAAAGTGTCTTAACTACGCAACGACTTGACCGATTTTGATCAATTATATCTCATTAGATCGTTTTAAGGGCAAAACCTTAGTAATAGAGGGTCCTGTTTTTATCCTTTCGATACGGAACCCTAAAAATCTTTAATATTTATATACCTACTTTCAAAACCTAGACAAAGAACTACTGAAATATTAATTATATTACTTACCTGTTTTGTCAACGGCTGCTTTGCGTTTCTTGTGGAGTTTTTCACAACCTACAAAAATATCAATTAAGTGTTAAGTCCTAATAATAATAACATTATTATCACGATATAGAATAATAGGTAATTCTAGATATGTTGCAAAGTATTAGGTACGTCAATAATCGTTATTACCAATAATATCTTTAGGTATAATATACTTAAGTAATAATATCTTACACTTACTTTAGGTACATAGCTACCAAGATAAGAAAAAACTAGGTACTTACTGAAGATTTTTTCATTAAAAACTTACCTGTTTTGGCTCTGTTTCTGAGTTTTTTAAAATTAACTTCTTCCGACATCGTTTAGACATGTTCGGCGCTGTAAAAGGACGTGCTCTCCAATCGACGTGATGCACAACACTGGTCGCGGGAAGCTCGCGTTGGGTGCGGTACGAGGTCAGGGGGGATATGGGACGTTTTAGCCTCGTTCCGCACTGCATTAAAATTATATTAATTCAGTGCGGCACGAGGCCTAAGACATCCGGTACCAAGGTAGGTACACCACCGAGTACGGAACCATTAGCGCATCTCAAATATATATTTATCTCTTTCCTACACTGGACCAAACCAAAGCTATGCCATTCGCACGACAGAGAAACTCACGTTTTTCCTTGCCGCACCACAGGGAAGTTGCATCAGGGGTGATTTAGGCCTCGCTTCGCACTTAACGTGTTAAGGATTTGATAGCCTAATTCTTGAGGAAGGCTATAGGCTATTTAACATCACGCAAAAATTAATAGGAGCCGAGCAAAAGTCAGAAAGAACGCCAAGCGAATACGAAGTATAGATTATAATAGGTCGGGGCAAAAATATTTTCGTATTTTGAATCTATTGTTAGTAATCAAACCTCTTTGGCAGTACTGAATGTAACTGGCTGGTTTTAATACTATTAAATGTTGACATTCTAAAAATGCAATAAATAAAAAAAAACTAGTTCCGCCATTTTTCAGTTGTTTTTCAAGCAAGCAAAATGAACGTATGTGACGAAGAAATTCGGTACATGTTAAAATTTTATTACAAAAAAGGTAAAAATGCGACTAACGCCGCGAATAAAATTTGTGCGGTTTACGGACCTAATGCGGTATCAATACGAGTAGCACAAATGTGGTTCAAGCGTTTCAAGTCAGGAAATTTTAGTGTGAAGGATGAAGCTCGCTCTGGACGCCCTGTCACGGATAAAATCAGTGCCATTTTTTAAAAAGTGGAGCAAGATCGACATATTAGTAGTTATGATATTGCTGAAGAACTGGATGTTGATCACAAAACAGTTTTACGGCATTTACAAAAGTCTGGGTACAAGAAAAAACTTGATATTTGGGTACCACATGATCTCACTGAGAGAAACTTAATGCAACGTGTTTCCATTTGCGATTCTTTGTTGAAACGTTATAATTTCGACCCATTTCTTAAACGGTTGATTACGTTTGATGAACAATGGATCACTTACGATAAGAATGTCCGAAAAAGATCGTGGTCGAAGCATGGACAAGCCCCACAGACCGTGGCAAAGCCCGGCCTGACTCGGAACAAAGTGATGCTGTGTGTTTGGTGGGATCGGAAAGGAATCATCCACTATGAGCTTTTGCCGCCGGGTAAAACTATCGATTCTGACCTCTACTGTCAACAACTGATGAGGTTAAAAGAAGCTATTGAGAAAAACCGGCCGGAGCTGGTGAATAGGAAGGGCGTGGTGTTTCATCACGACAACGCCAGACCGCACTCATCTATAGCCACTCAGCAAAAATTGAGAGAGCTTGGCTGGGATGTGTTGATGCATCCTCTGTATAGCCCTGATCTTGCTCCATCAGATATCCACCTGTTTCGGTCACTTCAGAACTCTTTAGGAAGCATAAAGTTAACCTCAAAAGAACTCTGTGAAAACTACCTGTCAGATTTTTTTGATAAAAAATCTCAAAACTTCTACAGCAATGGGATCATGGCATTGCCCACAAGATGGCAACAAGTCATCGATCAAAACGGCACATACATATTATAAATAAATAAAAATAATAACCTAAAAAAAAATTTTTTTTGTATGAAAAATACGAAAATACTTTTGCCCCGACCTAATATATTATTATTTTTTATTGTATATGTCTCGGGACCATGGGGTCCCGGTCCTTTGGAAGGCGTACGAGGGGCCAAAGCCAACTCGCAGAGGCTCCTTAGGAAATTTGAATGAAATGCGGCACCAACCGACGATTATCCCTGTATGCACTATGCAAGAGCACCCAAGGATAACCCCCGGTTGGTGTAGGACTATTGCAGGATATGGAAAAATAAAAAGTTGGACTATGGATTTGGGTGGCTAAAGTGGACTGGTTACCAAGAACTATGGAAGAACTATGACCCCTGCCTGATCAATGTTTTATTATATACACGGATCAAAAAGCCAGGGGTGACTTGCACACTCAATAATAGGCCCCCGCAAATGGTCGCTAGCACATAGTGACGTAGCGAGAATGGGCAACATGTCCTGAGGAGCTTATGAGGAGTGGAGAGGTAATCCACGGCTATCAGGACAATCCCGGAAGTACGGTCAAGATCCCTACCAGCATTTTACTGAAATACTTCCTTCCTCAGAGCACATTTGCTCTTGCGAATCTCCACTCAAGCCAGCTAATAAAGGCAAGAATGAGGTGGGAGCTCTGTTCCTCGTCATTGTTCACTCCAGCCGGCCAGTAAAGGCAAGCCAGAGGTGAGGAATAAGACTTATTATTATCATTATTATTATATTTACATTTTTTAAGTATAGCGACGAGGAGTTTGGAACAATGTGGCTGTTCCTTTAGTATAGGTATTGCCTATCTTACGACTTCCACGCGAACGAAGTCGCGAGCAGAAGCTAGTTATTGATATCAGGTTGGAAATTCTAACTTGTTTTCAATTCTAATACCTAATTATCATCAGGCAAAATCGAGATCAAAAGCAGGGCAATTCGCAATAAAAAAAATATCACAACGAAAAACCAACATAATAAAAGATATAATGATTAAGCCAAACTTTCTCAATCTATCAAAAACCGTGTAATTACCAACATTTTTACAAGTTTATGACTTTGAGTGTCGCGAACGATAAACATTTTTTAAGTACGAGAATTGGCCTTCATATGAAAACACGTTATACACTTATAGGTTTTATGACGATAAAACGATAGTAATTATTATATCCGTACCTACCTACTAGTTCTTGAGACGAAAGGAAAATCACAACAAAAGGATCAAATGAAGCGTGGAACTTTATATATGAATCCTGAAGTTTTCATTAATCAACGCGGTCGAAACCTTACACCATCATATTAAAGTACAGGTAAAGTAATCGATATATTAATGTATACAAGTGTTGATATCGTCTATCTGTCTACTTACAACAATATCCAACAATTTTTTTTTATTTTTTATTGCTGAATGACCGCGATCACGCCTGATGGAAAGCGATGGATGAGGTGTATGATGAAACGAGCGTGCTCAGAAGATGCCTAAGGTACTGGAAATCCCACGTATCGACGAAACACAACAGGCTGCTTAACGCCGGACTTCGGTGGGAGAGTGGTCGCAAATCAGGCGGACGTTAGCCCTACCACCGCAAGGGAAGAATTGGCCAGTGAAATAAGGTGTTGGGTGTGACTGTCCAGGATGCGCCGCGCGCTCGGTTCAGTTGAGTAACTGGCGGAACAAACTGCGCTACACGAGGCTTCTTCATGCATCCCAAATCCTTCATGCATAATTATTATTATTATTATACATTTTGGCAGAACTGAAATCATGAATTCAGCACTGTTGTGTTTTCATCGTTCGTTTCTCCGTTAGCTGCGTCTAATTGTTTACATTAATATTGTTTGTGGTTTTTTGATACAAGTTCGATTCTGTTAAAAGTGTTAAAAATCTGTTGCTAGGCAACCCATAAAAGTTGACCATCGCCTAGTGGTTGCTCATCGGTTTTTTTTCGATACTGCAGTGCTATTCTGTAAAATCTCACCGTGAAAATTTAGGTGAAGTGAGCTGTCACTCCACCTGCAGTGCTATTCTGTAAAAATCTCACCGTGAAAACTAAGGTGAAGTGAGCTGTCATTCCACTTGATGTTAGGGATTGCCTCCATTGATAGTTCACTTCACACTCACTTCACCTATGTTATAACGGTGAGATTTTTACAGAATCGATAGGCTGATGTTAGGGATTACCCCTATTGATAGCTCACTTCACGCTCACTTCACCTAAGTTATCACGGTGAGATTTTTAAAGAATCGACCGGCTGCTTCATGTTTACGCATTAGGTACAGTCAGCAAAGGAGATAAGTATGCAGGATCGTCGAATATAGTTGAAGTTTAGTAAGAAGCCGGTTGATATTTTCGAATAAAATTTAATTTAATTAATAGAAAACAAAAAGTTAATTTATCAAATTAAATTTCATTCGAAATCATCAATCGGTTTCTTAGCAAACTTCAACTATATTCGACGACTCTGCATACTTATCTCCTTTGCTGACTGTACATTTTGTTGTCGTGTGGTGTTAGTAAATGTATTCTAGAAAAATAATTAGCTCAAATATCTTAGCAACGAATGTCTAAGGAACACAGTGCTGCTTTCCAAAACACAAATCGCTGACGTCCCCCACAATTGTCTACAAAGCAGGCAAGCTTAAGTGGCACTTGGCCGAACATGTCTTTAGCACGTTTAGCATGAAGGTTCCAAGAAAGCATACAACGGTACGAAGTGAAAATGGCGAGACAAGCGAGATCTGAGTAGAGACAAAATTGAGAGGAGTGGAAAACTTTTTTTTACACAAAAAACCAACGTCTTCAAAAAACAAAATGAAAAACCTTTAAAACACTCTTTTTAGAACAGAAACTTTTACTTTTTAGTTGCAGTAGGTACCCAATACAAATTCATGTACTACTTACCTACGAGGTCAAGGTAAATCCTACATTAAAAACCTACTAAGTACATATTGAAGCTCACTCAAAAACGAATCGAGCAAAGTTAATAAAATTGATATGGGATCACCGCGCGGGCGTCTTCTACCAAATGGAAATGAGAACTACGTCAATAGGCTCAGATTTCACTGAGAAATCGGTGTAACATGAGGCAGTGCTTCAAGATCCCAAAAGTAAAATTACAGTGGTGCCAGCTAAAAAATACAGGAGTTTCTAAAAACAATACAGTAGATTTCAAAATCGATTACAGTAAAATTACAGACAAACTTTGTTTACATATTGATAGAAAAATAAGTCTAAAATACAGTAAATCTACTGTAATTACAGTGAATCCGGAAGCACTGACATGAGGGAAAAAAAACTCCTCCAATGCATAAAGAACTTTTTAAAGAGGATCACACACAACAATGCGTCACGTGACGGGGCGCGGGAAATGGAGACATTGAAAGGAAAGAAAGGCTTGAATGTCCACATCTACATATCACACAACAAACAAGAAAGAAATAAAATCCAGAGCTGCTGGTCGAGCGCACATATCGAGCTGTCAATATTAATGTTGAAATAAACGTAGGGACCAACACATGCATATCGTTAGTCTCTGCACGTGTAGGTGTCAAACGCAAACCTATCTTGTATAGATAAGGCTGTGCAGGCCTCACAGAATGGATTAATGGAATTGGATTTTTTGCTGAGTAGCTAAAGATGTATGTGGTCTGGCGTTATCATGACGAAAGACGGCCGTTTTTTCTCAATTTCTTGCTTGAGTCTTATCAGATGTTGGCAGTAGAGATCCAAATTGATGGTTTTGCCTGGCGGTAAAAGCTCTTAATGAACGATACTTTTTCAATCCCACCATACACATAGCACCACCTTATTGCGAGTTAATCTGGGTTTCGCTATAGTCTGAGGCGCTTGACTGCCCTTTGACCATAATCTTTTTCGCACGTTCTTGTCATAGGTGATCCACTTTTCATCAGCAGTGACGAATATTTTCAAAAATTGTTCAGTTTCATTACGCTTCAATAGAGAATCGCAAATGAGTACACGATTCATTAGGTTTCTCTCAGTGAGCTTGTGTGGCACCCAAATATAGAACTTTTTTGAATACCCAGATCATTTGAAATGGATGAAACTGTTTTATGGTCAAACCTTTACTCATTAGCTATATCGTAACTATTAATATGCCGATTTTGTTCCACTTTTTCAAAAATGGCATCGACTTTTTCCGTAAAAGGGCGACCAGAGCAAGCTGCATCTTTGACATCAAAATTCCCGGACTGAAAACGCTTGAACAAACTTTATTCTATACTTACTGACACTGCGTTAATTCCGTAAACGTTACATATTTTTTTCGCGGCTTGTGTCGCATTTTCGTTTTTTAGTAATAAAAGTTCAAAATGAATCGAATTTCTTCGTTAAATTCACTCATTTTGGCGGAAAGAAAATCAATTGAAAAGTGGCGGGAAATCGTTTTTAATTTTCCTTTTTAAAATGTCATCTATTTAATGTTATCAAAACTAGCCAGGTACAAACACTACAGCCATAGAGATTTTACTACAAATTTATACCTATAAAATACAAGTACCTATACCTCTTGGCTAGTCTAGTTGTCAAAATAGCTACATTTCATTTCAACATAACACCTTTCAGTTTTATTGCAAAGACACAACAACAACACGTCCTGCCATTGTTAGTCCTGTAAACAGCAAAGTTCTCAATCAAAAAGTATTTAAAGTCTTGTGTACAAAGGATTTCTGAGTACCCACTCGATGTGGCCTTATTGGTCAAACATTCGGTGAAAACTTATTTTCACGGAACTATGGATACGTCAATATGTACCTATATCAGATGCTTGTTTAGGCCTCACGCACAGGCAAAAAGGGACAAAAAAAAACACATAATCACAATCTCAAGGACATTTTTATGACGAACATAACATTACGCCTGAACTGACCGAAGGGCTAGGCAGAGTTGTACCTACACCCACATTCACCCACACCCACACCCCTTTTGTTCACCCACATTTCGACAGCTATGTTTCATCCGACGAAGACCGATGTAATAGGGGGCGGGCTATTGCCATAAACCGGGCACATTTCAAGCTCCGAGACTGATAAATTCCAGCATTGGCAAAAACCAACAACCTCATAGCACTGCTGTAGCGCTTGCGATGACTGGGGCAATGGGTCAGTTTATAATACGTATAAAATACCTTTACACCTATCGGTAAATAATAATTTTATTATGAACTAGCTGTGCCCGCGACTTCGTTCGCGTGGTTGTCGAGAACAAAACAACGTCGTTTAGATAAGAGTATATCACCTTTTTGATGATTTAGATAAGAGTCCTGACTTTGGTATAGTTGATTACGTTAATGCTTCTCTATATACTATGTTAGCGGTGGAATTACCCGGAGCATATACAAAAAGGTTGTTTGGGTTGCTAACACGTGATAGAGAAACATAGAGTTGGCCGTGTGAAAAACAATCAAAAGTAAGGTCTACACCCGCAACGGATAACGTCTGGCCTTGGGCTTTATTAATAGTCATAGCGTAACAGAGGCTTACAGGAAATTGCACACGTTTGAAAGTAAACGGAAAATTATTGGGGATAATGGGTATCCTGGGAATGAAAACAACATCACCGGAGCCGCAACCTGTTAAGATTTCGGCTTCGATGACATTTCGTTGGAGATTTGTTACTCTCAACCGAGTTCCATTGCATAGTTTTGGTGGGCTTAAATTTCTGAGTAGAATGATTGGTACTCCGACTTTTAAATAAATTTTGTGTGCTGGAAGACCTGGTGTATTTAGAGAGTCTAAAAACTCTACTGGATAGTGGGTGGCATCTCCTTCTTCTAAAACCGTGTTAATAGATAAATATTCCCTACTTTCTCCAGAAACATGTACCAATATTTGAGAATTTATTGCTGCTGCTTGGTCGTTGCGAGGTGCCAAAATAGCTCGTTGGCATAGCCAAGCAGCGTCATGGTTCGAGATCTCTGATGGATCTCCGTATACAGAGGAAATGAGTTCCTGCTGTGAGGCAACAGAAGAACACAGGCTTTCGACTAAAGTTACTTTACCTCCTTCTTGAGTCGGGTATGTGCCGTTACCAATTTGAAGTAGTAAATTTGAGAAAACCTGCGCGTTTGCGTCACCTCCCAAATATGCTCGCATATTAAAGCTCAAATTAGTTAATATGACACTACGCCATAAAATAGAGCTCTTTAAACAGGCACCTATTTCATCGGCCCTCGTTCCCCTGGGTATTATAGGGAGTGTCTGCCTGAAGTCTCCACAGAATAGCACCGTTAAGCCTCCCATCGGTCGGTCATTTTGTCTTATATCTCGCAACGTTCTATCTACAGCTTCCACAGCTTTACGATTTGCCATCGTACACTCGTCCCAAACGATAAGGGCGCAATCGCGTAAAACCCTTGCTTTATCACTATTGCGAGACACGTTGCAAACAGGGTTTTCTGTGCGGTCCAAGTCGATTGGTATTTTAAATGTTGTATGTGCAGTTTTTCCTCCTGGTAATAAAGTGGCAGCTATTCCTGAGGAAGCGACGGCAAGGGCAATTTTGTTTTGGCTCCTTATTTGAGCCAAGATAACTTTAGTGAGGAAAGTTTTACCTGTTCCACCAGGTGCATCTAAAAACAGCATTTCTCCTAATGAATGTTCTACACTACAGCATACTCTATCAAAGATTTGACGTTGTTCTGACGTCAAATTTGAACAGCCATTTCGCAATATTTCTGCTAACTCTTCTGGGTTGTAATTTATTTCAGATGTATACTCCCTATTAATTCGTTCCCCACCAACTGTCGGTGTCGGCAAGCCGTATTGACTGAGGGGGTTCCCTCCTATACTTGTAACTATATCTTGTATAGCCAGCAAAGCCCTATTATGGCAGCTTTCACGTACTTGGTCAGAAGTTTCACTATTTATATTTTGCTGTCTCAAAAAATCTTCGGCAAACGCGTCTTTATATTTTTGCCACAACTGCCCAGCGTCCGATAGGCCACAAAATGTCAACAAAATGGCAAATAAATGGCGCAAACGATGTGGACTATCACTGACGCATGCTTCGGCTAAAGCATCATCCCAATGCTGATCGCCATCTAATAAATGCCGTGCGCGGCAAGCAGCTTGAAATGTGGGATATTCTATATCGTCCACTTTGCGGAGCTCAGCAAAAGAAGTAGGTCCTCGCACTGTGTGAAGAAGAAGGCGTAAATAATAACACTCTGCATTATTTGGGTGCACCGTGTATACTCTTCCAATCACGTGTTCTTTAAAAATGCCGGACTCGCCTTCTACAGCAGTTCCACGTCTCCTGCGATTAAAAACACCTTGCTGCTTGTTATAAGTATAATAATGTGGCACTTCATTGTACAACAGAGACTTAGCGAAATTGTCTCTTTCGCAAAGGCGAAAGAATGCGAGCAAGGTGGTTTGTCTTGGGTTGTTCATTCTTTCTGCCACATTTTCTGGCTGAAAGTAAACTCGCTGCCCGCCTTCCAGGTGCACGTCAAGATGGATGACTGGCGGATACCTTTCATGAATAGGGAAACTCAAAATGCGCCAAACTGCCTCCGAAGAGCTTATGTATCGGCCAGATTGATACCTTGTCACTTCATCAAATTGGTTGTTATTTCTTAGTGCTATCATGGCTTGATCACTACCTTTATTAACATATTTACATATATATTTTATAGATTCGACGCTATTACAAATTTCAACATTAATGTGTGCTTGAAAAGCGTTTGACAAAACTGGAGAATACGGTACCACCCAACTATTATTTAGAATTATTTCTTGTCCACGGAATCTGACAGTAGCTGTGAAACCACCTTGTGACGGTGATCTTCGCCGGTATTGCGGATACCCATTTTCCCCAGCCATAGTTAGTTCTTTCAGTGCTCTGGGGTATTTTTTTGAGCATTGACCATCTTTCATGCACGGTGATTCCCTGTTTAAGAGGCCACATGGCCCGTGAACCATATGTGTTTTTACTATGTCATGCAAAATCGGATCTGCATTATAGTCCGGAAATTATGCACTTATGACACTGTCTATAGCATCGGGACGAATTTTTTCTTCCAGCCACAGAAGAATGTGCGCGTGGGGTAAACCACGCTTTTGCCACTCGACGCTATACATAAAACAAAGAGTTGAACCGAAAACTTTCTCCTTTGTAAGTAGATTAATCAAGACTTTGAGTTTTAAATGAAAAATCCTAGCAATAATGTCATGTCTGTCGTATGACGCCTGTCCTGTGAGAAGTGCCTGGCAAATCTCCGTCCACTTTGGATTTGTTGTAAATGTTATAAAAAGGTCCGGCCGGCCGTATTTACGGACGTAACAAAAAGCATCTTGCGTTCGTTCGTGCATATACCGCGGACCGCCTGTGAAACTGGATGGCAAAATAACCAATCGACCCAAGTTTTCGACGTTATTATCTGATTGCATGGCGTCCCGCAAGTGCACGTATTCTTCAGCGCGTAACCGTCGCTGGTTAGTGCGAATATACACTAAACGTTCAGTTTCTATTTTTGCGTACATGTCCACAATAAATTGGCTGAACAAACCACGAAATCGTTGCAAATATACGAAACTGTTTTGCCTTATTTGTAAAAGGTAGGAATAGTATTGTTGAGCAGATATTTTTTTTTGATAATTAGTGACTCTCGTAGTAGGGTTCACTTGGTACAGCCCAAAATTGTACCCATCTTCACCATGACAATAAATTAGTGGATATTGCAGGGCGTCGTAAGCTCGGTGGGTTTCCAAAATGCGTTGAAGGCGATCGTCGCGTGTACGCAACACGATATCACGTCTCTCACACTCCTGGTCGACTAAAACAACTGCAACTTCATCTGCGACGGGTGCATTGTGTCTTCCACGGTGTTCACCCACAGGACGTCTATCGGCACTTATAACAATTTTGAAATCATTGCTGCCTTGTGGAATTGACTTCAATGCAGCTTTGAATTCACGAACGTACTGGTTAACGTGATGCAGCAATTCTTGAAGTTGACCCAAAAGCTCAGCATTGAGCTGGGGAAAATTGTGATTTCTAACATTGAGCTGTTGCGTATAATCGGATACAAAATAAATTTGGAGAAATTTGGGTTCATTTTCTGGCAGCAAAGATCCAATAAGGTGATAAACTTGACCTTGTACTTTGAAGGTTGGCATGAACGGTCCTTCCGTTATTTGTTTTGCCCCAAAGGAAGTCATTTGGAAAGCACTGTTATATAAACGAATATTATCCAAAAAACGGTTCGACTGGGGATGATCGCCATTCAGGAGACTTTTAAGTAAGTGTGGTGGATCTTGGAAATTTGGAAGAACAATTTTTCCATTTGAGCAGCACATTCCATCTGTCTCTTTCCTCCATTTCAAAGCATGACAAAAATTACAAATTTCTCTCATGTCACCCACGAAAGTAAAGCCAGCATAATTAATTCTAGACGAATATGTGAACCCTGATTTTTCCCTATTGTCCCAAGGTAATAAAATATTTGCATCGTCATTTTCCATGGACTCATCAGCTCCGCTATTTGTTTCTCTATTCATATGGTATCGAGCTCGTTCTATTTCTAGGCGAGATTGACGTTGTTCTGCTGTTTCTGCTCGTCTTAGTTCATCTATTCTTTCCCTTTCAGATGCAAGATAACTTTCATTGTTTCTTTGTACACCTACATAGTTATGTCTAGCTATTTGTAATCGTTCTTCTCTTTGGGAGAGAGATTCAGACTCGCGCGAGAGAGCGTGTCGCTCTCGGTCAGATGACAGACGTGCTTGGCGTTCCTCGATACTCTCTTGAGAACGCAAAGTCGCGGTCCGAGTTCTTTGCGAACTTAAGCGCGACTCCCTTTCTGTGAAAGTCTCTGACTCGCGTGAGAGAGACTGGCGCTCCCGATCAGCAGACAGCCGAACTTCGCGTTCCTGGATATTCTCTTGAGAACGCAAAGTCGCGGTCCGAGTTCTTTGCGAACTTAAGCGCGACTCCCTTTCTGTGAAAGTCTCTGACTCGCGTGAGAGAGACTGGCGCTCCCGATCAGCAGACAGCCGAACTTCGCGTTCCTGGATATTCTCTTGAGAACGCAAAGTCGCGGTCCGAGTTCTTTGCGAACTTAAGCGCGACTCCCTTTCTGTGAATGTCTCTGACTCACGTGAGAGAGAGTGGCGCTCCCGATCAGCAGACAGCCGGTCTTCGCGTTCCTGGATACTCTCTTGAGACCGCAAAGTCGCGGTCCGTGTTCTTTGTGAACTTAAACGTGACTCCCTTTCGGTGAACGTTTCCGATTCACGTGAAAGAGCGATGTGCTCTCGGTTAGCAGATAACCGTGCTTCACGATCTTCTTCCGATTCCTGAGACCTACAAAGTCTCATCCTTTTCGCATTTCGGCTACGCAGCGAAAGGTTAGTTTTTTTTCTTTGAGGCATTTTCAAGGAAAATTAAAGCAATAAACAAAACTAATAACACTTATGACTGAATAGCCTACAAACTTAAAAGAACGGTGCGTCGAACAGTCTAGTGTGACAACGTATCGTCTGTTCGTGGTCGTGACTCAACGAATTGGCAACACTAACTTACTGTATAACGATTGGCACTATTGGATTCAAACTACGAAGTAAATCAAATACAATCTTTACTTCGTACTTCAAACCAATGACCAAAGTTGACCAAACGAAACCAATAAGATAAGCAAATACTTTTTTTTCGACCAATTTAGAAAATCGATAAACCAAGCAACCAAAGAACTTTTACGACACACGCAAGAACTTTTAAGACACCTAACGAAACCCAATTTGCCTAGTAAACACGGTGGACGTCATCCTCGCGCGGAAAATCTTAACACCGCGATTCAGAAAATGACGTCATTTGCACAACGCCATCTATCGGATTTAGATTTCAACTATCAACATTAGTTCTATTTTTAGTCTTAAGATGTCGTTGCAAGTACTATACTTAATTGCGTAACGTAATATTTTACTTCTTGAACTCACTAAATTAATCATATCTTTTGATAGAGTGAACCGATTTCGATGAAACAAAAACTAAGTTAAACCTCAAGTTGCGTATAATTTTTGTATATAAACATTGTCAGCATTGAATTCGTAGATTTTACGTGATGTGCGCACAAACAAACAGACAAACAGACAAACAGACAAACAGACAAAAATTTCAAAAATGATGGAAATGGGTTCTGTTACTTATCTTTTCACACGCTGGCTATTTTTTGTTTCAATTTCTTCAATGTACAAAAATGACTTTTCTACAGATTTATTATATGTATAGATTTAAGAGCTAATTTTTCAATCGGCCGATAATTTTTATTCGTAGAATAAAATTGACGTCTGACAGTTTTAGTATGGAAGACCTGTCAAAAATTTAAAAATAATTCCTCCGATAAAGTTATCTGGCATTGGAAAAGTCAGCCCTTGGGCGTATAAATTATGGAGATACCTATATTTATTTCGCTGTAAAAAAAAAAAACTCTCTAAAAATTATTAAAACAATTATGTAAAAAATAATTAAGAACTAAATGACCAGGAAATATTTATTAAATCAAAATATGCCTATAGTTTGAAAATCGTCTGAAATCGGATTTAGCTCACCTGTTGATTTGATCAAACTAATGAGTAGGTAACCATATTATTGACGGCAGCTAAGTACAAAGAGTCAACTGCACTTTTTTAAACGTTTTTTCATAACACGACTCACAATTCTACTATTTTTCTATTTAATTCTCAATTTTTACATAAGTACCTATATAAAGACACCTACACGTTTTATTCACTAAGTGACGAAATAGATACGGACAACGTACATATACCGTTATTCCGTGTATACGTCGGACAACCAGCGCGTTTACCTGTTGTAAACAAAGATATCAATATCAGTTTACTTACGGTTTTAAGGTGGATTTTAAACTTGCGGTATTTTAGTGAAACAACATTAATATTAAGTACGTCGGTGTTACTAATAATAAGTAATTAAATATTAATACTGCCTTATCAATAATGTAAAATACCTACAAGATAATATTAACATCTGTTTTAATCTATACTTATAATAAATCTGTAGAGAGGTCAATTCTGTACATGAAATATATTTCCAAAATAACTATCAGCGGGTGATTAGTGATCGATACTGACGCCAAAAATGCAATCAGTAAAATTATTGTCTGTCTGTCTGTCTGTATGTTCGTTATAGAAACAAAAACCACTCGACGGATTTCAACGAAACTTGGTACAATTGTTCTTCATACTCCTGGGCAGGTTATAGTATACTTTTCATCACGCTACGATCAATAAGAGCAGAGCAGTGAAGGGAAGTGAAGTTTGTATGTAGGGGGTCATCTCTGGAACTACTGCTTCGAATTGAAAAAATCTTTTTGCGTTAGATAGTTCATTTATCGAGGAATGCTATAGGCTATATAATATCACGCTACGACCAATAGTAGCGGAGCATCAATGAACAATGTTGCAAAAATGGGAAAAACCTTTACTAATAATAAAGCTGCCGAGTTTGTTTGTTTGAAAGCTCTAATCTCTGGAAGTATCGATCAGATTTATAATTTTTTTTTTTGCATTTGATAGCCCAATTCTTGAGGAAGGCTTTAAACATCACGCTAGAACCCTTAGGAGTAGAGCAAAAAGAAAAAAGTCAGAAAACGAAGTAATAGCGCAGGCAGGCGATACTATGCGACGCGGTGGGTCGGGGGAGCAAAAAATTTCACGCGGACGAAGTCGCTGGCAGAAGCTAGTATATAAAATATTACAAGATTAAGCAATTAGTAAGTACCGCGTACAAGCGGATACTTATATGGAGGTTGACTCATTTAGTTTACGTTTTGTACGAAGTAAATAAAGAGGTCTACCGTATTTTGGAGAAAAAAAATACAGTAATTTATTAGCCTTAACCATTTCCTACGTAATTAATGCCCTATTAACTAAGGGCTGATTTTTCCAACGATAATTTTATCGAAGGAATATCGTTCGAATCGAATTTCGTTTTTTGAAATGTCAGGTTTAAAATATATAAATAAATAAAACATTTGAATTTTGCGGGCTACTCTAACACTTTCGCCTTAATGGCACAGGGTGCTTGCATAATGAAGCAGGTTTTCGGGCCCGACACCCGGCACAGATCGGTGCAAGTTGTTCTTCGGTGAAAAACGGTCACATATTTTAAGTTAACACCGGACTATTTCATACGTAGGTACCAATAATTTTGAATTTCTGACAGATAGTACAAAAACTGTCAGATGTAAATTTTAAAAATCAGCCCTTAATATTGTAAAAACAGAAGAAGATAGCTTTGTTCTCCTATTAAATTATCACAGTTTCCTCCTGTAAAATCAAGATTTTGAAGATAACCGTACTTATTTTAAACTTTGCGGCCGTCGATATAATTATCAAGTTATCAGAAACCATAGGTAATGAAGGATAAGGTTTGTTTATCTTTTTGCTTTAATATTTATAATGTACTTTTAAAATAGCTAGCTAAATGGATAATTGATAATTTGAAGTATTTCAGAAACGGATTGCCAACTTAGCTTATACTTACCAAATGAAACTTATCAAATAAATAGCATGAGCTCTTTATACTTATTAAAAAAAAACTTCAAATCTAAAGTCGTTTATTCAAATTAGGCTGAGAATCAGCACTTTTCGAACATCAAAATTACATAAGACAGTCCCCCTAAACGCCCGCCCTTCCACACTTCCTAATGTTTTTGCTAGGAAGAAGTGGCGCAACAAACTCCCCAGCAGTACTTCGTAAAGTACCATCTTAAAATTAAATTTAAATGTGGCATAATTTATAAAATTATGCCAAGGTATTATTAATTAAGGCTTCGGCCAAACCTGCGCGGCCAAAGCGACAAGCGACCGCGAAGCGGGAGCGTCAGACCCGCGGCTTACGCTGCTCGCTTCGATCAGTGCTATTATTGATCGAAGGCTGCTCGTGTTTTTCTATGGCACCTTGCACACCTACGCGAAAGCTGTAGTCGCGCAGGTGTTCACGTTTAGTTTCACGTTATTGACGCTCCCGCTTCGCGTCCCGCGTCCCGCTTACTTGACGCGCAGGTTTGTGCCCACTTACACCATCACAAAAGAGTACCTACCTATCGTGATTATCCACACAATAAGTGTTTTGGTTTTGACAGGTAATTAAAATAATGACATCCGTTTAATAAGGCGACTATGTAAATTAATTAACGACCCATCGTCCTGAAATGGAATTATTAATTTACTCTGTAACTTCTTTTCATAAGTTATCGCGTTAAATGTAGGTAAATAATAATAATAATACAGACGATAAATTAATCGTATGAAAGTTTATTTACTTTGTAATACTATCAGTCCACATGTGCCGAACGTAACCCTCCAGTTTTTGCGCTCACGTGTATCGATATTATACCTAATAAGCCGAATGTTCAAGAGTTGGCTTTTCAGTTAACCCCTACTTTCCTTCGATTTCATTTTTATTTGATCAGCTAGCAAGTGATCAAGTCGATTTGGTCAAGAATGTGTGTAATCGGAATTTAAATTTTTGGCACTCCTACGGGGATTGTTCATGATGAATAATTCATGTTGGATTGTCTAATATTTTATACAAACAACCCAAATTACAGTTCAGTGAAAACACTTAAAATTCTGTAACTAATGGTGTAATTGTATTGTATACTTAGTTTGTTGACGAACAAAGTTGTAGTTGAGTTTGAGTAAATACCTATGTTTGTATTTTTTTTTAATAGCTAGATAATTTAGGATAAATTAGTGTCTAGGCGTTTACCTTGAGGATCTCACAAGGTGACAGTAATAAATTGTTTTGGTACTTTCGTGGTATTCATGAATGTATCCATAATAATACAAACAGCTTATTTTAACCGCAGTCACAAAACACGAAATCGTGGGCGGTATGAAAGGTTATTTTTCACTTAAATCGCAGACAATGAAAGATTCTATATAACTGCCACGTTTAGTTATATTTTATTTCTAGCCCATGTTGTCCACTGCTTCCATGTTGTTGCACTTTCTCCTTTCCACTCCTATTTGTCTTGAGCTAGTGTGGGACCAATTCTATCTGTAGGCGTCGAACAGTCCCAACATCTATTCCGGGGTTTTCGTTTTCTGGGACCAACATGGTGGTTGATTTGGTCCATGACTAGTTCGAAATGCAGCAAACGTGTCTGGCCCAGTTCCATTTTAAGCTTGGCTGCTTTTTGGTCGGCGATTTGTGTTTTGGAGCGCAGCACTGTTCTCCTAACACGGACGGTTAATCTGGCTCCAAGAATTCTGCGCACCATTGGTCACCTCAAGCTTGAAACTCTTCTGAATTGTCAAAGACCAGAGGGGCAATTCTCGTAACAATGTTATTTTAACAATGTTTACAGTCTGATCTCAGTCTCAATTTGTCAAAAATACCTATAATTTCCCTACATGTTGACAAGTTTTTGACATTGATTGTCGCTGAGATGTGATTGCGACTAGATTTTGAACGTTTTAAATTATGAGAATTAACCTTCAGGTTTGAGCGAGTATACACATTTACACATGTCTATTAGATTACGACTATAGCAAATTGGTAGGTCTCCTTTCAACCAAAACTGCCATATAGTATAGAATAATTCCCGGTATGCAATACACACATGAATGCTGGCCTTCAAATGGGCCTCAGCCGTCATACAATCGTGCTGCAATATATGAACTCTACAAGTTTCGTCTATTTATAGTTCTCATGTGTAGTATGAAACTATTCAAACTATTTTATACTGTGTGATATTACCATGGCTAAACTTTAGTTGTTAGTACTATTAGTTATTCTGTGGTTTAGTTAAGTATTCTAACACCTACACCTGTGTCTAACCTTTCAGGGTAACTTTCTTTTCAGGGTAAAGGTCACATGTCACACATTATTTGTCGACAGGTAAACGTCCTTCCGATACATAGATAATAATAAACCTATCGCTCTAAGTGACCGCAAAACGTCCAGAGTTACATTACGTTACGGTTACGTTTACAAACAGTGCCTATACCTACGTCTCCTAACTCGTATTACAATGTCACAGCAATAGATGCCAATAATTGCTGCCATATTATCAATGGTAAGACACATTAGTGATCGTAATTATGATATCACTGAACAAACCAATGGGATGCCTAAAAAGCCTCCTCGTGTAGCACAGTTTGTTCCGCCAGTTACTCAACCGAACCAGTCACACCCAACACCCCAATTCTTTCCTTGCCGTGGTAGGGCTAACGCCCGCCTGGTTTGGGACCACCCTCCCACCGGAGCCCGGCATCAAGCAGCCTGCTGTGTTTCGTCGATGCGTGGGAGTTCCAGTGCCTTAGGCATCTTCTGGACATGCTCGTCCCATCATAGACCTCAACCATCGCTTTCCATCAGGCGTGATCGAGGTCAAGGGCAGGGCCTATTCAGCATTTTTTAAAATATTTACAAATAAATAAAATTGAAATGTTTGTTTGTAACGTCCGTTTCTAACCTAACAGTTTTTTTTCTAAATGCATATGAAAGTATATACGGTACTTATAACAAAAGAAACAATTTTTTATATTTTTTCTGTCTGTCGGTTTGTTCTGGCTGATTGCCAAAACGGCTGAACTGATTTTGATGGGACTTTCACTGCCAGATGTTATACAGAGTGCATATGCTTCTTTTTGTCTCGGTATCACGTTCTCGTGGGTCTTAAAAAAATGTTACTACAATATCCAAGAATTTTTCAGCCTTTCTTCTCAGAGTAGTCAGTTAGGAAACGCCGACCTCATCTCGTTTTAAAAAATATGATTGACGTGTAAAAGTGTTTGTACAAACCTACTTACAGATATAAAATCATTCATCATTTATTTATCATTTATGGAAGATAAAATATTAAAATAGAGTCCAATTATATAATTATCTGTGTGTTAATTATAATATATAATCTTATATGTATAAAGCTAGATTTAAGTTTAATTAATACAATATTTAATTTTGAAAATTCCTAATTTACGTGATTTTAATATTATTAGTTTTAAGTTATGTTGCTGCGCCCTAACAGGGTCATGTACTATAGCATGTAACTATGGTTATGTACATTGTGCATTAAATAAATAAATAATTCTGGGCATCTAGGAGAAGCTAGTTATATAATAAATACATAGGTCAGCAAAGAGAATTACACATACATATGCAACACCAAGGGGTTTGTTGTTTGTTGCAGGGTCGCAGCATAATGCTGCGCGATAGCCGTTTTGCGTGGATGTGACACATGTTTCCCCCTACCATTTATTTATTTTATTTTTATGTTCGTGTTCTTTTTGCGTCATGTTCACCGCCAATAAACGTATTTTCTTTCTTTCTTTTTCTTTCAATTAGCTAAATATTGAATTGTCTCACGTAATGAAAGTACAAAATACTCAATAATTATCTTGATTGACATAAACTTCTAAGTGCTGATTTGCGTCAGGCAACAACAAACTCCTTCCAATCACTCCATCTTTATTATGCAGGACACGCTGTAATTTATTTAATATCTTGCAAAGGACACGACGCGCGGCGTCAAGAATTGATTGATGAAACTCGCACCCAAAAGTAACTTCCGGACTCCCAAAAGTAACTTCTTTGTTAGCCGAACTCAACTTCTCTCTTTCAGTAAGTAGTCGTCATCAAAGTTAGGGTAAAAAATCGGTAAATACGAGTCGAACTCGCGCACCGAGGGCTCCGCACAAATATGTAGGTATGTAAATAGTTTTAAAATTATTTTTTTTTGTAATGTAACTACAAATTTTCGGTTTTCGGATTTTTTCCTTTACTTGTGCTACATGACATTGTTTCTTTTCAAATTTCATGATTCTAGGTCGACGGGAAGTACCCTATAGGTTTTGATTTCGGAACATAAACGCCTGTATCTTTTGTGTAGACTTAGAAATTTTATTTTTTGACTGCTTCAAGGGATTGTAGCCTTAAAAGTATTTGGTATTAATTTACTTGATAAATCCACACGTTCCTGAGAAAAAGTGTCTTGACTGTCTGACAGACAGACGGACAACGCAGTGATCTTTTAAGGGTTCCGTTTTTTCTTTTGAGGTACGGAACCCTAAAAAGCAGCCAAGTGCAAGTCGGATTCGCACACTAGTGGTTCCATACCACCGTACCATATTTAACAATACTTTTTTTTATATTTTAGCAAAAACCCCTTTAATTTTAAATTTATGTTATTCTTATATAGCGGCTATAGTCAAGTGTCTACCTAGTACGGTTCAAAAGATACAGCCCTGTGACAGACAGATGGATGGATGGATGGACGGGCAGCCTTATTCTGGGTCTCGTTGGTACCTTTTTTTTTTTTTTTTTTTTTTTTTTTTTTTTTTTTTTTTTTTTTTTTTTTTTTTTTTTTTTTTTTTTTTTGTGGATGGGAAATCATCCAATGACCCCTCCCGCTCTGGGTGGAGCAGAAGGGAGTGTCAGACTCTTACTGACTAAAACCCACCCGTGTTCCTTCCTTAGCCCTTTGTGTTCCGGGGTAGCGGTAACCCTTTCGGACAATCCCGCTGCCCCGGCAGGCTTCGGCCCTTTCGGGCCCCTTCCTTATGCTGACATCTCTTTGAGGCGCGCGTGGAACACGTACGCGCCGTCCGGCACGGGCCTGGTCCTGATCGGACGGAGAGTTACCCGTTACTCTCCGCCCGCAGGCCCGCGCCTACGGTGGCCGGGAGTCGTCTCGCGGCTCCCGACGCCCGGGGCGTCTCCCGCGGCGGCTGGGACGTGAGGCCCTCTCCCTCAGCCGTCCCGCCACCTCCTTCGCTAGCATGACTGCTTCGCAGAAGGAGGTGACTGCCTCCCACTCCCTCTCGCCCCGGACCATGGCTTGAACCAGGGCCGGGCGCGAGAGGTCGCCGCCGCTGCCGATCGCCTCTGCGAGAACACGGCGGTGCTCCGCCCAGTTGGGGCATACCGCCACCGTATGCTCCACCGTGTCCTCCGGGCGACCCTCGCAGTGGTGACACCCGGGCGTATCCTCCCGCCCGATAATGTGCAGGAACCTCCCGAAACACCCGTGTCCGGTGAGGACCTGCGTCAGGCGGTAGGTGAGGGCGCCGTGGCGCCTCTCTAGCCACTCCTCAAAGAGGGGTCTTACCGCCGCTATCGCGGCGTGCCCTACCCTTTGGGTTTGTAACCTTTTCCCAACTATGCTGGGGTTGGCTTCCAGTCTAACTGGTTGCAGCTGAATACCAGTATTTTACATGGAGCGACTGCCTATCTGACCTCCACAACTCAGTGACTGAGTAATACCCCTTGGTAAGACTGGTTATTAGAGTTTCGAGCTTCTGACCACCCGTAACGACTGTCAAAGATTCACGAATGACAGCCGGGACCAACGGCTTAACGTGCTTTCCGATGCACGGAGTGGTCTTGGTAGGTAAACATGGTCACCCATCCACCGACCAACTGTGGCAAGTATAGCTTAACCTGATCGATCGAACCGTGCGGCTGTTATTACTTAGCCACAAGCCCCCGTGGTACGGAACCCTAATAAGGAAGTTATTAGAATGTAAAACGTAAAAAAAGTATCTTGTTGGAGGAATTTGTTTCCGACTGTTCTAGAAGGGATTGGCGTTTTGAAGAAACTAGTAAAACAGATTTTTTTATAAACTAGTCATCATATATATCATAGAATTGGCGCCTGCCTCTAATAAAACAAAATTTAAGAAAGATCAAAGTTCAAATCTGGAGTATGATGTACGATCATTCTTGTGGAAAAAATATCGAAAAAGCATTACATAACCTTATTCATCCTAAAATTATCTCACTATCGGCCGAACTCAATTATCACCAGTTTTGGCATACTGGAGGTAGAAAAACCTATGTATCTCCGGTTTTAACGTCCCAATATATATATAGCGATCTGTATGCTTATATTATACTGACAGTTATGATTATACTGGCTACCATCAGTAGCGATCTGTCTTTAACTGTTTGGATTCGGCCGTAAGGCGGGGCATCTCCGCCGCGAAATTATAGCAACGAAACCACATTAGTTCCGCCATGACTTAGTCTGTTGTTGACAGGCGAAACAGAACCGAAACTGCCTATTCTAACGAACAAATTTGGTAATGATTCTATCTTGATGCTATCTCTTTCTTATGTATAAACTAGTATGTATAAATTACATGAAAACAAAGGAGTCGATTTCTTTATTCCTTTTCATAGAAATCAACACTGTTATGATAAAGGCCATCCATGCTAATATGCTACTCTAAGCGCGATTCTGTAACCATCTCACCATGAAGACTTAGGTGAAGTGAGCGTGGAGTGAGCGGTGATTGATACTCTTGACAGCTCACTCTAAGCTCACTTCACCTAACTTTTCACGGTGAGATTTTTACAGAATCGATCGGCTGTATGTATAGCTCCCCACTACTTGTTAAAATTTTAGAAAAATCATCTAATACTGTAGTATTAGATGATTTTTCTAAAATTTTGTAAATGTGTGAGCATCTGTCACATAATTAATTTACCTGTCATTGCTTTATTTTTAACTAGCTGCGCCCCGCGGTTTTACCCGCGTAAGTTTCGATTCCGTGAGAATATCGGGATAAAAATTATCCTATGTGTTAATCCTGGTTATAATGTATATGTGTGCCAAATTTCATCTAAATCCGTTCAGTAGTTTTTGCGTGAAAGAGTAACAAACATCCATCCATCCTCACAAACTTTCGCATTTATAATATTAGTAGGATAGGATTATTTTTACCTATTGTGGTATAGTAATTTTATTCTAGCAGGAGCGTCTTCACATATAATAATAAAATTAATATATACAAAATATTGTAAAATATTTTTAAAAGAGTGACGATGGAGTTTCTTTCTTATTCTTCTCCATACAAAACTACGATCAAAAGTGCCTAGTTATATAGGCTTATTTGAAAAGAAAAACTAATCGCAGTGTTTAATAACTAAACCAAAACGAATTTCAGAAAGTTATTACTAATACGGCTATAACATCGATCATAATTTTCTCAGCGCAACTTCCCTGAAAGCTAACCTAGGGTCAGGACTTAACTTCAATATAGACTAAGTTTGTTCAAACTAGTATAGCCTCATAATGGTCCGATTTGTTTGGTGTTTACCAACAGTTCTCGCATATAAATTGTGACGGTCAAAAGCAAAAAATGCCAAGTTTTCACTTGTAAACGGTAACAGGGGTGCCATTTTTTTAGTCTAAATGTCATCCTCATGAGATAGAGTCGATAACTCCATAAGCCTGTGTTTATTAAATTCTTTTTAGGGTTCTGTACCTCAAAGAAAAAAACAGAAACCTTATAGGATCGAGAAGAAAAAAGTCTGAATCTCCTTAATTTTTAGTATTATCACATTTTTTTTTTTTTTGTTATTTTTAACTTACATTTGCAGATGTAGAATTGACCGTAACGTAAATCGATGTATGTTAGAAAATGTTTTTCAACTACAATATTATGTTTGTTTTTGGGACACATTCATCCTAAGTACGGAACCCTTCATTGTGCGTGGTTCGACACGCACTTGGCCGGGCCTAACCAAAATACATTCGGGTGAAACACGGTTCGCATGAAAATAATTAAAGAATACCATTTCTGTGAAAATTGAGTGATGCCTAACTGAACTACATCAAAAATGAATATCGAAATTTGTTTTTTCATCAAAACACGAACTATAGAACCACGTTTGATATTTTCGGATATATTGTATGAAAACGTAGTTTATTACTCGATCGCTATTGGCTATAAAGTCTCAGTCGAATACGTGACATTGACAATCCAGTCAGTTTTAGTAGGTATAGGTAAGTAGACTGTTTCATGTTTTTTGGAACCGACCTGGTAATTTTCTAACGTTGAGTGAAATATTTAACATGTACGACACGGCTACATATCAAGCTATACATTTCCAGTTTACACTGACCTCTCATTATAAGGAAGTCCTATACAATGCGAGATCAGTTTATACTGGAAATGTATAGCTTGATCTATAGCCGTCCGTACAAAATAATGGTTTTTGCGATAGTGTAGGTACGACCTTAATTTTGTGTCGGCATGAGCTATATTATTTTACAATATAGCAAACACGTTTTTTCTACGACGCGTTGTTCATAAGAAATAAATAACACCAGTAGGCCTATTCTCGTAATTTAAAACGTTCAAAATCTAGTCGCAGTCTCATCTCGGCGACAAACAAATGTCAAAAACTTGTCAAAATGTAGGGAAATTTGAAGTATTTTTGACAGATTAAGACTGAGATCAGACTGTGAACGTTCTTAAAAATTACGAGAATTGCCCCTCAGGTGTCTTAAAGTCCACAGTAAAGCTAGACAAAATAAAAGATTCCGATGAACTTGAAAACCTCTTCCTTTTCATAAAATCGGTTAAAAATCCAGAAAAATACAGATTATACAGAAATTACTGTATTAATATATTACAGCAACAAAAAGAACAATAGGATCAAAAACTCCTAACTGAAAACCAAAAATAATATTGCGTGACATTGACAATCGATTAAGAGGGATATCAGACAGTTTTAGTGTAGACTGTTCCATGTTATTCTGAAACAACATGGTAATGACAGCTTTACGTTTAAACATTGAGTAAAATATTTAACTACAAGAACATAATGGTTTTTGTGATAATGTACGACCTTAATTTTGTGTCGGCATCGAGCTGTATACGTTAGTCTTAATGTGGTAAAAATAAAAGCCAGAAAGCGCTGTATGTAAATATTACATTACATGCATTAATAGACCATTTAAGTCACACATATCGTATAAGTACTATTTGATACCTCGTGTGACCTAAACGTGTGACTTAATTATTTCATAACCACTGCTCTCAAACGGTGAACTGTTCTAAAACCAGAAATTCGAAGACGTGACATCTACCAACCCGCACGAGCCCCCGTGGTGCGTTACGGCCCACTCTCTCTCACAGAGAGGAGGCCTGTGTCTCAGCAGTAGGAACATTATTTATAGGCTGATTATGATTATGTGATTTAAGTCACGCTTTTCTGTGTAAAAATGAACTACTTAAGTCACAGTTAAGTGTGACTTAAGTCTGGGTTTAGGTCACAGAGTGCTGTAATAAGACTTTTGTTCACGCTCTGCTTAATATGCGCACCAATGTTATTTATCCAGCATTGTCCCACTGCTGGGTAAAGCCCTTTGTACAAACACGTTTTTCTTGCTGTGAATTAAGTACGGTTAATTCGCCGTGTGTAGATACGGTCGCTATGTGTTGTTTAAAATAACTATGGAAGTTTATTGACGGATACGGTTTTCAACGGCAGAGTTTATACGCCGTGTAGGCACCATTCGGTTCGTCAGTATTGTATGAAAGCTTGTTGACGGACACATTTTTTCTACGGTGCGGTTAATACTGCTGTACCGTATAGAAACCGTACCGTGTACAAAGGAGAGGGCCTCACTTTTTCATAAACCTCTGTTTTTGCCAATCCTTTCGATGGCTAATACCAATGTCATATTGCTGCATAAAAGCAAAGTAACTTACCTATCGACAGTGATAGCGACTAATGTGAATACTCCAGCGGACACGGTAAGGTTTGCAGTGAAGTTGCTGGCTGTACAAGTGACTGCCCCGAATGGCCAGTCAGCAGTCACCAGGAATATGAAGTTCGGAGCCCCGTTCAAAGTCGCCATCAGCAGGTCTGCGACGGCGAGGTTTACGAGGAAGCAGTTGGTTACTGTCCTCATGCGACGGTGGGCTGTAGACAAGAAAAAACAAATATTATAAAAGTTGTTTAAAAAACATTCACTTCCAGCACCTAAATAATTTTAAAGGAGACTGCTAACCCATTGCTTCATATGTTCGAAAAATGTGTCTGCTCAAAAACGTAAATAACGCAATGAATGTTGTTAAAAGTCAAAATGAAACCCATTCCTACTGTTAGTGTTAGGCAATTACCCCGCTGGTTCTAAAAGTCTGGCCAACTTCTGATCAGTAATAGATTTTGTTGTTAACATGTTCGCTGTTGATTGGCAGGCGGATAAAAACAGCCAAACAAATCACTTGAAGTGAACTTAGTCAGACAGCTAATCTATTATTGATAACTAGCGGCCTGTCCCGGCTTCGCACGGGTGGACATTTCGACTGTCCCTATGTAAGTACAGTATCGAAATTGAAAATTAAGGTTACAGCAATAAAAAAAAAACCTTAATTTTCAATTTCGATAGTGTACATAGGGACAGTCGATGTATTAAGAGAAAAAATCAACATCTTTTTAATAAAATAAGTGATAGACATAATTTTAATACTAGAAATAAAGATAAATTAGATCAACCTTTTTCAGATTATCTAAAGTGCAAACATCTTTTATGGGGTACTGTGTTAAATGCTACAACAAAATACCTTTTGATATATTACAATTAAATGAAAGAAAATTTAAAACTCATATTAAAAGTACACTTTGTAAACAAGGATATTACAAATTGGAGGATTATATCCAAGATAACAATGTTTGGAAACATGCTGGTCCTGCTCCATAGGACAATCTAGAGTCTAGACAAAATCAAACTGGTTGCTAATTTAATTTTAACACATTTTTTTTTTAATACATTGTTTTTTACATTCTGTGACAAATGTAACTCACACACTTTTTAAAATACTAGTAAAATTTTACAATCTTTGTAAATATGTGAGCACCATGTATCTATCACATAATTGATTTAAAAGTCTGTTATATTTTTAATTCTTTTACCATTTTTGGAAGACTAAATTTTATTTTAGGTGCATCGTCTTCACATATAATTATATAATGAATGTATACAAAAACTTGTAAAACATTTTAAAAGAGTAACGGTGGAGTTTCTTGCCCATTCTTCTCCACACGAAAACTACATTTTGGAATGGGCGACTAGAATCAATTCTATTTTTTAATTTTGACGTTCAAAAGTGCCTTTTAAGTGCCTATTTGAAATAAATGATTTGACTTTGACTTTGACATTATTTTTTAAACATTTAATTTTTTCATGAAATTAAAAAAGCCTATATTAATCAGTGATAATGTAGCATTCAAATGGTGAAAGAATTTTTAAAATCGGTCCAGTACTTTTTGAGCCCATTCGTTACAAACATACATACAAATCTTTCCTCTTTATAATATTAGTATAGAAGATTAGTATAGATATAGATTAGTATAGATAAATCTGAAGAGTTTGTTTGTTTGAACGCGTTAATCTCTGGAACTATCAGTTGGATTTGAATTTGTTGGTCCAATCTATTAGGTGTCTAAGTATTACTAATAATAAAGGTGTAGAGATTATTTGTTTTTTTTGTTTGTTTGAACGCCTGAACTACCAGTTGAATTTGAAAAAATATTTTTGCATTTGATAGCTCATTTCTTGAGGAAGGTTATAAGCTAATTAACATCACGTTACGACCCTTAGGAGTCGAGCAAAAAGAAAAAAAAAACAGAAAGAACGCTAAGTGAAAACGAAACGCGGGCGGGCGATGCTATGCGACGCAGTGGGACGGTCCTCTATCATATCCTATCCTCCATCATATCTTAGAGCATATCCCACACCAGGTTTGATTTTTATTTAATTTCCTATTAGAGTATTAAATACTGCACATTTTGATAAGTAGGTATCTTATAAGATATTCTAAGTAATTTCTTTTAAATACTTACATGAATATCTAAATATTTCTAGATTGTGTTGATGTGTGTATAATAACACAGACGACTGATGGTAGATATACCGGCTGACTTTTTTTACCGTCTGGACAAAAATAGGGTCTAAAAGGTGAACGGAGTAGAAGCCTATGGCACAGATATCTCTTTTTTTTTCACAAAAAAACTAACTGACTAATAATAAAAAAATCAACATAAAGCGACAGACCTTTCTCTACGCGCGGAAATTATTAATGAATTCTTGGCGACATTCAATTTATCGGCCGACTTCGATTATGGGATTGAATGCGAAAAAAAAATACTTATTCTATTTCTGCAAAAAAAAAACTGAGCCACAAACTTTACTGCGTTTACCTTTTATACCCTATTTTGTCCAGACGGTAAAAAAAGTCAGCCAATATACAGATCAAAACTAAAATAGTGTTAGGGTATGATTTGTTAATCGAACTGGATTAGTGCTCATTAGTAGTTGGGGACTCATTTGCCCACTAATCCTTGACGCATGAACACGCACATGAAGCAAACTTAAATTAAATTCGAACTGGAATCAAAACTTGCGACTGCCGCTTAGCATAAAGTACGCATCATGTTAAAGGTCAGCATATCTGCGCAAACAACGGATCAATAAATAAATTAAACTAGAATAGAATAACGGTTACTGTCTCCGGTATTACCGCTAGTAGTTGTAAGTACCTACATACATAAAACTAAAATACCGGAAGCAAATGGTTTAAGCATCAGCATTATGCTTGAGTCCCCGTGGTGGAGGGGCCCGTGGCTAAATAATAACAGCCGCACAGGTCGATCGATCAGGTTAAGTTACACTTGTCGCGGTTGATCTATGGATGGGTGACCATCTTTACATACCGAGACCCCTCCGTGCCTCGGAAAGCACGCTAAGCCGTTGGTCCCAGCTGTCATTCGTGGATCTTTGACAGTAGTTGCGGTTAGTCAGAGGCTCGAAACTCAAATAACCAGTCTTAGACTAATATTTTTGTGTAATCGTTAAGTGCCCATAGTGAATTTGGGCCTTGATAGTAAGTGGTCACCTCTACCAACGGATATTTTCCAAACCAGAAGAAAGGCTTAGCAAGTACGTTGCCACTTTCAGTGCACCCCAGAGACAAAGCTAAAGGAAATAGTCGTAGTATGTAATTCCAGGGAAATATTGACCACCATCTTAAATTGTCCGTATATTCAAATCACAACTGTCATTCTTTGACAGTTAAATGAAATACCAACAACACGGCAAATTGACGTAGGGTGTTAATTTACTAAACCACTAATTTCCCTGACTTCCCCGGGATTTTCCTCAATTAGAAGAAAGAGCTACATGGAAATATAAGGATTCTGTATTCTATGCAAGGACAATCACGGCATAGAAATACATTCTCCTTCCTAATGTAATCAAAGATAAGGTTGCCAAGGCTGAGGTTGTAGCATGCGATCCGAATATGAATGTGTCAATAAGAGGGTAGGATGACAATGATGGGCCTACTTGTGTGTGAAGGTAATTGTAATCAGGCGGAGTATTGTGTTTTTCCTTGTATAGCTCCCGAATAAATATTAGATTATATTCATTTCATATAATATACATTATATTATATGTCACATTATTATACATCTTAAACACGAAAGTTAATTTAATAAGACAGCAAACAAAAAATGTATTTGTAAACCTAGCGATTATTTTCATTGTATTGTATCCCATCGTTAATCTGTGAACAGCGTTGTGGGCTGCAATAATATAGGTAGTCTATATGTTTTGTGTAACACCGGGTTAGTTAACCCAAAATTTAATAAACGAACAAAGAAGGGAAATTGTATACTCATCTTGTTTACACTACAATAAGATACTTTCTTGTCTTTGAATTTTTTAATAAGAAATTTCATTTCAATCGTATTTTGTATGGTTTCCATGGAGATTTAGTTCACTGATAGACGAAAACGTCAGACAAGGCAAAACATTTGTATTTATTCTTATTTGAGTTCATAAATTAAATATATTGCCTGCCGATATAGTACCGAATTTTCACTTACTACAACGTTGAATAATATCAAATACAAAATAAGTTGTTATAACGTCTTATTACTAATTCAGTAACCTCTGAATACAAATTCAAATCATCGAAGTCGCAGATATAGGTACTGAGCTAATGGAGATTTGTTATATGAAGCGGAATGCAATTTCTGGAGCAATAACGTAGGCTTTCAAAGGCAATGCTTGCCGCACCCCAATTGCGTAACACAATATAAATCTCAATCTGAAATAAATTGACAGTGTGAAAATCATTTTGAAGATTATTCTAGCTAATCCATTGCTTCATATGTTCGAAACATCTGTCTGCTCAACAACGTAGATAATGCAATGAATTTTGTTCAACTGTCAAAAAGAAAGCTTTTGCTTCTGATATGTTTACGCCGTCACCCTGATGGTTTCGATATAGCATACCTACTTAATATAGAGGTCGTATGGAACGTCATTGTTACGATAGTAAATTGAACTTAATAATTTAACTTATTTATGATGCTCCCAATCTAAAAACAAAAATCCACAGTCGCCGCATCACTACTTTTTAGAAAAAAATAATTTCATTGCATTTCGATTTCTGGAAATAATCATTTTGAAATACTTTTCACTAGAAAAGAAAATGTTTTCATTTATTTATTTAAAGGAAAACCAACAGCTATAACAGATGCATAACAATTGTATATGAGACATAAAGCCAATTATTATTTTTGTCATACCTACTAGTAGCGCCCCGCGGTTTCTCCCTCATAAGTGTCGATCCCGTGGGAATGTCGGGATAAAAACTATCCTATGTCCTTTCCTGGGACTTGAAACTATATACCAAATTTCATCTAAATCGGTTCATCGGTTTAAGCGTGAAAAGGTAACAGAGAGACAGACAGACAGACAGACACACTTTCGCATTTATAATCTATACATATAATAAAACAGTAAAAAAACTGTGTCTGTACAATGAATATATTAAAAAAAAAATACTTGAGGGGGGTTTAGAAACAGTAATAGAGCACGAATCCAAAAAAAAAATGTGTCTGTTTGTCTGTTTGTCTGTCTGTTTGTTTGTACACGCTAATCTTCGGAACTACTGGACGGATTTGAATGATTTTTTTTTGTTGTATAGGTATTAAGTCTGGGCAACATATAGGCTATAATTTATTTTGGAAAATGGAACACCTGATGCAGAACCGCAACAGACCAGCTAAAGTATAAGAGATACAATAATGGTACCATAGCAAAAATTGTTCCACGTGATGAGCATTTTCTGCTGAGAGAATAAATTTGAAGATCTGGAACACCTGATGTGGAACTCCAAGAGCCCAGCTACACCATAACATATATAGGAATGACGTTTTAGCAAAAGTTGTTCAATCTGATGAGAACTCTCTGTTGACTTATAAAATCGAAGATCTGGAACACCTGTTGTGGAAGACCAAGAGCCCAGCTACACCATAACACATTTATAGGAATGACGTTTTAGCAAAAGTTGTTCAATCTGATGAGCACTCTCTGTTGACTTATAAAAATCGAAGATCTGGAACACCTGTTGTGGAAATCCAAGAGCCCAGCTACACCATAACACATATAGGAATGACGTTTTAGCAAAAGTTGTTCAATCTGATGAGAACTCTCTGTTGACTTATAAAATCGAAGATCTGGAACACCTGTTGTGGAAGTCCAAGAGCCCAGCTACACCATAACACATTTATAGGAATGACGTTTTAGCAAAAGTTGTTCAATCTGATGAGAACTCTCTGTTGACTTATAAAAATCGAAGATCTGGAACACCTGATGGGGAACTCCAAGAGCCCAGCTACACTATAACATATACAGGAATGACGTTTTAGCAAAAGTTGTTCAATCTGATTAGCACTCTCTGTTGACTTATAAAAATCGAAGATCTGGAACACCTGTTGTGGAACTCCGCGAGCCCAGCTACACCAAAACACATATAGGAATGACGTCTTAGCAAAAGTTGTTCGATCTGATGGCATTTGCTGTTGACTTATAAAAATCGAAGATCAGAAACATCTGATGTGGAAATCAAAGCTATCACTAATTTCACTGTATAATCATAAAATAACATAAGCTGGGAGTACCTCTACGCGGTGAAGGCGGTAACAGTTTAGGACTGATTTTCGGTGACGATGGTATATCATTGAAAAGTTGACTCTACTGGTCAAAACTCCCATTTATTTTTTTACTTCATCAATAAATATGCCTTCGGGCTTATATTATTTGAGTGTTTAATTTCCTTTGCCATTTATCTTCGTGACACGGTAGCCTACCCGGTAACGCAGGGGAGCAGTCACTTAGATTTTAATTGATCAGGTATATTCACAATAAAACTATTACCATGCCTAGAAAGAGGTCAAATCTTTCCCAATGTTCCAAAGGAGCTGAAAGATTGAGGATCATAAGATCCCAAGAATCTACCGAAGAGCGTCAGGAGAGACTTGATGCTGTTCGAAAACATCAGGCTGCAACTCGCTCCGTGGAAACCTCTTCGGATCGCGAAGCACGCCTGCGTTCTCAGCGTATTCGCACATCTACTAACAGGTCTTTTGAAACGAGTGATGAACGTGATGCGCGAGTAACTGGTGATCGAGATTATCATACATTGTCCCGAACACGCACACAACAAAATATTCATAATCAGTTAGAAAGTGAGAGAGAAAGAATTGCTGGAGTACGGCATGAAGAGACAGAAGAAGAGCGCAACGAACGTTTGAATTCTGATCGACTTCGACATTCTCTGAACAGAATGTCGATATCATCTGAAGAATCGGATGTGTCTCAAGACAGAGACACATCCGATCCGACAGAGATATAGCCGTAAGACGTGGCAACCTTCCTTGGGTTGTTAAGGAACGGAGTGCATTTACGTATACTCTTATGAATGACTTTATTGACTACGCCACGTATTCCGCCATCGGAGGTATGGTTCAAAATTGTACTTTTTGTGAAGCTGTTAAATGGCAAAAAGAAACAAACGGTATGTGTTGCTCAGGTGGAAAAGTACATATTGAAATATTACAAAATCCTCCAGAAATATTAAGATAACTGGTAATTGGTGACCATCCACAGTCAAAACATTTCTTGGACAACATCCGTATACAATGCCTTTCAAATGACATCTTTTGGTGCGCAACAGATTTCAGGAGGCCCATTTATGCCAACATTCAAAGTGCAAGGCTAAGTTTACCACCTTATTGGTTCATTATTGTCTTAAAGTACCAAGATACTCATATGAGTATCTTGGTACTACTTGGTAGTAAAAATCGTGTAAATTAAACTAGCTTTAATATTTAAAGCTAGTTTAATTTACACGATTTTTACTTATCTATGAAAGGTGCGTTGGTACTGTCATTCTAACTTGTAGCGACCTGTCTGAGCTAGGTTAATAAAAACCTGTGTTTCAGGCCATCCCCATACTAAGAGGTCAGCTAATTATTTATCCATAGTTAGTTATTTTTTACAATAATACTATCCTATTTAATATTATAGTAAGTACTAAATACAACTAAATACAATTAATATTATAATAGGTACTAAATACAATTAAAAATTACCAATTTAATAACTACATCACTATTGAAGTATTTCTAGAAATTGTTTACAATTTTTTTCTGAACACATTGTACAGTCGAGTTCATTAATATATTGGCAGTGACAAAGTTTCAAAATACTATAAGCGTTAAATGATGATCATTATAACGCTTATAATATTTTGAAACTTTAAATATATGTTAAAATTTTATTTATGTCTAAGTTTGTATAGCATTGTAAGAACATTTTCAAGCATACAATATTTTGAAATTTTGTCACTACCAATATATTAATGAACTCGACTGTACACAAAGAGATCAATCCCGCCCGCATGATGTAACAGTCCAGCAGATCTATTCGGTCGGTGAAGTGAACTGTCATTCCAACTAATGCTAGGGATTGACATTATTGACAGTTCACTTCACCTAAGCTTACCCGGCGAGATTTTTACAAAATAGACCGGCTCGAATATAATAATAATAATCCAATAGGTATCACAAGCAGCAATTACTGGCACACGATACAATAAAAACGATTAAAAATGTCATGTTCACTGAAATAATCCTATTGTTCACACTGTTTCACACAAGGATAAAATGTTAGTCGATTAGATACTGAACTTCCAAGAAATATCTAATATATTTTTAGTCTCGCTAAAGCCCCTAACATAAATAACGTTACATTTTCAAAAGCCCCAGATTGATTTGAAAGAACGTTTACAATCAAAATCGTATAAGTATAAACGTAAATTTGAAAATAATTTCTGAATAATAACCGTTTCTCGTTCGCAAATTCGATTTTCATTCTGACGAATGGGAAGTAGCTCAAGTAGCGTATGCTCCTTAATGTATTCTTAACGATATGCATTATGTAGAGAATAATAATGTACAGAAGCCAGCACAGCAAGCTACACGAAACTGTCAAATTGATTAAACTTAAACTATTGCGATAAAGTTGAGAATCTATTAAAGAAAATTGACAGATTGTAGTAGCTTCATAGCTTGATGTGCTGGCGTCTGTACTTACATTTTTATTCTGAAAACATAGCAATAAGAAAGCTCGTTAAATCTTAGAACCTAGGAGTTCGAAAGAATTGTGTGGTTGTGTATTGGTATGGTAATAAGTACCCTATCAAACTGCGAGAAAGTGTGAATACACACGAGAGACACGCGTCAACGACAGAGGCCACTGCCAACGTGACGCTCGAGTACGGTGCTCTAATACACAGCGCCATGTTGTGGACGGCAGCCGCCTACGCGTCGACGGTTGCAATTGTCTCTATCGCATCGTTGACGCATGTCGACCGTATGTATGAGCACTCAAAGTCTGAAATTTCCTATTTGGAAAGCATAGGGTGGGGGGTTATGCCCCCACCCTCATTACCAAACCCTCTCACTTAATTTATGAGAGCGTAGGGAAATATCTTTTTCATAAAGCTGCATCATAACATATTTTTTTTGTACAAGAAGTTTTGTAGGTGTTCTTATTAAAAACTTAATTCATGGACCAAAATATTTTTTTTTTAATCTGTGATACAAAACTTTTGCGCCGGGCCTGGGTTTTTGGAACGAAGTTCTTTAACGGAGCTTGCGGTACGAGTAAACTTAGAGAAATAATCACGTAACGATAAAGCGTTATGCCCCTTACCATGCGACTTTTTATTACATACTAGCTTTTGCCAGCGACTTCGTCCGCGTGGAATAATGACTTCCGGAAATTGAGGCACTAACTCTCATAGAGTTTAACCGATGTGCTCTTTCTTCTGCCGATTCTTGAGAACGCGTATTTCTCATTCAACGCGTTTTTCAAGACAATAGCGGGCGGACGCCGGCGTCCGCTTGGGGCTTGAATAACTAAAAATATATAACTACGTCTAATATGTAAAATAATATATAATAAAACCCACTTCACTTAAAACTAAATACCTATAACTACTATAATTAATAATACCTATAGTTAATAAAAGTACCTACGCTTTTACCTACTTAATATTAAAAAAAAACTGAACATAAATTAACCAAAACTTACCTACTACTAACTAACTACTACTAACCTATTAATACTTCACCTAAAAAGAAATCCTGTTTTCCCAACATTTCCCTTCACTGCTCTGCTCTTATTGATCGTAGCGTGATAAAAAGTATACTATAACCTGCCCAGGAGTGTGAAGAACAATTGTAGCAAGTTTCGTTGAAATCCGTCGAGTGGTTTTTGTTTCTATAACGAACATACAGACAGACAAAAATTTTACTGATTGCATTTTTGGCGTCAGTAACGATCACTAATCACCCGCTGATAGTTATTTTGGAAATATATTTCATGTACAGAATTGACCTCTCTACAGATTTATTATAAGTATAGATATAGATTATAGAGAGAGAATTAGAGAGAGAGAGATAGTTTTCATGGTTTTCGAGGGTGTAGAAGCCGACAGAGAGGTCAAAATGGAAATCCAAGATGGCGGCTGCAAAAACATTCAAATTTTTCGTCATGGGTATCATTTGCGGGGTTTTCGAAGGTGCTGAAGCTGATAATCAGGTCAAAAAGAAAATCTAAGATGGCGGCTACATAAATTTTCAAATTTTTCGTCACCGTTTTTATGATTAGGGCCCAGAAGCGGACAGTGAAGTCAAAATAAAAATAAAAGATGGAGGCTGCGAATATTTTCGAAATTTTATTTATTTGGTAAATGTATTATGTTTTATAAAAAGTCATAGAAGAAAAGTTGTTGTTTATGATGTTAGTAATCCAGTCCTGCAAGATTGTTAGTGTTTTACTAATAACCCTATAAAATACTACCTTTTTGCCTAGTTAAAATTACAGATTCAAGAACTTAGGGTATCGTTAAGATTATTCATTACCACACAGTAGCGCGGAAATCCTTTGACGCATCGTCGCGTAGCTACTTCGTCTGCTGAAGTGATTAAAATTACACTTCCACTATTAATAAAGCTTGTAGGCACGTGGAACTAACGTTCAAATTATGTAGTGTATTTTCTTGTTACCATAAAAAAATTATATAGAGAAAATGGTCCAGAAAGTAACGCTCTGGAGCGCTTTCCACTTTGATGCTGAAGCGCTGTAAAATATGTCACACACTCGTTAGAAGTAACCATATAGTCCACTGAAGTAACTAAAAAGATAGTTTCTCGTTATAAATCATATTTATAAAAAAGAGAAGAACCCCTTCTACCTAGAGAACATGATCTACACAGTGTGTAATTTTATCTGTGAATGAAAATAATTATAGGTTTCAATAGGAGATTCGCTTTACTTTCTGTTCATTATTTCATCACCATTGCTCTCAAAACGGTGAAGGAAAACATCGTGAAGAAAATGGCATGCCCTACAACCAAAAATTCTAGAGCATGTGACATATACCTACCAATCCGCACTGGGCCCGCGTGGACTACGGCCTACTTACTCCCTCTCACCGAGGAGGCCTATATCCCAGCAGTGGGAATATTATCGGCTGATTATGATGATTTGACGCATTGACAGTTTTTGTTGCTTGTCAACTGAAAGATGGATCTTGAAAGTAGGTATTGGATATCTCAACAAATATTAATTCCTAACTTAGAATCATCATCATCCGCCTAGCCTTTTCCCAACTATGTTGGGGTCAGCTTCCAGTCTAACAAGATGCAGCTAAATACCAGTATTTTACATGGAGCGACTGTCTATCTGACCTCCACAACCCAGTTACTGGGTAATACGAAACCTCTAGGTAAGACTGGTTGTCAGACTTTCGGTCTTCTGACGACCCGTAACGACTGTCAAAGATCCACGAATGACACCCGGGATCAACGGCTTAACGTGCTTTCCGAGGCACGGAGGGGTCTTGGTATGTGAAGATGGTCACCCATCCACGGACCAACCGCGGCAAGCGTTGCTTACCTGTGATTGACCCGTGCGGCTGTTATTACTTATTCCTAACTTGCTCTAAGTAGTAAATATTTCCTAAACTCATAACTCAACTCTCTTAGCTTAATAATAATTGTAGACTACTAGCTGCTGCCAGCAACTTCGTCTGCATGTATTTCATATTTTTTATATATAAATATCCAAAATAAAAAGTAGCCTTTTTAAGGTCCTAGGGTACCTATGTGTCAAATTTCATAACTATCGGTTCAGTCGTTTAGGCCTAAAAGACAACAGACATACGTATAGACAGAATAATGACCATTTTCACCATAGGCCGACCTTGCCTGAGGTAGCAGCGCGGTGCGGGAGGGGTGTGGTGACGTGATGCGAGAGCTCAGTGATTCGTCAACTTGTGTCAACTATCACCCCTCCCGCACCGCGCAACTACCCTCAGGCAACGTCTCAGATAAAAGGAAATGCCGGCGCAGTCGGAGTCTTTTGAAAAAGCCAAAAAGTCAGGATTCGAGGTTTGGCTCTGGCACATTTCCTCCTCCAATATTAAACCAATTTAAAAGATACTTATTTCATAAACTATATAAGAAGGATATAATTATACTGTGTCCCTATGTTTTTCTTATTTCATTAATAGTTGTCAAATTTGTACACTGGGCCTCTCTTGACAGCGGCTAAATCGGCATTTTTGAGGATTCTACTGCTTATAAAAAGAATGTATCATCAAAAAGGAAAATATAGGGACATAGAAGTAGTTAATATTTATTTCTCTGTAATAAAAATCATTGCTATAAAGCAATGATCATTAACCAGAAACAAAATAGGCGAGAACGTTTCTATGGAGAAACGAGCACACGCATTTCCTCTTAAACGGTCAACTTATAACGCTATGCGACATCAAAATAAATAAATGCCTAAACAGAAAAGCGCTTTGTTGGATTTTCATCGCTCGGTTCGGCGCCGAGGATTGAAAATCCAACAGGGCAATAATATTTAGGTATCAATTTAGGTGTTGGTCCGGCACTCTCGCATTTAATATTAGTACCTATAGATATTACTTACCCAAAACGATCCATATGACCAGGGTATTGCCCAGCACAGCAAGAAGCAGCATGATGGCGAAGACCATAAACCAGGCAAGTTGACCCCACCATGGTGGGCTGAATGGCCTCTCACCAAGACCCATGCAGTTTCCAAGAGTGATTCTGTAAAGAGAAGGCATATTATACTTAGAATAAATATAAAAGGGAGGTATTAAAACTACGAAATATGGGAGTTACTGTTCATCTCTGCCTAACCCTTTTGGGGAATGCAGGCGTCATGTTTATAATGTGTTATATTTTTATTTTATTTATTTAGTAGCAGCGCCCCGTGGTTTCACCCGCATAAGTATCGATCTTGTTGGAATGTGTTATTCTGATATATAGGCTATGTTACTGTAAAGTTTCATCAAAATCCGTTCCAATAGTTTTTGCGTGAAAGAGTAAAAAACATCTATCCATCCATCCTCACAAACGTTCGCGTTTATAATATTAATAACATTGCAGAATTCTATTAATAACATGATATTCTGGATAAATACCGAGAACGCCCACAATGTTCGGGTACCCGGAAATGGGTACTCGCCGTACAGGCCAATAATTCTCTTTTGAAAGGCATTAGTAGTAAATATTTCGCACAATTCATTCTGATTTCTCTGAAAGTTTTTAATGAAACTTTCACTCATCAAAATAGTAGAAATTAATTAAATTTCACCGTAAAATACAGATCATCCCGTACCTAAGAGCTTTATTAAACTTTGCATCCGTCAGTTCAATACATCCACGCCTCGATCGAACAATAATATAATCAAAATACCTACTTCTTATTCAGTAAAGTAAACCTTCAACCATTAATTTGCATCGATAAATAATTAATAATTCTACAATAATCAGAATGGACGAAACTTCGATTGCAAAATGATTTATTTGTGTAATGTAGGTAAAACTTTAAAGATAAATAAATTAAATGCTCAATTCTTAATTAAAAATAAATAAGAGTTCCTTATACAAAGTAGAGACGACGACATTAAACAAAATGCCGTTCCTAGTCTGCTTATGAAAATTCAATTAAATATATCCAATTGTATAGTCACTATAGCTAGTCAAAGATTGGCAAATTCCATAGTCGGCTCATCACTACTACTTAGCTCGTTTGAAAAAAACCTTTTTTAATTTTGATGCTAGGATTTATTTGATAGTTTCGAAATACTTACTCTTATTTATATTATTCATTACTATTGCCAGTGCTTCCATTTACTGTCGTATTTTTATCTCCACATCGTAAAATGACAGTGAGCACTAAAGAAGGCATCCCAAACGGGATCTAACACAGACGGAATTTAATTTGCCGACGGGAAATCTCATCGGTGTTGAGTACATGAGCAACTGTTAAGTTCTATTCTAGTATCCTACGACCTTGTCTATCTGTTCAACAGATTCTAGTTATTCCTGGCATCGATCGTCACTCGGTCAAGGCTAGGCTCGACCTGCTATCACCTTACACAGTGTAATATTTATTTTGCACGCAATGATAATCAAAAGCAGTTAAAAAGCCATCAAACAAAGTAGGTACACTCGTCATTTGAGTATGTTATTTTCTATAAGAAGTTTTCATCATAAATTATATACTGGAACCACTAATCATAAATATGACGCTTTTCACGTGTAGCCCCATGGATGCCTCATTTAGTCATTACTTTTTGAGAGGGTGTGTTTTGTAGGAAGGTAATGTGTTGGTCGAAGAATTTCTCATAATCATAGAACGAAATATTTTGTTGGAAAAATAAACTAGGTTTTTATATCTTCGTCATAATCAATGGAGGGCCAAGTATCCCATTTGGTGGTTGAGCTCGCAAGATAACATAGGTAGGTACATGATACGTTCTTAGTGAAGAATTTATTGTATGTGGTTTTTATGCTAACCGGGAGATATTGTTGAAGCGGAATTTATATTAAGTTTTATATTAAGTCCACAGTTGTTCCGCAAGCAATTCGTATTCAATTTCATACTAGTAGCAAGCTTGTATAATTGTAGCATATTAAAATACGAAACACCGGCTAATATTAAAAAAAAACTCGGCTTTGGGGATATATAAAAAGAATACCTGTATCTAGATGCTTATAAATCTTATAAAATCAAAATATGTTATACTGAGAATAGAACTTGCGTTAGACCTTGGAAATCCTTCAGGCGTAAGACCACCCCTCGTTAGCGACTGGCGAAGAGTTATGTGCTTCGTATCGACTGAAACCCGAAAGCTTTTCTCAAACTACCTACCTACAACTATAGTTAGGAGCATAATTATGGGTAGGAGAATACAGACTAAAATTGAAAACTTGCGCCAAATCGAAATAGGAGGTGCAGTAACTGTTACAAAATCATCATAAATTGTAATTTCCCAAATCTAAATTCTTGAAAAAAATTGTATAATTATCGTCTTTACATAGTGCAAACTAAGTAATTGCCTTCAAGTAGACACGAATTATTGCCGATCCAGTAAAAACAAAACAATATTTGCGCGCCCGATTATAAGTAATCCGTTCATCGCAGAGTTCACAGCATGAAGCAAGTTGGCAACGCGTTGCACTAACGGTATTTACCTAATTTTGACCATTCCTACGAAAAAAAGGGTGCAACAAGAGGAACACACACATTTTTCTACATCAATGTCAGTAGGTACCTACTAGGAAATTCAAGCTCGAGTCAAGATGGCAACTGAAGATCTCGCGTGAAGTAGCTCGTGGCTGGCCAATCGAGACCTCGCCCGGCAATCAGAAGAGATCTCGTTTTTGAGTTATCGGAGATCAACATTTCGCCTACTTTTTGGAATAATGTATTTTTTATGAAAAATTCAGAAACTAAATTAAAATGAAAACTAGGTATTTAGGGTAGTAAGATTAGTTATATTAATGTTGTAAATAAAAATACTTAAATCGAATCTCAAAACAAAAAACAACAACGTTTATAAGTAATTGTAGTGTTTGTGTCAGTATAGTAACTGTAATGACAGTTATATATATGCACATACACTGTCTCGTGCACACGGATGGGTGGGGCGCACGTCAGTACACTTTGAGACACGGTCGAGAGCGGACGTGCGCCTGCGCATATCGTGTGTTGTCGAGCCAGTGGCAATCTAGTGATAAGTGTGATACGGAGTATATTACAAGTGGCGACGAGGATAAAGCAGAAGGAAGGATTCTGACGGTGTTTTATTGTACTTAATAGCTACTAATTTTGTAAAAAAAAAAAATAATTGATAAAGATGGATCACCCAGGTAATCAATATTGATTTTTATGTTGCATCGTGTTTGGCCATCACAAAATGACTACTACACCCAAAATAAGGTAAGTACCTAAGAATAAAAACCACAGTCCCTATGCTATTAGAAGTGTTAAGTACTTCGGTACCTACCTACTTATTTGAAAACAGCAAAAATACCTAAGTACTTATCCAGCTGCAGAATAAACTGGGGTTGCTCCCCACCCTATGACTGGACAAGGGCAAGAGGATGATGGTAAACTTTGTATTTTTCTTTAAATCTTTAATTAATGTTCTATTTTACTGTTATCAGCGGGATGGGACCAAGCAACAGCATTCAAAATATATTGGTATACTTTGTGATTTTCAGGAATAAAATGTAAGCTAGGTATATCAATGATGACATCTTTATCTCTGATTTAGGTTTGTAATGATATCCTACCTATTCATTATAATAATTCAATTCAATTCAATTCGTTTAGTGCTCAACACAGTTCATAATAATACATATCTAGATGTCAAGTGAATGCGCAGTCCACTGTGTCCACCATGTCAGGCATGCAAAATTATTATTAAAATTATACTAAGTATGTCATAAATTCCAGTTAATACCATAAAAATGTCATAAATTCAGATAAATACGTTATACAATTTAATTAATTCAAAATAATACCCTATACAATGTCATTGATTCAGATCAAAAAGTTAAACAATTTCATAAATATAAATAAATAAGTAAGCAGTTTCATAAATTCAAATTAATAAGTAGGTAATGTCAGAGTATATAATGTCATAATAGTAATGTCTAATCTAGTTAACACACAGTAAATTAACAACACAAATAGAATAATTTAATAAAATAATAAAATAAATCGGACCCAAGTATTCACCATAATTATATGTAGGTATTATTATTATACCTACACACAAATTTATGTCTGACAGGTATTCATTAATTTTATAGTATGTCTTACTTATCAGTAGATTATTGAGTTGCTTCTTAAATACATTGATATAAGAATATTTAATTATTTACTTGCCTGAAACTGTAGGTATGGGTATCTATGGGTTTATGAAATTGGACACTGATGGTAACAGAAATACAAGCAGTGATAGAGATGTTATGCTGCTTCGGATCTTTTAAAAAATACAAATGTTAATGCTGGCTTACTAAGATTTATAAGAATAAAAAGGGAGAATTAGGTAGGTACTCGATTGTACGGGATAGTGTAGAGAGGTGTTCCGCAGAGGATAATTTCCTGCATGTAGCAAGGACTAATGAGTACTACCTACTGATAATGCTCAACATGTATTTCAGTTCTAGGGTGACATAATTTGGATTGGTATCAACAGACTCTAAGGAAAAGACAAAAGCTATGTAATTTTTACTATAATTAAACACTAGTACCAACTGGTAAATTAAAATAATAAGTATAAGTACATAAAATGTGTGCAAGTGAAAACAAAAGTCACAATAATAGTAAACTGCTGTTTGATGTTATTGCAATGATTACCTAATTAGAATAACATAACATTTTCTTAAGATTGATATGAATAGGTATGTTAATCGGTAAATCAATTTTGTTTGAGAAAAGAAGTTACCTTCTTCTGTTGGAGTATAACTCCTTAATGTGGTAGTACCTTCAGATTTCACTGTTACAAGTGCCATGTAACATAATGTGAAACCAAGACATATTATGTACTTATAAATAAAGATTGCTTACCTATTCAAACATAGGTAATTATAAATACATAAATGTTGCTGCGAGAGTGTCTAGCTGTTAAAATTTTCATTATTTTAATAGTAAATAATAAATAATTATTATAATTTGTGGTCTAGTGGTTGCAAGTGCTACTGCTGAGTGTGGGGTCCTGGGTTCGGTGCCGGGTGACGCCAGTGTTGTGGGGTTTTTCCATCGGGAATGTCTTGATGGCGATGTCAGCCTTAGTCAGGATTTGTGCAAAATTCATGACTGTAGACTCACTCCCTGTTGCTTGGGATTTAGCCAGGATTGGCTAAGGTATGTTAATTATACAATACTATTATATATCTCCGTCTGGCCCTTTGGTGGGAAAAGGCGTGATGTTGGGTTATGAGCATTGTAATTCTTGTTTAATCATAAACTTGATGACATTGCCCTCTGTTGGGTCCTGTTACCAGTATTACAATGACCTGTGTGAGGGTATTGAAGCCTTAATTATGAGAGCGGCACCATCTTGTGTATTGTATGTCACATTAAGAGTCAGCATGTATTGCTGGAAGATTAGTTCAAATTAAAATGTATTTATTGGGGCACATGGTATGCCGTAGTGGTAACTACGTGATGGTATGAACTTCATGAAGTCGGAAAATGTGTTGTATCACCATGTGCTGCCTCGCAAGGCGTACAGGTGTTGCTTATACAATAGGTACCTGTAATAGGGGAATAAGCAGGCCTGCATAATTGCTGGTTGTTGAACTAAATTCAAGGACGGTTGTTGTAGTTTCGTTTGGTCGACATGCTTCGAGCGCGGCACGCTGCAGATGGCTGTCTCTTTCTATGTCGTGCGTTCCGTATTATCTGTCGCAGTCGTAGTTGAAACCCACTATCCCAGCGGCACGGTGCGTCGCTCAGTGTGAACACAGCTTAGCTTTCCTTTATAATATCATTGTAGATCATTGTGTATTATACTAAAACAAGGAAGCATTTTATATCATGACTTAGGTTTCGGATGTAGGTAGTTAACAATATTATTGCACAGTTGTGATAGTAGGTCTGCAGTTGGTTGAGATGCAGCTTTACCCAGTATTCTGGAACATGTTACGATTAAACGATTAATTTGATCTTGATGATTCAATGTTATAGGTAATGAAAATGAAATCACAAACTTAAATAATTATTAAGATTATTTTACATGACAAAAGAAAGGAAGAATAACTACAGAAATACGCGCATGTTTGAAGATAGCTTAGTACTGTAATAGGTACACAGTAATTGTCATAAGTACACAATTATTACGAAAAATTGGAAGCGCTTCAATACTGTTCCGAAGTTTTATGGGCGTTCCGAATTGCGTTGTAATCGATGTGAGCGTGCTTGCATACCAAATTAGCGTGAGCGCGATGGGGATGTCCCGTGAATCGTCATAGATGACGTCATGACATGCTCCATCTTAAGATATCACCGTGAGCGCAGTCAAAGTGTCAGTGTGTTTTGTTTTGAGTTGCTTATCTTTGACTAGCGCGGCATTTTCGAAATTGTGCTTCTGGTTGACAGTTGCCACCTAACCAAAGAAGAGGAAGGAATGTGGTGTTTATACAACAAAGAAATACTATAGTATCGTTTGTGACGTCGAGTAAGCACAATGAGCGCGTTCACGACTGTCTTAATCGTGATATCTAGATCGGAGCGCATGTGGGATGATGTGGGTGCTGTGGACGATTATAGCTGGTTCAGAATGCGGCCTTAATCAACTGGTAATTAGAAGTTTCTGTATTTTGAATTCAGAACCTCAGATAATTGTCAAGTTTTGGTACCAAAGTTGAACTCATAGCTTCATGATAAAGTTCAAATTCCATGGCAACTGTTGGGAGAATGATATAGTAATACAAGTGGGGAGTCTAAAGGTAGGTTCTTGAATATGGAAAGAAACGAAGAAAGACATATATTCGATAAGAAGTGTAAGGGCACAACAACAATGACAGAAGTAAAATAATAGAAGAAAATGAAAACACTCGCGTGCACTCTGCGCGGTGTCATGGGCTATGGTCATGAGCCTCGTGTAAATTAGAAGTTGTATCAAGTTAATATAACATAGCATAATCGGCCTATAATGTTCCCGCTGCTGGGGCGCGGGCCTCCTCTCTGTGAGAGGGAGTGGGCTATCAAGTTAGTCACGACAGTGGTGGTGGTCTAGCCCGACTACGGTCGTGGGTTCGAAACCAGGCAGGCATTTGTGTATTTTCACTCATCACCACTGTTCATCAACGGTGAAGGAAAACACCGTGAGGAAACCGGCATGTCTGAGAACCAATAATTCGAAGACATGTGACATTACCAGTACGCACTGTTTCCGCGTGGTAAATAGGCATTCATTAAATTGGACGCAATGGGCATCCATTAAATTGGACGCGTGGGTATGCAGATGATGATGATGTTATAATTGTGGTTTCAATAAATAATTAAAAATAAATAATAAATAAATAAATGATCAGGCTCTTATGTTTGTTGCAATAGAACGTTCACCTAATAGGTATATTAAACAAATGCATCGGTGATAGACAATTATGTGACATTAATTTAATTCCCTCAAAACTCGGTTGTGTTGGAGTAAATGATTTTTTATGCAATTCATACTTAATTATCATCGTGTAATTTAAACTTGTAAAAATATTGTTTATGGGTATACCTACCTCCACTAAATTAAGAATTTGTTATAGAAATGTTTGGTAGTAATGTAACCCTATTAAATTGATTATGCCTGGTACGGAAGTACCTCCATTAAATTGGAACCATTTGGTACAAAGGTACCTCCATTAAATTGGAAACATTTGGTACAAACGTACCTCCATTAAATTGGAATCATTTGGTACAAAGGTACCCCCATTAAATTGGAAACCTTTGGTACAAAGGTACCCCCATTAAATTGGAAACATTTGGTACAAAAGTACCTCCATTAAATTGGAAACATTTGGTACAAAGGTACCCCCATTAAATTGGAAACGTTTGGTACAAAGGTACCCCCATTAAATTGGAAACATTTGGTACAAACGTACCTCCATTAAATTGGAAACATTTGGTACAAAGGTACCCCCATTAAATTGAAAACATTTGGTACAAAGGTACCCCCATTAAATTGGAAACATTTGGTACAAAAGTACCTCCATTAAATTGGAGTCACTTGGTACAAAGGTACCTTCATTAAGTTAAAAAAAAAAAAAAAAGATAGCAAGGTTCTTATTATTGGGTGGTTCGGGCTATAGGAGATATTCTACAACTAGTACTTCATTCCTAAACAGAGTAAAGTTATGAAAAGCATTTATTTCGTCTGTTAAAACAGGAAGAAGAGGACAGTTAGACAGAGAAGGAAAAGCTTCTAAATTAAAAAGATGAAGGGTTATTCCAAGTAGGAATAATCGATGATAGTCTTGATTAATAAAGTTTTTAATTTAAAATAAGAAAGGGATGTAGTGTTTGTGTCAGTATAGTAACTGTAATGACAGTTATATATATGCACATACACTGTCTCGTGCACACGGATGGGTGGGGCGCACGTCAGTACACTTTGAGACACGGTCGAGAGCGGACGTGCGCCTGCGCATATCGTGTGTTGTCGAGCCAGTGGCAATCTAGTGATAAGTGTGATACGGAGTATATTACAGTAATAGTCATCTGCAATAGGTACACATACATATATAACGCAACAGATAAACACACACACACCGCCCACAGTAAATAGACTAATTATTATATTGAAAATGGCTGCCGAGGCTTCCCGTTAACTTGAGACCCGAACCGCTTCCCGTCACCGGCGCGTCAATTCCGCGTGCTTACGTCATTCGATCGAGTAGCATATCTTACATTACGCGCGCGCGCTTAGTCTTAAAATCTCGTTTGACATTACAAGAACGACATTGTCTTTCCGCGAGATTCTAAATATTTTGCAATAAGTCTAACAAGAAATTCTCGCCCAATCAAAACAAATCAAACTTAAAAAGACTCGCTTAGTAAAGACAATGGCCCCGATTCTGTTATTCACAAACTAAATTAAATTTAAGTTCAGTGCATCTTTTTCTTTCTATTTAATTGTGAAAAGGACAGAAGATAAAAATAAGTTTAGTCCTGTCAAATTAGTCCGCGCCTGACGTAAATTGACGTATTTTTAGTAGCCAATTTTTTAATCTTGTCTAACTTGTCTATGGATTATCTAATTTGACAGCACTAAACTAATATTTTATCTTCTGTCCTTTTCGTAATGAAATAGAAAGAAAAAGAAGCACTGAACTTAAATTTACTTTAGTTTGTGAACAACAGAATCGGGGCCATTCTCTAGGTTCAAAACACAATCATAAACAATCACAAAGTTTCGAGATTGCGTTCGAACTAATTACACAAAAGTCACACAAAAATACGTTGACATTTCATAATTGTATTTTGAACATTTTACAGGTGAGGGTTGGATCAAGCATAACAGCGAAGTAAGAAATAAACAGATTATACTGGATAACAATCTACTTAAATGTTAAGTTAATGATCCTCTTGAGAGTTCGGCGAATTACAGTGAAAGTAAATTAAAGACAGTAAAGAGCCAGAACAAAAGGTTTGAAGATTTTGTATTGTAGTCAAGCAAAATGCGACTTCATTAGATTAGACGATGTACCCTTGATGGAACATTATTTACTGATCCAAACAACTTAGCTGTAAGTATGTACAATCAGGGAAATATTTTTTTTTTTATCAAATTGACCCACTACGCCAATTTGTAGTGTTGTAGCTACTTCATACAACTGTCTAAGAATTACATCTTTTTTTGAAAATACCTACGGACAATTTCAATTTACTGAACAATTTTCCCTGAATTTAGTGATTTTATGCAACTCAAGCGCTTGTAAGAAAAGAGTAAAGTTAACATACGGACTAAGGTTAATCCAGTCTTACTGCACTATAAATCCTTAATTTTCTCTGTAGACGTGCAGGTATAAAGACGGATTAGATGTAGTGTTCCTGACTTTTACTATGAAACTACCTTTGTCGCAAAAGAATTATTCAGGGTCAAATTAAATTAGCTAGCGAAACTCCGCAGGCTTGATTATATATATATAATTGAAAATAATATATAAAATATTATAAAGAGGAAAGATTTGTAGGTAAATATATATGTTTGTAACGAATTGGCTCAAAAAGTAACGGACCGATTTTAAAAATTCTTTCACCATTTGAATCACTGACATACATACATTACATACACTACATTATCACTGATTAATATAGGCTTTTATAATTGCTAGAAAAAAATAAAATGTTTAGAAAATTTTCACCCGTGCAAAGCCGGGACAGGCCGCTAGTAATATATAAATACAATTCAATATCTAAAAATTATCGATTTGATGATTTTTTTTGGAAGTTATCAACAGTAGTTAGTGTGGAAATAACCGTTTAAACATTCAGTTACTTTTGTGTACGGACTTGATGGGATCGATATCTAAATACGATAAAACAAAAAAAAAACGTTGTCAACTCATACTTCAAATAACTAAACTACTAACGGCCCCAGAACCCCCAAAAAAAAAACACAAATCATATTTTGTTTCGTTTTATTATGTTTAGACACCGAAACCTATCACGTCCTTCTAGTTTCGCTAGCTGATTTAATTTGACCCTGTTTAGGAAATAGACTATCATAAACCATCTGTAAATTTCCGTTGAAAAGGGAAAGGCATTTATGTCAGCTTTCATTACTTAGGTAAGACTGAATGGATTGAGCCTCTTTAAGGTAACTTTCTTTTACGAACTGTTTTTTACTATCTTATTAGTTTAGTGGTCACATAGACAGTTACTCCATCTAAAATACTGGTAGTCAGCTGCATCTGGTTAGACTGGAAGCCGACTCGAACATAGTTGGGAAAAGGCTAGGCAGATAATGATGATGTTGGGGTATGATGAGTTTAGTGGTATGGCTTCGAACTTTGTCCTCGAGTTCTTTACAGCATGTATCGGGAAGCTGTGGTTAAATTTAAGGGTGTGTGGTACAGACCATCAAAATAAACAATTTTCTCCATGGGACCAACATCGTACTCGAAAAAAAATAATCAGTCGTCCTCTACATTTGGGTCGCGAAAAAATTATCAATTTTTTCACAGCTTTCTCCATTTTTTTGCGATTAGGACGTTGGTCCAATGGAGAAAGTTGTTCAGATTGATGGTCTCTATCGCACCCTTAAATTTGACCACTCCTTTCTGACACACGCTGTATAAAGTTTATTAAGCTATTTTAAAGCAAGTAAGAGTCACATCACATAGAAGGTTCAGTGATCCGGATTGCAGACAAAGGCACTTTATTCCGGATCAATTTTCAAACAATTGATTTCGATTTAAATCTAACAGATTGGGTCTCTAATTGTACTGAAAAGTGTCAACGAGATTCGTGAATAATACCCGGAAAATTTTGTCACTTTAGATTTTAACCAGGCGCCAATGACGCTGGGTCATACTGACCCGTATTATTTTTTATGCCGATCGTGCAATTTTAGCGTTTGTGTAGCTGGAGGTAAGGCCGCGGCCTCCCTCTACTCGAACCGCGGGTGTGCTAAGTACAGTCAACAGCAAAAGTAGATGATGAAAATCAGAAATTCAATACTAATGAACGGAGTTTGAGTCAGAACTGTGTGGCGTCGAAATGTGATTGTAAATCATACCAAACATTTACTACTTCGACGCCACACAGTTCTGACGCGAACGTATTGAATTTCTGATTTTCATCATCTACTTTTGCTGTTGACTGTACAACGCCGCATACACAGCGAGATTAACGTGCACCAACTCAAAACGGGTAAATATGACCCAACGTCATCGTTGGCGTACTATTTTTGTGACATACTTTTATTGGGTTATTTAGAATTTGTTGTGAATTCACCTTGTTATTTTTTGAGTTTTTGGTGAATAAGGTACTGAGAAATCACTCTGAGAGATTATTTGCGGTGTTAGAAGAGTCGGAGTCTGACAAAGAAGGGTCAAGTGCTGTTTCGACAGCTGCGCGAAAGAATCGCAGGTTTTGCGGGTGACCCCACCCGGGAGGGAGAGGTCCCCCGAAGATTCCAAGAACTCACAGAAACATAACATATAAAATACTAGCGGCCCGTCCCTGCTTCGCACGGGTGGACATTTATTTTATAAACATTTCATTTTTTTCTTGCAATTAAAAAAGCCTATATTAATCAGTGATAATGTAGCATTCTAATGGTGAAAGAATTTTTAAAATCGGTCCAGTACTTTTTGAGTCAATTCGTTACAAACATACATACAAATCTTTCCTCTTTATAATATTAGTATAGAAGTATAGATGACCGTCTAAAAAGGCATGTAATACTTGTAAAGCATGCCAGATTAAGATATGCCCAGAATATTTGATTCCGTACTGCAACAATAGAAAAAGTTCCATGTCTTTAAATGAGGAAGTAAAAGACTGATTTTCTGTTATTATTTATGATAAGAAGTTTGTTTGTTCTCTATTTTAGTATGTACGATTATTAATTCATATTATTTATAGAATACTTTATCAAAAATTGAAGAAAATATTAATGTTTAGTTTTCAGAGTTGATTTTGCATGCGCTATCAAGAAAGCTAGTAAAAGTTTGATTTATAAAAAATATTGGATTAAGTTTAATTTAACTATATAATTATGCAAAATACTGTTGCTTAATAAATAAATGATTATTCAAATTTAGACAACTTCTTAAATTTCATGACAATTACTCAATAAAATCTGGGTCATGATGACTCGGTGTTATCGTCGGCGTAATTATATTCACGTCATTTGCCCCGGATCAACGGAATCCGACAAGGATTCTGACACGGGGTGAATGTCATCAAGATTGAAGATGTCGTTCCACTTTTGACAAATTAAATTCACATCCAATATTCATTTCTCAGTTAGAGATGAGAACTGCTTTTCATACTTGGTTGATGGTGGTAGCATAATCAGCCTATAGTGTTGAGAAAAAGGAGTGACCGTATCTTAATGGCGACAGACTTTTTTTTAGGGATGCATGAAGAAGCCTCCTCGTGTAGCGCAGTTTGTTCCGCCAGTAACTCAACTGAACCGAGCGCTCGGCACATCCTGGACAGTCACACCCGACACCTTATTTGACTGGCCAATTTTTCCCTTGCGGTGGTAGGGCTAACGCCCGCCTGGTTTGCGACCACTTTCCCACCGGAGTCCGGCTTCAAGCAGCCTGGTGTGTTTCGTTTATGCGAAAAAGTTCTAGTGCCATAAGCATCTTCTGGGCACGCTCGTTCTATCATAGACCTCATCCATCGCTTTCCATCAGGCGTGATCGAGGTCAAGTGCGGCCCATTCAGCAATAAAAAAAACTTGTACAATATTTTTTTAGGATTGGGAGAATTTAATTCCCACAAAAATAAGCGCCAATTCGGTCTCGAAAGTCGATCCAACATAATATTGAATTTATTAAAGTTGTCTAACTTTTAAGAGATTTTCCGCTTGCTCTAAATGTACAGAGCAAGCGGAAAAAATAACGGCAGATTTGGTGGCCTTTAATTTCAGTAACGTTCATGATCGAAAGTACCTACAGATTATGAAACAAATATTTTATTCAGATTACACGAAATCTTGTCATTCTTCTTTTACAACAAACAGTTTTAGACGTTAATTGGAAATACGTTTACAAAAATAGGTTCCGGGCGAACCTTCTATTCTATTCTTGTTGGCATATAATTACATATTTCTAAAAGCGTTAAACCTTTGACTTTGTTTTCCCGTGGGGTCTTATTAGGCAGTTATTTATTCTCATTTTACAATTTAATTTAACACCCACGTAATAAGCAAATCTTTTTATTTAACCATGAATGTTAGCAAATTTCTTCACTACATATTATATTTAAAGCAATTTCGTATAATTAATAGGAGCTGTTTGTTAGCAAAACATTCCGTGTCTCATTCCATTTTATTTTCGTAGGTTGTAGCCTACCGGAAATAAATTATCATATTATTATTTGCTTGTATAAAAGTAACAAAAATAAGGAAAATGTCGTGAGGAAAGTTTTGAGTATAAATATCGATGGATATAAGAGTAGGGGAAGACCAAAGAAACGATGGATGGACTTTATCCGACCCCTATTAAATTGTGATAAAGGCAGGAGAATTAAAGTAACCAGTTCTAAAATCATGCAAATTATCCTTTTCTTACAAACTACGTAGGTATTCCACCCTCCTACTTTATACGCATAGGCTTTTAACATAATCAGGCATCTGCATCCGGATATATGTTTGATCAAGTTAAAAGCCTGTTAGAGGTCAATTCGTTTGATACAAGTTAACATCGATGTTCATGCTTCATTAACGTAACTGGGGAAGGGAACTTAGTTTCTATTTAAGAGCTTGTGTACACTAACTCTGGATACACCCACAACACAATAACATCGTTATTTGGGTGTATTTTCTAACCTTCGTTAAACGGATGACCAGCTTGAATTCTCCGCAGAGATGTTCCTAATTACTTTACCCGCCTCAAAACTCTCGGGACCTCATGTACTCGTCTCGCTCGCTGTCGTTCGTCATGTGCATTGAATTTCTGGGAAATTTTCGGACTCAAAGCGTCATTGTAGCTCGTTGTGGTTACATGTTTTGGTGTTGGCAAGTCAGTCTCTCCTAGATACATTATTAGGCTTTGGACTGGATCGACATGATGCCAGAACTTGTATTTCGCAATACTGTATGCGGAATACTGCATAGACTGTAGAATGCCACCTGTGTTCGATGTATTCAAGTGACATATTTTATTCCGTATATGTCGAAGAAACGTGACAATCCCGCGGGAACTGCAATACATGTCCGACATTGTTGAATGTTCCATTGAGATTGAAAATTCGGAAGGTTTGTCTAGTTCATTGTTTAACAATACTTGTTGAAACATAGCCTTTGTGCCGCACTATTTTATTTTGTGAAGTAGCTAACCACTTCACAAAATGAACTAGTGGGGCATAAGTAGTAGATAGTTGTGATGCTCACTTGTTTTCTTTTCCCTGATTTATTAACTCCAGCTTTGTTTAGTGATTGACTTTTTGATACAGTTTTTAAGCAATAATTTTGTCAGTTAATGTACCTAATGATGAGATGTAGCATAAAATGTTTTAGACTGATTTTAGCCTAAAATGTTTTAGACTAATTATAGCCTAAAATATTCCCACTGCTGGGACACAGGCCTCCTTCTTCGAGAGGGAATGGGCTGTAATCAATCACGCGGGCCCACAGCGGGTTGGTAGATGAGAGATTAACCGTTTCGAGAGCAGTGGTGATGAAATTACCGAATATCCTTTATTTATTGGCACCAATAAAATAACATTCTGCGAAGAAGATGGCTTTGGTTACCTACCTAAAATAGATGGTCCATAATTTCGATATAAAATTAATAAAATTATAAACCCTTAAGCAATGTTGGTGTACCTTTATCGTTCATTAGAAAGTCGATAGCCCATTATCATGAAATCGAGATCTAAATCCCAATTCATGATTGTTTTCGCAAATTAATCAAATGGAAACTCTATCAAATTTTGTTTGATCGCCTATTTACAGCTATCTATTAATTGTTACTGTAAGCTGTTAGGCCTAACGAGATAATAATGATTCATAAAGAACGCTAAACTCGAATCTTGACCTAGGGTTGGCCTTTGATGGCACATTATTTACTTACTAGTTTTTGCCGCGGCTTTGCCCGCGTGAAGGTCGGAAATTATCACACGGAAACGTGTTACCGGGATAAAAAGTATACTATGTAATAATCCAGGATATAATAAACTGTCTGGTGTGCCAAATTTCATCTAAATCATATAAAAAGCATAATATTATGCTATATAATGATTGAAATACTGTTGTGAATTCATGCAAGCCTTAAAGCAACAGCTTGAAGCGTTGAAGCTTTTTGTAAGAAAACTGCTCAGAAAGTCGAGTCATATTTCAATCTTGATTCGAAAGGCACGTAGCGCCATCTAGTGTCCTAAAGCAATTGTGACTGTCAAAAGTTATTGTTCTTCTTTTCCTCGGGAACAGTTTTTTTTTTTTTGATGAAAATTATCCTAAGTCCTTTTCTATAGGTACCCCTGACAACGTAGGTATTATGCAAAATTTCATGATGATCGGTGGATTAGCGTAAAAGATAACAAACAAACTTACTTTCGCTTATATAATATTAGTTAGGGGTTAGTAGGTTATTTACTACGTATCCGATTGGGACCTTGAGATTATTAAGTTATAACCATGATTTGAGGCATAAGACAAGTCAAAGGAAATGTAAACAAAAATAGGTCCCCACTAGGTATTTAGAATTTTATATCAAAGTAAGTAACGTAAAATGTCGCAGTATAATTTAGATTCAGTTTTAAAAACTTACCTCTCAAACATCAAGTCAAACTCAAAGCATTTATTTCAAATGAACCGTTTTCACACACTGCACTTTTGAACTGTCGAGCCCCATCCACGAGCAAAAACAATCAAAGATTTTTATCAAAATCCAGCCCTAAATCATGACAAGACAGGAAGAAAAATACCACGAAATTATAAAGAAGAAACATAAAATAATTATTTCCCAAAGGAACCCAACAAAGAGCCATCCTCCAATTCATGGAACATCTCGGAAATAGTCGTATTCAATTGTAGTTTATTGTTACATCCGCCATCGCGGGAAAAAATCTCTGACCTATGTTGAACTCTGTCCATTTCCTTTTCAAAGACAGGCGACGCGCCCCTATTAAAGTCAACGGAAATTTCCTTTAGTGCATAAAGCTTCTAGAAAGAATGTCCAAACAAATTGGCGTATACTACGTGTATATACGAACGTACCTAAATACCTTAAACTTACGTAAAATTCAAAAGCAATTTTCACGTGGGTAGGTACAGACAGAGTCATTAAGTGTGACTATGGCCCTCATCATTTTTAATATTATACTGATAGAACATTGCATATTTACGACTATCTTATGGAATAGTTTAAAAAAAACAATACTAACTTTAATTTCCCAAGTCGCTGGCAAAAAACCAAAATACAAAACCGAAATTAAACTTCCGAAATTAAAGTTATTTTTCGCGTGTTTTTCTGTTTGGAAGCCGGTAGTTTTTAGGGTTCCGTAGTCAACAAGGAACCCTTATAGTTTCGCCATGTCCGTCTGTCTGTCTGTCCGCGGTTTAGCTCAAAGACTATTGGTAATACAAAGTTGTAATTTGGCACGAGTATACACGTTAATGACGCCAAAAAGGTGATAAAATAAAAAAAAAACAATTATTTAGGGTACCTCCCCTACATGTTAAGTGAGGATGATAATTTTTTTTCGTCCTTCCCATAGTGTGGGATATCATTGGATAGGTCTCTCAAAAATATTAGGTGTTTGGAAAGACCGCTTTTTGATTAAGTAAACCATTCGTAACTTATCAAGCTTTAAAGTACCAATTTTCGTTAGAGTCAAGTGTCCCCCTCCTCTACCAACTAAACGGTTGTAGTTAGAAATTCAAATGTCACGGCAGTAGTACCTTTAGATAGCGAAGTTTAAAGGAAAACTATCAACTTAAGTGAGATTTACAAGTTTACGAGTAACAGCCGACCATTCGTATTTGACTCGAAAATTACGATTTTTTTTTATCTTGCTATATAGTATCAAACACAAAGCTGGTATAGTAAACTACTTCCTCAATTAAAACTTTCCGTGCATAATATTGTCGGATCAGGTGAGGATTTGTATAGGAAGTCAAATTAGGTAGGTAGTCATGTTTGGCTTTTAGTTAGAGCATGGTACGAAACTATCAGTCAGCGAATACGACCCGGACTTGGCTTTTATAAAAACTACGGAACCCTACACTGCGCGTGGCCCGACACGCACTTGACCGGTTTTTTCTTTTTCTTTTTTTTGTTGTTATCCTTTTATTTTTCACTCTTTAGTTGTGGTAGTATCCCACACAAATTCGTATACTTTCACTTGCTAAGTCAATAAAAGTGACAGGAAGTTATTATAACATCATCAACATATACTTAAAAATACGTACTGAGATACCCTTGAAAACAAAAGAAGAATTTCTCCAATCGGTTTATAAACGACGGAGTTCTGAGGCAACAAACATTAAAAATTAAAAATACAACCGAATTGAGAACTTCCTCCTTTTTTGAAGTCGGTGAAAAAGATCAATACCGACCTTTCCATATAGATTTGTTTAACCAACTTTTTATGATAGCAATAAAGTACAATACTATCGTCCGTACTGCTTTATCATTAGGTTTCTGTCTAATTGATGGTTGTTTTAATTAGAGGGTATGCATTCATTTTATTAGTTGAGTTAAGTACAAAGTAAACATGATTCTCATCAAGTTATTTTATTAGGTAAAGTTTTATTTACTTTATTTATGTACTAGTTGATTTTTGTACAAAAAATTGTAATATGTATTATTGCAATATAAAGTAGAAAAATAAACACAAACACATGAGCGTATGTGTTTGTGTATTCAAAATCATTAAATCTATACTAATATTATAAAGAGGAAAGATTTGTATGTATGTTTGTAACGAATTGGCTCAAAAAGTATTAAATTGTGTAAATTACTTCATCACCACTGCTCTCAAATCGGTGAAGGAAAACATCGTGAGGAAACCGGCATGCCCTAGAACCAAAAATTCGAAGACATATTACATCAACCGAACTGCACTGGGCCCGCGTGATGGATTACGGCCACTTCCTCTTACTGAGAGGAGGCCTGTGTCCCAGCAGTGGGACCATAATAGGCTGATTATGCTACTAGTATAAAAAAATCGCTTTTGAATCTTGTATTCATCATTTCAGCTGAAAGACGTCCACTGCTGAACATAGGCCTTACCCAAGCAACTCCACTTCGACCGGTTCTGTGTGGTTCCCGCATCCAGCGGCTTCCTGCGGCCTACACAAGGTCGTCGGTCCACCTTTGGGAGGCTTTCCGACACTACGTCTCCCAGCAGGCTTAGCATGACGCATTCTATTTCTACGTAGAATAGACACAGCTCTTTCTATGCAAAGTGACATTTCGTTTCTCCACTTTTGACATCGCACCGTAGAAATCCTTCTAATATCTGTCATTTTGTATTTCGTTTCTAACGATATTTGTCTAGGTCTTTTTCTATGTAGACTATTTCAGAAGAAAGTTTTCTATCCCAACTGTCAAAATGACACTGACGACTGACAGTTGTAAGGAGATTTTAAACTTTCTATACGACGGCCACAAAGTATATACGGTTATCTACAAAATCATGATTTTAGAGGAGAGCGTTTTGAACGCAAGACTGTGATAATTAATAGAAGAACAAAGCTATCCTCTCCTATTTTACATCATTTACTTAATAGGGCTAATGCCCTATTAAGTAATCCAAGGAAGTAGTTAAGGCCAATATTACTACAATATTTTTTTGTTCCAAAACACGGTACTTCGACACTGAGAACAATTCGCACGCTTAATAATAAACCGGAATAAGACAAAACTTCACTTTTTTGGGAAATCACGGTCAAAGTTTAATACATTGTCGCGCGCTTTTGTAGAAAAGAGAGGGATGATCTAACAATCGGCCATTTTGGTTTGTTTCGCATGGTGGGATTGTACCTATAGATTCTTCAATCGGAGTAAGTTCGTTTTATTAACAAAAGTGGGAATCCTTAATTTTTGACATATTCCGGTTTATTATTAACCGTGCGAATTGTTGTAGTTGTCTTTATATACGTGATTTATTATCAGCAAAAAAAACGAATAAAAATCCTATGACAAAACAGAATAAAATTCTGAGTCGAATTATGTAAAAAAGTATGTATTTCGAAAAAGTGCAGTTGACTCTTTCTACTTTGCTGCCGTCGTACTGTCTACACGGAATGTCATCTTTGTCTACTCTTCCGTCGACAAAACGGTGCTCATGCTAAGCCTGCAGTACGCCGTCGCTACTCCCGAACTTTTCGGCCCCATCGGCCGTCTGTTCTGCGAGCAATGTGCCCCTACCCCTGGCAATTCTTCGGGCTAAGTCCGTTACCTTGGTTCTCCTGCAGATCTCTTCATTTCTGATTGTATCATATAGAAAAACTCCAAACATAGCCCTCTCTATTGCCCTTTGGGTGAATTTTAGTCTTCTAATAAGACCCATTGTGAGCGATTACGTTTCAGTGACATAGGTTATCACTGGCAATACGGAGTGGTCAAAGTGTTTCGTCTTGAACCATTGCGGTATGTGGGACGAGAAGATATTGCGTAGATTCCCGAACGCAGCCGAGCCGAGTCGTATTCGTCGATTGACCTCTTATTAGAGAAATTGAAACCTTCGAGAAATCTTGCATTATTCTAAGGTATTTATGCTCGTGACTGTACGTGTGTTATGTGTGAACTACGAACAAGTTCTTACGTAGCTTACAAGTTACGTACAAGTGCATAATATATATTAAATGAAAAAAACTTACATAATATCTTTATACCTGAACCTGGCAGACCGCACAGGAAATTGTTGTTATATGTTACAAGACTCAAAAGCACCGCCAAGTCTCATTTAGTTGTAAAGCCATTACCTAAACCTAACAAGAGAACATGCTCATAATAGGGTTTGAACTAACATCACGGATATAACAAACACAAATTAGTCTACGTGGCCCACTTTAGCAACACCTAGACTGCTATAATACACAGGGTGATATTCCTTTGCAAGATTTCATTTTATGAACAGAGATATGACTCATTGAACAATACAGAGCGGTTCTTTTTTACAGAGATCAGATATTTCCCTGCAGATCAGATATTTTAGGTTGCCTGGAAGAGATCGCAGAAATCGATAAGGCCGCCCATTGTATGTTTTGTAGTAATAATTGTTTTTTTTTTGTTATGTATTTTCTGGTGTACAATAAAGTATATATAAATAAGTATTTCCTCAACAATTTATCTCATTTCTTCTATAATCAATTTATTTTCTTTAATTCTTTATAAATAACTCAGCTCGTTTGTCTCTAAAAATACTTATTATGTATACTAAACTAATAAAATACAATGTTATAGTAGTTTTCAAATCAAACAAGCATATTCGAAGTGATTGTAATTTTAAATCCAAATGAATAAGGATTATACCCATTAATTTGATGCTGACATTTATTTATCTCTCTGTTTTAGTCACGAGAGTACCCCGGCACGTGAAACTGAAGGACAGACGTTACAGGTGTTCGTATACAACTCTTCTGTTACTATCGATTATTGATTTGCATGAAGAAAATTATAGCAATTGCTTGTGAGTTGTCGTATCTCTAAAGTAATAACGCACACGATTCCATTTGCTGTTACTGATTTATGTTCGTTAAACGGCGCCGTTCAGCTAACGGCCTGCATGATATTCAGGTGATTCGTCTAATAGGTACAACATTTAGTGAACTGGCTGGCTGATGCTTAGACCATTTATATAATAGGGGGAACATGTGACAAAAAATTGAACTAAATTTAAATGGGTCATATAGTTTACTTACGTCACATAACAACTGTTATTTAGTCAATAGGGAGGTTATTATGATCAAATTAAAAAATAACTGGTTCTCATTTTAATTTTTCGGCGGTACAGACACCAGCACATCAAGCTACTACAATCTGTCAAAATGCTTTAATAGATTTTCAACTATATCGCTAAAGCATAAGGTTCCAAGTTGATTGGGAAAATTTGACAGTTTCGGGTAGCTTGATGTGCTGGCGTCTGAACATTAACTTACTAAAGCCTATAAAACGTGCAAAAAGGCTTCCATCGATATTTTCTGAATCAAGTGAACTCGCTGATAATGAAGAAATTTTACCCGCGAAACGTGTATTTTTTTAAATTTCAATTAATATTATTTTTTTCTGTGACTCGCGCGAAGTTATTTATTTATAAGCGAGTTGACAAATCCAGAATTATGTATTAGGCGATTGGCACATTTTGAATTGAATAAAGTTCATGTTTCATAATAATTAAATCTTATCACTTCCATGCGCTAGTCTCCTTTTTCTTTACTTTATTGCTAAAATTGCCGTGTTGCGTTAGTGGCCGGCGAGCGCTGCTTCCAAGTTAGATTTTCGCCGACTAATTCCGATTAGTTAGCTCCCCATAAGTAACCTCAAATTTTATAGGCACATCTATAGCGATTTGGGTATTTTTATAGTAACTCGTGCATTTGCTCTCGGAAAGCACCATTTGGTGAAGTGAAACTGATGATGAAGACCACAGAGGGCCATCGGAACTACTCAATAATAAGTATTTCACAGGTTGCGATTCGATTAGGTACTTTTAATGTTGTTGCTAAGCAATATATCTCGTCAAATGCGTATGGTGGTGTGGAGCTGATAATGACTTTTCAATCAGCTCCAGTTCTCCTGGTTCTTACAAGGAGAACTCCTCAACAATTAACGTCCCTGCATCGGGAAAAGTAATATTTTCTAAAAGGTGATGAGCAGTTGACATTAGGCTATTGTAACTTAGATAAATTACACACTGACCCACTAAAAAATGAAAAATAATAACTTTACAAAAAAATCGTGTCAAAAAACGAAAATGCGGAACCAGCGACACCGACTTCCGAAATTAAAGTTATTTTTCACTTTGTAGTGTTTTGTTTTTTTGGAAGTCGTTTGTTTTTTTTTTGTAAAAAGTTTTTTACTTATAACTTGCACTCCCGTCGACATGCCGACAAAATAACAAATATGCCATCAACAACAGCCCTACTTTCTAAAAGTTTTTTCGGAATGTCTTCACGAATTTATAATAAGCTTCCTAAGCAAATAAGAGATATTGAAAACATTAAATTAAAAAAAAAAAATGACTTTTTGGTAAATAGACCATATTATACAGTACATGAATTTTTGTCCAACAGATTCGTGATGAGTTAGGGCCAAACTGTTTTTGTTTTGATACAAAATATTTTACTATTTCAATTAAAATGTCTATTCTGAATTAATATAAATATCACAAAAACTTAGTTCTAAGATAACAATTTAGTTCAATCAAACTATTGTATGCCTAACATGGTGGATCAATAACAACTCTTTAACCACTGTCTCACAATAAAGGTTTTTGACTTTGACTTGGATGATTCTGTAAAGGTGTTATAATTGTGGGGTAAATAAATAATTTTATTTGGTTTACTGCACAGTTCTTACTGCCGAACTTGTTAATAAATCTGCATTTTGTAATATTTTATTTAACAAAACTACAATTATTAACAACTGCTGCTTTTTAAGTCAGTGCCAATTTAAATGTCTGGGCTAGGTAAGTAGTTAAACTTTATCGATCCAAGTCATTTGCCTAGCTATTTGATTGAATAGCTGAATATCATTTAGGCTGCTAGTTGAACGGTGCCATTTAGTCACTTAACTGAAACACTAATTATTAAGCTTCTTCGTGTTGCTGGCATGACTGTATTTTATTTAAATCTTGTTTTTCTAAAACTGCCAACAGCTAGTTGGCTGCGACATACAAATTGATAAAAAACAAAAACAAGATATTTTGATTGTTTACATGAATAAGTATTCATATTCAGTGAAAAACAAAACTAACAATATTTATAGAACTAATAAGTTGTTGAACAAATAAAAATGCTTATGTGTTTCAAGGATAGACGAGTATGAAAGGGCAGAGTTTTTAATTAATATACATTCTTGGGTCGGTTTACTGATAGGTTTCTAAGTTAAGGTACTTGAACAAGAAGGCTTCATCCCAACGTAACGAAAAAATAAGAAGAAATCTTATTTCAGGGAGCTGGTTCAGAATTGGGAGTCAAGATTCTAAACAGACAACAAAGTAAACTTGAAACTAATGTAATAGCAAAACGTCGCTTTGATAAGAAGAAAAGATCAAAATTAGGGAGTCAAGGAGCATATTTTTAACATATTTTTAGCACAGCACTAACTTCGTTATAAATACCATCCTACACTCATGAAGTTTTTGAAAATAACACTACAACTTAAGAAAATAGTCTCTTTCTTAACTCATGATGAAAGTATTGTCATTTGCACTCGCTTCACAGTAGTCTTGAGAATTCTATTTCTAGGATTGTCGCGAAAGCCGGAGCAAACGGATTTCATTTCCTCAAAACTATTCCAGCTTGGCGTTGGAATTTTACAACAACGCGGTAAAAGAAAGTAAATAAAAGTACTTTACTTATTTAATTTATTATTATGTCAGACAAATATTTAACAGTTCCGTTATTTAATAATCCAGGAAAAGAAACGTGTAATTTCCTCGGAGGTCCTATTAATGATTTATTTATTTATTTATATATACTTTATTGTACACCACAAAAATACAACAAGTAAAGATACATCAAACACTACAAAATATACAATGGGCGGCCTTATCACTTTCTGCGATCTCTTCCAGGCAACCTTAGGATGGACAGTGATTTTCCTGGATATAAAATGAGGCTGTCGTTAGTGCAAATACAAGGTTACTTTTCAATGACCAGCCAAATTTAAGGATGTGGTACAGACCATCAAATTAAACAACTTTCTCCATGGGAACAACATCGTAATCGCGAATAAAAATTCAGCCATCCCATACGTTTAGATCGAGTAGGTATTGAAGTTTTCTATGGGACAGTTCATAAATTTTTCGTGATTATGACGTTGGGCTCATGGAAAAAGTTGTTTAGTTTGATGGTCTGTACCACATCCTTAAATTTGACTGGTCATTGAAAAGTAACCCTCTATACATATCCAAAATTATACATACATAAATACATATATACTAAATATATAAGCAACGAAAATAAAAGAAGACAGTAGATTTACTTCTCATTATGGTGGAAAAGGAAGATAGTAAGAATAAATAAAGAAGATGAACTTTTCAAATTGTCAGATGCTGGCTGCAGAGTCGGTATTGGTTATACAAAAGAGTAATACTCGATAAGCCAGTTTTCAATAAAACGTGAACAAACAATGAATCCTGAAATACAGGCAATGTAAAGTTGCATAAAGCAAGGAAAAGGAATCTGCGAAAAACAAGTTACACGACATGAAATTAATAAAATAGAGATATTAATCATGCTTTTGCAAATATTATTCCAATTAACTTGCCACTTGGGTTACTGAAACTCAATTCTGAGAAGACAGAGTTTCTTGCCCGTTCTTCTCAATATGAAGCTGGATAGCTTCATCGTAACAATATTATACCTATTGTAAATAATTTCTAAGACTTTTTGTAACAATTTTACCAATTTTAATACTGAATAAACATTTATTATTTATTTATTTATTTATTTATTATCTTTCTGACTGACCGACTCCTGGATAATTCAAAAGTGCCCGTAATAGATTTAATTTAAATAAGTTCTTTGTGTTTAAGTTTTGAGTTTGAGGCATGATTTGTTTATGCACTACGAGGCACTACCAACTACATAGTTACAGTAACACTATAGAGGCGTGGCACATATCCAAGTGATAAAAACTTTGGATTTGCAAATAAATGGCACAAGTTATTTATATGAATCGACTCTAGATTACCATTATCGTTATTTTGAAGATATATTGGTGTCAGTGTTACACCAGCACCGTATCTAACACACGATCAATCACAATCTGTTTCATTTTGACAGTTTAACAACATTCATTGTGTTATTTACGTTGTTGAGCAGACAAATTTTTCGAACTTATGAAGCAATGCATTAGCCATCGGTTTCAAAATATGATTGATCGTGCGCTATATACGCAATTACGGCCCATTCACGACCTTGCCGCGGTGAGCGGCGGCTAAGCGCGGGGCGGCGAGCGGTAAGAACAAAAGTATGAAGATGTTTGAAGCACGCCACGAGTCGCCACTCATAGCGAAAACGCGCGCGGTTTTGCCGAAGCGAATCGTTGCAGCGGCGCGCGGTGCGGGGAGCAGCGAGATCAAAAGTACTGGCGAATGAGTGCGACGCCACGAAACAGAGCGGCGCGGATAGCGGTGTAGGTGTGACGGACTCGGCGGCATACTTATAAACAAAAAATTTTAGACGATTTTGTGGCGGTTGTGGATACCGAGTATAAGTATAGAATATAATCAAATGTTTCCACACTTATTCTTGTGTACTCATAAAACGTATCCAGATATTTTCTGCAATCTTCGTATAGGTCACGAAATTCGCCATTTAAATATCGATCTTTATTCAGTTCGTGCACTAAGGAGTGTCTCATATTAAAAATATACTGGTTTCTAAACACAGAAGGTATAATTTTGATAACGCCATAATTTTGAGCACATTCTGACTACCTAAACACGTCCACCTCGGCCGCTGCCGCTAGCCGCTACTGAGGGTACGTGGCGTGTAAAACGCACCGCTTGCCGCCGCCGCACCGCCTGCCGCGCCGCTCGCCGCTAAGACCGAAGTCGTGAATGGGCCGTTAGGGTGCAGTTGTGATACATTTCTTATCATGACAACTATAATATCCCAATATCGCATTGTTTGCAGTTTCGGGACCAATAATCATCGACATTTGTAATGTCATTTGAATTTCATGCTTTCCCGTCTGACTTTCTACTACCAAACTAGTAACAATACTACAATTAAAGTTGGACGGGAAACTTTTACAAATTCAACACAATATATGAATCGAGAGTACTTGAGAACGGTAAAGAGATCGAAAGTACTTGAGAACGGTAAGTAGAAAATGTAATTTGAATAAATGTTAATGATTTCAACTCGTGGCAGAAATTTGCATTCCATTGGAACCAAAAAAATTCAATGCTTGTGAAATGAGTCGTAAAAGTAGAGAGAGAGTGGTGGCTGAGTGGTACCAACCGTGACTTACGAGTTGTAGGTCGGGGGTTCAACCCCAACCAGGTACTTTAATTTATGTAAATTATTTCATCACCGCTGCTCTCAAAATGGTAAAGGAAAACATCGTGAGGAAACCGGCATGTTCTAGAACCAAAAATTTGAAGACAAGTACTTAACATCCACCGACCCGTATTGGGCCCGCGTGGTGGATTACGGCCCACTCTCTCTCACCGAGAGGAGGCCAGTGTCCCAGCAGTGGGAACTTTATGGGCTGATTATGAAACGAGACATGTCTTACTCAGAATTGGTATCAGGGTATGCAGCAACTATTCATATTATCTATACTCACTTAAGGTTGATGTCCTCAAGGATCCTCGTCGGGAGCAAGTCCAGTATCTGGGTGACATTGAGGTGATCCCAAGACTGCTGCCGACCCAGTATCTGCTGGGTGCAGTTGATGAACAATAAGACATCTATTTCGGAGTCCATGGCAACATATTTCACTTACACTTCACTAAGAATCATTGCATTACGACGCACAGAGAAGTAAACAGCACTGTGAATCAGGTCAAATTGAAAGTCACTTAATTACTCCACTTGATTGTTCTTGTCTTTACAGAGAGTTCCCTTCAGGAGGTCCAATTATCTCTATAACACCTAATTGTTATATCACAACACATTTTAAGTTCATCGATTTAATTGGGTCAAGGAAAACCTTCAACTGAAAATGAATCACATAGAATTACGTATGTTCAAGTCTTTATTACTCGACACCAGATATTAATATCAATTATCCCTCAGAACTTTTCCGACACTTCATCAAGTAAAGCTTAATTAAGATCTATTTTTTATTCCCCAATTTTAATGGCATGGTCAACAATGAAACCGGTAATTTGAGAAGCCATTATAATAGAACGACCACTTATTCTGGAATAGGCAATGAATTTTCTTATAAACGCTCCCCCTATATTTAATGTTCCGGAAAACTTTCCAAAATTAAGAGTAGAAAAGAAAGAAATACCGTATTTCACAAGGTCGTCCTTTAACACAAAGGCGCCATTCAATTTGCAATCAAGAAAGGTATTTTGCCGAATTTCCGGTAGGTAAGTTTCGGTTCAAGAGCCACTGAGTCCACTGAGACAAAAATGTAATACTATCCAGCAAGTTTGGTTACTTTTATCTTTTAACAACCAAATCGTGTTATAATGTCATTTAAAACATTTGACTTTGAAATATCAGAATTTACGATACGGTAACAGAGTGCTGGCTCGTGCAATGAAAATAACCAAAATAAAAAAAAAAATGTAGGTATCATCGTACTTTGAAATTACGACCAAAATCCATACAAGCAACCTTACTTAACCTGGGTCAAATAAACTTATTTTCTTTCAACCATAAAGACCCTACCAAAAACCGCTTGCCAGTTTCAAATGTTTTAGCCAGATGAAATAAGCAGTACATCGCAAAATATCGACTACAATCATATGGAATTCTTATGCAAACGTGGTTCCACATCAATTTGCTTTTATTGAATTGAAAATTAAATTAAATTCAATAGCATAGCATAATTCTCTGTTTATTTGTCAGCAAATACTCGAGCGAGAGCAATCCTGGCATTTTACCTTACATAACGTTGAAAATTCGAATCGTATGCAAATACATTTATGGATATTTTTTATCCATTAACCTTGATTAGATTTCTGTAAGCTAAAATGCCCGTGAAAATCAGACTTAGTAATATACCAAATCAAATAACTCTTCTTTTTTTATTTTGAGTGGCAAACTAGCTTGCTTGCAGCTGAGATGAGAATGCTAAGAGAGATGCGTGGTGTTGTTACACTAATGGCTAGAATAAGAAATGAGTAACATCAGTAGTGAAGTCTGAAAGTGGCACTGGTAACTAAAAAGTTGTGTGGAAATCGGTTGTCATGATATGGGCATGTGTTAAGGAGATCCCTTGTTTCGCAGACAGAAATTTCATAAAATTTCGTTTCGAAGCAAATGTTTCGTTAATTGTTTGGTCCTTGTATTTTTATTTCGGATATTATTGTTTCAACGACTACCTATTTAATTGAACGAAACATATTTCACGGAAACAATGCAATGAATTTTTTTATTTAACAAATTTATTAAACAGAGTAATTGTTTTTTAACGAATATTGTATGTTCGGTGTACTTTTCCATGATATTTTATTTCAACGTAAATGTAAAAATAGACGTTATGGTAGACTCATTCCCAGAAAAACTTAGGACGCAAGAGCGAGCGAAGCGAACTCGGGACTTGGGGCAATTCAATTCCAACAATTCTGACAGGTTACTTTTGAAGAGGATGACGGGGGCTCAAGTGAGCAAGCAAAGCGAGCGAACGAGCCCCCGTCATCCCCTTCAAACGTTCAAATCTTTGCTTTGGAAAAATACTACCTATGTGGCTTTTTGAGAAGGCAAAAGACAAAACAAAGAAAACCATACGGAAATCGGAGTGGAGCAGAGAAAGAAAGATTGACAATAAATAATAATACCTACAATTATTTGGAACGTGAAACCCAAATTGGACAGCGAGCCGGGGCATGACAATAAATAAAATTTACATGAATAGGCTTGACAACTGAAAAAATCTAATTAGTCCGTCAGTTATATTATCAAAAAATATTTGAACCGTATTTTTTCTTTTGTTACGTAAACAAAAATTGACGAAGATACGACGCTTTTAAATTCTCAATACGTCACACCTTGGTATAATTTTTATTAGTTCTGACGTCACGAGCCCCCACTCCCGAGTTTTGATGCGTTTTATCTTTGTCAATATTCATTGATTTATAAAAACAAAAAATACAAGTCCATTATTTTCCAATACTCTAACTGACGGACTAAATAGATTTTCAATTTATTGATGGTGGAAACTAGCCTATTGTAAAACCTAATGGCACCAATTAATTTTCTTAAATTATGCTCAACTTAGTTAGAATTCCAGTTGAATGAAATTACTTAACGTCATTTTTAATTTGGTAGATCGGACAGTGAAATCCTTTTACTTAATTCGCCTAACTTATTACCAATCATGAGGCCTTTTTCTAATGTATTTGGGGTCAGCGTAGAGTCCTTTTGTTCCATACTTTTCTATTAGGTATTAACTCGATACTCACCACGTTCTAGCATTTTTATTTTCCACACAATCCATTCATCGTACTTCGGTCTTTCCTTACAATGATGGCTTATATGAACACCATACAGTTTCACGACCTGGAAACATCATTTTCGTATGATATTCGATAAGTGGAGGATAATAAAAATTCAGGACAACACCAGCTCCTTCCATGCCATAAATGTAACTAAGATAATTAATAGACTAAGAACTAAGATAAATAATACACACATCAAAAGTGTCTAGGTATCAAGCATTTTTATGCGGATTTCTTGAGATTGAGATGTGGCTTTGTAATAAATTTATGATTTTATAAATTTATATGGATCCTTTTTGGTGCATTTCATAATTTGAATCAGGAACTGTGAATCAAATTCGAGTAAAAGATGAAAATCAGCTGTCAATATTTTCCCTATAAAAACATACAACGCATTGAAGACATTATTAGTGCTACTGTTTCCCTACTACTGATTAAAACCAACGTTATTATGGAGCGGCGACGTCATTTAAGCAGGGAAGAAATGCTCAGAGCCGTGGGAATGATAGAAGCTGGTTCCCGGCAACGTACTGTGGCTTTAGCTCTGAATACAAGTCAGAGTGTTATCAGTCGACTTTGGACACGTTACCGAAGCACTGGTACCGTGGCTGAGCGCCATGGAGGACGGTATCGCTGCACCACACGGAGACAAGACCGATACATTCAAATCTTAACTCGAAGAGCTCCAACAATAACCGCCATGATGTTAGCCGTGAGGCTTCATCACTCTTCAGGGAACTTAATTAGCGACCAAACAGTCAGAAACCGCTTGCATGAAGTGAACCTTCATTCCCGAAGACCGCTACGGGTACCACCTATAGCAATGCACAATCGTAGGATTCGATATCAATGGGCTCTTGAACACAGAAATTGGGCAGAAGAACAATGGCGTTTCGTGTGCTTTTCTGATGAGTCTCGTTTTGGTATGAGACCGGATACAAGACGTATACGACACTGGAGAACCCCTGGACGCCAACAGCGATTAAAATCCTGCCAGGAAGTCCATCCTTATAGTGGTGGAACCATCATGGTATGGGCGGGTATTTGGATCGGCGGAAGAACTGAGTTGATTTGGATCAGAGGCAACCTCAACGCTCAAATTTATGCTGAGACGATTGTATCAGACGTCATCGTTCCTCTACAAGTGCAAATCGGTCCCTTATTTCAGTTAATGCATGATAATGCACGACCGCACACCGCAAGAGTTGTAAGACAGACTCTCGCCGCAGCTAACATCAATGTCCTGCCCTGGCCTGCTCAGTCGCCAGACTTGAACCCGATTGAGCATGCATGGGATATGCTACAGAGAAGAGCTCTGCCGAATATGGAGGGTATCCAGTCGCAAGAAGACCTTTTTTTGTTGTTGCAACGAACATGGGCGGCCATTCCACAGCGTGATTTGGATGAACTCATTTTGAGTATGCCAAACCGATGTTCTTGTGTTGTTAGTGTTCGCGGTAGAAACACGGATTATTAATTGTTTAAGTTACCCAATAAAATTTTAGAGAAAACTGTTATTTCAGTCTTTTTTTCGAACTTTTGTGTTAGTGGTTCAAATGTCAAAAATCCCTTTATTAGGAAAATGGCAAATTTCTTTATTAATTATTATTATTATTATCTATTTATTTCAGGCATCAAGGCCCATATAAACATATACAATACAATATTAATATAACTTAAAAATACTATAAATACATAAACCATTATAATTACACTAAAAACTAACTAACACACACGAATTAGTGTCTGCGTCGTGTTTCGCTGACTGGTGTCATGTAGCCGGCCACGAAACCGGCGGTACACAACACCCTTCGGCCAGAAGTCTTCCTTGAGGAACTTCTCGAGATGATGTGTCGGAACTCGCACCACGAACGACTTGAAGTTCGTGTTGTGACGCGACTCCAACTTCTCGACCCTCAAAGTCCAGTTGGTCTTCACACGCATGTACTCCACGACCTCCTCAACCTTCGTGGAGTGGTGCAGTCTGGACACGTACAGCTGCGTCGTCGGGATTGCGGGACGCAGCAGCATGTTGGGTCCTGCCAGCGCGGTGCCGCATTGGTTTCGACAAGGCAGCTTCTTCTTCTTCTTCTTCTTCTCCACCTTGATGAAACCATCCTTGTCGCACGTGACCTTCTCTGGACCCTGCCTTTTCAAAACCTTGTTGGGTTTCGACCGGCTCCGTTTACCCCCTTTTGTTTTTTCCGCTAGTTTTAATGCAAAGGTGACTTGGTTTATCGTTACTGTGACAAACGAAAACACTTTATTTGATGAATCCTTAAAGAAAATTTTAATTAATATCAATCAGGAGAAAAGTTATTGCAAAAATATATGTTGATCCCTAGACACTTTTGATGTATGTAGATATCGTAGAGATAAAACATTTTGAGTGTAAGGAAAAACCAAAGACCGATGAATGGATTGTGTGTAAAATAAACTCACAATTTTCCTCAAGACATCCTTCATTCCTCCGCTCCACATACTCTAATTGCCAGTAAAATTCCCAACAATGTATTTATAATCCCTTATAATAAATAACATCTACATAAATTTCTAAAAACAAAACAAAGCAATTCAAATGCAATCACGCCAAACAAATGCTATCAAATTAGATACCGCAGGGACGTGAAAAGGAGGGAACCGGATTACCAAGCACGAAATTGTATAACAACTAATATACAACGTATATGTACATAAGTACTATATTATGGCAACATCTGGAATGCGAATAGGATTGCCTAATTCAAATTTAATCCGTGGAAAACGTATTCGATAATAGGAACAATAGAAACGTCAGAAAGGGTTTGAATTGCGTGAGGGCTTTTCACTTAAGTAAGGAAAGACTGAGGTCCGGATATAAGGGTTTTATTTGCAGTTTTATGCCATAGGGGTTTCAAAATGACTAATGTATTATAAATCTTTCCTTAATAAGACGACGCCGACCATGCAGTGGCGCCCTCATCTATTAGCTAGTGGCCATGTAAAACTACCGTTTGTAATAATATTAACGTATAATCTTGTGGAGCACAACTTAACGTGCTTATTATCTGCATTTTCATTGTCAAATAAAAGAAATAACCAAACAAACGATGAGGGCGCCACTGCGCGGTCGGCGTTGCCTTAATAAATTACAGGATTTGGGGAAGGCCTTTGCTCAGCAGTAGGACAATGTAGTTGGCTAACTTAAAAAAAAAATGTCCACAGTTAATGGATGTACAGACGCCAGCACATCAAGCTACCCAAAACTGTAAAATTTGCCCAATCAACTTTGAACCTTATTATTTAGCGGTAAAGTTGAAAATCTATTAAAGAAATTTGACAAATTGTAGTAGCTTGATGTGCTGGCTTCTGTACATTAGTTAGTATCGAAATTCGAAGTTTCAAAAACTTTTTAATAATTCAGATTCAGTTTTTTAGTAACAATCTAGATTTAACATTCAAAAAGTAAAAAAATCGGCTGATGTCGCCAGTCCGCCTTGAGCAAGCGTGGTGATGAATGCTCATACCTTCTGTGTGAGAAGAGGCATATGCCCTGTGACTTGACATTTGCTTACCTAATCATCTGCCTAGGCTGTTCCCAACTATTTTGGGGTCGGCTTCCAGTCTAACGGGATGCAGCTGAATACCAGTATTTTACAAGCAGCGACTGCCTATCTGATCTTCACCACCCAGTTACTGGGTAATACGATAACCCATGGTAAGACTGATCATTTTCTAACCTACTAATAATTATAATTGTTATCTATACTAATATTATAAAGAGGAAAAATTTGTGCTTGTAACGAATTGGCTCAAAAAGTACTGAACCGATTTTAAAAATTCTTTCACCATTTGAATGCTACATTATCACTGATTAATATAGGCTTTTTTAATTGCAAGAAAAAAATTAAATGTTTATAAAATAAATGTCCACCCGTGCGAAGCCGGGACGGGCCGCTAGTAAAACACAAAAATGCACTTATAGAGGCGGACTTAATGCCATAGGCATTTAACATAATTACTTGCACCTGTAATAAAATTTTATTTTTAGGCTAGTGCCTAAAAATAAAATTTTAGCCAACAGTAGCACTAAAACCCATGCAATTATAGTTAATTGCATGGGTTTTAGTGCTACTGTTGGCTAAAAGTACACTTTTTTGGAACTTTTTATTCAATAAATAAATTATTAATTTATTTTTATACACTTACGACAAAAAGATTTATAGTTATGCTCACAGAATATCACAAGTAGCCAAATAACTGAACTAAAATAAGTTCCAATCTGTTATTATATAATAATTATTATAAGTTCCAATAACTGAACTAAAATAAGTTCAAATTTATCAAATTAAATTTAATTCGATAACATCAATCGGTTTCTTAGTAAACTTCAACTATATTCGACGACCCTGCATACTTATCTCTTTTGCCGACTGTACATAAGTAAGTACGTTAGGATAGGATCAAAGAAATCTAAAATCTAGGTGCCTATGAAGTTGCACGTGTAAATAATTATGTTTAGGCTCTAGAAATATACACCAGTGACGTAGGGTTAAAAACTAGTAAAAGATTTTTTGTAGCACCTTCATTCCCAAAAAAACTTCTGTAAGTCATACGATCATAAGGCAAAAAAAAAAATTTGATCATTTTTATTATTTCCAAAGAATTACATATTATGGTTATAAAGGCGCAACACTTTTAATTGAATTCTTTGAGCCTTCTGACAACCGCCGAATATGTATTTTTTTAATCATTTAAAAGGGAATACAACTTGCAAAACGTTTATTACTTCACTGAATTACCAAAAGCCTATTACGGAGCCATCCCTTGCATTCCTTTCAAAACCAGCGAATAAAAACTCGTTTCATTTTCCTTAAAGATATTGCCTTACCGTGTCTAATTAGAATTGATCACAATAAAAAAAATGTGCTTTACTCAACCCCAGTGAACAAACGTGATCTGCTTTGTAAAATACTTACTAAACGCAAAAAAAAATCATTTGAGATCGCAAAAACTTTGGTTAAACTTTCTAGAACAACTTTTTTACAACACTAAAACTCTAAAATAAAAGTAAATTAAAATATTAGAGGGAATTAACTGTTTGTGTCCTGTAATTAAGTTACTTATTTGTTTTGTTTCTCACTATGATCATGGTTGGTTTGGTCGCACACGCACTATCAGACGCGTCATACGGCGCGTGCAAACGGAACCGCGGTCGGGACTCGACTGAACTCCCCTTAAAAGTTAAAGCGTTTTTTCCACCAAACAAAATTGACAAAACTGCATCAGACAGGTGTTAGGAAGTCTTTCAGGGAGTTGCGATCTCGTTTTTAATTTACAGAAGCTCGATAAAGGGGCGAGCTTATTTTCAAAGCTGTGTAAAACGACACCTAATTTTTTATTTATCTCGAAGAAAGGAATATATATCTATAAGGCCATAAATCTGCGGCTGGCCGTGCCGCTGTAAATATTTACGGGTGAATATTTTCAGCGTTGATATTTTCGGGTGTAGGTCAAAATGTCACATACATTTCGTCAGTTCGTTAGAGTTTATATTCTCTACTACCCTTATAATCATCAGCTTTTTATTATATAGTTTCATCACGCAATGTTTTTTACGCTGTGAATATGGTGAGTGAAATGTGCCATAAAACTTTTATGGATCAATTATAACCTAATGCGGTTGATGACGTGAAGAAAAGTGAACATGAGAACACAGGTACCTACTTACAAATAAATAAAAAAAATGAGTACTCGTTATTATATTATGTATTATGTACGTAATAGAATAAAAAATATGCATAGTGTAGGTAGGTACGTTGCAAAAACTGCCCAGTAATACGCTATCTATGTAAGCAGAAGACAAGCCTATTTTTTGTCCAAAGAATCAGCATTGCCATACAGCGTGGCAATGCTGCCAGCCTTTTGGGCACTTTTCCTGTTGACAACGATGCGGACTTATTTTTTGATGCCCTATGGGCTATGTTACCTACTTTCCATTTTGTATACATGTACAATCATTATTTTAGTTTTTAAATCTTCTAATACCTGTATAAAATTCTCGTGTCACAGTGTTAGTTACCATGCACACAAAATTTCATACAAATCGGAAAATTTCATATTTTTTGCAAAACGACGTTTGCAGGGTCAGCTAGTTATATGTAAATATTTGAATAATATATAGAAATAAAGGAACCCACTTATGAAATCTTTTGTATGGAAAGTTTTGATAACGCAGTTTGTATCAATGTCCAAACAGCGGATGTATCAAATGTAGGAACGGTTCGTCTAATTGAACTAAATAAGGATCCCGAATATGCTTGGTGACAGAATACTCTCTGTATGTTATTCTGAGAAATTGTACTCTAGTCTGTACCTACCATTATTTTTTAATAACAAAAGGTATGCTTTTCTCTGCTCAATTAACGTCAGTCAGTAAATCTTGAAGTATGTATCATATTTAGTAAAAGATGCTGCTCTTCAATTTATTTTGGGCTCATGAGCAGTATTTATTTTTAAATACCATAAAGAATAAAAACCCTTTTTAAAGAATTTCTCATAAAAAAATGTATTTTTACTTAAAGTTAAGAATTTAGAAAATGTAAGGTGTTGTTAATTGCCCTTCTAATAAATAGTAAAGACTAAAGAATAACCTATTTTCCTTGAATAGAAAAGATTTGATTATGGTGTGATAATACACAATGATGATTTGATGATGTTCTAATCTGCTCAAATAAAAATGGATTTATCTACCCAATATTTTTCCATCTTCAGTTCTTCCATGTTGCTCTAACGAGTGAAAATATTCAAGCAATAGAATAGAATAGAATAGAATAGTTCTTTATTTGCACAGAAAGTAGGTACAAGTTACAGATGTTAAGTTTATAAATATGATCCTATACTAACTACCTTAACTAAGGCATGCAAACAGTTTAGCTACTTATAATAATAAAGACTCATTAATATTTTTGTTATTTACACATTCAATCAAATTAATTTATGATCACCATGTCAAGATGAAATTCAGTATATTATTTGAAAAAATAGCCAATACAATACATAATGTCAAGTTTACTAAAATGGGATTATAAATTCAAGTTCGAGGTCAATACAGTTAAATTAAAAACATAAATGATTAAGTACAAGTCAGGAATACAAAGATGTAATTTTATTAATTTAAATTCATATCGGTCAGAAATTCGCCAATTGAGTAATAACATTTATTGATTAATAGATCTGTCAATTTCTTTTTGAAAAGTGGAAGAGTCTCATTTTTAATTAAATCTGGTATTTTGTTATATATGATCGGACCCATACATATAATACTTTTCTTTAATAGGGCAGTATCGGAACTACTAACAATTAGCAAATTTTTGTACTGTCTCCTGATTGGCCGGTTTCTATTTTCGGACACTTTATTAAAAAGATGCAAGCAAGCAAAGACGAATCTACAGAAATACAGTCAGCGGCAGAAAATGTGGGAAAATGCTAATTTGTAAAAAAAACTAAACTGATTCTATTGGATTTTTTAAATGAGGATAGATGCCAAGTAGCTTCTGTAGTTAGTTATAGTGAATAATATCGCTTTAGGATAGTAATTTATGAGTTGTTTTTTAAAGTCCCCCAGTACTTTACGTTTAAAGATTTGATTTTCAAGCTGTAAGACTTTCTTTAAGTAAAAGGCAAGAAGTAAGAAAATTATAAGGCTACCGTCATCTTTGCTGCTGAGACTGCGGAAAACTTTAAGCGGCGGAAGTATAATTACCTCGTCGGTAATTATATTTTCGAACCGTTTGGGGTTGAAACCCTCGGGGGGCCCGTGGGGTCCGAGTGATGAAAGTTTGTACAACGAAATCTCCAAACGGCTGGTGGACACTTCCCGCGGCCTAAGAGCTTGCTTTTACCTTGGCCAGACTTTTAGTATTGCTATACAGCGTGGCAATGTCGCCAGTCTCTTGGTTACATTACCAGTCGACTTCGATGCGAAGGAATTTTTCGACGCCGCTAGCCGTTTTACAAAACAGCTCTGTTATGTAAAACAACTAAATGACATTTAGCGATTTTCCATAACTACTGAACTTGTAACATGCAGAATTGCATAAAAGTTTCGCGACATAAGGACAAATTGAATATAAAGTTATCAGAGTTTCCCTCGACTGACTTCCATAGAAGTCAGTCAAGAGAGAAGTAGTGAGGATGCTACAGTTCTTACCTAAAAATAAACTAAATCAGGTTTTTTTTTTTATTTTAATTACCTACCCACCACCTTAGAAATAAAACGAGCGCGCAGTATTAATAAACTGTAGGCGATTCGTCCATGTATTTCCATGTATTTCATACATAGTTGAAATATCCAATAACATAAAAAATCATTAGATTAATAGTTCGTTAGTGCAATTCATTTTAGTTTTATCAAAAGTATGTAAGTAAAACAGTAGTTCAGTCGACCAATATGTGTTATGAACTTAAGTGAATCAACCGTAGTTATATCGAAAATAGTTAGAATAACTTTAGATATTATAATATATAACCATCTGCGACATATGTATTTTTATCCTACTTAATTAATACTCACTTATAGGCCTGTAGTTGTTTACATTACTTTTGTCTTCTTTGCTAAAGAGAAGAATAACGATAGAGTGACACATCTGAATTGGAAGTTTTTCTGTTTGTAAAATCGTATTAAAGTTATTTAGAGGGTGAAGTAGAGTGGCAGATCCGAGTTTCAAAGTGTCAGTTGTAACGTCATTCTCACCGGGTAGGTGTATGTAACACTATTAGTTATACAGGGTGGAATCGAAGTCATGGGCATTATTTTAACCTAAGGCACTACTCACGATACTGATTGCATTAGGGCTATTAATACGCAAATCAAAAATATTATTAATGCAAGTAAGGAAAACCTTAAAAATGTAGTAAGTCAAATTGCACAAGGCTTATTATTGCAAATAAACACTTAAAGTAATTAAAACAAAATACTTCGTTAACGCCAATAATTGTTGAAATATCAAAATCTTAAAGCGCAGTACAGCGCAAAGCGAAATGTAAACAAACATCACCTGCGCGCGCGCGGGTTTTTTCCTTACAAGTAATAATAACAATGGGCTACAAGACATTCCGTCCGGCGGGATTCCCTGAACTCTCTCCGTCCCACTCCCTCACTCGCAAAAATACGAATATCACCCCCGCGCGGGGTATGCTTCCCGCCGCAACACGAAGTCACGAACCCGGAACCAGTGTCATAACGACTGCGCAGGTGCATTGACGCGTAATTGATTTATTGATCCCGTGACGTAATCGCCGTACTCGCCGCTCGCGGCATACGGTGCTTGGATTGCAGTGTATTAAGTGTTAGTGTAGTAGTTGTGTGTTGTGTGTGTGTTTGTGTACACGATGCCTCGACCGCGTAATGTGCAGGCTAGGTACACCAACCAACAATACCCACAAATGGTTGTAATTTACGATCGCGCAAGAAATTTAGTATGAACTCGTGAAATGTTCCATCGGTGCTACCCGAACGACCCTATTCCTTCACGGGGTCTCATTCCACCAGAACCACTCAGAACCTGTTGGATTTTTCGTCTTTTCACGTGCCAGCACATGCACAAGCTCGTGGAAGAGCACCCGTTTACCCTCTGTCACTTTACCGACAAATAAGGTTTTTTCAAAACAATCCACAAGCTAGGTACGTAAATGTTTTTTTTTAATGTATGTTAGTTGACGTAGTTTTGACCGTCCTAAGCCGGCAAAGTACGAAGGGAAAATTGGAATTTATTATGAATCAATTCATTGGCAACTTACGAATGTCACGTGAGTCGGGCGGGGTCAAAGAATTCACGCCCAATGACGCGCGTACGGCGTAGTGTACCTACGCATTTGCTATCGAGAAGCGCAACTAATTTGATACTTTGTATGACTTACTACATTTTAAGGTTTTCCATACTTGCATTAATAATATTTTTGATTTGCGTAATAGTAGCCCTAATGCAATTAGTATCATAAGTAGTACCTTAGGTTAAAATAATGCCCATGATATCAAATGCACCCTGTATATTATTCGAGTAAAGCTTATTTCAAATTTATTTTGCTTGTTTTGATGTTTGGTTCCATTTTTATCTTGAATGTTTGTTTGATCCAAGGTTTGTTCCGAGAAATTCCCTGTTTTGAAAATATAAATAAACGGTGTTTTTATAGTGAAACTTTTACTAAGTGGGTATTTATGTTCCTAAGATCTTTTCTAATAACTCTCTAATAACTCTCTCCTGTTTTTTTCTTAGCCTTTACTGTCCCACTGCTGGGCAAAGGCCTCTCCAAATCCTTCCAGAAACTTTTTTTCCGCGCTACGTCGAATCAGCCATCGCGGTACACGTCCAGATCGTCTCGCCATCTCTTTCTGGGCCGGCTTCGGCGACGACGTCCATCTTCAGGCACCCATTGTATCAAGGATTTTGCCCAGCGGTCATCGTGCATGCGGCTAATGTGACTATTATTGTTTATGTATAAACCTATAATGTTTTTTTCGTCTCTATTCGTTTTGGGGTTTTTATCTAAGCAGATATGTCAACCCCATTGTGCCTTTTATCATTGTTACAGTAAAACTTATCATTAACACAATATAATATTAGGTATGAAACACTTTGTGATAAAAATCTAGGTCGAGCCTGTCTTTTTTTTTGTGGATGGGAAATCATCAAATAACCTCCAGCTCCACCCAGAGCGGGAGGCGCTCTGGGTGGAGCAGAAGCTGCTGTCTTATGGAGTTCTTGAAGGTTTCAAACAAATGAGATTTCAGGGCCGGTACTGTATTGGAAATTTATTTATCATATATTAATAAAATTTACAAAATTTAAACTAAAACAAAAACAAAAAAAAAGATTTGACAAAAAAAAAAATCACAAAAAAAGTAATAATTATAATGATAATGATGCAAATGTAAATATTTATTATTTGATGATTGACAAATGTGCCCGTGAGGGAATAATTGAGTAAGGATGTAGGTACCTATGTATGTAAGCGCTTGTGAGAGTGAGTAAGAATATTAACGAGTAATAAGTTAAGACATTACTCGAACAAAGGCTTCAGATTCTGAGTAGGGTTGAGCTAACAGCCATTGTTTTAAGTATATATTTTTGTAACTGGTTGGTCCTGTAATTTAATTGAGTAAGGATGTAGGTACCTATGTATGTAAGGGCTTGTGAGAGTGAGTAAGAATATTAACGAGTAATAAGTTAAGACATTACTCGAACAAAGGCTTCAGATTCTGAGTAGGGTTGAGCTAACAGCCATTGTTTTAAGTATATATTTTTTTAACTGGTTGGTCCTGTAATTTTGGATGTCACAGATTTTCGCAATCTTCTAATATATAAAATTCTCGTGTTAGTTACCATACTCCTCTGAAACGGCTGGATCGATTTGTATGAAATTTTGTGTGCATATCGGGTAGGTCTGAGAATCGGCTACTATCAATTTTTTTTTTTTTCAAAATGACGTTTGCGGGGTCAGCTAGTTTTATCACTACATAGTATAAAACAAAGTCGCTTTCTCTGTCCCTATATCCCTGTTTACGCTTAGATCTTTAAAACTACGCAACGGATTTTGATGCGGTTTTTTTTAAATAGATAGAGTGATTCAAGAGGAAGGTTTATATAATTATATAATAAATGCATAATATAGTAGAGAAACACTGATAATTTTAGAGGTTTCTAATGTGATGTCGTAAATAAAAACATTTTTTGAGCTTACTTTTCAAACGCTGGCTGAACCCTACGAGATAGGTCAAAATAATGTACTACAGTATTGTACACCTTAAAAAGATCTACAAAAAATCCACATTGGTATATGTCTATCTCTTAGGGATAATCCACAATAATATTTTTTATCCTTTACTTTTTACGAGGAATAATGGCTTATTTACGAAGCGATATTAAGCAATACAGCATTAATCCTTATCCAATTTAGTACCCTAAATACATTGTGCATTTAATATAGATAAATATGGCCCTTTACAGCATATAATTTAAATGAATATTTTCGAAGATATTACAGATTTAAAATGCAGGGACATAGCGGTTGCTAGGGTACCGGCGGGCGGCCGCGGCCGGGGGGGTCGGCGGCGCGTGCTGACATTCTTGAAGTACAGTCGAGTTCATTAATATATTGGTAGTGAAAAAGTTTCAAAATAACGCGATAAAATGATGATTATTTTAAAGGTTATAATATTTTGAAACTTTAAATGTATGTTAACTTTTTATTTATGTCTAAGTTTGTATAGAACTAAGTGATCATTTTAACGCTTATAATATTTTGAAAATTTGTCACTGCCAATATATTAATGAACTCGACTGTACCTTTACTTAGTATCGGCATTGCACCCGTGCGAAGCCGGGGCGGGTCGCAAGTTTTATAAATAAAAACTGAGCATAAAATCTTGTGTATGTTGTACAAAAGCGGTTTTTACTACGGTGTGTAGACATTTGAAGATTCAGTGTTTTAGTAGTTGGTATGATGGTTGGTTGATGTTCTGTGGATTGGATTGTAATGTTGAGTTGCTTCTTTATGCAGGTGATCTGTGGGACATCAAAAGTGTTTTCTATATTATTATTTCTAGACGATTAATGACACTGACGTCTTTAATCTTATTGAAATCTTATCTGTATAAGTTCGACCCGATAATAATTATAAAGGTTTCGTTATGTTTCTATTAAATAACTTATTATGTCACATTATTGTCCGTCCAAATGCATTTCAAAACCCTGAAATATAGGAGAATGTAGAAGTACTTATTTATACCTACAAGACGTATACTCGTACAGTGTTATATAATTATGTAGGTTTACTTTTAAGTTCGTCTGGTTATTACCGAAGTTTTGATCCACGAAAGCTGTCCAAAATTCTTCATGAGCAAAGAATATTATCCCATATGCTAATGGAGTTTTATTTCACCAAAGGGTGTTACTTAGAATTACTGCCTCCACGACTTTTATAGGCATTATAATAGCCGTTATATTGTTTACTGAGTTCTACTTTAATATCTAAAAGCATTACAATGGTTGTAAATATATCTTTTGTTTATTTTACTAGAATGTTTTATGTATTTTATTTAAGTTACTGTTTTTTTATTGTTCAACTAGTACCCACTCCTGCTTCGCATGGTTTTACAACTTGAAGAAACATAAAGATTTGTTCACTGTATTCAGGGTATCCCTGGAAGTATGGATCAAATCAAATAGGGGCATAGGCAAGGTCATTTCCAAACTTATGATCCCTAACCCCTGAGAATGTCGGTGAATTTTTTTACGGTTCAAAAGTTATGACCGATTTTTGTTTTTATCAATCACTTCGCATAGTGCTCACAGAAAAAAAAAACATAAAAAACTATAGGCTATATATATATAAAACTAGGGCTGTTTAGCAATCTTTCAACAGCTAGTTTTGATTCACAAGAACCTAAAATAAACTATAGTACATTATTTTCTACATTATGCCAAGAATTCAATCCTGTCCTGTAAAAAAAAATACTATCAATACTAAACAAAAATTTTGTAAATGGGCCACTGCTGTCAGTAGAAAAAAACCGGCCAAGTGCGAGTCGAACTCGCGCACCGAGGGTTCCATACAAACCTGTAGGTATATAAGTAAAAGTTCACCCATCACAACAATCGAGTCATAGTTATGGTATTTTTATTGCAAAATAAAATTTATAACATTACAATATGGAAAGCTGGAGGAGCATAAATTAATGACAAAGGTCTCTTTATCGTTTCAGTAATCCTTTATTTTATGTTAACACATATCATTTATTTTATAATATAACTGAAATACCTACACTAGCCTTGCAGCAGCCTTGCAAAAGTCTGCTGACGAATGAGGGCAAGCTTTTTTATTAAAGTTATTTATTTACAAATTTTTTTAGTCACTATTTACAAACATGTTAATTATGAATTAAATTTGAACCAGATCTGTAAATGGTGACTGAAAAAGGTATGAATAGTACGACATTGAACATTGAAGTTCGAAAAAGCATTATCTATAGTTGTACTACTTCGTGTAGTGCTAGTGTTTATTAACGGAAACATGTTTATGGATGAAAATTATGTGGAAATTCCATTTACAATTATTTGAAAAAAAAAAATATGTGATGTAACTAAAAATTTAAGGTTTTCGGAATTTTTCCTTTATATAATATGTGCTATTAAACATTGCTTCATGCCAAATTTCAAGATTCTAGATCGACTGGAAGTACCCTTTAGGTTTTGATTCCCTCGCGAGTAGTTGCGAGTTTGAAAATATGCGGCTTAAATTGCTATTTCTTTTGATTGCGTTAACATAAAAGTTTTATTTTGTTACAGCTTAAAGTTATTATAGACTTGAGTATTTGATATGAATTTCAATTTAATACCTCTACGCGTTCATGAGAAAAGAAGTAGTAACTTTAAAATTTTCAAAAATATTTTTTATTATATGATATAACTAAAAATTTACGGTTTTCGCAATTTTTCCTTTATTTGTACTACAAAACGTTACTTCGCACCGAATTTCAAGATTCTAAGTTCACGGAAAGTACCCTGTAGGTTTTGATTCCCTCGCGAGTACTTGCGAGTTGGAAAATATGCGGCTTAAATTGCTATTTCTTTTGATTGCGTTGACACAAAAGTTTGATTTTGTTACAGCTTAAAGGTATTATAAACTTGAGTATTTGATATGAATTTCAATTTATTACCTCTACGCGTTCATGAGAAAGAAGTAGTAACTTTAAAATTTTCAAAAATATTTTTATTATATGATTGAAATACAAATTTACGGTTTTCGCAATTTTTCCTTTATCTGTACTTTAAGACGTTACTTCGTACAAAATTTCAAGATTCTAAGTTCTCGGAAAGTACCCTGTAGGTTTTGATTCCCGTGCGAGTTTCGAAAATATGCGGAAATTTGCGGCATAAACGGCTGTATCTTTTGATTGCTTTGGCTTAGAAGTTTGATTTTTTCACAGATCCAAGGGACAGTAGACTGAGAAAAACAGTCTTGACAGACGGATGGACGGACGGACGGACGGACGGACGGACGGACGGACGGACGGATGGATGGACGGAGGACGGACGGACAACGAAGTGATTCTATAAGGGTTCCGTTTTTTCCTTATGAGGTACGGAACCCTAAAAACAGAGATATTTTATAAAATATGATTGTATCAAGAGAAATCATTAAATTCTGATCAAGCCCTTCATAATTATGTAAGAACCTATTCTAAAATATTCAATAGGGTCTACGCTGAGGTTAAATCTAAATTACTAAGCAACAAAATTACTATGTGTAATAATAAAATAAAAGCTGTGTGGTAGGTAATTAACTAAGAAACTGGAAATACAAAACAGCGAGTTCAGAATGAGTTGTCCCTAAAAGTTAATAATGAATTTCAGTTAAAAGTTGCTGAGACAATAGAAACTTTACCAACATCTCAATAGAACCTCTATTGGGATGTTAGTAAAGAAATTTAAAAAAAAAATCTCTCCTTCATCATCTTAAGCTGAATCTCTTCTTAAAGAAAACTTCAATAAGGATGTTCCAAGCTTTGAATTCAAGCCCATTTCCATTGCCACAATTAAAAAAGCATTTAAAAGTCTTAACATAAAAAACACTGAAGACTTATGGGGGATTTCTGTTAAGGTTTTTGGAGATATTATTAACACAATTGCCCTTGCCCTAACAGGCATATATAATCAACAATGTTTAGACAGCAGTAAGTTTCCTGACGTAATGAAACAGTAAAAAAGTACCATTTTTCAAATCGGGTTTGATCCCTCCAATTATATAATATATATATATATATGTCTGTACTACCAGCATTGAGCAAAATCTATGAAACGATCATGCTAGACCAGATGTTGTTACATTTTAACTCAAATGGGATTTTACATAGTCGCCAGTTTGGTTTCACAGTGTTAGTTACTATACTCCTCCGAAACGGCTGGACCGATTTGTATGAAATTTTGTGTGCATATCGGGTAGGTCTGAGAATCGGCTACTATCTATTTTTTTTTTGCAAAATGACGTTTGCGGGGTCAGCTAGTAATCTATAAATTATACCATTACTGAATTCGTGGACAAGCTCATGATCTTGTTCTCTCCTGTCTATCAAAGAGGCAGCAAAAAGTAAACGTTAACTGGGTGACGTCGGGGTCTCTAGTTAATATGGGCGTGCCTCAATATTCAATTCTTGACGCTTTCCTATTTCTAGTTTATATTAATGACCTTCGTAAGGAAGGTCATTAATATAAACTAGAAATGAATGAAGAAGAAATGATGGCTAACTTATCGGATATAATTTTATTCGCTGATGGCACTTTGCTTATTTTTAAAATAGATAGAAAATATACGGATGTCTTACAATATGTCAACGATAGTCTGGCTGTTTATTCAAAATGGTTTGCAGCTAATAATCTTTTACTTCATGCGAACAAAAGTAAATGTCTTAAGTTCTCATTACCAAATGTACCTCAAGTGTGTCTAAATTTAAAACTTGGTGACAAGAAACTTGATGCTATTACAGAAACTGTATTTCTAGAAATTACTTTAAATTCAAAATTACAATGGGGCACATTAGAGCTCTTCAGCTGCATATGCAGTAAGAAAAATAAGTCAGTTGACAGATACAGCCACAGCTAGGTTATTATACTTTGTTTATTTATTTCCACAGTATTATATCATATGGTGTTCTGTTGTGCGGATCGGAGCTGAAATAGATTCAATTTTAATTTTAAAAAGAGGGCAATCCGCGAAATCTATAAAATCCAATAAACAAATTCATAGAAAATGATGTACTAACTCTGCCTTCTCTAACTTAGGACTTAGAATACATGTAGTAAAAATGAAATTATGAGTCCGCTGCCTGGAATTTTGCGGGCAGCGGGGCGGCAGCGGCAGCGGCGCGGGCTGTCACCGATTGCCTTGAATGCACCGCTCGTTGCCCGCTCCCGCGCCACTGTTTTCGAGAACCGAAGATCATGCCGCTCCCGCGCCGCCGCCGCCGCCGCCCCGCTGCCCGCAAGATTCGAGGCAGAGGCCTGATAGGTACTTACCTAAATTTAGATTAACTAAAACTAGCAAATCATTTCTTATAAACAGCATTCACTTTTATAATAAGTTGTCGAAACTGGTTACAGAACTTAGCGATGGAAAGTTCAAAACCCTCATCAAACGTGTCCATTGCAAACATATTATAAGATTAAAGACTACGTTGACGACTACTTTGTACTACCATGTAGTTTGGCAATAATTTCTTCTGCACATGTGGCTTCCCTGGTACCTCATTAAAGCCATAACTACGTTAACTGCTCCCAAATTACGATGTTTGACAAATTACGCTTTTTCTTTACGATGTTTGACAGTTATTTGACATAATATTTTTATTATTTGACATTTTATACAGACTCTTCTAATTTCAACTATGTATTGTAATTTATTGTAATGATAATCATAACACTTGGTTGTAATAAGTTTTTATTTTTTATTTATCCTTTTATAAATTCTTTTAAATTTCATAAATGTGAGGATTTTGTGGGCCTTGTAAACTTTAGATCTGTAGACCATTTTTATTTTTTACTAGCTGACCCCGCAAACGTCGTTTTGCAAAAAAAAATAGGGGTATGAAAAATAGATGTTGGCCGATTCTCAGACCTACCCAATATGCACACAAAATTTCATACAAATCGGTCCAGCCGTTTCGGAGGAGTATGGTAACTAACACTGTGACACGAGAATTTTATATAAAGGGTTTTCCAATAAGAGGTGTTATTTTGAATAGCCCGCTATTTCGGTAGATTTCACTTTTGAAGCTGTAATTTTTTGACATTTGACAAGTAGAAACTACGCCGTTAATAAAAATGGAACGATACGCGCTTCAATAACGCATTGAAATTATTAAAATTCACTATAAATATGGTGAAAATTTGGCAGAGACGGTTCGTAAAACTCGAACATTTTTGGGTCGTCGTGAAGCAACTTGTCGGACCGCAATACAGAAATTAGTGGAAAAATTCGAGCTGTTGGGACAACTTAGTGATGTGAAGAATAAAATCCGTGCACGTCGCTCAAGAACAGCCGAGAATATTGCTGTTGTAGCCGAAAGTGTTGAAGAAAACCCTAACACCCTAAAAAGAGATTGCGCTATCGAGAGATGATTCATGATTTTTTTTTGGATGGTATTGATCTGGACAACGTTTAATTTCAACAAGATGGCGCTATGTGCCACACAAGCAACGAAACCATTGATCTTTTACGGGAAAAGTTTCCGGACCGTGTTATCTCTCGAAGAGGTGATCACAATTGGCTACCGAGATCTTGTGATTTAACACCTTGCGACTTCTTCCTTTGGGGCCACGTGAAAGAGAAGGTCTACGCCAACAGCCCAGCGTCGATTCAAGACCTCAAAGATGGAATTCGTGAGGCTATCGAGGACATAGGGCAGCCACTTTGCGATTTGGTTATTGAAAATTTCATGAAAAGGATATGGCCTGTAAGCGTGGTCTTGGTGGTAATTTGCCTGATGTTATTTTCCACTATTAACGGCATACCTTCTTCTTTATAATTAAATAAACATCCGATCATTTATATTAAAAAATTGCATTTTCCTTAGAATATCAAAATAACACCTCTTTGAAAACCCTGTATTAGAAGATTATTAAGTACCTGGTACCTACTTGTTGACAGGCCTACGCTGTCCTCCCATACCTACTGTAATTTGAAAACATTGTAAAAGCCAGTTATTTTTAAAAGGGTAACCGTGGAGTTTCTGGCCGGCTCTTCTCCATAGAAAACGACTAATTGGAACCGTGCGCCTAGCTTCTGACGTTTCATAAGTGCCCATGGTAGGTTTATGTGATATGAATATTGAATTGAAAAACTGAAAACCACATTAAATTTCGTTGCATAGGTGAAAACCACGTTAAAACTCGTTGCGTAATTAAAAAAAAAACAACGCGGTCGCACAGACAGACACGAAAGGCGACTTCGATTCATTTTATTTATAGATTCAGACATTTCTCTCTAACTAACTATGATCTAAGTATGGCATTGATTTGCATCAATTCAAATTGCTTTTTGTTACAGAAATAATGGCCTTTAATAATGCCTTCACGAACCAATCCTCTTTTGTCAAATGTCTGATATTAAATTGTTACATTATAACAACTAAAGAGCCCATCTACGCAGCATTTAGAGAGCTATAAATTATCGCCTTCACAAACAGAAAATTGAAAGATAGTCTCGTCACTAAAACAATGAAATGACGAAGCCATATACTACGCTCTTTGCTATGATTTGAAAAATTATGCAGATAGGTTGTTTCTGTAACTTAAGTACATTTTTGATGAAGTATTAAGTACGTACATCGGAACTAGAGACTACAAAATGAGTTCAGCAATTGCTTTGTGAACTGTCCAATTTCCCATTGTTCCATACATCGTTTTATTTATTTCTATTACAAAGATAAAAATCCAATTTTGTAATCAGCTCTGGTCGGCTTCCTCTTTTTATTGAAGCTTAAATGGCATGAAAATAGGGACCTTATTCAATAGACCTTTTACCCTAACTGATGAAATTGTCAAAGCTTTGATTGTTTGATTAGATATAAGATTTATGTGAACCCTGCTTTACACATTATTTACATACAGTCTAACAAACTCGCCGCAATATTCCCCGCGTATGTGTGGGCACGCCTCACCCGGCTTTGTATAAAAAGACAAATATTTACTCAGAATGTAAGTCTGCAATTTTCCGTAGAAGGGCCGCGATTCCGGAGTGGGAGTATAAAATCTAAATTAGGACTATTCAGGCGTCGAGAAGTGAGTTATTTGGAAAGTTTTGAATTTACAGCACTTGCTCAGGAATCTTGCGGTAATGTATTATGGGCAGTCAGACGCTCGGCTCTCCGAATGGAAAATATCTTGGCACGCCTTAGCGCTACAAATTACAGTTATCCCCAAATTTCGCTTTCCACTTCGCAGCCCTACGAAGGGGGCTTTATTTCAATGCCTTACTCAACTGGAAACAAGGAGAAGCTTAGTCTGAGATGTTTTTCAAAATGTTGGGCTTCGGACTAATTACGTTATATCATATTAGACGCGGCGCTTGTCTTGCAATCTGTTTGCTTTAGCTGGGTGGGATTAGATCACAGTGCCGTCATTTGTTTTAACTTTCGAGTTCCTACACAAAGGGGATGAGTCCTATAGTAAGTTAGATGACTTTTGTTTTGTTGTGAATTTGTTTGATAACCACACCTTGAGAAAGTTTTGAATATTGCTATAGAGAAAATAACCCTTATTTTAAATATTATTTGAAAGCAAAATAAACTAGAAGTAAGGTGTTCCAAACATTTTAGGTAATCTAAGTTTTAACATTTTCCGAAAAATCTTTTTTGGTCTTGTTTTGACAGTGTTGAAGTGCTCTCATTTTAATCTAACACCTCTTAATTAGGCTGCTACGAAAATTTATAAAAATCTTCATGTTTTCACGATAAATACCTACAAGAGCAGAGCACAGAAAACAATTTGACATCATTTCCTCATTTTCATCATTCATCATCTTTTTCATAATTTTTTTTTTAATTTTTATGGCATTTCTCTAGGTACACATATGTTAGAGCACATTTGTGGGGAGACCCACACTTGTACCCTAACATGGTTTCGGTCGGTCTTTTGAGAGGTAACGCCCGTTCCATGTGCAGATGGAGGCCACCCGGGTGGTATTAGTGATTTAAAAATCCCACAGTCCCCAGTCTCATCCCAAAAGCCCTGGCGCATTATGAAGGTTTCCCTCCGAAAACGAATTAAAAAAAAGATATTTCTCCAGGGGCGATTTTTCAATCATCTGATAACTTTATTCGAGGAATAATTTTGAAATTTTGGCAGTTGTTTCATACAAAAACTGTCAAACGTCAATTTTATTCCTCGAATAAAAGTTATCTGGCGATAAAGAAATCAGCCCCAAAGAAAACGCATCTTAACAGTTAAGTCATGCTAATTAGCGTCTCTAGCCCATGGACACAGGAGCGTTAAAAACATGCTGAAATTGTTTACATTCCATAGTTTTATTAATATTTGACAGATGGATGCTCCGCTAGAATTACGACAGCATTACGGAAATTTGTCGACTGTAATTTGTCCAATAATCAATATTTTGAGAACGAATTCTATTTGAATTGGGGCAATTACTACCCACGAGATTGGTACAGTGTGACACATCTAAATTGTCCAATCAGTTACGGACTGAAATTGCTTAGCTCACGTATCGCACAATATATATGTAGATATGCAAGATAATCCAGATACTTGCAGCCGTGTTAAATCGTAATGAGTAATTTCAATTCAAAATCGACAGCAAGAACACAAGTAGCCCTACAAGGCAATAAGGAAGGCTTATGATGTAAGGAAGGCTTATGATGTAATTCTCTTCAGCTGCATTTGTAGCGCTTAACAAAATCAACATGCATCAAACAAAATAATTATACTTACTAATTTTCCAGGACTCGATTTAAATAATTATCCTGAAACAATAAGGCTTTAAAAAAATATTAGATATGTACTAACAAAATAAGTAAGTATTTAAAATAAAAAATATCTAGGTAAGAAGTAATGAACACGGCCAAGTAAGAGGCATACACGCAGATTAAGGGTTCCGTGTCGAACTAACTTATGGTCGCATTTGATACAAATAATCTATTAAATTAAAATGAAATGCTGTTCGTTGGCAAGCGCATCACTTGCGAACGGCTGGACCGATTTGGCTACTTTTTATTTTAAAATGTTCGTAATAATCCGATTAAGATTTTTAGGGAAGGAAAAATGGAAAAGTTGCCTGGAAATTGGAAAATTCGGGGAAAACTGAAAATGCTTTTAGTATTGGATTTTTGTATGACCTATTTGGACAGAACAACGTCTGTCGGATCAGCTAGTTCTTAATAAAAACCAAGTACTTACTTAAGCCATTACCATTACCTCTAGCTGTCAAAATATGTGTAAACACAAACCAACTCCTTTACAAAATTTTCCAGGAACTGTTATTGAACTCCTAAGTACTCTGCTCTCGGATTTTTCCTCTAATGAGTCCCGAACATAATCAAGCTGGTAAACGTAGTATAACAGACGTCACCTCCTATCATCTTTGAAATGCTTAATGGCTCCACATTATTCAGTAGCAGTAACTAATGTGCATAATCATGTGTTTTTATTTAGCCCCATAATGGCACTGATGTGAGAATTTTCCACGACCTCATTTTGGCTGCAAACGCGCTCGATCCAAACAAGATGAAAGCGTATCACAAAGGCTATATTTTTTTGAGAGCCTTGGGGAAGAACCAAGGCTCTCAAAAAATATATCTATAACTATATTTTCTAGGAAAGGGAAGTTAACATTCTTGACATCCTTGGTTTCAACATAGGTTGCTTTGATATAGGAATCGAAATAAACCTTTTAAAATAAAAAACGCAATTTTTAAATAATGAATAAATAATCAAAATGTATTTCAAATACCGCGTATCGGCAAGCGTAGTGTAGGACATCCCCCAGCTAGATGGACGGACGACCTAAAGAAAGTGGCTGGAAGGGACTGGATGAGGAAGGCGGAGAATAGGGTGTTGTGGCGCAGCCTGGGAGAGGCCTATGTCCAGCAGTGGACTGTGATAGGCTGAGTTGATTTGATTAGATTTCAAATAATTATTTGACTCCATTTATGTTCGACAATCTCCATTTATGTTCGAAAATCAAATCAAAATTTTCCATAATTCTGCGATTCTGTTTTGAAATTTTAAGGTCTCGGTCGGTACATTATACATAGTTAGTAGGTAAATATTACTGAATAAAAATTCATCAGAAATTACATCAACTACATGAAAAGGAAAACGATGCATAATTCCGATTGGATCAAGTATCCCTTGTCAACTTAGCAAAAGGGCAGAATATGTGTTACGCAGTTTAAAAAGGCACTCAAGGGAACAATACTGAACTATATTCCTCTGTCGACTCCAATTTTGTTCCATACGACCCCCTTTGTTGCGACATCTCCATTACCCAAAGACTGGTTGACGATACTGTCTGTGGTAAGTGAGGACACTATGATTTTAAACAGGGCTTATTTATCTTCCTCTATTTAGAAGAGCATCATGGTTGCGTTTGGGACCAGGCAAATTGCATCGCGACTATAATTAAATATACCCTTAACGAAGCCGAGAGACACTTGTTTTTCCTGTTATTACGAACATTTTTTTTTTATATCCTCGACCATACCATATGGTTATGGAGACATTGAAAGTTAAGATTGCAACTGTTTTCGATGTTTTTTGTACGAAAATCAGTTTTAAATGGTACCTACATAAATTATAACTCTACTTTAAATACTCCCCGATCCCTTTACCGTTGCATGTATTTTTTACTAAAATGTTTTGCATACGATAAGTTGCACACTACCGTAAACAGAGAATTTTCTCACCAAAAATAAAAGTCATTTCCCGATTATTTCAGCAATTATTTTTCCACAATGTACAGAATGCGTCAGAATGCGTAAATGTGAGCTTCGTGAAGGGTCCTATCAAACCCTGTATTTTCGGTCGTCTTTAGAATCAAAATGAAAATCTCCGGTTTTTCTTTACATAAAGTTAAAGGCATTTATTATGAAGTTTGGTAGCATAATCGCTTATTATAAAAAAGATGCGCGTTATGATTACCGACAGAAAATATTACAACAGTTTTATGGCTTGTGCTATTGTCAGCTTGGGTTATAGTATGACTACTATGTGTTTTGAATATTAGGTCTGCTTGAGCTAACATCTACTAAATTACAGCATAAAGTATATACACATACACAGTTCAGCGGAATTGTTGTAAGTATGTATATGGTGTGGCGGCATCTACATCACCACTTGCGTACTACGGATCACACTGACGTCACGCATCGCGCAAGCACAGCAGTGCTATTCTGTAAAAATCTCACCGTGAAAACTATGGTGAAGTGAGCTGTCATTCACCTGATGTTAGGGATTGCCTCCATTGATAGTTCACTTCACGATCACTTCACCTTTGTTATCACGGTGAGATTTTTACAGAATCGATAGGCAGGTTACCGCGCAACTAGCATTATACAACGTCTGAACATATTTTAAAGAGGATGAATTAACTTTACACCCTGTTCCTCATACATCTATAATGGTGTATATAAACAAACAAACATTTGAAAAGTCGACTTCCGATAAGGAAAAAGTATCAAAATACTCTATAGAAAATATCACGAAAACCTCGGTGATCATATATTGTTATTTACTTGACCCGATTCGTAACGAGTGACAGTTTCATTGTATCGGATAAATGCCTTTTATTGGTTTAATGTGAATTATTATTCAAGATATCCTCAATAAAATAAAACGTGGCACCATCGTTACGTCAAATATCGAATAGTTTGACCTTTACTTATTTGTCGACAGGACAAATTCTATAACTTTATGGAATACTAGCTTTTGCTTGCGGCTTCGCCAGTATGGATGTCGGAAAATATACCACAGGAACGTACTACCGGGATTAAAAGTAGATAACCCAGGTTATAAACTACCCGTGTGCCAAATTTCATGCAAATCCGTTCAGCCGTTTCTGCGCCAATCCGGAGCATACATCCACACAAACAGAGAAACGAACAAATATTCAAATAACTATCTTTTCGGCATCAGACTCGTTCCCACAGCTCATAACACTTTTTTCAAAAATATATTAAATGTATAGTTTTGACTTCGTTACTATTTTAAGGAGAAAAGATATAGATAACCAAACCATAATAATATTTTGGCCCTACCATCCACCACCACCACCACCAGCACCACCATCCACCTTTATTTTGTTCAAATCTCGAATGCCGCCACAACATAATTTGATTCATGCAAAATCAAATTATGTTGTGACGAATGGGGACAAATGGGAATTTTCATGTTATTTGTCTCCGAACTTATAAATGGGGACAGATGGCAATTAAAAGTTTTCTCTGCCCTTTAAATTATTTTTTAATCAAAGTGTCTGTTCCCGAATGGGGGCAGATAGGAATTTTCGTTTAGAGCGTTAACGCTCCGCGGCACCAAGTTTAGGTAATTGCAGTGCTCTTTGCACTCACACAGATGCGGGCGCGTCTGTGTGCGTAGAGTTGGTGCGCTCTCTGTCATTAATAGCCTCCCCGACCGATTTCGGTCACGGTGGCCAACCTCAACGGAGATTAGCCAGGTACGCAGGAGATATTATAGTGCATAAGTGTGTGCGCAGACACAGGTGCACTCCCTCTTCCCTCACTCTCATAGTCCGATGGGACGGCAATCCGACACGACCGGAGAGAGATCAGGCGCAGGATCAACGGCTTTACGCACTTTCCGAGGCACGGGGGTCTTAAACCGCCAACTTCCAAACTCCGGGCTTTTACTAAGAAATTCCTAATGGAAAACTCAATAACACTTTGTCCGACCCGGGAATCGAACCCAGGATCTCTGTTATTATTGTAAAACTAACCCATGTTGATCCGTTGAGTTATGTTTAATGATACTTAGGCCCCCAGCACACGTCGTATTTTAAACGCGCAGACGACGCGCGTTTTGGAAACGCGCGTCGTTTGCAAAAAATCATAATTATTTGTAGGCCTAGATTAGGATATAGGTCATTATCTACCCTTGTATCAAATTTCATCCAAATATGATTATTAAAAAAAAAAAATACTAAGAGTATCATCATTATTATACTTGTGTCGTTTTGAAAGCATATCAAAGTTTTTTATTATAAAAATATAATAAAAAGACAACAACAACACCGGCTTCATTAAAAAACTTTTTAAACATCAATACCAAAATTGCAGGTTTTTTGTCCGATTACTAAAAAAAAGACAGGTACTTACGTTTTTACTGAGAAAACACAACAGGATGGCTCACGTCTGTCACTTCTGCACGTGAGGGCCTGGCTCAACGAAGTGAACGATGGTAGTTGCGTCCTTCTGGGTTTATAGAACGAAAGTTTTTTTTTTGGGTGGGAAATCATCAAATGACCCCTCCTGCTCAGGGCGGAGCAGAAGGGAGTGTCAGACTCTTACTAACTAAAACCCACCCGTGTTCCTTCCTTAGCCCTTGATGTTCCGGGGCAGCGGTAACGGGCAATCCCGCTGCCCCGGGATTGTCCGAAAGGGTTACCGCTGCCCCGGAACATAAAGGGCTGGGGGAGCTTTGTGTTTGATACTATATAGTAAAATAAAAAAAAACGAAATTTTCGGACAATCCCGCTGCCCCGGCAGGCTACGGCCCTTACGGGCCCCTTCCTTATGATGCTGACATCTCTTTGAGGCGCGCGTGGAACACGTACGCACCGTCCAGCACGGGCCTGGTCCTGATCGGACGGAGATTTACCCATTACTCTCCGCCCGCAGGCCCGCGCCTACGGTGGCCGGGAATCGTCACGCGACTCCCGATGCCCGGAGCGTCTCCCGCGGCGGCTGGGACGTGAGGTTCTCTCCCTTAACCGTCCCGCCAGCTACTTCGCTAGCATGACTGCTTCGCAGATGGAGGAAGTGGCTTACTGATTTCATTTCTCCCACCAAAATTTATAATTTCGCGCGAACAGTCCTTTTCGATTTTCTCTACGATAAATTATTGCACCAAATTTATGAATAAAACTGTCATCATGTCATATTTTTATGTCATTTTTTTGTCATGCCATATTTTTTGTTTTTATTATATATGCTGTCATTAGAATTAATTATCTTTTTGTTTGCACGTGTTTCTGTGACAAATAAACCTATTTTTCTTTCGTTTGTTTCTTTCCTTTATCGAGTAGAAAAACTAATACTGAATTTAAATAAATAGTAATATCTAGCAAACTAGTGCAGTTTTCCCAGTTCCCAATTCCCAGAAAAAAACAGATTTTGGACGCCCCAATAAAATTAGAATAATGCTATTAACATTATCTTTTTGTAACTTTTAAAATGTTTTCTATTATAATAATTCCGACCTGATAAAGATATGTACGTCTACTTTCTTTAAAAAAAAGTGGTATGTTTGGTTTAAAACACGATTTTCAGTCGCGCCGCTTAAAAATTACGCTTGAGAAATTCACTCATCTGATGGTAAAGAATTTGAATAGAGTCAGCAAATATTAATTACTTTACACACTTTTTTATAACTTTTGCTGAAGAATGTGTCGTTATTATGTAACATAAAATTGTTGTTTTTAAAATCAGTCTTAGACATTCAAACAATTTTTAGGAACTTCAGAGTAATCTGGTTCAGTGGGTCCTAGATATGTGGGAAACCTCTACTACTGGTAATTTTAATGAGGTCCCGCCACTTTTGCACTGAAATACCTCTGTTGCTGGAAATAATTAAACCTTTTGTAGCGGTATCTACAACGCCACATGCAAACAACGCGTCATACTGACGTCACACAACTTCCTGCATCTCGCAAGCAGAATTTACCGCGCAACTACCATAAAAATATACAATGGCACGACATGAATCATCAGGCAGTTGCCCGCCACACACAATACCCGTCTGCTGCTTTAATTCGGCAGCATTGTATTTCTCAGAGAGACGGTACCTTCCAGGGACTACGGCAGAGACTGCCACTTTAATTAGGCAGCATTGTATTTCTCAGAGGGACCACGGGTAAAGAAAATCCCTGGAAGGTACAGGTACCTTCCAGGGACTACGGGTCACACACGCTTATTTGAAGTAAACTTTTCATTCTAAAACAAAAATTGTTTTTTTTATCAAATAATAATACTTACAATAGGCACTCACTCTACACGTGGAAATCATCAATGAATTGGTAGCGATATTAAATGCTTTGATTGAAGCCATTGGCCGGCTTGAATCAAAGGATTGAATGTTTTCTTGTTTGGTTGTTGGTGTATGTTGATTTTAACTTTTTTGTAAATAAAAAAATATTCGCATCTGAATCATATTCGCCGACTTCCAAAATTAAACTTATTTTGTTAAACCTATCTTGATTCAATATTCAATTCATCAATAACCAAAAGCAAAGTTACTATTTTCATAAAATATAACTATAATAATATTTTAATAAAATTGATAAATGCAATTTTATTATAATTTTAATTAGTGCACATTAAAACTGATCCTTGTGAACAACGTTTTTCTCTAGAAATCCTGCTTCAAGTTCAAACTTTATTAAGTCGACCAAAGTGACGTTTTTCACCAGGTTTTGCAGTTTTTAATTCCGTTTTCCCAAACCGGCGAAAAGCGACGTATCTTCAGATTTATTTTAGTCATGCGTGGTCACAAAAGCTGACTGTTTAAGTGGTTCAACATGGGTCAACTTGTTTACTCAATAAACTGGTTAAACTTGGCTATTAAGTCAAAAAATGCTCTAAGTTTTAATAACGTCAGTACCTACCTTAAAAAACATAATATGAAAACCAGACTTGAATGTTCGTCGAAAAAATAGTGTAGTAACAGTGGAATTAACGAACTAACTGAAGTTTTGATGTATTATAAAGCTGAATCAAAATCAAAAGTCATTTATTCAAATTAGGCTGAGAATCAGCAAAATTACATAAGACAATCCCCAAAACGCCCGCCCTTCACCACATCCTAGTGCTTAAGCTGTCAAGAAGTGGCGCAACTAGCTACCCTGCAGACAGCTGTCTGTGCAGTTACAAAAACTTGATTCTATACAATAGTAGGTATACAAAATCATAAAAATTACAAGACATAGAACAGGAGTCGCCAAATGGCGGACCGCGGTCCGCATCCGGACCGCCGACCCATTTTGTGCAGACCGCGAGAACACAGCAACTTGCACTACAGAGTACGTAATTTAATAAACATGTATCCACCGCATAAGCTTTCTTGACGTCTTTTCGAAATCGGCCGGGTGAAGTAACGAGCTAAGGCTGATATGCCACTTATCCAATAACTTGGTCCAATGAAATGGCATTTTTGATCAAAGAAATTGGATGTCTTCATCAAATGAGCTAGAAACACTCGACTTACTGATGAACATCTCCAGGATTTAATGTCAGCTTGCACCAATTTTACTACAAACTTCAGACAGATATTCCGCAACAAAATGTCATTTTTCTCATTGATATGTAAAAAAATACATTTTTTATCTATTTCCGTGATTACAATCGTTTAATAAATATTTTTTTCTATAAAATGTTGTGCAGACCGCGATGGTCATTTCATTTCTTAAAACGGACCCCGAGCGAAACTAATTGGTGACCCCTGACATAGAACATTGAATTAAATTATTTGCCAAATAATAACTAGCCACGAATGTAGGGAAAGCTCCACTTATTTGTAGGAATTTCTTGTGAGCATTTTTATTTTTATAACACTTGCTCGACCCTAAGTAATTGTAATATTATTATCTGTGTAAAGTTCGAACGACACGCGCGTTGGTATATGGTATATACAAGAAACCTTCCAATCACTTTTTCCCCAACCCAACTTTTTATGAATTAACGTAGGTATTAATTCCTTTCCAATCACTCGGTCCGTTGCTTCAATGCTTACACCCCTACGAATAAGTAATAAGTCAGGAAGTCTAATTCAGAACAAATTCCACAGAAAAAGTGGCCCCACTTCAAACCAAAACGACGTATGATTCAAAATACGAATCACTTCCGAGGTTACAAGAAGACATGCTTGGTGATTGGTTTAAATTCAGAACGAAAGCCAGGATTGGTTCTCGCGCGTGCTGCAATGTCTGCTATGACAGTTGAGTCATAGTGACGTGGACGATGTTATGCAATAAGTGCACCGGACCAAGTCAATAGTAAAAGAATATTATTGTACAATGTTTTTTTTATAATATATTTTTGTTTTTTTTGGGTTACTTTTTACAATCCAATGAACTCTATGTCCTGCGAAATATGATTATTTTATTAAGTTTTTGTCTAGAAGACATTAAAAGAGAATCTTTCAAACTGGTAGGTACACACGGCTACACATCAAGCTATACAAAACCAGTTTATGCTGGTCTCGCATCGTACGGAAATCCTATAAAATGTGAGATCAGCTTATACTGGAAATGTATAGCTTGATGTGTAGCCGTGTGCACAACAGTTTTGTGTAACATGGTATATCCTTTTAATGATTTATACAAATATTTTTCGTCAAAATGAACGGAACATACTCTGCTGGCTTTCACAGGCATTCGGTCGTACTCTTGTCTTTCTAGCTTAACTGAAGCTATCCGCTTATTTTGCCGAATTGGATCGGCAGGGAAACTAAAAGAAAACAAAATAAGCAAAATAGAATAATGTTATAAAAATAACTAAATTTAATGGATTTACTTTTCAATATTTCATCAACAAGAAAAGAAAAATTAAATTGGTAAAAAAAGTTACTGACTTCATTTTGCATAGTATTGACCACCTCGGTTTGATAACGTATTTGAACATCTTTGAATATAATTATAATTTTGCTACTATTTACCAGTGAAAAGTGATCCCTGAACATTTTAATCTTGTATGGCTCCTGCACCACTCCACAACACATGCTGGCATGATGATTCACAGCTGTAGTTCACCATGATAAAAACGAAAACGTACCCGAAGTGCTCGCTTGCAAGAAAAATGTCCGACTGATGACACGCTGGGTACAATTTTTAAGCCCCGCCTACTTGGGCCTAATATTTGTTTGGTCATTTTTCTATCGCAGTTACATTTCCTGACTTATTACTTATTCGTAGTTACACCCCTCTTTTATGTGTCCGTCATTTTGACACTCATTCAAGACAACAATCTTAATCTAGTCTTTAACTCCGGCTTTCATATTCACTTCACGAATGGATGAAATATCTCGTAACGACTTATTTCCGGTGTATTTTTTTACATATAGGTAAATTGTCCCAGTGCTGGGAAACTTATCCATAATATCCTTCCACGTTCTATGATATTCTCATTTATAACTTCCAATCAATCAACTCAGCCCATCGCAGTCCACTGCTGGACATAAGCCACTCCCAGGCTGCGCCAGAACACCCTTTCCTCCGCCTTCCGCAACCAGTCTGTCCCAGCCACCTTCAACTAATAACAGACTCATTTATAACTGGATACTGGATTTATAAGTTTAAATATTGGTAATGCCCATATTAATAAACGGGACTTTTGTACATCACAGGTGAGATGTGGGTGTAGGTACCTATCTACTAAACACCTCGTCTTTTGTGAATACAGGTGCTGTTATGTAAAGTAGTCATTATAATTTTTTCATTTCATAGGTAGGTGCTTATGTCAAAACTCATTGTTATCATGTTTACGTAATCATTCATATTACTGGTAAGTGGTAACAGCACAGCTACTAATGAGCTATCAAGCCTAATGTCACGGTATAATTATTTATAGAGTATTATATCTTCATACAAACGGGACAAATTGAAACAAGTACTTACTTAATATGGCAAAGAGCAATTATAGACTATAAATTGTGCTGTTTTTGGTTGTTTGAATTCGTCAATAAGTTTTTTTTTATTAAATCTACTAATAAAAAAACACAACATGTATTTTTATTGAACTCTTCATATTTCATTCACAACGAATTTATTTTTTTAAATAAAAAAATATAATATTTACCTATACAATCACAAAACTAGACAGAAACTCAAGTAGGTTGATGAAATTAAAATACTGTAGGCGGGCAGCTTTATCACGTGTTGACGTACCGCGCGGCTGTGGGTAATTATTTCTAGAACAGGGCCGAGTCACAATACTCTATAGATAATTATACCGTGCTAATGTTGTTTGTGTATCTAGTAATAGATAACAGTTATTTCAAGCGTCTATTCTTGTAGGGAGTGCCTAATAACACGAAACATAATAATTCACAGCTATCTATGTTAACAATTTAAGGCACCTGAGTTAGGAAGTTGTCGTAATATAATTTATAGGTAAGAGAGTTATTTTCTACGTGTTGGTTTATTATCTCTACAATTTAGATGTTAGTAACTTGGTATAATTATTACTTATTTTGTGTATATAATATATTATACTGCTTCATTACTTATCGTTCTTAACTATATTATTATGTACCTATTTATACGATACAGGCGAACAAAGATAAAATATTCCAACTATATGTAAGTATATCCTGCTGTGCAGACAAAAATAATCTGCCTTTTTTGATTAACCTGTATAAGGTTTTTCCAAAGCTTTCAACAGTTTCCTGAGAGTAATGAGACTGATATAGTAATAAAGGAATCTAAAGCAGCAACTTCCGACACTGGCACAAAGAGTGGTCAGCCAAATGTGAGAGACTTTATTGCGAAAGTAATGGTGACCTTACATTAGGTTAGGTATGTCACTTGCATACACCCTAAATTGCGTAATACACTTTCAATCAGAGGCTTAGTCCCATCTGTTCCCCTTCCCATCTCTTTCTCTATGCGTTTTACCTTCAAAAAGGATTTTTTTTTTATTTTGTTTTTAGATGGGAAAGGGAAGAGATGGGAACCCAATCAGAATCCGACAGTTTAAAACTTAAAAGTCGATTAATTAAGTCTGTATTTGTAACTTCGCGTGCTATTTTTCGGTTAACACTTATTTTTGGCAATTAAAACACTCTGTTAATGTGATAGAATATTACATGAAGTTTTACTGTTCACAAAATCCCTAAGCAATATTAATAATTTTGCTTAGTAAGCTTTGAATCAAAATAAGCGACAAAACTTCGACAGCACTAATATCCATTGTTAAATTACTACTTAATAGTAGTAATTTAATTTACCCGAATTCTTAAACAGTTTGTTTACAGCAGGATCTACTTTTGATAATTCTGTTAATCGGTTACGTTCCGCGCCGTAGGGTGGCGGCCCCCTACGGCACGGATAGGCTCCGGTTGCTCCCGCTGCAAATGGCACTGTTCAACAGTTCTTCTCAGTTCCACACATTTATGTTCGTCTAACCAATTATATTAATTTTTTAAAACTCTATTTTAGTACGTGCTGACTTAACCCAGAAACTTTCAAGACTTCTACACAAATTAAGAATTCGATGTGATAAAGGTGCAATATCTACTTTTTCGACATCTTTAAGAGACGCTAAAACAACTTCTAAAACATATTTTTTACGATCTAAAGGTTTTTGCAAACACCACAGCTCATCTAAATGCCTCTTTAAAAAGGAACATTTGATTTTAGGACCTGAAATTAAAATATAAAATGAATATAAGTCTCGTAGCAAATGCTACGCCGCGTCTACGGCGTCGTAACAGACATAGATATTATTACGGTCGCGAGGGCAAACTGAGGCAGCAACAATGATGTTTCTCATAAAATACACAGATGTACAGACATGCACATCAAGCTACCCGAAACTGTAAAATTTTCCCAATCAACCTTGAACCTTATACTGCAGCGATAAAGTTGAAAATCTATTAAAGAAATTTTAAAGATTCTAATAGCTTGATGTGCTGGCGTCTGTACCACAATTTTAAACTAAATCAGGACCCCCAGTCGGCCTCAAGATTTTGTAGCTCTTGATAAAATTACAATAACAGAAAAATAGTTTGACAGTTTTGGTGATTGCATTACTACGAATTACTGCTTTTGTACGAATTTCAAAGAAAGGAAATCGTGAGCTAACGCCTTTGATGGCAAGTAAAACCTTTTCCACGAAATATTTTCACTTAATTAGGGTGAGAAAGAAAAAAAAGTTTATTTGCGGCAAACATGACGCAGAGAAAGAACACAAATACTCACAAACATATATAAACCCTGAAAACATAGCACTCCTTTTTCGGGCAGTCGTGTAAAAATAACAAGTTGTGGGACTATATGCATCACGTCCACGCAAAACAGCAATCGCTCAGCATAATGCTAAGACATCCGGAAGTGAAAATCTAAACGATTGCAGAATGTATAAATAGCAAATGGTGTCAATTCATCTTATGGTTTTCAGCTTCATTTTCACGAACGCTTGAAACCTAGCCGAAGATTGGGAGGGAAGCACATAAACAACTTTACTATAGGGTCTTATAACTTTTTTTTTTGGGTGGAAAATTATCAAATAACTTCTCCCGCTCTGGGCGGAGCGGGAGGGCGTGTCGGACTTTTACTGACTAAAACCCATCCGTGTTCCTTCAGTTTCCTGTGCCAGAGGCCACGGTAACTCTTTCGAACAACCCGCGACCCTGGCAGTAGGCTCATATATCTTACGACTGCGTTGATAAAATACTTACTTTATTTCTCACAACATTTTGGAGTGAGAAATAAGAATTCCTGAGAAAGGCGGCGCCCAAGGCGTTTATAAGCCATATATTCAACGTTGTGATGGTACTTGGGAATACCAAATAACTGCATAATAGATGCGGATATTGATTAAGACATGATAAGACTGGAAAGGCCTGTTTTGCCGTAAAATTATTTATTACCATTTCAACCTTACAAGGATCGTTCGTTGATAGAGTCGGATGCAAATATATTAGTTTTTAATGCTTTAACGAAAATTATCTTTAACAAATGGCCAGAGATTGCACAACACAAAGGGGTTTGGAAGGAAAAAACGGAGGCTTTTGCCCAGCAGTGGGACACAATATAGGCTAACAAAGAAAAATAACAAACAATTTGTTTTATTTTATAAAGGTGTCACATGTCACTAAACACTAGCCAATATTCATATTCCTGAACGATTACTTCACTCATTTTCAAGCCTCATTAATCAGTAAGTGATCTGTTAAAGTATAAATTCTTTTGAGACGTTGGTACCTACATGAAATATATGAATACGAGAAAAAGAAGGGAAAATCGCAAGCAAAGTCGGGAAGTGCAAAAGTTAAGCAACTTTTGGTTATCTATTACTAGCACCGTGCATCAGGCTAATTATTATGTATCTGTCTTCCTTCATAGATTATGGTGCCAATTCCCTTGTTCACAAATAAACTAAAGTTCAAGTTCAAGTTAAAGTTCAGTGCATCTTTTTCTTTCTATTCAATTATGAAGGACCGAAGATGAATTTTAGTTTAGTCCTGTCAAATTAATTCCACCAAAAACATTTTCAAGTAAAATGTTACCAAGACGAGACCATATGGCTCGCACTGTCAAAAAGTTATCAGATCTCATGTATAGCCAAGCTTCTAACTCTACACGCCCTAACTCTACAAGCCCTAACTTCACAAAATCTACACCTTAGTCAAAATATGAGGCTTGGCCGTGGGGAATAAAAGTCTTAGAATTTTTGTGATTTGTGTGCTAGTTTACATATTAAATTTCAGCTTTCTAGGACTCCCAAGAAGTGCCCTAAGAATTTTGATGATCATCAGTGCGTCAGTGACAAAATAGGGGTTTTATAGATATCAATCAAATCTAAAGTATAAGAGCTATGCAATTGAAACTTAATACGTTAATTAAGTTTAATATTGACATCATATCCCTAGAATTTTATCTAGTATAATCATTTCCAAGTTATGACGGTTCAAAAAAACGACGAAGCACTTCGAGAAAAGGCAGGTAACAGTGTCCTTGCGCTTTGCTGGGCTTGTCTTGGCGAGAGCACTACCGTGTCCCCAGATCAGCGCCTGACACTACTCCATACAAGTTTAGACGTGGTTAAAATCTTGCCTAGTGTAATATACTCCGTATCACACTTATCACTAGATTGCCACTGGCTCGACAACACACGATATGCGCAGGCGCACGTCCGCTCTCGACCGTGTCTCAAAGTGTACTGACGTGCGCCCCACCCATCCGTGTGCACGAGACAGTGTATGTGCATATATATAACTGTCATTACAGTTACTATACTGACACAAACACTACATCCCTTTCTTATTTTAAATTAAAAACTTTATTAATCAAGACTATCATCGTTTATTCCTACTTGGAATAACCCTTGATCTTTTTAATTTAGAAGCTTTTCCTTCTCTGTCTAACTGTCCTCTTCTTCCTGTTTTAACAGACGAAATAAATGCTTTTCATAACTTTACTCTGTTTAGGAATGAAGTACTAGTTGTAGAATATCTCCTATAGCCCGAACCACCCAATAATAAGAACCTTGCTCTCTTTTTTTTTTTTTTTTTTTTAACTTAATGAAGGTACCTTTGTACCAAGTGACTCCAATTTAATGGAGGTACTTTTGTACCAAATGTTTCCAATTTAATGGGGGTACCTTTGTACCAAATGTTTTCAATTTAATGGGGGTACCTTTGTACCAAATGTTTCCAATTTAATGGAGGTACGTTTGTACCAAATGTTTCCAATTTAATGGAGGTACTTTTGTACCAAATGTTTCCAATTTAATGGGGGTACCTTTGTACCAAACGTTTCCAATTTAATGGGGGTACCTTTGTACCAAATGTTTCCAATTTAATGTAGGTACTTTTGTACCAAATGTTTCCAATTTAATGGGGGTACCTTTGTACCAAAGGTTTCCAATTTAATGGGGGTACCTTTGTACCAAATGATTCCAATTTAATGGAGGTACGTTTGTACCAAATGTTTCCAATTTAATGGGGGTACCTTTGTACCAAATGGTTCCAATTTAATGGAGGTACTTCCGTACCAGGCATAATCAATTTAATAGGGTTACATTACTACCAAACATTTCTATAATAAATTCTTAATTTAGTGGAGGTAGGTATACCCATAAACAATATTTTTACAAGTTTAAATTACACGATGATAAGTATGTATGAATTGCATAAAAAATCATTTACTCCAACATAACCGAGTTTTGAGGGAATTAAATTAATGTCACATAATTGTCTATCACCGATGCATTTGTTTAATATACCTATTAGGTGAACGTTGTATTGCAACAAACATAAGAGCCTGATCATTTATTTATTTATTATTTATTTTTATTTATTTATTGAAACCACAATTATAACATCATCATCATCTGCATACCCACGCGTCCAATTTAATGGATGCCTATTTACCACGCGGAAACAGTGCGTACTGGTAATGTCACATGTCTTCGAATTATTGGTTCTCAGACATGCCGGTTTCCTCACGGTGTTTTCCTTCACCGTTGATGAACAGTGGTGATGAGTGAAAATACACAAAATGCCTGCCTGGTTTCGAACCCACGACCGTAGTCGGGCTAGACCACCACCACTGTCGTGACTAACTTGATAGCCCACTCCCTCTCACAGAGAGGAGGCCCGCGCCCCAGCAGCGGGAACATTATAGGCCGATTATGCTATGTTATATTAACTTGATACAACTTCTAATTTACACGAGGCTCATGACCATAGCCCATGACACCGCGCAGAGTGCACGCGAGTGTTTTCATTTTCTTCTATTATTTTACTTCTGTCATTGTTGTTGTGCCCTTACACTTCTTATCGAATATATGTCTTTCTTCGTTTCTTTCCATATTCAAGAACCTACCTTTAGACTCCCCACTTGTATTACTATATCATGGTCCCAAAAGTTGCCATGGAATTTGAACTTTATCATGAAGCCATGAGTTCAACTTTGGTACCAAAACTTGACAATTATCTGAGGTTCTGAATTCAAAATACAGAAACTTCTAATTACCAGTTGATTAAGGCCGCATTCCGAACCAGCTATAATCGTCCACAGCACCCACATCATCCCACATGCGCTCCGATCTAGATATCACGATTAAGACAGTCGTGAACGCGCTCATTGTGCTTACTCGACGTCACAAACGATACTATAGTATTTCTTTGTTGTATAAACACCACATTCCTTCCTCTTCTTTGGTTAGGTGGCAACTGTCAACCAGAAGCACAATTTCGAAAATGCCGCGCTAGTCAAAGATAAGCAACTCAAAACAAAACACACTGACACTTTGACTGCGCTCACGGTGATATCTTAAGATGGAGCATGTCATGACGTCATCTATGACGATTCACGGGACATCCCCATCGCGCTCACGCTAATTTGGTATGCAAGCACGCTCACATCGATTACAACGCAATTCGGAACGCCCATAAAACTTCGGAACAGTATTGAAGCGCTTCCAATTTTTCGTAATAATTGTGTACTTATGACAATTACTGTGTACCTATTACAGTACTAAGCTATCTTCAAACATGCGCGTATTTCTGTAGTTATTCTTCCTTTCTTTTGTCATGTAAAATAATCTTAATAATTATTTAAGTTTGTGATTTCATTTTCATTACTATAACATTGAATCATCAAGATCAAATTAATCGTTTAATCGTAACATGTTCCAGAATACTGGGTAAAGCTGCATCTCAACCAACTGCAGACCTACTATCACAACTGTGCAATAATATTGTTAACTACCTACATCCGAAACCTAAGTCATGATATAAAATGCTTCCTTGTTTTAATATAATACACAATGATCTACAATGATATTATAAAGGAAAGCTAAGCTGTGTTCACACTGAGCGACGCACCGTGCCGCTGGGATAGTGGCTTTCAACTACGACTGCGACAGATAATACGGAACGCACGACATAGAAAGAGACAGCCATCTGCAGCGTGCCGCGCCCGAAGCATGTCGACCAAACGAAACTACAACAACCGTCCTTGAATTTAGTTCAACAACCAGCAATTATGCAGGCCTGCTTATTCCCCTATTACAGGTACCTATTGTATAAGCAACACCTGTACGCCTTGCGAGGCAGCACATGGTGATACAACACATTTTCCGACTTCATGAAGTTCACACCATCACGTAGTTACCACTACGGCATACCATGTGCCCCAATAAATACATTTTAATTTGAACTAATCTTCCAGCAATACATGCTGACTCTTAATGTGACATACAATACACAAGATGGTGCCGCTCTCATAATTAAGGCTTCAATACCCTCACACAGGCCATTGTAATACTGGTAACAGGACTCAACAGAGGGCAATGTCATCAAGTTTATGATAAAACAAGAATTACAATGCTCATAACCCAACATCACGCCTTTTCCCACCAAAGGGCCAGACGGAGATATATAATAGTATTGTATAATTAACATACCTTAGCCAATCCTGGCTAAATCCCAAGCAACAGGGAGTGAGTCTACAGTCATGAATTTTGCACAAATCCTGACTAAGGCTGACATCGCCATCAAGACATTCCCGATGGAAAAACCCCACAACACTGGCGCCACCCGGCACCGAACCCAGGACCCCACACTCAGCAGTAGCACTTGCAACCACTAGACCACAAATTATAATAATTATTTATTATTTACTATTAAAATAATGAAAATTTTAACAGCTAGACAGTCTCGCAGCAACATTTATGTATTTATAATTACCTATGTTTGAATAGGTAAGCAATCTTTATTTATTAGTACATAATATGTCTTGGTTTCACATTATGTTACATGGCACTTGTAACAGTGAAATCTGAAGGTACTACCACATTAAGGAGTTATACTCCAACAGAAGAAGGTAACTTCTCTTCCCAAACAAAATTGATTTACCGATTAACATACTTATTCATCTCAATCTTAAGAAAATATTATGTTATTCTAATTAGGTAATCATTGCAATAACATCAAACAGCAGTTTACTATTATTGTGACTTTTGTTTTCACTTGCACACATTTTATGTACTTATACTTATTATTTTAATTTACCAGTTGGTACTAGTGTTTAATTATAGTAAAAATTACATAGCTTTTGTCTTTTCCTTAGAGTCTGTTGATACCAATCCAAATTATGTCACCCTAGAACTGAAATACATGTTGAGCATTATCAGTAGGTAGTACTCATTAGTCCTTGCTACATGCAGGAAATTATCCTCTGCGGAACACCTCTCTACACTATCCCGTACAATCGAGTACCTACCTAATTCTCCCTTTTTATTCTTATAAATCTTAGTAAGCCAGCATTAACATTTGTATTTTTTAAAAGATCCGAAGCAGCATAACATCTCTATCACTGCTTGTATTTCTGTTACCATCAGTGTCCAATTTCATAAACCCATAGATACCCATACCTACAGTTTCAGGCAAGTAAATAATTAAATATTCTTATATCAATGTATTTAAGAAGCAACTCAATAATCTACTGATAAGTAAGACATACTATAAAATTAATGAATACCTGTCAGACATAAATTTGTGTGTATAATAATAATACCTACATATAATTATGGTGAATACTTGGGTCCGATTTATTTTATTATTTTATTAAATTATTCTATTTGTGTTGTTAATTTACTGTGTGTTAACTAGATTAGACATTACTATTATGACATTATATACTCTGACATTACCTACTTATTAATTTGAATTTATGAAACTGCTTACTTATTTATTTATATTTATGAAATTGTTTAACTTTTTGATCTGAATCAATGACATTGTATAGGGTATTATTTTGAATTAATTAAATTGTATAACGTATTTATCTGAATTTATGACATTTTTATGGTATTAACTGGAATTTATGACATACTTAGTATAATTTTAATAATAATTTTGCATGCCTGACATGGTGGACACAGTGGACTGCGCATTCACTTGACATCTAGATATGTATTATTATGAACTGTGTTGAGCACTAAACGAATTGAATTGAATGGAATTATTATAATGAATAGGTAGGATATCATTACAAACCTAAATCAGAGATAAAGATGTCATCATTGATATACCTAGCTTACATTTTATTCCTGAAAATCACAAAGTATACCAATATATTTTGAATGCTGTTGCTTGGTCCCATCCCGCTGATAACAGTAAAATAGAACATTAATTAAAGATTTAAAGAAAAATACAAAGTTTACCATCATCCTCTTGCCCTTGTCCAGTCATAGGGTGGGGAGCAACCCCAGTTTATTCTGCAGCTGGATAAGTACTTAGGTATTTTTGCTGTTTTCAAATAAGTAGGTAGGTACCGAAGTACTTAACACTTCTAATAGCATAGGGACTGTGGTTTTTATTCTTAGGTACTTACCTTATTTTGGGTGTAGTAGTCATTTTGTGATGGCCAAACACGATGCAACATAAAAATCAATATTGATTACCTGGGTGATCCATCTTTATCAATTATTTTTTTTTTTTACAAAATTAGTAGCTATTAAGTACAATAAAACACCGTCAGAATCCTTCCTTCTGCTTTATCCTCGTCGCCACTTGTAATATACTCCGTATCACACTTATCACTAGATTGCCACTGGCTCGACAACACACGATATGCGCAGGCGCACGTCCGCTCTCGACCGTGTCTCAAAGTGTACTGACGTGCGCCCCACCCATCCGTGTGCACGAGACAGTGTATGTGCATATATATAACTGTCATTACAGTTACTATACTGACACAAACACTACACCTAGTAAAATTATGTTAATTTACGTCAGTCACGACACAATGGCTTTGTAAGAAAAATAGAGCCGAAATATATTTAGGTATCCTAGGTTAGATGAGCTATATCCCAAGAAAATGAGGTAGTAACTCATGTAGACAACAAGACTAAGTGCTCATGTAAAAAAAATCAGCTCTGCATTTATGTTCTCATGACTCGTCAAAATGTAGGGAACATCTGATTGTTTTTTCGCCATTGTCCCTTAGTAAAAGTTGTTCATAATGATGAGTCCAATCTCCCATTTCGGTTTGTCGCCTGTTTTCAATTTCAACCTGTATAACTTTCACTGGGAAGTCTACCGCCCCCCTGAAAGTCTCAATCGCCCACGTTGACAACCTATGAGATAAGCCAAAAAACCAAATCCGTGCGCTCTGAGCAGTCCATGAATTATTGAATGCACAATCAAGGAACAAATACATTCAGCACCTTAAGGTTAACTTTTACTTGCACCTTATTATTTTTTCGACTACGTCATCGCCATCATTTGGAATTAAAATTACAGTTCGAAAATGTGACGTATGCGCCCGCTGTGGTAAAGGAATTGCCTTGAAAAGGACTTAACATTGTCGCTTTTAACCATACCTACATACTCGTGTTTTATGTCATCCTTTTGAAGGTTTTGCATCATGTATATTCAAACACGCGATTGTTAAGCAGTACATAGGTACAAAAATCAGCTTAGGACTAGTCCTAAGCTGATTTTTTTAACATCACTAACTTTTGGATACCTACCTACTTTAGTCGGATAGACTTAGAAATTCTTTATCGTCTCGCCCAAACTCGTTACTTACTCCCAAATGTCGTTACCATAGTTGTACCTAAGTTTCAAAATGACATAGGGAACCCCTACATATCATATGTAAGTCGTTAAAGTTTATAAATCTAGTTATAATCCGGGTCAGTGGGAATGGCGATCCGCTCTCTACCCACAATCACCGACCCAGGAAAGTTTCTGATAGAAACTGATAGCAATTTACCGAAAGTGAATTGTGAGAACAAAATTATTCGTTTGGTTTACCCGGAAGGCCGGAAGGTAATGTTTTTGAGCTTGGCACCTTGTTCTTGCATATTCAACTTAGGTACCTACCCAGTGAATTATTACATATAGCTAGACACACACATGCTTGAATTCACGTATCAATATTCGCACGAAATTAGATAGTGGGGGTGATCTATTCTCTAAATTACGGGCGTTTGTTACTTCGTATCAACTACGACCTTAAATTTAGTTCGGGGCTAGAAACTCAGAATCACACGATTTAACAATTGTCGTTAGTCTCGATGTGTTTTAGCCCATTCGAAAAAGTTCCCATTTCCCGAGTTCATTCCGTAGTATCGTACTAGTTTCGTACCGGCTCGTATCTACGTTAACGGGCTTAGAGAGTAGGAGTAATTTGGTGGTTTATCTATAGAACTTAAACACAATGTAAATAGACTTATTGGAAACTAGCTTTTGCCAGCGACTTCGTCCGCGTGGAATAATGACTTCTGGAAATTGAGGCACTAACTCTCATAGAGTTTAACCGATGTGCTCTTTCTTCTGCCGATTCTTGAGAACGCGTATTTCTCATTCAACGCGTTTTTCAAGACAATAGCGGGCGGACGCCGGCGTCCGCTTGGGCCTTGAATAACTAAAAATATATAACTACGTCTAATATATAAAATAATATATATAATAAAACCTACTTCACTTAAAACTAAATACCTATAACTACTATAATTAATAATACCTATACCTATAATTAATAAAAGTACCTACGCTTTTACCTACTTAATATTAAAAAAAACTGAACATAAATTAACCAAAACTTACCTACTACTAACTAACTATTACTAACCTATTACTACTTCACCTAAAAAGAAATCCTGTTTTCCCAACATTTCTCTTCACTGCTCTGCTCCTATTGATCGTAGCGTGATGAAAAGTATACTATAACCTGCTCAGGAGTATGAAGAACAATTGTACTAAGTTTCGTTGAAATCCGTCGAGTGGTTTTTGTTTCTATAACGAACATACAGACAGACAGACAGACAGACAGACAGACAAAAATTTTACTGATTGCATTTTTGGCGTCAGTAACAATCACTAATCACCCGCTGATAGTTATTTTGGAAATATATTTCATGTACAGAATTGACCTCTCTACAGATTTATTATAAGTATAGAAGATAGATTTGCTTATAATCGCAGCGGTTTTAATTTCGTATTTCACCACCTGCTAATCTGCTGCCACCAAGTTTGCTGGTCACCAAAATTTTTTAAGTTTAATATAAATACTATCAAAACTAGACTTTGTTGTTGGAAATCTTCACTCTATTTTTTTTCAGTATTTAATTTTGGAATCCATTAACTTCACCCGAATAACGTTTACCAACGCGGATACGCTTAAATAAATAAAATTTTCTTCTACAAAATGGGGTAGGAATAGGACTCTTTGCACAAGTTTTCGTAAGTTGAGTATTAAAATCTATTCCCTTTACTAGTAGATAGATTCGAGTATTTGGTACAACATAAGGGGACCATGACATCATCACGATCTACAAGTATGTGTTTACGTGTCCCGCAAAGTATAGTCTTAAACCTATTTGTGATAAAGGTCAAAGTCACAGTCAAAATACGTTCGTCACCTTAAGGGTTTTTTTGTCCGCTCATTACATGATTGAAATTGCGTTGATGCAAGATTATGTAATTGTACCTTTTTTTCATTAGCCTGTCCTACGCCTAGGCAAAGGCCTCCCTCCATTCCTTGCATCTTTCGCGAGCCCGTGCGACCTCCTTTCAGTTTTGACGGAACCTATCTAGCTCGTCCCGCCATCTTCTACGTGGTCTGCCACTCACTGTCTTAGGGCACCGGTTCTATGCTAACTGGGTCCACAGCTGTACCAAACCTAGTTCTAAGAAATATTCGGGATAATGTTTTTTTTTTCAAAAAATCCCTAGAATATAGACCGGTACCTAATTTTGTCTCTCTATTTTTCTAGAACTGTCCATCTATTCTCGGTTCAGTTCCAACTGTGTAGGTGAAATGAAATGAATGTGGTAGGTACCTACGCCTGAACACCACTATTTCAGAAGGAGTATCACAAAGATTTACAGGCCAATAATGTTATACGATATTATATGATATGTTGTGTGATATTATAGAACACTTGATATAAGTTGATATATATAAATCAAGTATTCTATAATATCACATAATAACATTATATTATATTATTATTATATAGTATTAGCATTCGAGATTTTTTAAAAAATCTGTTGACAGCGATGCGGACGAATTGTTTGATGCCCTATGATTCTTTTGATGCTTTTTTTCATCATGTATAAATTATATTTTAAATGTTAGCTTTTATTATGTAAATATTATCTTGATTTATAAAAGTAAATGGAAAAATAAAATCAATTTCTCAAGTCAAATATCGAGTAAAATATATTTATGCATTATGTATTTATTTAAGTATATTTTAATTTTTTGCATTATAATAATATGTGTAGGTAAAGTTAATAATTTAATATAAGACGTCACAAATTATATTCTTCTCTACATGTTCTCACACACTATTGTCTACATTTCGTTTTCATTTTTCCTTTCGCAGGTCTGCTGGAAGAAATGTCTTAGCATAGAATAAGCAGTAGGTACCTTTGTAATCAATATTTATGTTGTATCTGTATCTACATAACATACGCAACAAAACAATAAACAAACAAAATAAACAATTAAGCAACATTATCACAAAAAAAGAAGACTCAAAAATGTTATCATCGACCATCATCTATCATCGACATCGAATTCTATGTAAAGAGGTAGGAAGGTACCTATCATATATTTAGTTGCACAGTACACTACCATTGTATAAACATCAGTAGAATTATATGTGAATAGAAAAACAAACAATGTCCAGCCGGTTTAACCTTAGGTGAAGTGAGTTGTCATTCTACTTGATGCTAGGGATAAAGGGATTGACAGCCCTTTTGTTGGCTTTGATTCCTCTCAACTGTAGCGGCCATATTTCTCGAATTCGCGCATCTGTGGCGTTTCTTCTGGGTGGTGTCGCACGATTCGCGATTCGCGCGATGTTTAATGCCGAGCTGGCATTAGGTTGAACTAACGAACATGTGTGAACACTAATAAGGTTGAAAATAAAACCACAATTATATTCTGAACTAAGCTGGCTGCTTTCTGCTTTTTGCTCTTTTATATTTCTTAAAATTGCAAGACCCTAACCAAATCGTGGTAACGAAACCATAGCGAGATCTAACTCGACGCCAACGCCATCTATCGAGCTTGACCTCAAACCTTTAAACTTTAATAATCACTATGTATTCTTTATGAGCATAGCGTCGAGTTAGATCTCAAACCATTGAACTTTAATTATAATCAATATGGATTCTTCATGAACACGCGATGCGCGAATTAAAATGACGATATCTCTAAGTTTTGTATGGGCGCTGTATATAAAACTTTTGTCGTTGGAATTGTTAAGAAACAAGTTAATTTAAAAAAATGATGTAATTAGTTTTGCAGTGTAATGTTTCTTTCATTCTAATTAGAATCTAATTAGAAATCAGGATGAGTGACTTTTCGTTATAATTAAAAGAATATACCATTATTTACTTTTATTAACCAAATGATCTGCTATTTACATAAAATAAGCTAACAATTAAAATAATAATATGTACATTATAAAATGAGCAAAAGAATCATAGGGCATCGAAAAATTCGTCTGCATCGCTGTCAACAGGAACAGTGCCCAAAAGGCTGGCATCATTACCACGTTGTATGGCGATGCTTATTCTTTGGCCAAGAAATAGGCCAGCTCTCTCTCTGGTCACGTGAAGACTCGACTAACCGCTTGGCGATATCTCGAAAAACCAAGTGGGCACTCGGACACCATGGCCCTTATGTTTCAACCCTAAACGGCTTGAAAATATAACTGCCAATCAGGTTGGAATATTTTCGCCGTTTTAGGTTTTCTGCACCTGCAGCAGCCGCCCCAGCACAGCCCACCATGCTAGGAAAATGGGATGGCGCAAGGGCGTCGACACATGTTGCATCCCACACCAAAGGTCTGCCTAACTTCCAGGGCATTATGGTCATTCCATCTGGTCTCTTGCCATCGTCGCGTGCCAGGCCGTTGGGTTCTAAAACAGCTGTCACCCCGGCGGTGACAAGAGCACGACGGATGATGTCATTAATGCTGGTGTGCCGTGCTATCTGGCCTGCGCTCCTACTGCAAGATAGGCCATGGTGTCCGAGGCAGTCGACAGCTTCACCGCACTAACAGCGATGTGGAGCCCCGCAAGGAGCGCCCAAACGCAGACAGGTAGCGAGCCGGAAGGTGGTATCATCCAGCATAGTGCCTATGTTGGGTGATGGGAGTGCTTGAAGCCAGAGTCCTGACTCCCACTAACCCACATGCTCAGCAGAATTTGTGGATGTATTAATAAGATTATTCCGTACCAACCTGCAGAGCGGCTCATCCCACTGTCTCTGGGAAGATGGGTTTACGGGCCGATCTGTATCCGGGCAAGCCGCTTTCCAGGCGTTTATCGCTTCGGTCAAGCACGGCACTTCAAAGTCAACCAGGCAGGGGGCTAAAATTTTCCCGGTCAAAATTACATATTTAAAATACCATTATTTATTTTTTTTGTTATTTCATTAACATAATTAGCCATTATTTCGCATTAATTAATAAACAAATCACACCACGCCATACATTTCCCGCAATGCTTATAGGTACAACCGGTAAGCGCGCGAAAGCAGCGCGTAAGCAAAACTGAGCGACGACATTTGATATCGTACATAAAGATTACATTATCCATCATTACCTTTATGTTCAAATGGTAATAAAAATCAAACACTGAAATAGAAATCCTACCTACCGTTGAATGGTTCGCAAATGTTTTCCGACCTAGTCATGCCGACCGCGTCATCCGGGAAAATGTTTCAGGATAAGTAGGTAAACTGTCTTGATATTGTTTGCTAGAATTTATTCCAACCCAACATGACAAAGCTAGGGCTAGGTACAGACGTCAGCACATCAAGCTACCCGAAACTGTAAAATTGTCCCAATCAACCTTGAACCTAATGTTTTAGCGATAAAGTTGAAAATATATTAAAGAAATTTGACAGATTGTAGTAGCTTGATGTGCTGGCGTCTGTACAACCCGCAAGAGTTAACTTGAGACCCGAGCGACCCCTCCAGATCCTCGCACTGTTATCGCTCTCGACGCCTCAGTACCGTGCGCTTACGTCAACCGAGCAGTCTGGGTTGTATCTATGTTACAATATGATTCTGAATGAATAATTACAAAAATTTATCAGTACGATTCTGTGGTCTGAGCAGTAAAATTTTTTTGTGGATCGAGCAGTAAAATTGGGTTCTTGGTAATGGGCTCGCCCCTTTATTACCACCCAACGAAATGAAAGTACTACCACTGCCTACCCTTTTGAGAAATACTTACAGGAATGATGTTACATATTACACATCCCTCCAGAAGAGGTACTAGGCAATCAATCCATCATTTATATATCAAAGTCACCGTGTCATGAGAGGACGACGTGTAATGAAAGGGACCCCACTCCAAATTTGCTTACTATTGAACATGTTATTAGTAGGCAAGTGTGTCCAATGTTGACCATCCCTAAGGTATATGAGAGGTTACTGACGGGTCAAGGGCAACAGTTTTCTGCATCTGTCAAAGGTCGTACCTACTTGATTAGGTATTTTTTTTTTGCATTTGTGCACGGATTTATCTATACTTATAATAAATCTGTAGAGAGGTCAATTCTGTACATGAAATATATTTCCAAAATAACTATCAGCGGGTGATTAGTGATTGTTACTGACGCCAAAAATGCAATCAGTAAAATTTTTGTCTGTCTGTCTGTCTGTCTGTCTGTCTGTATGTTCGTTATAGAAACAAAAACCACTCGACGGATTTCAACGAAACTTAGTACAATTGTTCTTCATACTCCTGGGCAGGTCATAGTATACTTTTTATCACGCTACAATCAATAGGAGCAGAGCAGTGAAGGGAAATGTTGGGAAAACAGGATTTCTTTTTAGGTGAAGTATTAATAGGTTAGTAGTAGTTAGTTAGTAGTAGGTAAGTTTTGGTTAATTTATGTTCAGTTTTTTTAAATATTAAGTAGGTAAAAGCGTAGGTACTTTTATTAATTATAGGTATAGGTATTATTAATTATAGTAGTTATAGGTATTTAGTTTTAAGTGAAGTAGGTTTTATTATATATTATTTTATATATTAGACGTAGTTATATATTTTTAGTTATTCAAGCCCCAAGCGGACGCCGGCGTCCGCCCGCTATTGTCTTGAAAAACGCGTTGAATGAGAAATACGCGTTCTCAAGAATCGGCAGAAGAAAGAGCACATCGGTTAAACTCTATGAGAGTTAGTGCCTCAATTTCCGGAAGTCATTATTCTACGCGGACTAAGTCGCTGGCAAAAGCTAGTTTGAATATAAAATTCTTGTACTTAATTTGTAAAAAGGGTTGTGAGGTGTAATTAGAAATTAGAATAATGTAGAGCATCAATAATTTGTAATAAATTAATACGATTTGTTGGTCTCACTACATAAGTTCAACTTTAATCAAAAGGTATTGAACAACCCAATATGTATTGTATTATTTATTGTACAGACGCCAGCATATCAAGCTACTATAATGTGTCAAATTTCTTTAATAGATTTTCAACTTTATCGCTAAAGCAGAAGGATCAATGTTGATTGGGAAAATTTTACAGTTTCGGGTAGCTTGATGTGCTGGCGTCTGTGCTTAGTTAATAGATTACTAGTAGATATGACCTAATACTATTTAATATGTATTAGTTTATTATTTTGTAAATAAATTGTATATTTTATCTATGGGCCTTAGTTGCCTGACAATAAATAATGTATTATTATTAATAAACCGTTATAGGTATCTAGGTCTGTAGAGTGAGCCTTAAAGTTTATCTTTTTTACTACCTACATTCTTCACCCTAAAATCACAAACACTCACATTTCTTTATCACCTCTATACCATATAAAAGCAGTAATAATTGTAGGATTATCTCAGTTTATGTGCGACTGTTACGAGGAAGACGATAACCGCCTTTTAGCCGCTATATGAACGGATATAAATTTTCGCTAACTCACGGTTCTGCGTCACTTAGTGGGATGTAAGTGTCGCCTCCCTGTCTTTGTTTACTAGCATTCTTCGATCAACAATACTGTTGATCGAAGCTAGCAATTAACTAAAACAGTTTAGTCATGCATTCACAATATTTCTTATGTAACTAGTTTACGTGAAACTTCCTTGATTTGGTAGAAAGTGTATTATAAATTGGTTTTTCATTTTGCGGCAATCATTGTACGTTTTTTTTTATAAGAAGTAGTAAGCCATCAGTTATAATTAAAACAAAATTAAATTTTAGCAAAAATATTTGGAATCGAATAGTTCGTATATGATGAAACAAAACGCTTCAATGAAACAGATTATGCCCGATAGTTAGGTCTACTGGATTGGAATCATTTATAACTGATTTCAAAAAAGGATTTTATGTTTTTTTACCTCAGTACCTACGCTGTCATTTATAGACCGATTTGGAAAATTATTTTTTTATTTAAAAGGATTTTCAGATTGGATTGAAGATTGAAGATTGAAGATCTTTCAGATTGGTCCCATTTTTGCAAGTCGTGTATTTGAGCACTGCCACTGTACTCACCGCCGACACACGTCGCGACCTGCCGATCGATTCTGTAAAAATCTCACCGTGAAAAGTTATGTGAAGTGAGCTTAGAGTGAACTGTCAGGAGTATAAATCCCTAGCATTAGGATGACACTGACAGCTCACTCCACGCTCACTTCACCTAAGTTTTCACGGTGAGATGGTTACAGAATCGCATTGCTGTAGCCGACACGCGGCGACTGTGAAAGTTGCAGTTGCGCTCTGTCGTCGACGCGTGTCGCTCGTGTGTATGCACACTAACAAGAAGAGGTATTCGACAAACGCCACGAGCAAAAGAACTGCAAACAAAAGATCTTTAAAAATTAAATCATAAAACACAAATCCTTTCCTTGTTTTGCAAGACAGTAGGCAAGATAAAATTAATGTGCCACCTGGAGCTAAGTACCCGCTTATGAAGCAAGCAATTCGCACATATTTTAGTTTCATTACCTGCGGCGGTGAGATTTAATGCTGAGTTATCTTGCTAAGCTGAGTGTACCTAATAGCTCCCTGCTGCTTAACGTAACCTAATAAAGATTAAAGATGTCGAGTAATGATATTCGTTTTTGGCGCTAATTGTTAACGCCAGGTTACTTTATGAGGGAACCTAAACTACCTACTGTTAATTTAGGTTCATGCGGATGCTAATAATAAATACGTGCGTGACAGTTTATACAAGAGTCGTAGTTAGTAGCACCATTAACAAACTGTAGTTTAGAAACACAAAAGAGATTCTGACATATGAAATATGAGACGAGTCGTTAGGTTCCTCAAGCTCTGAGTTGAGCTATACCGTTAGTGACAAATGCTTGCATTAACTGGACTGGCCCACTCAAATCTGTGTGGTACGTAGGTATCTCAAAATATCATTTCAGACATGAATCTACATGGTCTTCACATGATCTGACCAAGATTATGTCTGGACTTTAAAAGAGACTATGACCTCTGAGTTTGTTTCGGCCTTTCATTTTCAGTAGTCAGATAAAAAACGCCGATCTCATATTATAATATGACGTGTAAAAGTGATTTCAATATCCTATTTACAAAAGAAACAATTTCAACATTTCATTAGTTTACCTGTAATGAAATGATGAAATTGTTTAGTCTAAACAGACTCTAGAGAAGCACGACACTCTAGAAGACCGTGAAAACCTCCTCCAGTGATGCAAAAGTTGCAGCGGGATTGTCCGAAAGGGTTACCGCTACCCCGGAATACGTATAAAGGGCTAAGGAAGGAACACGGGTGGGTTTTAGTCAGTAAGAGTCTGACACTCCCTTCTGCTCCACTCAAAGCGGGAGGGGTCATTTGATGAATTCCCATCCTCAAAAAAAAAAGTGATGCAGAAGTCAAGAAGAAAACAACCTCTAATGAGGAAAACCGCTAGCAAAACTACATAGGTAATATTTTTATATATTGAGTAAATCATGTTTTTTCATCCCACGCTCTTTACCGCAACCGCATCTCATCACAGCGACAGAATGTGGGCAGCCAGTGGTTTCGTGTGAATAATGTAGTTGCGTTGGAGTAACTACAAAAACAAATCAAATGGTCGACGCATCGTTTTGTTTGCGATATGGCCGGCCGCTAGTACATGACGGTTTCGCTGACCTGTTGCTACACGCTTAGCTTTGTGACTGACTGCGACGTGGCCTAGATGTGGTCAGGTCGCCCACACGGGCGATTTTGACGGCCAAATGTGGTCCGTATGAATAAATTATTAATTTTCATACAAGTTACTTAGCGCCCGTCACGTGTTGTATTTGCGGTTTGGTTGTGGTTGTGGTACGTGTGATCGGGACTTTAGGTACATATCTACCTACTTGTCTAAGAATACCTGACGCCCAGGAATACATAAGTGAGAAAGGAAAATTTGAAACATCCCGACTTTGAAAAATTTTTTTATCAGAATTTTGCACGTTTGAGCCTTTATTTGTTAAAATATGCGTTATTGGCTAATTGTCAGGATGAAGAACTTCTATTTACCTACTTAGTAAGAAATTTTCAACACCGAACATTTTATGCATTAGTATAAAATGTACCTACGGTGTTGAAATTTTTGGGGTAAAGGGACCTCTTTACCCTTACCTACATTAGTTCTACCTTCGTTAAAAGAATAGGTAGATACTGTACCTACGATATTTAACTTACTATTAGTAGGTAATTAAGGCATTCAAAATGTGGATAGACAAACGTTTGCATATCAAAATTAGGTACTAGGTACGCTTTACTTTTCCTTTTTTTACAGACTAAAGTATAGTAGACTAGCAGCGCCACGCGGTTTCACCCCCATAAGTGTCGATCCCGTGGGAATATCGGGATAAAAAGCATCCTAAGTATGTGTTATTCTGATGTATAAGCTATTTTACTGCACAGTTTCATCAAAATCCGTTCAGTAGTTTTTGCGCGTTCTCACAAACTTTCGCATTTATAATATTAGTAGGAATAGTAGGATATGAAGGATAGTATGAAGTAGGATTGTGGAGGGAAATTAAACCAAGTAGGTACTTAGTAGGTAATTATTACGAAGGTAAGTGGTTGATTTATTTATTGAAGTTCATTTGTAATTATAACCTGATTATAGGCCCTAGCATAATCAGCCTATAATGTTCCCACTGCTGGGACACAGGCCTCCTCTCGGTGAGAGGGAATAAGCCCAGTGCGGGTTGGTAGATGTCACATGTCATCGAATTTTTGGTTCTAAGACATGCCGGTTTCCTCACGAGGTTTTCCTTCACCGTTATAAAAGCAGTGGTAATGAAGTAATTTACACATAGTAAAGCGCCTCACTGGGTTCGAACCTACGACTCGGAAATCGCAGCCGTTACCATTGGGCTACCACTGGTCCTAGAGCCTACCTATTAGCACAAAAAAAACTGCGCGCAACATTGTTTTGTTATTATATTTTTATGTTAATAACAAAAACGTGTAGGTAGCTTCCGTACAGGATTTCGAAAAATTGCAAACCACGATCTTTATTGTTTCGGTAAGTACTTAGTTAACTTTTTCCATTTTGCAAATAAATCTGAAATCGAAAAGTAATGACAATGCCAGAAAAAGACCGGACGGCGGGCCAAAAAGGTAGACACGTGCGGCCGGATGGTAACCCAAATCGCAGAGTACATTTAAAGTTGCTAATTTCTTACTTTCCAGGAATATGCCGTCTACATAGTGTGCCAACTAATATAAGCTTTTAGAATGGAGAGTTCAGAAACTGGCACAATGGACGTGGAAACTCCACACCCATTACCATACATTCATATAACTTTCGCATGGATATGATATTCATATCCATGTGAAAGGCAAAGGAATGGCACAAATAGGTAAAAGTATTTATATAAATATCAATATGAAACCAATCACAACAAAGGTATAACTTACTCTATTCATTATTCGAACCATATTGTGGCAAAAAAATACCTAATCTTACATTAGGTAAAATATCAAATGCAGTGTTAAGATGCGTACCAACGCATTAGCCTTCAAAAAAGCGTTATGGCGCTAAATTCCCCTTTAGCACTAAACGCGTTTTATAAAATAGAATGTTTTTGCAGGTAGGTATGTGAAGTTCTCTACGAGCTTCTGGGTACCGGGAAGAATAAACCACGATTTATGAGGTATGTTCCATAAATTATTCCTATAAATCATTTTACGTATTTTACACCTTTTTCATTTAGCGTGTCAGCCCAATCTGAGCCCTAATCTCTTCTAATTTTAAACTAACTTCATTTTTGTCCCGTCCTTCATGCTAATAACTTTTAACTGACTCGTGGAGGTTGCATGTAAGCATTTTGGTGCTTACATTCAACCTTCGCGAGTCGGTTAAAAGTTGAGTCAGTTTGTAGGTACTATAGAGACTAGTCTATTTGTCGACTACAGTATCTACAAACCTTCAAAAACTATTTTTTTCCTGTCTGTGCCTAAATTTAGTAATCTTCGACAAAAATTAGCTTCCTACTGCTTTAGGTTTTTGACTACTGTTGTAGAAGGTTTTGAGGTTTTGCTCATCAAACTAAGCAGTTTTTACACTTCGCTCAACAAAACAAGCCGCTGAACGCAATTTCGGTTGCCTCCTACTCATACCTGATTCTACCCATATAACACGACATTTCAGAAACACTGTGGTTAAAGTTCCCGTAAATCTTGACGAGTCTGGTCGTTTGTAATGCCCTAAGTATTATAATGAACAAATATTTACAAAACCAACAATGAAATTACAGCCGAGCAAAGCTAAATATGGATACCTACGCAAGTGACGTGAATGCGGATAAAAAAATATCCTCTTCTTTTTAAGGCTAAAAGTTATTTAGCAGAAGAATCTAATCACATGATACCTAATAGATTACGAGGACAACAATTTACAACAGCCTAAAAGTTAAAGGAACCATAGCAGGTTTGTAGGTACACTACCGTCCAAAAGTTTGGAAGCACACCTGTCTTCAAACAAAACAAATGAATACCGACTATAGGCGGCAAAAAATAGCAATAAACTAACGTTTTACAAGCTTTTACGATTGTTTTCACAAAAATAACAGGATTGTTATTCCACATTCATGAAGTTTTAACTAACTCCTTAATTTTGACGAAACACGTGTTTTATGACTCAACCCATCGGGTACTTTATTGTGTGCAATAGTGTGGTTTTATTGATAATATTTGGTGGTTTTAACATTTTAAGACCCTGTTTAGTCCAACTGCAGCATTGGCACGTGAAGGTTGTCATATTAACATTGTCCGTATTCGAAAGATATCGACGACTCTTTTGACCTTATTTTTGTTCTGAAAATGGCAAAACGCAAGCAAATCAGAAGCGCTATTTGTACTCTACGTGAGGAAGGATACAGTAAACGTCAAATCGCAGAAAGGCTCGGAATCTCTCGTAAAGGTGTCCACTATACCCTTGTTAGAAAACGAGAAACTGGGAAAAATGAAGATAGAAAGAGATCTGGTAGGCCCAAATCCACAACAAGGCAAGAAGAAAACTTCATCAGGATTCTCTCTAAACGGAATCGACGCTTAACAGCTCCACAAATCACCGCAGCTCTGAACGAAACGCGAGAAACACCCGTTTCAAAAACAACTGTTGTGTGTGTTGCAGCTAAAAAACCAAAACTAACAATTCGACATAAGAAAAATAGACTAGAATGGGCAAAAGCGCACCAAAACTGGGCAATAGAGCAATGGGAAAATGTGCTTTGGAGTGACGAATCAAAGTTTCAGATTTTCGGATCCAATAGACGTGTGTTAGTACGCCGGTCAAAAGAAGAGAGGGCTTTAGAGGCATGCACTGTGCCTACTGTCAAACATGGTGGAGGTAATGTCATAGTTTGGGGGTGTTTTGGCAACAATAAATATAGTGAGGATAACCGGAAAATTAAACAAGGAAGGTTACTTGAAAATTCTCCTAAATTCCGCCGTACCCAGTGGACTAAATCTAATTGGTCCTGGATTCATTTTCCAACAGGATAATGATCCTAAGCATTCTTCTAAACTGTGCCAGACCTTTTTGAACAAGAAAAAAAATGAAAAAATCTTAAACATCATGCATGGCCATCTCAATTACCTGATCTTTCTCCCATTGAGCTTGTTTGGGATGAACTCGATACAAGGGTGAAAAATCGTTCTCCTACGAGCGCAGAACATTTGTGGAAGCTATTAGAGAGCGAATGGAACAAATTAGATGAAGATTATTTAAAGAAATTAATTAATAGAATGCCTAGAATATGCGGGAAGCTAATAAAGGAAAAAGTAGGACACTTTAATGAAGCCAAAATTTAAGTTAATTTTATATTGTATGTCAAATTTTTGTTTTGCTTAAATTAGTTTTTGTTTAAATTATATTTTTTTATCAATATATTGAAACTGAAATGACTTTGTTTTTTTTTATTTGATTTTACCGTGCTGCTTCCAAACTTTTGGACGGTAGTGTATATTGTCTTCACTACATAGTATAAAACAAAGTCGCTTTCTCTGTCCCTTTGAATGCTTAAATCTTTAAAACTACGCAACGGATTTTGATGCGGTTTTTTTTATAGGTAGAGTGATTGAAGAGGAAGGTTTATATGTAGTGTATTTAGTATCAGCATTGCACCCGTGCGAAGCCGGGGCGGGTCGCTAGTATACACTAAACAGAGAACTGATCAACCAGAATTATTTTGCATTTTTACCAAAGTAGGCCGCCAGGAGAGTAATAGGCTACCTTCTAAATAAAAATCTTATATTTCAGCCTGTGTGACCATAGAGTCCTCACGGGTAGAGCACACACGGGTGCGGCTAAAAGTAGCAATGCGTCCCTAAAAACTACAGTCCCTACTTACAGTACTTAGCTACTGAATTTAGGTAGACCAACTCTTATGGTTCGAAGCAAAACGTTTTGGCGAACAACTGTACCTTACGTAATCCGGTTTTAATTGACATCATATCCAGAGCAAACTTTATATTAGGTACCTACTTAACTATATCCCGACGTCCACAAATATTAATCTGATTTCAGCAGTTTTATTTTCTGAAAAGGTCAAGTCCGTGTTAAGCTTAATTCTACGGAATTTTATTAAATAATTAGGTAGGTATGGTCGACTTAGGTACACACGACAACATATTAAGCTATAAATTTCCAGTTTTAGCCGACCTCGTATTATATAGGCTTTGTATAGGTATAGGGTATGTGCCTACAACTAAAAAGTCAAAACAATTTTTTTTTACAACAAAAAACAACCGACTTCCAAAAAAACACAACAATGTGAAAAATAACTTTAATTTCGGAAACCGGTGTCAAAAAACGAAAATGCGGAACCAACGACGCCGACTTCCGAAATTAATAGTAATCTTTCAGTTTGTTGTGTTTTTTTTGGAAAAAGTTTTTAATTACGGGAATTGATCTTCTGATCGCGTTGAGTTAGGTACATTAATGGAATCCACCCCTAGCCAATCGTTCCAAAGATGTTATGATGGTACCTAAACAAAGCTGACAAAAATATTCCCAGGAAGCAGGAGAGTAGATACATTAACACTTAGGTATCTATGCTGTGTTAGCGGAAACTGTCAATAAACGACGGCAGCAAGTCAACGTTAGCAACATAAATACCTCAACACAAATAATGGCCCGACACTTCATAACAATCTTGATGATAAATGGATTCGATGACCCAATTTAGGCCAGATATGAAAATACCCATCTATCTACTACCTACTCAAGGGGACACAAATTGATATTGTTATAATCCCCTCATAATAACAGCTCCGGCTTAACAGGTAGGTATTTATTATGCTATATATTTTCTTCAACGTATGACTTTGTTACGACCGGAGCATAGACAATATCGACACCCAACGAAAAACATCGTAACTGATTTTTAATCAGGAGAGTGCGTCAAAGATAAAAAAAATCTCTCAGGTTTCGGTTAAGTCGTAATGCCAACCAACCTTGAAAATTTGAGCCAACGAGGGAATGGCCATACTTTTTTATGTAGTAGGTAAGTATAAGTTTGACGCGCTCTCCTGAAAATTTCTAAAAATGAGTTACGATGTTTTTCCTTGCAGGTCTGTGTCGATATTAGCTTGGTGTGGGATTTGAAGTGGATGCATGTAACAGCATCTTATTCAGATTCATAATAATTTCGGAAGTCGGTGTCGTTGATTCCGCATTATCCTTTTTTTGATACCGACTTCCGAAATTAAAGTTATTTTTCACTGTTTTGTTTTTTTGTAAGTCGGTTGATTTTTTTTGTAAAAACATTTTTATTTTTCACTTTTTTAGTTGTACCTACAGACCCCACACAAATTCACTAGTGCATTGAAGAATTGAAGACACCGACTAGAAGAAACATCGACTGGTTTGACATTGTGCGGTGACCGCTGCGCCGTTGTGCGCAAGCGACGTGTCCATACTTCCGTTAGATTAGTGATGACCAGCGAGTCGATAGTTTATCGCACTTGTTATCGATTATCGTCATCGACCGACTGGTATTATTTAACTTTGTTGTATGATGTAATAAATAAATGTAGATAAATAACAATGTAAATATAATATTAAATATATACTTTTGTGTGAGTAAATGTAAACCAGTGTTGTAAATATGTAAATTTTAGATTAGTATTGTAAATTATATTTATTTAATTAATTAGGTAAGTACACACCTACATTTATGCATATAACTTCGTACACAAGAATAATTACCTAATGTATTATATACTAAAAACTTGCTGAAAGTATGTACATCACATTAATGAAAAAAATATCAAAATTGGTTCATGAGTTTTTGAGAAAATCGCGGACATACATACTTACATACATAGGGTCCAATACAGAATCTCCTTTTTGAAGTTGGTTAAAAAAACAAAACTGAATGTTTTCTAACTAACTGAGAAAACATTCTGCCAAGGAAAGGGATTCACTGCCACGATTGCGGGTTATGTAACATTTAATTAAAAGTATTAGGTAATCATGTCTAATCTATAGTTAAGAATTATATTAATACTGCGTGAGTGATAGTGCCAACGGGTTTCTGATACTCCGGCAGTGGCGAAGATATACAACTCGATTTCCGCCGGCTTCCCTTTGAAATTCAGAACACAACCACTCTCTAGTCAATTCATCATTGAAATATAATGAAACAGTTTATTGACATTTTTTTCTTGCGCCGGCTTACCTCTGTCATAAATTCACCCTTCGCCACTGTACTCCGGGCATACGCGGTCAGCTATCTCCTTCAGAAGGTTACCAATTTGTCAGGAAGTCATTATAACACTATCAATTTAGACTAAGTGGCTAAAATACGTATTATTGAAGCTAACTCAAAAACTACCGAAGCAAAGTTAACAAAATTTATATGGGACCACGCCTGAGGCATATACCCTATCCATTAAAAAAATAATAAGTACCATGAAATCGATTCACAATTGCCGGAGACGTCGCGTAACAAACATGGGTACAGTCGAATTGATTGAGAATTTGAGAACCTCCTCCTTTAAGAAGTCTGTTTCCTTTAAGGAATATGGTATAGATGTATGATATCGGAGCCTCCTCATTTACCATGGTTTTGTAACACTAAGTTAAACAGACGGCTTGTTGTGGTCGCCCACAGACTGCGGTCTGGGCACATGCCACTCAATAAATTTGGATTTTTGACGAAGAAGACGAATTCACCCAACTGTGAGGTGTGTGAAACGCCGCAGGATGTCTTACATTTATTGACGGAATGTGTCCGATTTCGGTCTGAAAGAGAAGACTTAATTAATCAATTAGAGCTAAATAGATATGATGTGGGTATATTTCACCAAATATTGTCTACACCTAGTTCGGAGGCGGCCTTCAAAGTTTTTAGTTCGCTAAGTTACGATTTAGTTAATTAAGATTTTGTATGAGGTACGATGGGACTGGCATACACAGTTGTGTAAAAGTCCCTAATTAAAAATAAAGAGAAAAAAAAAGAAGTCTGTTAAAAAAAAAACAGTATTTGGAAACTCGGGAATTGTTCGGATTTCATAACCTCTTTATGTTCCTTTGATAAATTAGAAAGAAGTTAGTACTTAGGTGAGTTTCTTTGCTTCCCAGAATTGAAGCGGAATTTTGTCTACTAAGTTATGTTGATTAAAGATATTCTGTTATTTACCTAATTAAATATTAAATGGAACTGACTGTTATTGAGATTGTCCATTAGGAATTTCTTAGTAACAGCCCGGAGTTTAGAAGTTGGCGGTGTGATACCCCCGTGCCTTGGAAAGCACGTTAAGCACGTCCTGCGCCTGATCTCTCTCCGGTCGTGTCGGATTGCCGTCCCATCGGACTAAGAGAGTGAGGGAAGAGGGAGTGCACCTGTGTCTGCGACACACTTGTGCACTATAATATCTCCCGCGCCGAAAGTTAGTCTCCGTTGAGATTGGCCGCCGTGGCCGAAATACGGTCTGGAGGACTTTGAAACTAGGCATCTAGGAATGAGATTATCTAAGACTGGGTCTCAGGGCTTTCGCTAAACAAAACGCGCGAATGAAAAGTTCTGGGCACACTATAATAATGTAAGCAGTATTCCCTTGAAATAATTACCTGACTGCATTGATATATATGTTACACTAGGTTAGTAATTACCGCACCAAGGCGTTGCCACTAGGCTGATGGCTACAGCCATCAGCGTAGCTAACGTCAGTTCAGTGCTCTGTGTGACGCCAACCGAAGTCAACCGAGTGACATGCGACAAAAAATATCGCGAAAGAGTGCGATTCAAGATCACAAAAACATAATAAATTAACCGGAATTACTTTCCACACAAAAATTAATTGTCTCTGTGTTTATATCAACGTAAAAACGCAATAAAATGTAGAATTTTGTAAATTGGGTTCAGTGTTTCCACTAAAAACTTAGTTTTAGTTTCCCACATTAGTGGGAGTTTTTAATTTATGGAATAAGTGATTTTAAATATTTTTTAATAATAACAACGTAGCAGGGTGCCTAAAGATTCAGCACGGCGTGAAAAATGGGTGGAAATAATCCGATTGCTGAGAAAAGAGACTGACTGGCTACCTACTAAATCATTCAATTTCATTAATAATAAAGAAAAAACATTCAAAAAGAAAATGTCTTAGTTATTTTCATTATTTATAAACTTCTATTACACATCCATTATGAAATACATAATTCAAATATTTTAAAAATAATTTAACTTAACCTAAAACGCTTTTTATGGCTTAAAATGTTGGGTAAAATTTCGCATGGGTAGGCAACCCCATCCCGTCATTGCATGTTTATATTGTGGTCTTTGTCTAATCTAAGCGACGGTAGTATTCTTACGACGCGTGTAAGTGAGACAGATATATGTTTACTTTTAAATGTTTAGTGGTTTCAAAGCTACGTCTTCGCGTTTATAAAGTGGCTACACTTTTTTGACACATTTTATTGAGGTTTGCTTCTCTAGTTATATAGCTCAATGCCTGACTGTAGGTATATCTTGAGTTGTAACAGTAGGTACTTTGTAAGTCCTCAATTTGGATGTCCCTGCCATCCTTTAAAATTGCATTTTACACTTTATCATTTGGAGGAATAGATTCGATTTTACGAACGTGTTTTGATAGCAGAGCGCACGATAGACTTTAAAGACCGAAATCCACGCGGGCGAAGCTGCGGGCAAAAGCTAGTACTTATAGGTATAATTTGATCTTTTGCTCGGGCAATGATCGCATGGAAAAAGACAAATACGAGTATGTACTCACATAATAAGTAGGTACCTGTCACGGAAGTGATGCTCACTACACTTAAATAAATACCTATACCTACAAATACCTGCAAAACAGAAATAAGCAAAAACTAAAAAATGTTATTTCATAGGTTTACCTTGCTGACTGAGTTACTTAAATAGTTTTATTTTTTTTTTATTTTGATGAATTGAATCACCCCTACAATTAACAATTCATTCGATAACTTCATATCATATTTCACGTAGGTACTTAAATAAATATGTGGGTGTCTCACACAGTCCATATCCGTACTACAGAGCATGTAACTTTTTTCGTACGTTACTGCTACTTATAATTTATTTTAATATGTCAAGAGATAATATTTGGTACCACTAGCGCCATCTAACACTGTTAATTTTAACAACTTTTTCAAATTCCGGATTACGGAGGCATGGACGGTGAGAAACCTGGAACATCACCACACATCCACCAAGATCTTAATACTTCCGAAAATGATGGGTAGAGGGCGTGGAAAGATGGGTAAGTGAAAAACTTCTATTCCAATTCTTTTTGGAAGGGACGACTCAACGACCATACCGATGGTCCTTTGTACACTCACGTTTTTGTAGCCGTAAAAAACTACGGTTGATTCGCCGTATGTAGGCACGGTCGTCAGTGGTGTATGAATGTTTATGGAAGATCGTTGCCGAACAGGTTTTTTCTTCGGTGCCGTGTAAAAAAGGCCATATTGTAGTACTTATCGTCTCCAAAAATACAGTAGGTAACAGGTAGGTGCGTGTTAGAATTGAAATAAAAACAAGCTGTGTTTTTCGAACTTTATTATAAATACAAAGTGAAATAAGTCTAATCTTATACTAGTCCTTAGAGGACACGATTTGTAAGAACATTAATTAATTAGATAATAAAATAAAATGAAATCGCGTTGCTTCAAAATATGTAACTCGAAATGAAAGTTCAAACTGATACTAATACTCATTTTATTAATAGATAATACTTAAATTCTATATTGCTACTATTCACAACCGGAACCAAAACGAAAATCGAAATGTAGGTAATTGAGAATTCTACGCTATCACGAGTTATAACGTGATTATAAAGCCAAGTAATCATGTTAAATAAATATTGCTCAAGATTGTTGCAGCAAGGTGGTTTTGTGTTGCTGGAAACATATTACACACGAGTTGCCAGCAACACGTTTTATGCAATAACACAAAGTTGCGCCAACAATGTTGAGCAACTTTTGTTTATCATAAATACAAGACTAGCATACGACATTTATTTACACAATTTACACAAATTGTATGTGCATTAGTAGCTTAATATAACATCTATTTTCCCGGAGTTTATTACATGACATATTATGTATGGTTACACATTTATTTATTTAAATAATTAAAGTACAAAATTTGTCTGCTAATAAAGAGTGAAACGCCAGAGATACAAAAAATATAGAAATGTTTAATATAACCTGTGTAAACCTGCCCTAACAAAAATAGTTTGAAAACGATATAAAATCTACATTGAATTTTAACTTTTTAATCACAATAATTATTAAACTGTAGACAAATTGCTATTATTTCTACTTTTAATGTTGCCAAAAATGTAAGTTTCAAATGATATTTCAGGATTAATATAACAATTCTTCATACATTGCACGACATTGGATTTAAGGCGAATGCTCCAGGTAGCCCGCGAAATTCGAATTTTCTTACGTTTTTTGCAATTTGCAATTATGTATTAGATTGAATGTTGATCAAAATTTAATTCTCGGCCGTAACAAGTATGTGTTTACATAATTATAATCATTAAAGTCATCAATTCGACTCTATAAGACCATGTAATCCTAACTACGACAATTCCATGATGTTAGGATTACCTGGTCTTAAAAAGTTGTATTGATGACTTTAATGATTATAATTCTGTAAATACATCCTTGTTACAGAATCGCGAATCAAATTTGGATCAACATTCAACCTAATACTGACTTGCAATTTGCAAAAAAACATAAGAAAATTTGGATTTCGCGGGCTACCTTGAGCATCCACCTTAATTTGCGCATTAACAGAATTAGATTTACAGTCCGGCCGTCGAGAGAGTGCATGCCTGACACCTGTCAGTGCGACAATTCTAGTAGCTAATAAATATCAAATTCGCACAACAAAAGACCAATTCTCGTTATTTAAAACGTTCAAAATCTAGTCGCAGTCTCATCTCGGCGACAAGCAAATGTCAAAAACTTGTCAAAATGTTGTGTTGTGTATTGTTGACTGAGATCAGACTGTGAACGATCTTAAAATTACGAGAATTACCGACTATGAAACTGACCGTGTTCGGCCGCACTGTAGGAGGTGCATACACAATTTTAGGAATTGCTGTATTAAGTGCAACTCATTTTTTCAAGTGTTTGGCCTTTCATAATAATGCTGCATTGACTGTACCAAAATCGAACCGTGCACTGAAAGAAGTTAGAAAATTTCATCCGAATCCGATTGCGCAGATATATCAATAGTAATAAGATATTATAACATATTGAGATCTAATACCAACCATTTGACATTTATGCTTAGCAACTTTTGAATTAATGTCCTCTATCCATCATCTAAATATAAGGAACTAACTAAAAAACTTAAGTATAAAAAAAAGGAAAATAATTTCATTTTTAACGTTCATAATTTTCGAAATAGCCCCCTCATCCTTTTACCCTCATCTTTTAAAAAATTAAATAATTCTCAATCACAGTTTACATTAAATCATAATTATTATAATGGAACTACGAGATTTTGTTAGTATTTTGTATGTAATAATATTGTTTTTTTTTTCTTCTATTAACCTAGCGTTGTACTTGTCACCTTTACCGAAGCTGCTTAGAAGATATAAAAATGCCTTTATATAAGACAGGCACTTGGTGCACTTTTGTTAGCGTAGGTATTAATAAAAGGACATTGCAACGATATCATGACCACGTCTCTTGGAGCGTACGCCCTTCGTAGTCGCATGGTCGAGCTAAAAAAATCGCTCTACCCAATCAATGTAAATAAAGCAGTACTTCGAAGCTCTTAAGTGCCGCAGTCGCGATAACGTAGCCTAACTTTTCATTGCATAAAGATGTTGAAATTAAAATGTGTGATTGTCAAGACGAAATCATTTTCGAGAGCACTCTAACTCACAATGATGTTAAAATGGGAATGTACTGTCAGGGAATATTATTGTTAAGCAAATATACACACTACAGCATTTGCCGTCTTATATAGCCATTTGATACAACTGTCAAAGAACGACCGCTATGATTTGAATATATGGACAATTTAAGTTAGAAGTAAATTTGCTTAAGAATTGATTTCCCTAACTTTACCTACCTAAGTGGTGTAGTTACTACGTGGATGTTCTAAAGAAGTAACTTTCAAGAAAAATAAAAACAAGCCGAGCAACTGTATGGCCTTAATTGATTTATGGGAACATAAATAAAAAAGGCGAAATTGTTTTTTGGAAATAATTTACAAGACATTCTTATTACCTGTGTCTCACTTCCTAATTTGTTGCATACTGCTTACTGTTATTATTTAATAATTCACTGGTTAAATACATGATTAATCAATAAAAAAAAATGCGTGTCAAATAAATATGACCTTTATTACCTGTCATCTGTCAAATACAAACTAACAAACGTCAAAAGGCAATGCCCAAGATTGTGATCCAAGACTTAATTATTATTTAGAATTTGTTGCACAATTATTGGACCAAGCATTGCACGTTTTTCCTACTCCTTTACTTTTGGAGACGAATAGTATACTACTGGCCATTCCTCTATCTTCTAAAATAAGGCACGAAAATAAAAAAAAACGAAATTTAGAATATAAAAGCAACCATTCCTCATAAGCAACACAAAGACTAGAAAAATTAATTAAAGGCTATGGAATAAATTAAATGGTACATGAAAATGTGAAACTACACCACTTTATGACAAAAACATGTAATTGCCTCTAAGCGCACGTGTGTTAAAATTTTACATAAGATAGACTGAAAATGAAAGATGCAAAAACGACTAAGTAGCGAAACAACCTGGCTTTACAAAACTTATTTTCGAATAAGTTCACTAGATCGTCGTGTGATTGTTTGATAGCAAAGGTTCAATGCCTATCATAATCTTTTTTCCGCGAACATGCTGCGTTTAAGCGAACTGAGTTCCGCGTCTTACGCTGACACTTCACGTGGAATATTAGTCCAAATATTCACGCTATTCAGGTAATACAAAATATACGCTATAACTTTTGAAATAAGGTAAATTTTATATTAGCGAAATAACGCGAATAGTTGAACAAAAACACGTCAAGGTGCAGCCAGCAAAACAGAATGCTAATCGTAGATGGCGCCACCGGCGTTGATCATAGACAATGCATTTTAGCGGCATACGCAAATTCAACTTTTGCTTTATTTAAGAAATGAGTAAAGTTCTTTTTCCTCGCGCTTTGTTGGGTACATAAGATGTAAAACGCAGTTCACTCGATCGCAGTCAGACTTCTTCACAAGCGGATGTACTGAATGATTATTTTACCTAAGTGTTAAGCAGCGTTTTAGTATATTATCTTGCTTGGTGGCGCAGCTGTGTTAGCGTTCATGGCTTGTTCTAGCGTGTCCAGGCGACGGTAGGCGTGACCCCGGCTGTTGCGACGGCGACCGCTTTGGCGTCCTTCAAGTATTAAGCCAAAGAACTGCAAAAGGATAAAGAATATGGATATCATGTTCTCGCAGCGGGTCATCTTTGTATTTTTTACGAGTAAGACGCCAAGACACCGCTCTTTAATCTGAATTTCTACACTAGTTGGTTTATACTTTTATGCGTTTGGGGTTTTGCTCTCACACAAATTAACCTAATTTAGAGTTTACAAAAATATGTAGGTATAATAATTATAAAGCTTAGTACAGTCCGCGAGGACTAAGTTGAGCTTTGCATTTGTGTGAGTGCACATAGATAGTGTAGGTGTGACGTCGGCCTAGAGCGCGAGTGCGCGACGCGTCCTTTGTTTGGTTTAAACCGGTTTATACTGCTTTTTGGCAATCAGCCTGAAGCGCACTCACACAAATGCAATGCTCAGCAGTCAGCTTAGACCTCGCGGACTGTAAGTAAGCACTTATTAAATCCTTTATAAGATTACACGAAATAAAGGCATGAAGTTCGCAGGCGTAAATAAACTACTTTTGTCAAGCCTGTTGGAACTATAGTGGTCTCCAGCACAATGTTTTTTTTCTTAAATTAATAAACAAGGATGTGACTGTCCATCTTCTTTTAATAATGAAAATGGGAGGAATCTTTGGGAAAAAGGTTCATTGATAGATTTTGTTGTAAAAACAAGTAGTATTCGCCAAAGACCTTTCGGCCCAATCGGCCATCTGCTCTTCGAGCAATGTGCCTAGCCCACTGCTAGTACTGCCACTTAAGTTTGAAAATTCTTCGGGTTATGCTTGAGGGAAGCCTATGTCCAGCTGTGGACGTCTTGAAATGATGATGATGATGAACTGGTACTCACCACTTTGCTGACTTTGCTCTTATTATGATAGAGGACGTACAGCAACACCATCAGGATCACAGACGTCATGAAGAACGGGAAGAAGTGGTCGTTGTCTTGATCAGAGAAGTCGTCGGGCATCGAGTTCGGGAAGAATTCTGTAAATTATAAACAGTTTTTATGTTAAAGTGTAGAAGGTTTTGCGATAAAATACCAATTACGTAAGTATTCAAGATTGAAATTGCATAAGCAGGCTAGATTGTAAATACAGACAGAATTTTCAGTTTTTCACACATTGAATCTATAACAATTTGTGAAGTTTCTTTACTGAAAAGGCGACGTTAAAAATTGATTTCTATTTTTTTTTTGTGTTTCCAATTGATTTTTCTTTTGAATGTCCATTTAAAAGAGAGATCAATTGGAAATTTAAAGATTAGTTAAAAAAAATAAGTTCCTCAACGAAGATAAAAATTACGCATTCAAACAATTTTGAAACAGTTTCTAAGTACATTATAATATATTCAGTATTATTTCATTTTCATGAACTACATAACATTTTTACAAAATTCAAATATAGAGAGCACAAGAACTAAGTTAGACTAGGTTGAATATATGTAAAGAAATCTATTTGAGTATGTTGTTCACACCTGAATAAACAACCGCGATTCTTCTAGTTAACATGATCGAGTGAAAAAATAATAAACCTTACGCAAGATAAAAGTTCAACACAATATGATGAATGTACACAGTATATAGAATGAAAACGAAGATTTTAGATAAGTGGTAAGTTCTTAGCAGCTCTTCCAGAATAGGGATATGAAAGCTAGTAAAGTAGGTAGTATGAAAGTAGCATGAATATTATTATTCTTAAAATACCACGCTCTATTATCAGCCAGTGAGTATGACTCTCTAAAATAAAGTGAGTGAGTTAGTTACGAAATTAATTTTGATATTAAATTAAAATGTATTTTTAAATAAAGAATACTTAATGATTTTCTTTAAAGAAAAACTGAATATTTTGTTTTTGATTATGCTATATTTATTTCCCTTATTTAATAAAGCATCCTTTCTTGCATATTTTTATACAAAATAGTTTCGCATCTGCTAGTCGTCCATAATATAAGCAATATGTTGTTGTTGTGTTGTCCTCGGAAATATCAGTACTTAATCAACTTTGTGTTTAACAAACATATATTATGTATATCATGATGATAGGATGACATAATTGCATAAAAAGTTGTTTGTTCTTAATGCCAATAAACGCATTTTTTTTTGTTTACTAGCTTTTCTGTAAACAATATCTTGAAACACACATAAAATTTGCAACAAATTGTTCTGCATAGCGTTTTACTACCATTCAATGAGCTTCCGTGCCGAATCGAACATCAATCAATGTTATCGACGAGGTCCTCTAAACGCTGTTCACTGGCCCAAAATTGAAAATTTTGACAGATTAACCAAATAAACGACCGCTATTCTTCCGACGGCAAATCGAGTAGCCGAAAATGTGTGTTTTTCGACTCGGAAGCATGTCGAATGGTTGTTAATAGCTATATTGATTAGTTTTCAGATTCCTGACGCTCCCATTTCGTGATGAATCATGTATACTTTTGCTTCCAGTACTACCGTCACAGAACAAATAGGTAATACAATTAGGCATCCAAAAAGCGGTATTATAACAGTACAGCTTAGCTTACTAATTATTATCTAAGTAGCTGATTAACTTTGAACCATGGAGTTCTTATAAGTGTTGCATAATAAGTATTGTTATTTGCATCCCGTAATGTGCACTTCCAAAATAGTGGAAGATATGCATATGACATGTAAATTACCAACCAATCATTGAACTCAAGATGACAATCAGAGACCAAAATAATCTATGATTATGTAGATATTGGGACAATTTTTAAACATTGTTAAAATATTGAAATTCAAGCAATGGAAATAGATTTGACTAATACATTGCGATTGCATTTAACTAATAGTTATTATAACCACTCATAAGAATTATGAACTTAATTACTACAACGATCCATAGGATCCTTTATATTACACAATATAAATCAACATGTTGAAAATATGATAAAATATTTTAATATTACCAACAGTAATTATTTTAACATCTCTCTATCTCTCACGGCGATAATTTCCGGAGAACAAAGTAATGTGAATTATTGCCACTTCCTTCATATTATGATTCAAGTAACAAAACTGCTGTTTTGAAAATAGCTGTATCTCTATCAATGTTCCCACATCCTGGTTATATTTTGGACCTCTAACTACTTGCCACTCAGTAGGCATACTTATGCTTATTTTTTTTTTCCTATACATTTGCATCTGACCTCAAGTTTGCTTGTTTTGAATTTATAGATTTGGTTTCAATTTAGCAAGTACCTAAAAGTTCATTTTTACCTTCACCTATGCTACATATAAATTATGAATACTTTTAATCTGGTTTTTCGAGCCCTTGCTTTTGACTTGAGGCCATAAAGTATAATGTGTTGATGGTAATAAATTTTGCACTCTATTTTCAAGGTAATAAGGTACTTATATGAATGGCAGAACTTGTTGCAATTCTGGAATTCACACTACCTTTTGTTTTTTATAGATATTTTTAGTATGTTATGTTACCTTTTTGTGAAACCTCTGCTTCGTGAGCGACGGGAACCACCAATTTGTTCTTAGTAAAAGTTTGTTGGTTTGCTGGTTCTATGTCTGGTTTGTTCTCTGGTCCAGTTTCTTCATTTTCTTCATCAGGTTCATTGCCCTCTGAGTCTGAAATATTAGGAATTTGTCTTGTTACAGAAATAAACAGCAAATGTGATAAGCAAAGTCCAATCATAACTTGAATAACTCCGATATCTAATGGAGTTTTTACAAGGTGGGCCGCTACTCCCAGTGGGGTTTACTCTATGTTTTTTTCATTCTTCGGACTGACTGTTCGGGTCGAAAATGTCCCGGTGCTTTTTTAATTGGCGGATGCTTTCTGAAGTTTATTCGGATGCTTAAGCTAGCTTACAATGTTACATGGTGTTGGCTACAAATCTCGAGTCGTCACCATGTGTACCTACTTCAACAATATTTAATAAAAAATAAAAATTATAAAATATTCTCAAACAACACAACTGATGTAAAAGAGTGTCCATGGAGTTTTTTGCCCGTTCTTCTCCATAGGTGCCTACGCTTTGGAATGGGCAACTAGCTTCATCTTTCTGACTGACCGACCCCTTGAGAATTCAAAAGTGTAATTGGTTTATTTGAAATAAATGCTTTGAGTTTGAGTTTCAATATTAGTAATAATAGTTTTAGGTACCTTGGCCACATTGTCACGAGCGACCTAAGGGATGACTTTGACATAGAGAGGGAGCGCAGGGCGTTGTCTGTGAGGAGCAATATGCTTGTCCGCAGAGGTTCTCTCGTTGTACTACCGACGTCAAAGTTACCCTTTTTAAGGCGTTCTGTCAATCGTTTTACACGAATGGCCTGTGGGTGTCATACACGCGCCGAGCCTACAACGTCCTGCGTGTTTAATGTAATAATGATTTTAGGATGCTGTTGGGACTACCATAGCATTGTAGTGCTTCAGGAATGTTTGCAGAGCCTCGCACAGATGGTTTCCATGCCATTATGCGAAAGAAAGCGGCCTCCTGACTACAGTGCCTGCATGGTAATAACAACAGCATTCTAAAAATCATCGCTGCTAGAGCAGACTTTCCCTTTCAGGGACACTAGGTGGGGACAGTCCTAGGTCTGAATTAGTAATTACTGTTTTTGAAAACTAAAAATACTAACCTATTTACATATAAGCAATATTGTTACTAACACCAAAATACTAACAAAAATATGGACCTAGTCTGAAATAAAGTGTTATCTAATTTAATTTTAATACCCATCATATTGATAAAATACAACTTTGATGATAAATTAATTACTGGTAACAAGAAAATCTATTTTGTTGTTATCTTATCTTTACGAATAGTTAATTAAGGATTTGATGACTAATCGAAGATAAAAAAATATAGGTAGAAGCATTGTAGTGGATGTTTTAACCCAAATTATAGCAACCAAGAAAGCCAAGTGCAACAGGACTCTATACTAATAATAAAGCTGAAGAGTTTGCTAGTTTGCTTGTTTGAACCTGCTAATCTCTGGAATTATCTGTCAGATTTGAAAAAATATTTTTACATTTGTTAGCCTAATTCTTGTAGAAGGCTATAAGCTATTTGACATCACGCTACGACCCTTAGGAGCCGAAAACAAAAACAAAGTGATAGCGCGAGCAGGTGATGCAAACGGAGTGGGTAGGGGGAACAAGAAATTTCATTTGGACGAAGTCGCAGGATGAAGAATGTGGGTATATTTTGTCTAGAAACCTAATACCTTTCAAGTGTTCCTGTAAATCAAGCAGCCAATCAGTAAGGTCATAAGTAACACTGACTAGTATGCCAATACACCAAAGGTTGTAGAATATGTATACAAAGGAGTAAATAATTTACATAATTTACATAAATTAAATGGCTACTGCATTTATCAAGACAAAAGCTATTCTAGTTTAGCTTGATGCAACCGCTCACTGTTAGTATAATAATAGTAAATACAGTTTATCCGAAGAGAAAATATATTCTAGACACCTGTTAGTTTCATACAAATGAATATGTGTTTGGGAACACTACTAGGTGCGCCCCGCGGTTTCACCCGCATAAGTTTCGATCCTGTGGGAATATAGGGATAAAAATTAGCCTATATATTAACCCAGGGTGTCAGCTACCTCCATACCACCAGGGTAGTCTGCAAAATTAAAATTTTCTTAAGTTTCTTGCAATTTGCAGGGCAGTGTCAGGTTGTATGTTGAACAAAATATGAGAGTTGAGCATAACAAGTATGTTTTCAAATCCTATTGATTGATATTTCATGAAATGGTCATTCAATAGGATTATATGAAGTTAGTGGGTTGTATTGATGATTTCAATGATTATAATTCTGAAAACTCATATTTGTTATGGTTGCAAATCATATTTTAATCAACATACAACCTGTCACTGACCTGCAAATTGCAAACAATATAAGAACATTTGAATTTCACAGGCTACCTAGTGCATCCCCCTTAACAACTAAATAAAAAGTTCACGATTATAAAGAATGAGTTAATGAAATGAAGAGTAGTGACTACAGCATGCTCTATACTGAGTGTACATAATCTGGATCATAATTTTGATAAGGAAATGTAATTTTCCCCATGTTTAATATACTTATTTAGATTTTCCCTTATAAATCATTTTAATTTGTAAGTAAACATCTGTAATAATAATATTGTAAGTATAGAAAGCAGAAATTACCGTAATCTTCAGCATCACCAATTGCTTTCGGTTTGGGGTTTTCTATGACAGCCACCGGTTTCTGATCACTAGCTTGCACCGGCAAGTCAGGAGCTGCCACCTCATCCACAACTGCTGGTTTCTCTGCCTGGACCACGCCTGTCTTGTTGAACTGATCATTATGAGGAATGACATTCTCTGGCACCTCTAGAGCAGAATCTTCCGGTTTATTGACATTGATATCTGAATCTTCAATGTTATCATGACTGTCTGCTTTTTCGTCACCATTTACAGCTTGTTTAGATGTCACTTGTCCCACTGTCTCAGACTTCACCACTGCATCTTCAACCTTCTGAGTTGTTTTAACAACAGCAGGCTCTGTTTGCTTAATTTGACCATTCGGTTTAACCGGATCACTATTGCCGGGTGCAGTGTCACCTACCTTAGCACTGGAGTCAGGCTCTGGTATCACAGGTGGTGAAACTTCATTGTTGTTAGCATTATTAGCCATTGTAGAAGCAAGTTGAATCTTCAATAGTTCTAGGCCCATCTTGTAGTATTTGCAATAATAATTAGCCTCACTCATAGTATCCTCAAACCCACATACTTCCCCACAAGTGGCTGGCAGTTTCAAGTACTTTTCGGCAGACTCTTTGTAATGCAAGAAGGCCGAAATATTGGTGAAAACCCACTCCTTAGCCAGAGTGCAAACAGCGTTGACATCCTGTTTCTCTTCTACTCTTACAAAAGGATCGTCGCTTAGAGTTATTTTAGATGTAGCCACAGCTGAGCACAACTGCATATTTATGTCATAGAATATCAAACATTGGAATTGCTTTGTACTATAAGGCGGTACAGATACGGCACAATCGGGTATTTTTTCTGAAAGATGTTTTTTCAAAACATCACTTTTACATTGATCTGCTAGTGTCGCGAGTGAGTTTGATATTAATTGATTTGGAAGTCTGGGTTGGATGGGATTCCCCAAACTTTGGTAACACGTATTTATCAACAGAAAAGCAAGAAAATAGCGAAACATATTGAATGGTGAATACTTTAGAACTACCACAATATATTAGAAACTAATAAAATAGCTCACAACACGCTGGCGACAGAACAGAATTGATGGCACAATCAGCAATGTCAAGTGTCAACGTCAAGCACGTCAACGTCAAGTTGTCAACCAGTAATTGTAATGCACACTGCAGTAATGTCATGTCAAACAGAAAACTAAACTGTTGGAAAAAGATTATCGAACATCGATGAGCCATTTGCGAACTATTGAAAATGTTCTAAACGTTTACTAAAACAAGGGCCATATTAGTGCCATGAATTTCTAATGAAGAGCAGTGGTGGTCCAGTGGTAACGGGCGTGACTTACGAGTTTTAAGTCATAGGTTCGAACCCAGACAGGCGCTTTACTTTGTGTAAATTATTTTCATCACCACTGCTCTCAAAACGGTGAAGGAAAACATCGTGAGGAAACCGGCATGTTCTATAAGCCAAAATTCAAAGACATGTGACCTCTACCAACCCGCACTGGGTCCGCGTGGTGGATTAAGGCCCACTCCCTCTCACAAAGAGAAGGTCTGTATCTCAGCAATGGGAACATTATAGGCTGATTAAGCTTATGCTAAACAAAATATACAAACAATTATCTTGTACTCAAGTACACATTTAATTATGTTTTAGGTAGTAAGACGTTAATTAAAACTCGGTATCGATATTTTACTTTTGCGACATATAAACAACACTATTACGTCACGTCTTAGTCTATGGCCACGTTGCGAGTCGCGTCAATGGCAACGTTATAATTAGGTGTGAACTGAATAATAGGTTTTTAGATTATTCACAAAAATCGTTATTAGTTTATAATACGTGTTTACGCCTGGAATGGTTGTGGAAGCTTTCAGTGTTTGTCGCGTTTGCTAATCTAAAGGGCCAGGCGCCCCGTACGTATTTTTTAAGTTTTGCGTACCGTAAAGTGGGGCTAATTGGTAGAAAAGGCCACATAAAATGGCTGTAATTTCATCAAATTTTGTGTTATTTCACTTTAATTAGCAACTGGTTATAATATTGCCTGTACTTATACAGAATATGAAGGATGGTGTGATGACAAGCAATGCAATAAGGTTTTTTTTAAAAAAAGATACGACTTTCCAAATAACCCATGAGGTGGGGCTAATTAGAATCGACTGGATTTATGCCGTAAAACAGATAAATAGTCTTGGAATTACCATTTAAACTGTGTCGTGCTGTATTTGGAAACGCAGTACAAGTGTGACCAGAGTGAAAAAACTAAATATAAAAAAAAACTTGGTAGAAAAAATATATAATTTGCAAAACGAAAACAAAATTGAAACAAAATCTTTTGAATCTTTTCTAAATGATTAAAATTGAACCTTATTATTTAATCAGACTTATTTGGCAACAAAAGGAACTCTTCTAATCTTAATCATAGCACACATTTCTGGCTTTTTCTAAATAAAATAAACCGAATCACTGTTGTCTAGTAGCACGAATACATCATTTTGAGTTTCTATTAATTGAACCGGTTTCATCACCATATTCTTCAAAACTTTGGTGCTTTTTGTATGTTTTACTTTGGAAAATCGTAACCCTTCTTTTAGTGTTAGTTCTTTTTTTTGCACGGAAGATATTGCTTGTTGGAGGGCTTCATCGCTGTACGATCCGTATGGCTTATGATATTTTCCATGTCGGATACTTAGATTAGTTTTTTTGTAATTGCGAACCATTATGCGAGTTAATTGAATGCATCTGCAACAACCAAAAATATAAAATATTGAGGGTACTTTCAGTTTTTTTAAACTAAAAAATTAAGGGGTTATTTGGAAAAGTAATAACCAAATAACCCCATTTTGCATTCCAAAAAGCCCCATCTGCAATAATCCGTCATAACACAAAAACTATTATTGCTAATTCAAATGTTATTCCTGATTAATAAAGGTGAAAAAACGAGTAAAATTTTATAAACTTACCAAAACGATCGACTGTACGAAAAATTTTACACTTCTAAAAGTTTGCAGCTCTCGATTTCGCACCAAAATACTTCTTTTTGCAAAAAATCGTTTACTACTTGTCATAACATAGGAAGAACTTTTCTGATTGGTTGATTTGAATTCAACACTAGCGCTGTGACAAAATCCCGGAAGCTCGCTAATGTTGCGTTCAGTTTTAGTAAAAAAAATAAGGATGCAATCTTGTTTTTATTTTTTTTCAAATAGCCCCACGTTTCTTAAATAACCCCATTTTACGGTATACCTTCAGTATTTTTTTAATCGACATTTTTTTCACCTGCATCAAATACTTGTACTGTACAGCAAAAAATACAGTTTATGTACCCAATTAAATATATACCTCGATACGGGAGTTTCATTGAAGATACTTGAAGCCCCAACATCTGGCGACCGTGACAGGACCTGCAATTTTGGCGAAAAACAAGTTCGATCATCTCGACCACGCGCTGCCGGTGTAGCCACTGCGCCGCAGCTACTTTTCATCCAAATCAAGCTTCATACCTGGATTCCTTGGAGGTGTACCAGCCATTGCAGCCACCGCCGGTTACCGATCAGCATTCAGCATCGTCCCGCAGCCTCGGCCAATGCAGCTAAGTGCCCATTTTTCCTTGTGAATTCCCTGTTACCTACTCACCCTTACCTTTACAACCTTAATAAATCTATCCAATACCAATTTAAAAATAGCTTTTAGGAGTGCATTGGTGTCTGTAGTCATTGTAGTGACTTAAAATAAACACATCAATATACCTTATGCAGGCACGCAGTCGATATAGTACCTAAATTCACATTATCTATTGGTAAACGTTTTAACTGTCTATATAGGTATAGGCTATATCGTCTTATGATATTATTATTATCATCGTTTTTATCCATGTTTTACAACAGGCTTTTAACTGTACCATAAGCATATATTTCACCCACCTCGCCGATCATTTCAGGCCGATTTCTTCGTGTTACGCAACTTCGGGCCGCCTGCCGTGTCACCGTCTGATCGGAGCGGAGCCCTACACACAGCTGCGCCGGGCCGGCCTCAGGTGACGTTAGGCGAGGAGCGTGAGCTAAGTTTTTAGTTTTTTTTTTATATTATCATCACCTAGTTTGTGTCTGTTTAATTTCCATAGTCAAACCAATTTGAACTCAAATTGTTTACTTATTCAATCCGATTTAACATTCACAATATTAACAAGGTTTGAGTTCACAATGGGTAAAGATTGTGGAGGTGAATCCAGCACAAACAATCCTCAAGAATTACAGGATCTTTTGGTGAAACGTAGTTCCATAAAAGGTCAAATCACAAAATTTAGAAACTTTTTATCAAATGTTACCTCTAAAGAAGGGCTTACTCAGATTGAGTTAGCTGAGTTAACATTAAAACTAAACAAATTTGAATCTATCTACGGCCGTTTTGATGACTTGCAAAATCAGATAGAAGTATTAAACTCTGACAATTTATCTAATGAAATTGATGAACGTGATACTATCGAACAACTATTTATATCCAACATTGCAATTGCTCAAAGTATTACACAAAAACATAACTCGAACCGTCATGATGAAAGTAATTATAAGGATTTAAATTCAAGTCAGATAACTACAGGTCCATGTAATCATGACCATCATGATATAGGTTTTAAATTACCTCAAATTCAAGTTGCTAAGTTCGACGGGTCTTGCTTTCGTTGGCTTGAGTTTCGTGACACATTCTTATCTATAGTACACAATAACGACCGCATCGCGCCCATTCACAAATTCCACTATCTTATTTCGTATTTGACTGGCGATGCAGCGCGCATTATTGCTAATTTAGAGGTATCCAGCGCAAATTATGCGTGTGCTTGGAAATTATTATGTGACAGATATGACAATGCACGACAATTAATAACTCATCATATAAATTCATTATTATACGTAAAACCAATCACATGCGAGTCTGATAAATCATTACGATTTCTTGTGGATCATATAAATAAAAACTTACGTGCTTTAACTAGTCTCGGTCAAAGTTCACGTGACTGGGATATTTTACTCATTCACATAATGAGCCCCAAGTTAGATAGCCACACTAAGGCCAAGTGGGAAGAATACCGGGGCACGTTGGACACAAATATACCTAATTTGCAACATTTTTTCAAGTTTCTTATTGATCGCGCTGATGTACTTGAGTCAATAAATAGCAGCCATCCATACTCTAAACCTAAGACACCGGCGACGTCAAGGCCTATAGATTCTAACAATAAAATAAAATCTCATCAGTCATACATTTCCAATAATGAAGACAATAATATTTCTGATATATCGTGCGGCGTTTGTAATGGCAATCATCGCCTTTATGATTGCCCTACCTTTTTGGCTAAGAGTGTGGATGACCGTATTAGTGAAGTCAGCAGATTGAAGCTTTGTCATAACTGCTTAAGATCTGGTCACTCTGCACGTAATTGTCGCATGCATCCGTGTCGGTTGTGCAATACAAGGCACAATAGACTCTTGCATAAACAACCTGATAATAAAAATATTTCCAGTGTTGTCACCATTTCACCCGACATCACTGACGGCACTATCGTTAATTTTTCAAATCAAAATAACCATCAAGTTTTACTGTCTACTGCTTATATTGAGGTGGTTAATCCTGCGACCAATCAAACACAGAAGGTTCGTGCTCTTTTAGATTGCGGTAGTCAGTCATCATTTATTACGCAATCTCTTAAAACAAAACTGCTTTTAAAACCGACTACCACTTTGCATGTCAATATAATTGGCATAGGCAATAAAACTACCACTCAGGCTACAGAAACTTGCGTAGTTCAGTTGAAATCTTTGATGAAGCATTTTACCGTCACTTCTTCTTTTTTGGTGTTGCCAGTGTTGACCGGTAATATACCCAGAATACCCATTGATGTTAAAACACTTAATATTGCGAGTGATTACTTTTTAGCGGACCCTCACTTCCACCAACCAGCACCTGTTGATGTTGTCATCGGTGCCGATATTTTCTGGGACATTATTGGCCGCGATCAACTCTCTCTCGGTCTTAATTCACCTGTATTGAGAAGTTCTCATTTCGGTTGGTTGGTTTCAGGTCCAATGTATTTTAATTTACCCCCAAATAATATGTTAAAAGAAGTTGATGATAATATGGATTCTAATCATTCAGTCGTTTCTTATGTGTCGTCTGTTGACAAAATACATCAAGAACTAACAAAATTCTGGGACTTAGAAAATGTTCCCCAAACTAAACCACTTATGAGTCATAGCGAGAAGGCATGCGAAACACATTTTCTATCGCACACCGTCCGTTTAGAAACTGGTAGATTCTCAGTTAGTCTACCTTTGAAGGATACACCTGATTGTCTTGGTGAATCTTATTCACTAGCTAAAAAACGCTTATTAAATTTAGAAAGGAGATTTCGCAAACAACCACATGTGAAATCACAATACGTAGAATTTATGCGTGAGTACGCAGACTTAGGTCACCTTTCAGAATCTGCTGTACTCATACCTTCTACATCTTACTTCCTCTGCCATCACGCTGTCTTCAAAAACAGTAGTGAGTCCACGAAAATAAGAGTCGTATTCGACGGCTCGGCTCCTACTTCATCGTGGCAGTCTGTCAATGACATCCTCATGGTTGGGCCTAATATGCAGGACTCACTGTTCTCCATCTTAATAAGAGCTCGACAACATAGGTTCCTCCTCACGGGTGACGTCGAGAAAATGTACCGTCAAGTCCGGGTCCATGAGGAGGATCGCAATCTTCAACTTATTTTATGGAGAGAGGATGAGTCGTTGCCCATCAAAACGCTTCAGCTGGGTACTGTGACTTACGGAATGGCAAGTTCTAGCTACTTGAGCACGCGGTGTCTATGGCAGATTGGTGAAGAATCTTCTGATCCTATGGTTAAGGACATAATTCAACATGATTTCTTTGTGGACGATCTCATCACCGGTTCTGAAAGTGAGGCTACCCTACGTTATATTCACCAATCTGTAACTGAAGAATTAAAGAAAGGAGGCTTTAATCTTCGTAAGTTTAAGACTAATTTACCATCATTTTTTGATTCAAATACTCAAAATGTTGATAATCTTTTAGTAAGTGAGTCAACTAGTACTCTAGGCATGGGATGGAACCCATCAACCGATCAGTTACATTTCCCTATCAAATATCCCCTTTCCTCTCACAATAATTTAACTAAAAGATCTTTCCTATCGTCTCTTTTTAAAATCTTTGACCCCTTAGGACTGATTAGTCCGTGTGTAATAAAAATGAAAATGTTGTTACAACAACTGTGGCTACATAATTTGACTTGGGACTCTCCGGTCCCACATCAAATTCAAAGAGACTGGAATAATTTTATGCTGTATTTACCTTCTCTTTTAGATCTAGAAGTTCCGCGACGTGTACTCTGTAATGAACCCGCATCTGTCGAATTACATTCATTCAGTGATTCATCACAACATGCATACGGTGCTTGCATTTATTTACGTTCAGTTAATGCTGCGAACGAAGTCACAGTCAAATTGCTTTGTTCTAAGTCCAAAGTAGCTCCGATTAAAACTACGACTATCCCTCGTCTGGAATTGTGCGCTGCCCTACTGGCAGCAAGGTTATGCAAAGCTGTCAGAAAGTCACTCCGATATGAAGTTCAGCATCAAGTACACTGGTGTGATTCGTCAGTAGTGCTAGCCTGGCTCCACACCAGGTTTATAAATTTGAAAACATTTGTAGCTAATAGGATTTCGGAGATCTGTGAGCTAACAGATGCCTCCTCGTGGCGCTATGTGCCCACATCTGTCAATCCTGCTGACCTCATATCTAGAGGAATCAGTCCAGATAAACTCGGCAGTGCCCAGCTGTGGTGGTCAGGCCCTCCATTCCTCACGGAGCCTGAAATTAATTGGCCTATCTTAAAACCTAATAAAATTAATACTAATGACTTACCGGAAACTAAACCTACTTGTACTACCACTCATGTTGCTACTCAAAATGAACCTATAATCCATTTTAAGGATTTTTCTAGCTTAACTAAATTAAAACGATCTTTCGCTTACGTGCTAAGATTTATTAATAATCTAAAAACTAATAATGATAAATTTCTCGGCCCCTTGACTGTTAATGAATTAAATAATTCTTTTCTTCATTTGTGTCGTCTGGCACAGCAAGAATCATTCTTCTGTGAATATAATTTACTATGCAACAATAAAGCTTTAAGTTCTAAATCAAATATTTTATCATTAACTCCATTTTTAAGTGACGACAAGGTCATCCTAGTTGGTGGCCGACTAGGTTCATCTGATTATAACTATAATAAAAAACACCCTGTTCTCCTGCATGCTTCGCATCATTTTACTAAATTGATTTTCGAATATGAACATAAACGCGGACTACATGCTGGCCCACAATTATTGTTGGCCGTTGTTAGGGAATACGTTTGGCCGCTAAACGGCAGAAATTTAGCTAGACGCATTTTTCATAACTGCTCCAAGTGCAGACGCTTGCAGGGCAAGACTATTGCACCAATAATGGGACATTTGCCCTCACAACGTGTAACGCCAAACTTTCCATTTCATACCGTGGGAATTGATTTCGCTGGCCCATTCCTTATTGTAAACAGAAAAGGACGTGGTGCATTTTTAGTCAAGTGCTATCTTTGTTTTTTCATATGCCTTCGATATAAAATTTCTCACCTCGAAGCCGTGAGCGATCTATCAAAAGACGCTTTCGTTATGACATTCCGAAGGTTTGTGTCACGAAGAGGCAGGCCAGCGGAGGTATTCTGCGACAATGGACGTAACTTTGTCGCAGGAGCTAAGGAAATTAATAATTTTTTTAAGACTTACCAAAACGATCTATCTGATTTTGCATGTTCGGAGGGCATTCAGTTTTACTTTTCACCGGCTTACGCTCCTCATTTTGGCGGTATTTTCGAGGCCGGTATCCGTTCAGCAAAATTTCATGTTAGGCGAGTAATGGGTAATTCTCATTTAAGTTTTGAAGAACTTCAAACTCTTTTCGCTCAGGTAGAAGCTGTGTTAAATAGTAGACCTCTCTGTCCTTTATCTTCCTCTCCTGACGATTTCCATTGCCTTACTCCTGGGCATTTTCTCATTGGTCGGGCACTCACCGCTCTGCCTGAACCAACTTTGGAAGATTGCCACTCAACCAACTTGCAGCGTTATGCCAGGCTGCAGCAAATATACCAACATTTTTGGCGGCGCTGGCAATCCGAGTACATCGCCGAGTTACAACTTCGTCGTAAATGGAAGACCAACGCCGACGCAGTCAAAATTGGGGACATGGTCCTACTGAAGGAAGATGGCGTCCCACCCCTATGTTGGAGGCTCGGACGTATTGCACGGCTCTTTCCGGGACAAGATGGAGTTGCACGAGTAGCTGACATAAACACGAATAGAGGAACTATACGGCGCCCTCTGGTTCGCATGTGCCCCTTACCAACCGAAGAGGAGCTACTTAAGGTTTGAAACCACTGAGTTTCAACGGGGGGAGGATGTTTACGCCTGGAATGGTTGTGGAAGCTTTCAGTGTTTGTCGCGTTTGCTAATCTAAAGGGCCAGGCGCCCCGTACGTATTTTTTAAGTTTTGCGTATACCTTCAGTATTTTTTTAATCGACATTTTTTTCACCTGCATCAAATACTTGTACTGTACAGCAAAAAATACAGTTTATGTACCCAATTAAATATATACCTCGATACGGGAGTTTCATTGAAGATACTTGAAGCCCCAACAATACGTTTTTGAGTAAAATTACGTACAAGTCAAACTCCTGTATACCGGATAAGTACAAAATTGCGCTATTCTATTAGAATACAGCTTCGAGGCATAGGTACGCCCTTTTTATACTTATACAGGGTGGCCAAAAATCGTGGATCAAACGAAACAGGGCGACAGCTGGGGATAATTGCAGCAAAAAACTTCTCTGTGGCAGTGCCTTGAGTGTTTACAATAAGGTTCTAAAGTTCCAAATATTTTTTGTGAGACTTAAAAGATATTGAATAAAGTGCCAATACTGATAAATCATGATACCCAATATAACCACTTTTGTAGTGATGATGCTTTTTTTTATTACCCCCAGCTATCGTTTTGTTTACCCACCCTATATCTATACAATAATTATGTAAATAAGTAGAGCTTATTTTTTAAATGCTTTTAGGTAGTTAAAACTAACCCGTTAAACTTAACGATGATTCCAATTACAAATATGTAGGTATTGATTCTAGAAGTTTTAAGAACGTTCACAGTTTGAGGGGCAATTTCTCGTTATTTTAAAAACATTCACAGTATGATCTCAGTCTCAATCTGTCAAAAATACCCAGACCATATATGATATAGAATATAGATAGACCTAGATAACGCAAGTATCACGATCTGTATGAAAACAAAAGCGTGCCATTTTTTGACTACTTATTAGGACGTCACAAGCGCTTTTTCTCACGCTCACCCAGCCAGCAGTAGGTACGCACGGCTACACATCAAGCTATAGGTACATAACCAGTATAAGCTGACTTCTGATTGTACGAAAAACCTATACAATGCGAGGTCAGCTAAAACTGGAAATGTATAGCTTGTTGTGCAGCCGTGTGTACACAGAAGTGAGCGCGAGTGGCGAAAGTGGCGGCTTACGATTTTTGAACGTAAGTTGGTGCGATTTTTGGCAGGCGAAGTAGTTGCTCTTGCGTTATCTAGGTGTATCTATATCTGTGAAAATACCGCTAATTTTCCTACATTTTATACAAGTTTTTCACATTGATTTTCGCTGAGATGAGATTGCGACTCAATTTTAAACGTTTTTATTTATGGGAATATTGGTCGTCAGAACTCAGCCACGTCGACAGCATTAGCACATTTATCTTGTGACTATAATAGGTAGGTTACAGGTAGATCCTGTGGTGTAAGTACCTACATCGTGGATTTTCGTATTTAGTAGTTTGTTTAATTATGGTAGAAAGAAATAATATACGTTTGCATAGGTACCTACTTTATTGCTCACAGATAAATAGTTTGCATACATATTCTACCATCTATAAACCTATCAGTGATCGAGTCGGACTATTCTCGTTGGTAGATAGGCAGCCGATAGGTAACTACAGACGCCAGCACATCAAGCTACTACAATCGGTCAAATTTCTTTAGTAGATTTTCAACTTTATCGCTACAGCATATGGTTCAAAGTTGATTGGAAAAATTTGATAGTTTCGGGTAGCTTGATGTGCTGGCGTCTGTACTACATATCTAAGTGTTGTGGTTCTAAAGGAAGGTGTCGGCGACTGGAAATGATCCCGAACAACGCCTTTATGTGTTCTTCAAAAATGCATAAAATGTGTAGGAACTTCGTACAACCTGGAAATTATCATATAAAGCTGTTAGAAGGAGTTAGATTAAGCAGAAACAATATTGGGTTGCACATTATACAGAGGCCAGCACATCAAGCTACTTACCCCAATCTGTCATATTTTCCCAATTGAATATGAACCTTATTCCTTTGTAGTAAAGTTGAAAATCTATCAAAGAAATTTGACAGATTGGTGTAGCTTGATGCGCTGGCCTCTGTACCTTCACGCTCTACAAATTCAAGCAACTTTGACCTTAGCCTGAGCCTACACGAATACCTCATGTAGGTATTTGTAGGTACGTAACTTTGGTACCTAGGTAACATAGTTATATGACATTAGTAAGGTATAGGAGATAGGTCCATAAACAATACCTATAAACTTACCGAAACAAAAGTACCGTTTGAAAGTGGTATCAGACTTCCTGAAACAAGGTTTATGGTGCGTTTGATTCTTTCCATAAAAATTATAATCGCACGTTTATATTTCAATGGTATTTCCAGCCACTCCAAAGCATAAGCGGATTCTATGAGTTTTTCACTCTGCAAACAAATAAATACTGTACAGGGATCTATTGGCATTTGTGGCAAAAATCGTAACTAACGCCGCCATCTTGTTTTTTCAGTAAGTACTTAGAATTTTCAATATAGTATATTACGTACTAATTCCGTGACAATTTCACACAAATGTTTACCTACAACCACTGACCTGTATTATGAGTACCTACCTACTTGTCTAATAGAGGTCAGTGCCTACAACTCACCCCTGGCAGTCATTCAATCGCCAAGAGATAGGTACTGTAGCACTCGGTAGGTAGGCAGTAAATTTTTTATTTTGTTTAAGACAGGTTGGATTTTTTAGGTGGAGCAGTAAGGAAGGACAGGTATACACGGCGAGATATCAAGCTATTCATTTCCAGTTTTAGCTGACCTTGCAGTTTTCTCACAATGAAATGTCAGCTTAAACTGGAAATTTCGTCATGGGTACCATAACCGTTGTCGCGTAGACTCATTTTCTACGATATTGTATGTAAGTATGTTTTTTTTTGCGATTACTGATTTTCCTAGCACTCTAATCTCAGTTGTTTTGATCCTTATAAAAGAAATAGGAACGATTGGAAACAAAAAAAACATTGTGGAAACTGCTGATTTCTTGCTGACTGTACATTTTTTTTTTAAATCTATTAATGCTGATCAAAATGACTCAAAAAGTTAAGGACAGGTTTTCCTGTAGCTATAACCATTAAGACGTCTGCTCGTACTGCACCGTCTCAAAAATCCACCCTGTATTTCTGGGCAAATTGTACAGTAGATCGACCTTGAGCTGGCCTAGCGTAGTAGGTACGGAGTTTCAGTAACTTATGCAGCCCACCCAAATGTCTTTTCTTTGGTATTGTTCGTCGAATCGTTGAGCTCCGTACGTTTGAATTGAGCTGCATGATTACTGACAAATGCGTGCACTGACTGGACAGATCCACTCAAATCTGTGTGGTTCTTTCCTCAAAAGACCATTTCAGACACCAATCTGCATGGTCTCCACATGATCTGACCAAGATTATGTCTGGACTTTAAAAGAGACTGTGACCTCTAAGTTTGTTTCGGCATTTCTTCTCAGAGTAGTCAGATAGGAAACGCCGACCTCATCTCGTTTTAAAATATGATTGACGTGTAAAAGTGGTTGTAATAACCTACTTACAGAAATAAAATCATTTAAATAATTTATCAATAGAGAGGCCAGCTTATACCTACTGGATTTGTTAACGCTGACGCCTGCCGCTTACTGTACGTCTATAGCTGCAAAACCTCAAGGCCGTATTCAGTGCTCTCCTGTCGGTCAGGACTGACATCGGTCTGCCGTAGCTATCGCCATAGAAACCAATACGTGCATTCAGAGCAGCACTGACCGCGTCCGCATACGCAATACTGATACGCGCGTACGCACTGGCCGTCAGTCCTGACCGTCAGGAGAGTACTGAATGCGGCCCAAAGGGTTCGTCCATGCGTTGCGTTGTATGTTACAGCCTGATTCAAACTTTATGGCGTCTCTGAATTGAGCTACTCGCTGCGTAGTACCTCACCCCTCACCCTCGCTGACAGGTGAATTGTTACTGCGCAGCGACTCGGCTCGTGTTCCTAACCGCCATAAAGTTTAAATCGGGCTGTAATTATGTTATGCATGTGCTCACAGCTTCTCATCACCAAAAGCAAAGTTTTATTGTAGGTAGTTATCATACATTAAAGTTTTTCTTGATGTAGGTATCTACCTAAATTACGTAACCTTTACCTTACCTCATGAGTGATCTCGCTGCCATAATAGCAATACATGAACACTTGAATGAGTACACAGAATATGTACATCACCATTGACGCGAAATCCACTGACATTGGATCAGTCTGCAATAGAAAATGTAAAACATGAAAATGGACACCTGTTTTATTTGAGGAATGGATCGTTAGAAAATGCTGTAACCGCAACGCTGCAGCTGTAACGTTGCGTTTCAATTCGTTTAGTAGGTACCCAGCCGTACACACCGTATTTTAGGCAGGGACTCAAACTGTAACGGTAATAAGTAATTTTAACGCTGTTTTTTAAAACCGTATTCAAAAGAAAAACACTTCAAAATGTAACAGATACCTACAATAATGTTACATAATCAAAGTGTAACCTTTTATAATGTGTTAATATGTGTAACACAAATTAGCGTTTGTAGGTATAATTGCACGGTACTGCAAAAACCGCGGTCAAGGTCTCAGTGGTCACAGTGACCTTGGTTTTTTTCTCTTCACAGCACTATTTTTCCATCGCCGCGCGTTTTTGGATTAGGTAAAATTATGAAATTTAACTACATCTGGCTACGTAGAATGGACGTTCGATGAGGCTAGGCCATCACCTTGCTGAACTTGAGATAAAATCAGGGTGCATTAACTGGCAATGTACTAGAGTTATATCAAGTCTGAAGACAGGGGAGGATACGAAAATCCTGGGGTCAGGCCGCCTAGTCGACTTCCACGAAGGTGATCAGCTCTCCCAAGGCGATGTCTGCTTTCTGATTAACAAGGAACTCCCAGCAGCGTTGTGGAAATCAGTAGTTTGTCGACACGGGTAGCGCCCGAAGCGTGGTGATAGGATGCTTTTATGACACTGCCACGATGACTGTTTAGATCCATTATCAGAAAACCAGCCCCATCCAACTGCTCAGAGGGGTATGACAGGGATGTGATATCCCCAAAACTGTTTGTCAATGCATTGGACGACGTTTTTAAGGCACTGGACTGGACTGAACAGAGTATCAACGTAAGTCGCACTTGGCTAGTTTTTTAGAATAGATATAAATTAACATTGATATGTTAAGTTTATTCTTAACATATCAATGTTAAGAAAAATCTTCAATAAACTTAACATTGATATGTTAAGTTTATTCTTGGGATAAATTCATCCCATCTACGGAACTATCATCATTACATCTCATAAATTCCAACTGCAAAATAATGTAAGTTTATACCTACGCACAATATTGAGAAAAATATCATGTTATTTTAAGAGCATAGACTTCTTATAGGTTTTCCTGTAATCTATTCGCGTGATCTTATAAGGGTTCCGTTTTTTCATTCGGACGTACAGAACCCTAAAAAACAGAAATATACGACAGAAAAGTAATTTTTTTCACAGAATTACTTTTCTGTCGTTATGTGGGCTCACTTAAACTAAAGTTACAGTTATTTTATGGTTTCCACAAAAAATTGAGCGGCTGAAATGGTAAGTTTTTAATGTGCACCTGAATAAACTTACATTTGCAGTTTTGTAAGCTGCAGTGCATATTATCCAACCGCTCACTAGAAACTGACAAAAGACTGCACCGCCAAATATTTCCTGAACCGCACCTGAAAATCTTAAAAAGTATTTTTAAAGCTATCTTACACCTCTTAAATATTCATAATTCAGCACATTATAAGGACTCTTACTTGATAATCTCCTCATAATGCAATAAAATGATTTTTAATCGTCGATCCAAAATATTGGTAAAATCCTCCGAGGTATTTATCTGTTCCTCCTTGCTCTTTTCAACAATATGCTCTAAATCCAGCCTGAAAAATGTAAACATCCGCTTTTAACATTTATCTGCAGCTATTGCCTATAAAACAAGTCTTGGAAAATCGTTCACCTGAGGATAGAGAGTTGTGTCTTGCACTGAAGGATAAAAAAAACTATAAAAACGTCCATTGAAGTGTTACTGAAGGCAAGCCAAGAAGTTTGCAACCACATGTAAAATACTGCAAAGTAAAATCTGTGGGAAAAGAATTGTTAATTAGGTAAAATCACAATTTTTCCTTTTTATTAGGATTTTTGTCTACAATCGTAAGTTAATAAAAGGTGAATGGAAACGTCGCGAGAGGACGCCCCCCTAGGACCTAGAAGGATATAGTAACCTTATTGGTGATGTACAGACACATGAAGCTACCCGAAACTATCAAATTTTCCCAATCAACTTTGAACCTTATACTTTAGCGACAAAGTTGAAAATCTATTAAAGAAGTTTGAAAAATTGTAGTAGCTTGATGTCCTGGCGTCTGCAGGTGCGTAGCACTCGCAACCAGATATATGAACGATCGTAGCAGGTAGCGTTCTGTAGTTTCTGCCTATCCCCATGGGAAGACGACGTGAGTTGGTGTAACGTTTGAGTTAAGGCGACTACATTACGTAAACCGCGATTACTGTCGGACTGCATAGAAAATAGAAAGAGAAGCGAAATGACACAAAGCTGGTAATTTATTGCAAAATATGAAGTGCATAATATTATCTATTTACAAAAAATCTACTGTTTGGACTAAAAAATTAAAACACTAGTGCTTTAGTATGTTGCTTGTAGAATAATCTGACAAAAATTCAGGGCCTCAAGTCTGCTATTACAATAATGTCAGAATGCATTGATTTCTTAGTTGTTGATTTTGACAAGTTTGGTAATCTAAATATAATGGTGTCATTATGACTTTCCAATGGTCAACCACTGACACTCCATTGAAAGAAATGGCATAAAATGGTAATCTCGTACATAATGACAAATGAATAAATGTAATGTTTATTGCTATTTACGAACTTCTTACTACTTCAGATTGAAACACTAATACGTAATATGTAAAAATATATATTAAATGAAATCTAACATGAAATTTAGTAGTAGTTTTTCTCAGACCATTGTCCGACCAATGATCGACCATTATGAATTATCTTCATATTTTTTTTTTATCGTATCAAGTTAGTTGTATTTTGTTTTCAACAAACTATCTAACTAGCATATATCCTGAAGAATATCATATATTCTATTCTTATTTTCTGATGTTGTTTACTGTAGTCGATCATATACTTTTAAGCATTATGAAACTTGCGTTTTTTGCGTTTAGGTCCTGTAGTTCCCTAATACGGGTTCGGATAAGTACGAAGGCTACAGAAGTTTGAGTGAACTATCCACTACCCACAGCTCTATATTAGCCGATGCATGTTCCTAACAGGACATTAGACTACGTAGACCGCATCAATGAACGGACATAACGCTGTAGATACCTCCACTAAAGAGCACTTTGTTGATCGCATTACAACGATAAGGCCGAATAGTGCACCTTGCTAAAATCATTATTGGCTCGTACTCGGCCATAATAATAATAAGTAATATGGTATGGTGGTTGGAATGGTATAAGTATATATGATTATATGGTTTGGTAGAGTGTAAGTGCTAACGTACCGTCAGAAGAATATAAGTAGGTAGGTATCTTTTATACAGGTAGGTATCTTACAACAAGGTATCCTCCATTTATTTAGGTACCTAATTAAATAAAGGTAAACAAAAAACCACGTAACTTAGTTAACCAACTAAACGTAATACCATTCACTTCAATCGTCATGCTACATCACAGTTGTACTCTTCAATTTAGCAACGTTATTAACGAATTACCTATAACGTTGCTAAATTAAAGAGTACAATTGTGACGTAGCATGACAACCGAATAGACTGGTATAGCGTTTAGTTGGTTAACCACGTCACGTGGTTTTTTTTTGTTTACCTTTAATTACCTATACAAATGAAGTATAGGTACAGTCAGGGAAAGTAATTGTTAAGCAAATTGACACCCTGTGTCAATTTCTCGTTTCATATTTACTGTCAAAGACCAATAACAGTTGTGATTTGAATACACGGACAATTATTTAAGATGTCATTTAATTCCCCTGACTTTAATTAATATTAAGTTTGCCTGAAATAGCAATCTTTTGTAACGGTTCCAAATTATGTAGGTATGTAAAATACTAGTCCACGTTATTATGCTAGTCGACAAAATTATGGTAATCTTAATCTGTCCACGTGGTTTTGGTCGGTATTACGTAATGAGTAGGTATAAGATGTACGTTTTACGTGCAAATTCGAACTCACTGCGGACTTAGGTTGGCGTCAAAGGGTAGCCATATTGCAAATTCAACGGGTTTTCTCTGCACGTATAGTGTGAACGGGTACAGGGACCACAGCAAGCAGGTGAATAGTGCGGCGATATTGAATCCACGTAGCAGTAATCTTGCTTGTCGGCCGGTTGCTAACAGAAATTCTCGATGCTCTGGCTTTTTCTGATTAAATATTGGACCTGGAGGAAAAATATTGCTTGCTTATAAATTAAAGTAGTATCTTGTCGGTATCATTTTTAAACTGGACTCCTGATGATTAAAGTTTACTGCAGGTACATAAATAATAGCAAGGTAAATAAGTAGGTACTACTACAGATAGTTTGGCCAACTTTTTGATAACAGTTGCTACGGTCACATCATCTGCCTAGCCTTTTCCCAACTATGTTGGGGTCGGCTTCCAGTCTAACCGGATGCAGCTAACTGTCTATCTGACCTCCACAACTGTGTTACCTACTGGGTAATACGATACCCCTTGGTAAGACTGGTTGTCAGTCTTTCGGGCTTCTGACGACCGGTAACGACTGTCAAAGATCCACGAATGACACGAAGGGGTCTTGGTATGTAAAGATGGTCACTTATCCACTGAGCAACCGCGGCAAGCGTTGCACATCCACCACGGCACACGATTATTGCGACTGACGATGGTAAGCGAAGGTAGCCCGTGAAATTCAAATTTCCTTACATTTTTGCAATTTGTAGGTCAGTATCAGGTTGTATGTTGATCAAAATATGATTTGTGACCTTAAGAAATGTACATTAACAGAATTACAATCATTAGAATCATCAACACAAGCCTCTAACTTAGAAAAGGCCTCAAATTTTATGATTTCATGAAATGCATAGTAATTAAATAGGGTAATTATTTTAATGATGAATCATGTTATGATTAGCATACAACCTAATCGGCCTTGCAAATTGCAAAAATCGTAAGAAAATTTGAATTTTGTGGGCTAGCCTTGTGATAGCGTAGCCTCTGAATCTAAATAAACTATAAAAGACACAGTCACACAAAAAACCAAATCAAAACCATAATTAGATTGTGTAAGGTACTTGCACCCAATAAGGACCACCTTTATTAGAATACTTGTAAATTAAAAATTTATGTAATTATACAAAGTAACGCTTATAAGATAAAAATAAAATTTTATGAAGATCTATAATTATGACAAAAAATACACAGTTTGCTTCGTTAAACTGAAAAGAAAACAGTTTCAAAAATGTTTATGTTAGGCCATATTAAGCACCTATGCTCCTATTAAGGACCATAATAAAATGTAACAAATTTTGATTATTTTGTAATAATAATAATTTTAATCTAACGTATACAATAGTATGAATAAATTAATTATTATATTATTAGCAAATATTTAATATTTTACCAAAAATTTTAAGGTGGGCCTTATTATGTATATCAAAGTGAAAATTAAGAATAAAACTAATTTTATTTCGGTAATCAACATATGTATATTTTTTTTGTAAGTAATTACTTTTTCTTCAGTCATTAATTAGAGCATTTTAAGGAAAATCAGTCTTAATTTATTATATCAAGGTATCATATAATAAATTAAGACTGATTTTCCTTAAAATGGGCCTTATTAGGAATACTAAAATATTAACTTTAGAAGTTAAAGGCATACCAATATAAGCGAACTTAACTATTCTCGCAACTAAATCAGTTTCAAGATCTTCAGTCAACGTACACTTTCGACCCGATTTCTTTTTGTAACTCCCAGTACCAAGATAATTTTTTAATGTGTATTTTTATGTGGTCGCAGCTGCTCGTTCTGACATCTCTTTTTTCATTACTGCATCCATGGCTAATTTAAGAGCTTCTTCAGACCAGTTGCCACGTCTTTTCCTAGCTGGTAGCTCCTCCATTGTGCATTGCCTAGTGATAAAAATAAAAAAGAAAATAAATATTAAACAATAAACAACAATTTAGTTGAAATCAAGGTGCTAGACAACCAAATTTAAATATAATTATTAAACTTAATCGCCACACAGATATATTTGTTACCAACAAGTTCTCAAAAAGGTGCTACAATGAAAGTATACACACATACTTATAAAAAGATTAGCTCCATATAAACCGTAAGAAGAAACCATTTTAATGATTCTTATTATTGGCCTACCTTGTTATAAATACAAAGTAATATATATTTACTTACTCCATTTTATCCTACATTCATAATTAGAAATAAAAATATAAAAAAATCATTAATTACTTAAATAATAAAAATTTACGCCAAATTCATACTTCTGATAAGGACCGGACCTTAATACAAACTCGTATTGTGGTCCTTATTAGGATTTGGGTATGGTGATAGATGACACATTTTAGAGTTGTATAATGTAAAAATAACAATGTATTTACCTTTGTAGAGTTATCTCTGAATGTTTAAATCCAATCTTCTATAAAAATTTACTTAAAAACACAATTTTTTTCACGAAAACTTACAAAACAACGCGCATCAATTTTATAAAATGGTGTCTCTAACCGCTGTCTTACACAAACTGGACGCTACTGACAAAATCGCCGCATCTACGCGTCATCGCGCGATTGCATTTAACGAATAGGTGGTATAGCATGCTGCGCGCGAAATTTGAAGCAGTTGAAAAAATGCCAAGTGTGAGTTTTCTAAAGTGGCCCTTAATAGGTGCTGGTCGTTATTGGGTGCAAGTACCTTAGTTGTGGCTATAATTAAAACCAATCTTTCTTAACAACCAACATTACGGAACAATTTTGGATCAAAGATTTAATAAAATATGAAGGAGTTACCTCTCGTTATATTTAGAAGAACTTCTATACGATTAGCTTTCTTCCAAAGAACAATTTGTTTGTAAATACAATCACAATTAGTGAGCAGCAGGAGCATCGTAGCCATCACTTTATTTAGATCAGCTCGATCCTGAAAAGAATTTTCTTAGCTTTACAAAGTTTCTGCAGAAGTTCGGCCTTGCTTCAGACTTGAAAAGAAGATTGGGAAGAAAAACATTGGTAATCTCGGTAAATGGACAAACTTGTTGAGAAGTGTTAAAGCGTTTTCACGTCATTTTACACCATGTTCACTTTATTCTAAAAATATCAAGTAGTATTACCTACCTACTTACCCCACAATTAAGTCCTCCAGACCGTATTTGGGCCACGGCGGCCAATCTCAACGTAGACTAACTAGCCTTTGGCGCGGGAGATATAGTGCACAAGTGTGCACGCAGACACAGGTGCACTCTCTCTTCCTTCACTCTCATAGTCCGATGGGACGGCAATCCGACACGACCGGAGAGAGATCAGGCGCAGGACCAACGGCTTAACGTGCTTTCCGATGCACCTGGGTATCACATCGCCAACTTCCAAACTCCGGGCTGTTACTAAGAAATTCCTAATGGAAAAACTCAATAACACTTTGCTCGTTCCGGAAATCGAACCCAGGACTCTACGATCAGCAGTCGCGCTTGCGACCACGAGACCAACGGGACCGACCCCACAATAGTAAGTAACTATATTGTGTTCCACAACAAATTTTAATATTTTTTCGTGCATCATCTGCCTAGCCTTTTCCCAACTATGTTGGGTTCGACTTCCAGTCTAACCAAATGCAGCTGAATACCAGTGTTTTACATGGAGCGACTGCCTATCTGACCTCCACAACCCAGTTACTGGGTAATACGATACCCCTTGGTAAGACTGGTTGTCAGACTTTCGGGCTTCTGACTACCCGTAACGACTGTCAAAGATCCACGAATGACTGCCGGGACCAACGGCTTAACGTGCTTTCCGAGGCACGGAGGGGTCTCGGTATGTAAAGATGGTCACCCATCCACATACCAACCGCGGCAAGTATAGGTAGCTGAACCTGATCGATCGACCTATGCGGCTGTTATTATTTAGCCAAGGGCCCCTCTAATATTTTTTCGTGCATCAACCACAAATAACCACCACTGCCTACATTTGACAATTCCGCTACGAAATCCAAAGTTGGAGCTTTAAAACTGAAAAATATGTCTAGAGGAATATTCCATCCAATCGATAACTTACTTGGTAAACTTTCAGAATTTGCTGGAAAGTATACAGCAAAACCAGAAATAAAAACGAACGCATGTAGACTGTGTGTAGGATTCTTCTCGTCTTCGACGAATTGGGATCTAATTGATAGGAGCCGCAACAACGTAAATTCTTTAGATGTGGTCTTACGCCCAAATACGATAAATTGTCTGCCATCTTTTTGTAATTAAAAAAATGATAAAGAGAGAAGGTTCATCGTTGACTACGCTTTGTGAAACACTTCTGTGGGCCGGCTTTTATGTAGGTACTTATTTATTATAGACATCGAAGCCTTACTACGAAATGCACTGGGCCGTAAAGAAAGCGGGTCGGTTACAAAAAAACGGTAACTTTTAAAATATTTGATCAATCCTTTTAAAATAAAAACTAAATTAAGTTTATTTCATTACAAATACAAGAAAAGTAGAACCTTTTTATTTCGTTTTGATGATATTATTAAAAAAATATAAATAAAATATAGAGACGATTTTTAAATTTGAACAACTTTGAAACCAACCGTTTTACTTTTGTTTCTGTTTATAAATATGGCATTTCTTGTGCAGAAATTCATTATTCTGATCAAAATTAATTATTATTATTTTTTTTATGCCACTAACCCCTGAAGAGTGTACCAGAATTCTGACAATGCTTCAAGACGGGCGCAGTCAGCGTTATACAGCGAGAACTGTTGGTGTGTCGCTATCAACAGTTCAAAGAGTGCTCCAGCGATCTGAAAACCGTGCCGGACGGCGCGTACGTGTTTCACGCGCGCCTCAAAGATATGTCAGCATTAAGGAAGGGGCCCGTAAGGGCCGAAGCCTGCCGGGGCAGCGGGATTGTCCGAAAGGGTTACCGCTACCCCAGAACACAAAGGGCTAAGGAAGGACCACGGGTGGGTTTTAGTCAGTAAGAGAGTCGGAGAAAGAAAAAAAAGCGATCTGAAGAGACTAGATCAAATAGTCGCAGACCAGGAACAGGTCGAACAAGGTGCACAACAGCGCGGGAGGATCGATTTATGGTGTCAACAATGATGAGAAATCGTTTTCTTACGGCTGTTGAATGCAAAAATCACCTTCTATGTCCTGGAGGAAGCAATCCGAGCACGTATACAGTGAGGCGGCGTTTTGCTGAAGCAAATTTCACGACGTGCAAATGGTCCAAAACTCGATAAGGAGCATCGAAATTCAAGGCTGAGTTACGCTAGAGAACACGTGAATTGGACTCTAGATCTGGTTTTCGAAAGAGTCGAACTTCATTCTATACACGCACGATGGGAAGCAAAGAGTCTACAGATGACCAGGAGAGTGCTATAACCAAGCTTGCATTGAAGAGAAAGTGCCTTAAGGCGGAGGCTCAATACACATATGGGCTAGAATTTCTTCCGAAAACCGCACCGAGCTGGTAGTAATAGAAAATGGCACTTTAACTGCAGAAAGAAACGTAAAAAGTCTTAAATGAGTATGTTGGTCCATTTTTATGCAAGATATCGCTCGTCCCCATACAACTCGGATAGTGTTTGTCTACCTTTAAGATGTCGCTATCACACGTATGGAGTGGCCAGTACGCAGCCCAGACTTGAACCCCATCGAGCATGCCTGGGACGAACTGGGACGACGTGTAGGTACGCCAGCGAAATTCCCATCTAATCACGCTTCGTGAACTGAAAGAAGCACTGGTAGATGAAAGGCAGAATATTTCTCAGCATCGGCTCAGAAATCTGATGGAAAGCATGCCAAATCGTATAACAGCTGTATTAATAGCTCGTGGTGGCACTAAAATATGTCAAAATTGTATATTTAATCCCATGGCACATTTTTCGAAATCTAGTAAAAGTGATCATTTTTACATAACTTATTCAAAATAAACTTCATAATCTTAAACTTTTATGACATAATTTAGGCACTATAAAATTGTCTATAATATAGTATTTACTTCATAAAGCTAGTTCTAGCATTTTGGAATTAATTCAGGTTTTTTTACCGACCCGCTTTCTTTGTGACCCAATGTATTAATTGCTGTTTGAAAGTTTTCATTGCGAGCTATACTTACACAAATAACATATTATTTCAAACACATGGCGTTCCGCCGGCAAAGGTGTTGCCGCCAGGTATGATTAATTTTACCTAAACGTTAGGTCTTCCAAGACGAATTTCTGGATAAGCGGTTATATTAACTTCCTTTTTTGTGCTTTCACATTCGGGCAAGTATAAGTTGGGATCTGTACCAAAAAGGTAAAGAAACTTAAGAAGTAAGAATTGGAATACCATCGTAAACTTTTTAATACAATTACTTACATTTTTAATTTTTCTTCTCCCAGGTAGCCATAGATTTGCATTATGCAAAAATCTTTCATTAACGCGCCAGATAATATCATCCGCAGTTAGATAGCCGTAGAAGCTTTGTGAAATTCATGAAACGAAAAGGAATTTTGGCATCGGGGGTTAAAAATGACATTAAAAGGGTTGAAAATACCTATACATATTATAAAAAATCTTATCGAATATATTTATATTTTTTCACACCATCTGCTCGCTAACTTCAAATAAAATTTAAATGTAATGTCATGTAAACTTACCTAAAGCAAGTCATGTAAGCCCTGGGCTCTAGCCGGGCACTAATATTGTACTAAATTTCATTATGACCTACTGGTCATTAATGTGATTTGAATTTGGAACGTCAATTGCAAAAATCGTATGGAAATATTACCAAAAAAAAACTGTCTTCTATTTACCTCCTTACTAATAAACGTATTATATTAGGTGAATAGTTACACACGGATTTCCCTCTTTCAGTCGTCAGTAGTTTGACTTTCGAAAGAAGAAGTTGAAGCGTTGTGTAACTATTACAGACGCTATACAACGTTTACTAGTAAGGACGTAAATGTACAGGTAGACTAAAGAGTTCTCACTGCATAGGTTTTAGTCGCCGTCGACCAACAAAACTATCGTTGCTTACCCCGCGTTAGAATGTTGGATTTGGGCTGACGTTCCATTGACGATATTATTTTTTGTGTTTGTGATGAAAATGCATGAGATTAGATTGAAAAAAAAATATGAAATCGGTCAGGCAGTATGTATGTAATTTTAGTAGTTCAATCTCAGACTAGATGCCACCAACTGCATCAGACTGCTTGAAAATGAGCTAGTTTTAAATCTTAGTTGCAGTCGGGTTTTGACTTTTGTCATTTAATTTTTATTTTAATCCTTTTAGTGTGTTATATTTCTGGAATAGTCTCCTCAAGCCCTTTATTTTGATAGCCCTATTAACTACCGAAATAAAATGCGCTGGTTCGGTGGAAAACAAAAGTATATAATGTCACTCAAAAGTAAAAACCAAAAAGTAGAAAAAGCATAAACAAAAGGTTTAAAAAGGTAAAACTATTAAAAATACTTGCACATTCTCCCCTTTTCAATGAAATGGGCAGCTTAATCAGCTTTTGGAGGGGCCTCCTGAATGTGCCGGCCACAGTGGCAACATGGGCCACCCGCACTACTCCATCTGCGCCGGGAAACAATCTCGTGACCCGGCCTTTGGGCCATGAACCACGCGGCAAATTTAACAAAATTTTTACCTAATTTTTAACTAATTTTTTATTTAATTTAGACTTGCACAAGCCCACATAGTAATGGTACTAAAATTTGTTCTCAATACCTTACTTTGCTGTTGTTTAAAATACGCCATTTTGATTTTATAAAAACAAAACCTAGCCTATAACCTTTGCGCGACCCAAACGAGTCGATACCGATACCTCATGTAAATCCATCCGGCCATTAGGATGCTTCGAGGGTATAAGGAATTCTACATACAAAGATACATAGTTAAGTACACATAAAAACATGACGCTGGCCGCAATCCGGGACGTGTCCCTGAAGAAGCTGCAAGCTTCCAAGAACAGGGCCATAGTCTCGGCAACGGCCTCCATCATGGAGGCAGCGGAGGCGGCCAACTACACTGGCCCCTCGGCCGGTGAAATGGCCAAATTGCGGGCCGAGGTCGCCCGCCTGACGGCTGCGATGGAGCTTCTCCAGGAGCAAAATGGGAGGCTCCGAGCAGATTTGGCCGGTCTGAGGGCCGCCGGCAACACGCAGGCGAAACTGCCGGGCCAGCCCGTCCCGGTCGAGAATCAGGTCCTGAACTTGGTTCGGCAGGAGCTGGCGACCTTCCAGGCGCGGTTTTCCGTCCTGGAGGGTATAGTCCTGCGCCCTCCTCTGGCGGGAAGGACGGCCCCGGGGCCGAGGGTGGCCTCATATGCGGCCGCTGCGGCAGCGGCCGCCCCTGAGCCCGGGCCGTCAGGCCGGGCTCAGGTGCCGGCCAAACCAGCGTCCGCTGGCGGAGCCCCGGCGAAGGCGAAACCGGTGAAGGCGAAACCGGCGTCAACTGGCGGAGCCCCGGCGCCGGTCCCTCAACGCGGAAGAGGCTCGAGTCTCCAGGCCCGTCAAGTGCGCAGACATGCGCATCTTGGGCCTGGACGACTCCACAACGGAGGAAGAGGTGGTGGCTGCCGTCGTCAGGACGGGCGGGTGTCTGGCTGATCAGGTGAAGGCGGGCACCATACGTCCTGACTTCACGGGCACGCGAACCGTAACGGTAAGCTGCCCCGTGACGGCGGCCAGAAAAATTGTGGAGGGCCGAAGGCTTCTGGTCGGCTGGGTTTCAGCGCAGGTCAAACTGCTGGAACCCAGACCTCTGAGGTGCTTCCGGTGCCATGTGGGGCACCACGTTGGCGCCCAGTGTACCTCGGAGGTGGACCGTAGCACTCTGTGCTTCCGATGCGGTCAGCCCGGACACACGGCCGGCTCGTGCAGCGCCGCGCCGCACTGCGTCGCATGTGCGGCTGCCGGCAAGCCGGCCGAGCATCGGGCAGGGAGCAAGTGCTGCGTTCCACCCACCGGAGCCAAGAGGAAAGGGAGGCCCTCCGCCACCACCGCCGCCGCCACCACCACCGTCGCTGCCGCCTCTGTTGCCGCCGCCGCCGCCACCACCGCCGCCGCCGCTACCGCCACTGCCGCTGCCGCCACCGCCGTCACCGCCGCCGCTGCCGCCACTGCCGCCACCGCCCCGGCGGAGGGGCCCTCGCAAGGGGCCCAGGAGGGGGCTGAAATGGAAGAGTGATGGCTCCATTACGCCTCCTCCAGGCGAACATCAACCACTGCGCCTGCGCCCAGGACCTGTTGCTCCAGAGCATGGCGCAGTGGTCGATTAACATCGCCGTGGTCGCTGAGCCGTACTTTGTCCCGCCCAGGGATGACTGGGTGGAGGACCTGAGCGGCTCAGTGGCCATAATTTCATCGGCCGCCGCCGGCACCCCGTCCCTCGAAGGAGTCACGAAGGGACAGGGGTGCGTAGCAGCACGGTTCGGAGAGTTAGTAGTAGTGGGAGTGTACTTCTCTCCGAGCCGAACTCTCGCCGAGTTCCAGAACTCTTTAACAGAGTTGAGTGTAGTCGTCGCCGGAAACCATCGCTTCCCCGTGCTAGTGCTCGGGGACTTCAACGCCAAGAATCTGGCCTGGGGTTCCCGTTACACGGACGTGCGGGGCAGGATGGTGGAGGACTGGGCTCTGGAAACAGGCCTGGTCGTCCTAAATCGGGGTTCTGTTCCCACGTGTGTGCGGATGCGGGGCGAGTCCGTGGTGGACATCTCGTTCGCCAGCCCCGCTCTGTCACAGAGTGTCATTGACTGGCGCGTCATGGAGGAGGTGGAGACCTACTCCGATCACCGGTACATCCGGTTCGACGTCTCCGCCCAGACCTCCAGCGCGCCGGTCCAACAGGCCCCGAGTGGTCCGCGGTGGGCGCTGAAGCAGCTGGACCGGGAGCTCCTCCTGGAAGCCTCGATCGTGCAGGCCTGGGTGTCATCACCGGACAGGCCTGCCGATATCGACGATGAGGCGGAGTGGTTCCGGGAGGCCATGTCGGAGATATGCGACGTGGCAATGCCCCGAGTCCGGCCAGGACGCGCCCGACGTCAGGTGTACTGGTGGTCGCGGGAGGTGGAGTCGCAACGCAAGGCTTGCGTCGACGCGCGACACCTGTACACCAGGCACCGCAGGCTCCGCATCCGCCCTCCGGATGCGGAAGCCACGGAGGCGGAGCTGTACGAGGGGTACAGAGCGGCGAAGACCGCCCTCCGCGAGGCTGTCCAGCGGGCCAAGGATATGGCCCGCGAGGAGATGGTGGAGACTCTGAACAGAGATCCATGGGGGCGCCCTTATAAAATGGTGCGGAATAAACTCCGCACCTGGGCCCCCCCGCTGACGCAGAGTCTCCGCCCCCAGCTGGTGGAGGAGGTGGTGAGCGCTCTGTTCCCTTCACGGGCGGAGCATACTCCCCCGCCCATGGCTCCGCCACTTGCGGTGCCTGAAGCGGACCACGCGGACGACGACGACATCCCTGAAGTGACCGGGGTAGATCTGAGAGTGGCGGTAGATAGGTTCAAGGCCAAAAATACCGCCCCAGGACCCGACGGCTTGCCGGGTAAGGCCTGGGTCCTGGCCTCGACGGCTCTCGGGCCCCGACTAGAGGCGCTCTTAAGCGCATGCATGGAGAGGGGCCAGTTTCCACTCCGCTGGAAGACGGGGAAGCTGGTCCTCATACAGAAGCCAGGGCGCCCTGCGGACTCTCCGTCCGCATTCCGGCCCATCGTGCTGCTCGACGAGGTCGGCAAGCTCTTTGAGTGAGTGATCGCGGGCCGCCTCGTCGGGCACCTGGTGAGGACGGGGCCGGATCTTGCGGACAGCCAGTTCGGCTTCCGCAAGGGGCGCTCCACGGTGGACGCCATCATGCGCGTGAGGGCCCTCACGACGGGGGACGCGGTGTCCCGGGGTGGGGTGGTCGTGGCGGTGTCACTCGACATCGCCAACGCTTTTAACACCCTGCCCTGGAGTTGCATTGGGGAGGCACTCCGGTATCACCGGGTGCCGACCTACCTCCGTCGAGTAGTCGGGGCGTATCTGACGGACAGAGCCGTCATCTACCCCGGTCGCAACGGGGAATGGAACCGGCGAGAGATGTCGTGCGGTGTCCCACAGGGATCGGTTCTGGAGCCGCTCCTGTGGGACATCGGTTACGACTGGGTGCTGCGGGCCGATCTCCCTGATGGAGTCAGCGTGGTTTGCTACGCTGACGACACGCTGGTCCTGGCGCAGGGGAGGTCGCATCAGGCGGCGGCCGACGCGATGACACGCGGGGTTGCGACAGTCGTGGAGAGGATCCGGCAGTTGGGTCTCGAGGTGGCATTGCACAAGTCCGAGGCCATGTCTTTTCATGGGCCTCGGAACGGGCCGCGTTCGGGATCCCAACTAACGGTAGGAGGGGTTCACATCGGCGTCGAGACAACGATGAGGTACCTGGGTCTCGTCCTCGACATCCGGTGGAACTTCGTCGAGCACTTCCGACGTTTGGCTCCCAAGCTGGAACGGGCCGGGGCCGCCTTCAAGCGGCTCTTGCCCAACCTGAGGGGGCCAAACGCCTCCTGCCGGAGGCTTTACGCGGGGGTCGTGCGGTCCATGGCCCTGTACGGGGCCCCGGTATGGGCGCGTTCACTGCGGCGGCGAGCCGCCCACTATTTGAACGCGCCCAAAAGGTGGTAGCCGTAAGGCTGATCCGGGGGTACCGCACGATCTCGGGCGAGGCGGCAAGCCTCCTTGCCGGACTGCCGCCGTGGGATCTGGAGGCGATAGTCCTCGCGCGCCTGTACGAGTGGCGCGCGGAGGCACTACGCCGGGGGGAGACTCCGCTGCCGCGGCAAATCGCGGCGGAGCGGACCGACCTCCGGCGCGATCTCATGGCGGCATGGAAAGAGCGACTGTCGCAACCCAGCGCAGGGCACGCCGCGATAGTGGCGGTAAGACCCCTCTTTGAGGAGTGGCTAGAGAGGCGCCACGGCGCCCTCACCTACCGCCTGACGCAGGTCCTCACCGGACACGGGTGTTTCGGGAGGTTCCTGCACACCATCGGGCGGGAGGAAACGCCCGGGTGTCACCACTGCGAGGGTCGCCCGGAGGACACGGTGGAGCATACGGTGGCGGTATGCCCCAATTGGGCGGAGCACCGCCGTGTTCTCGCAGAGGCGATCGGCAGCGGCGGCGACCTCTCGCGCCCGGCCCTGGTTCAAGCCATGGTCCGGGGCGAGAGGGAGTGGGAGGCAGTCACCTCCTTCTGCGAAGCAGTCATGCTAGCGAAGGAGGTGGCGGGACGGCTGAGGGAGAGGGCCTCACGTCCCAGCCGCCGCGGGAGACGCCCCGGGCGTCGGGAGCCGCGAGACGACTCCCGGCCACCGTAGGCGCGGGCCTGCGGGCGGAGAGTAATGGGTAACTCTCCGTCCGATCAGGACCAGGCCCGTGCCGGACGGCGCGTACGTGTTCCACGCGCGCCTCAAAGAGATGTCAGCATCAAGGAAGGGGCCCGAAAGGGCCGAAGCCTGCCGGGACAGCGGGATTGTCCGAAAGAGTTACCGCTACCCCGGAACACAAAGGGCTAAGGAAGGAACACGGGTGGGTTTTAGTCAGTAAGAGTCTGACACTCCCTTCTGCTTCACCCAGAGCGGGAGGGGTCATTGGATGATTTCCCATCCACAAAAAAAAAAAAAAAAGTCCTGTCACATAGTCGGTAAATTATGTATGACACTGCACCTAATTAGGTATTCCCCGGTTATTTAACAGTTTCTTAACTACTAATTCGATAATCGAATTGGTTTTTATTATCTCGCAATAGGTGCGAAAACTAGAGTATTCTTCTTGGGGATAAAGGTGTCTTCGTCTTGGGCGAGCTTGAATCCTTCACTTCAGTCCATCCATGCATTCACGATTCAAAATAGCGCCCGCCACATTAAGATACTGCTTATTATCCCCTTAGTGAATAAACTACTATTACACAAGAAAAAGACTATCTGTTGCTTTAAATTTAACCGAACACCAGTCAATCAAAATTTTGCTACGGATCGTCTTTTACAATTTTTTACCACTCTTTATCTTTTTTTGTCTTTGTCCCTGCCTTCTGTGGAAAATTGTTCTCTTAGTGAGTATTTCATGTCCAGCATTGTTTTACCCTAAATTTTGGATCCATAAATTATAATTATAAGTAAACAATCCGCCCAAACTGGACAGTGTGGATTATGTATTAATTTTTAATTAGGTAGGTAATTGTATTGTGTTTCAGGGTGGGTATATCACGTTTTAATATCGTCAAACAGCACGTGTAACGTAGGTACCTACCTGCTATGTGGTCCTGTAAATGTGAGAGCTAATTCAGAGGTACAGAAAGTAGTATGACGAGAAGGAAATAGGTATGCAGAAGGATTTCATGCTAATTTTGAACAGTACTATTTTTTGGCATGTATTTAATGGAACCAAAAATAAATTTCTATTTGCTTTCCTAAAAATATTGAACACCTTGAGGAGGGAAACGAGAGGATTATATTCAAGATAAGAATTAAGAACGTTTAAAAATATGCTGATCCTGCTCTGTAGGACAATCTGGAGACTAGAAAAAATCAAACTGGTTGCTAATTAAGAGCTGATTTTTCAATCATCTGATAACTTTATTCGGGGAATAATTTTGACAGTTACTTCATACAAAAACTGTCAAACATCAGTTTTATTCCTTGAATAAAAGTTATGTGGCAATGGAAAAATAAGCCCTAAATCGTACAATTTATTATTTTTTTCACATTGAGTTACATTCTGTAATAACTTTAACTCACATATTGACTTATTACTTATTAATTTTTAATGAAAATCAGCTACTTTTGCAATGTTTGTAAATAATGTGAGCAACATGAATCTGTCACATAATTAATTTATCTGTCATGGCTTCATTTTTAGTTCTTTTACCTATTATGGTATAGCAATTTTATTGTAAAGGTGCGCATCGTTTTCACATTCATATTGATATAATTAATGTATACAAAAAATATTGTAAAACATTTTAAAAGAATAAAGGCGGAGTTTCTTGCCCAGGTTTCTCCATACGAAAACTACCTTTTGGAAGGGGCGAATAGAATCAATTCTATTTTATTGTAGATTTTGACGTTCAAAAGTGCCTTTTATCTGCCTATTTAAAATAAATGCTTTGACTTTAGAATTATTGCGCCTCTTTTTGTGACCAACCTCATTTTTAACAACTTGGATGTAGCGCTCGTCGGCCACTGCCGCTGCAGCGCTTATTTCACTCGCTCGTGCGTCACAGTTCTAACCTATCCCATTTGGTCGGGGTGCCTTAGCTTAGTTACTGCGACCAATCGACTCGCACACGGTTGTCTACAGTACCAACCTTGTCTAGCCCGCTTGGACGGGGTACCCTGGATTAGTTACTGCGACCAACTGAAAAGGCCATAAAGTTAAAAAGAGGCTCAGTTAAAAGAAGTGTCAATATTTTTTTAGAGAATCAGTTAAACAATTCCCTTACTGTCATACCAAACTATTCCCATCAAATTCATTTTTCGGCATGCATTTCATGTACAATCAAAATGGTTTCCTAAATAACTCTAAATTGAACAATTTACTAAGACCAGCAGCTGGTACATTGTTGATAAAACAGTTTTCAGCGACAATACATGGAACAACTATTAATTTGTGTCCCGAGCCGGCGCGGTTGCCCCAAACTTCGCGTAAGAACTTGAAAGTATTAAGACCGCCTCAAGCTCCGTTTATAAATAAATATCAGGTAAGTACTGCGAAAGTTTTAAATGCTTAATGTTATATAAGTAACTTAATACTCGTGTATTATTATTATTTGTTTAACAATCGTGGAGTATTATTTGTATAACAATTAGAAATTACTTCCGAAAACAGTGTGACTGAGTTTTTATCAGAGAAAAGAATTGCCTGATTTGCTCTGTATTACCCATATTTGCAAAATAAAGGTCTATTCTATTCTAAAGATGCCATATAAACATCTATTGTATCTGCAAATTAGTTAGGTACGTACAATAGGCACAAGAATAGCTAATACTGTAGCAGAAAGATAGCCATTTAATACTATTTACTGTTCAACTACGGGACGCAGAGAAAAGTTATGCATTTCATTAGTAACACAGTAAGTGGGTACAAGTATTTTCTTGTGTCGGAAAATTTAAGGAAACTCCAGTGTAATGTAACAAAGTAGTTGCTGAAACATCTTCAAACTCCATAATTATGTATATGATTGCCATGTTTTCAGTGATTTTAGTAACGTACTCAGGTAGATCCACAAACAAAACTGTGTACTTACACGATGCTAACAGAGTTGAATAGCTTATGACTAGACTGCTTAATTTAAGTGTTTGTCTTTTTAAGCTAAGTAAGTATATTTTTCAACTATACGTTTTGCGTACCTGCTTTTTTAGGGTTCCGTAGTCAAAAAGGAACCCTTATAGTTTCGCCATATCCGTCTGTCTGTCCGCGGCTTAGCTTTGAGACTCGCAGATACGCTTGTTGTGTAGGTGCATGTTAATTACGTCGACAAAGTGGTAAAATAAAATCTTGTAAAAATCAAATTTTTAGGGTACCTCCCCTACACGTAAAGTCGGGATGATTTTTTCTCTCGTCTATCTTTTCTTGTTTCTGGATATGTGAAAATATACATGGCAGTATTATACCGGCCGACTTTTTCTACCGCTTGGACAAAAACTGGGTATAAAAGGTGAACGGAGTAGAAGCCTATGAAAACTATCACAGCTAAGAAGGCTTTATAAGTTAACGAGTAATAGTCGACCAACTTATATTTTTAGCTGGAATGTATGGGAGAACATGTTTTTCAACTATTATTAATATTGTTCTTGAGATAAATTCATCTCTCCTACGGAATCCTTCATAGTGCGTGGTCCGACACGTACTTGACCGCTTTTATTTCTACGTATCTAAAGACAAATGCTGGCGAAAAACAGAGAGTTCCTCAAAAGGTCATCAAAATGCTGTAAAGTTTCTAAATAACCTGAAAATCCGTATCTGCACGTGCGACTCCCGGAAGCAACGTAACTATCGGTAATTGATTATGTCTCAGTATAGGTACTCAATAGGTACTTGCCAGGTTAAAATATAGGTATATTTTAATAATTAAAACTTCAACATAGGATGGAGTATGGAGTTTTCATTATTGGATATCACTACATAGTATAAAACAAAGTCGCTTTCTCTGTCCCTATGTACGCTTAGATCTTTAAAACTACGCAACGGATTTTGATGCGGTTTTTTTTTAATATATAGAGTGATTCAAGAGGAAGGTTTATATATATAATACATGCATGCATGTATAGTAGAGAAACACTGATAATTTTAGAGGTTTCTAATGTGATATCGTAAATAAACACATATTTTTGCGCTTACTTTTGAAACGCTGGCTGAACCCTACGAGATAGGTCAAAATAATGTACTACAGTATTGTACACCTTAAAAAGGTCTACAAAAAAGTTTGCGATGGTATATGTCTATCTCTTAGGGATAACCCACAATAATCATTTTTTATCCTATACTTTTTACGAGAAATAATGGCTTATTTACGAAGCGATTTTAAGCAATACAGCATTAATTCTTATCCAATTAAGTACCTTAAATAGATTGTGCATTTAATAAAGATAAATATGGCCCTTTACAGCATGTAATTTAAATGAATATTTTCGAAGATATTACAGATTTAAAATGCAGGGACATAGCGGTTGCTGCGGTACCCGCCGCGGCCGGGGGGCCGGCGGTGCGTGCTGACATTCTTGAAGTACCTATACTTAGTATCAGCATTGCACCCGTGCGAAGCCGGGACGGGTCGCTAGTTATACAATATGATAAAAAAAAATTAAAAAATCTTATCAAACAACAGTGATACGGGGAATAATGAGTGCTGATAAGCGCTCACAGTTTAAGAGGCAGCGCGGCCCTTTGTCACGTTTAGTCCGTACTCCTTTGAGTACTGAGCATCGTTAGGAATGTGTTATTGTTCACTTAATTCTTACAAGTACTTAGCGAGTACTGTAATTTGCGACTAGCATTACGTATAAACATGCCTCAGAGCATATGTTCTTTAGATGTGAAAAAGCAAAGTGGTTACGAAAGTGGAAATGGCTTTGTGCTTTTCGTTCTATTTAGTTGAAAATGTTGGGGGTATTAATTGAATAAAGGAGGAAAGTTCTAATTAAAGTATTATTTTGTTTTGTTTCAGGTAGACACCTGCTGCTAAACATTATTATTTAATCGGTATCTACTTATAAAAACCTTGAGAAAATAGTTAGGATAACTTAGTAGGTACAAATAATGTAAAACTTCATTAATATGATAAGAACTACAGAAAACACAATATTGAATATCTTTTTTATTTGCGTATTCCTCATTTCATTAATCATACGTATTTCAGTAGATTACCTAAATCCATACGTATGATACATATGATAAAGGCTAACAATAAAAATATCAACTAAGAGCAAAGACAAGTTCTCAAACAGCTAAATTATGTTTCAAGTTTGCCCCACTTATGCCATTTTATGGAGACCCGTGTCTCCGTCGGCCGTATTTTTTCCATATTATTGCTCCCGACTTTCAGATTAGCATAAATAAGCGAAAATATAAAAAAGCTTTTAAAGAAACATTAAGACGTAAATGCGATAATCGCTATTCGTATTTCATGCTATCTATGTAAAGCAATCTTATTTTTGGAAATATGTATAATTTAATTTAGATTTTTTTTACGCAAAAAATAATCTGCTTTTAAGGCCGATTTACTTCTTCTGTTACGCTCATTGTCATTCATTACTTGTTTGATAACTTTGGTTTATATTATATACGATTTCTTTTATTTTTCTTTTTTAAAATTTCTTTTCCCAACCTCTATTTTTATGGCAAATGGATTGAAAATATTTTTAGTCCCTTATTTTAGTAACTATGATAGTTTATATGTATGTTAAACTCATAGACCCTTCATGTTTCGCGAAATAAGGGTATAATATAAATATACATAAGAAAAAATTACCCATTAGCATACATCTGTGAACACCCTAGAATTTTCCCAATGACTGCTAAAAGTCAATTTGTAAAGTGGTATTTAGTTTTTATTACATTCACTGCCATCTTGAAAACTTTCCACGTTTTCTACGAAACTATTTAGTACTCGCTACTTATAACGTTAATTTAAATTCAATAGATAGAGATACCTTTCAAACAGAAGCCTCATTTAATTTGAATAGAAGTTATTTTCAGAAAAATACGGAAGAGCGTTCATTGTCGTGACGTTTGGTGTCGTCGCGGAGGCGCCTCAAGACCCGCGTCTTTGTTATCATTGCGTGAATTACGCAGGTAATGGGCCGCATTTACAGCGTACGTGCCTCGACATTCATTAAAACGGCTAATTAAACCAGCCGTCGAGATTCCAACGACGAATTCGCCTTTTGAGACGACAGAACTCTACATATTTCTTTGGGGAAAATTTTAAGTGGAGCTCCCTAGCATTCATTGTTTCTCCGGGCAAAGTTTTAAAAATACTTTTGTAGTTATTAGGAGTGTAAATTATTTCAGAGCAGATATTTAACCGCGTATTTATATGGCCTATGTGCTAGGAAATGCAGTTTCGCGGATGTTGTGTCCAAATTTATTAGCTATTATGCAAAGTTTAGTGGCGTAATTACTGGGGGAGTGTTGATTAGTTTTGCGTACTGTTTATCGTATAATTGGGGAGTTAGGCACGTTTGCTGACGCAGGATTGAATATTTTACTAAGTATAGGTCTAAATTCGGATAGTCTGTTAGATTTTTATCTATAACAATAGGTACGTTTACGGTTTATTTATTTATTAAGATAAGCGTATGTTTTGTGTACGTATTTATTGTTTATACTAGCTGACCCCGCAAACGTCGTTTTGCAAAAAAAAAAATAGATAGTAGCCAATTCTCAGACCTACCCAATATGCACTCAAAATTTCATACAAATCGGTCCAGCCGTTTCGGAGGAGTATGGTAACTAACACTGTGATACGAGAATTTTATATATTAGAAGATGTAAATGGTACACCACAGACTATCTGCAGTATTGTATCTCCTTTCTCCTTTAATCCATCCGAAGGTTGTCTTTAAAAGATCGCTTTCAGCGAAAAGACCGCCCATTGTGTCACCCTTTGTAAAATTTCTACATTTATATCTGTATTATTTATGGTGTAGGTACGTACTAAAGAATATTCTATTCTACGTTTAGTACCTCTATGTAATACCAATATTGAACTGTTTCACCGGATAAAAACACCAAAACAATGTATTATTATACGATGCTAATACATAAAATACGAAAATTAAGTAAACAGAGAAGCCACGTAAAAGTCTTTCATCCTTCAAATAAAATCAAACAATCACATTTCTTCCTCAAGCAAACATGATTGGTTTAATTCCGAACACAGAACTCCTGAAGACGTTTCAAGTAACGTGCTCCGTACGTAATGCTGAAGCCGTTTGTCGGTTTTACCCAAGCTTGGCCGTATGGTGCCTAGTAATTAACAAAGCTGGCAACTCCCAAAGGGATCGGATATACCTACATCGAAAACCAAACCATTGCCTTTCATTTGGGTCCCAAATTAACACTAGTCGAAATCAGAGTTGCGTAGCGACGTGTGTTCGGTTACATCACGAGTGCTATTCTGTTAAATCTGAACACGAAATAGAGAATATACTTTCTACACAACTGGAATGATGGGAAGGTTACACATGTCGCCAGCTTTGTTAAAGTCCCATGTATTAATATTGAGTCTAAAATACTTTTTATAAATGTTTTTATTAAGGTCACGCTGTCTAACATGAATGTATGTTAACAAGAAACCATGATACAGGAAAATACTGCTTTGGGTTAAAGGTTCCTGAAAGTAGATTGACATTTTCCGGCTCCTTTGCATTTTTACTTTATAATAAATTAGATTTAATTTTTATCCTGATTTTATTTGGAGCCACGAGCGAGATTAAGATTTTCCTTATGAACCATTGAATTATACGAGTATTATCTATTTAAAAACTTTGATAATAAGGTACGGTTTTGATATCCAACTTCAACTACAGATATTCCTTTAACCCTTCGTATGCCGATTGCCGATTGTTCGAAGACATGTGACATCTACCAACCCGCATTGGGCCCGCGTGGTGGATTACAGCCCACTCCCTCTCACAGAGAGGAGGCCTGTGTCCCAGCAGTGGGAACATTATAGGCTGATTATGTATGTTATGTATGCCGATTGCCGTAGATCCACGCGTGACTCAATAGCTTCTTAATTGTTTCCGTAATTATGGGATTTGACCAGTTAGACAGTACAATTTCCTACTATTAAAAAGTTCCTTGATGAGTTGAAGATCCTGGCTGCATCATCAGGCCATCTCTTCCAAATTAATGAACGAAATTGTCAACGGAATTGGGCACTTACACACATTTCAACTTGATAGGCCAACAGAAAGTGGCACAAAATTAGTTTGCAAGAATTCTGAGAAATTCACTCATCTAAACAAAAATAAAAGCTAAATTTATTACAGAATATAGCTTCTGGTTTTGCGGGAACACTTGAGGTGTAACAGGATTTATTATATGCAACGTTTGTCCGGGATATATTCGCGTCAGTGACGCTTTTATCAGCATAGGATAAGCCTAGCTGCAAGCCATATCGATATATCTCTTGAATAACAAACAGGTACCTATTATGCACCTATTATGCATAGTCGGTGATGCGCGCAGGTCGGGTGCTCATGTCACGTTTCTGGTAGATTTTGAATTACTTTAGAAACATACATAACTAACTTTACCTTAATTTATCATGTATTTACGTCTTAATTGCCCCATTGGTCTCGTGGCTGCAAGTGCAACTGCTGAGCGTGGGGTCCTGGGTTCAATTCCCGGGTCGGACAAAGTGTTATTGGGTTTTCTATTAGGAATTTCTTAGTAACATTCCGGAGTTTGGAAGTGGGCGGTTTAAGACTCCCGTGCTTCGGAAAGCATGGAAAGCCTGATCTCTCCCTGGTCGTGTTGATTGCCGTCCCATCGGACTATGACAGTAAAAGAACAGAGAGTTCACCTGTGTTTGCGCACACACTTTTGCACCATAATATCACCTGCGTCATGTTGGCCAATCTCCGTCGAGTTTGACCAACATAACCGAAATCGATTGGGAGGCTATTAGATTTTCGTCTAAAAAGGTTTTAACGCAGGTTTTGTAAAACATCTATAAAACTATTTTAAAATCAAATTTAGAATAAAAGTTTAAGTTTGCGGAGGTACTTACCATATTTCTTTTATCGTAGGTACATTGCCGTGTGTTAAGTTACCAATCAGCTCAGTACAAATAAGCTCAAATCTAATTATTTCTTTGGAAACATATAACATATATACTGTCTACTGTACTGTACTATCGTACGTGTTATTCTTTATTTACACAAATACATGGCAATCAAACTGTTTCTATACCCCTAACCGCATATATATTTGAATTCAATCTGATTGATACGAGGTTTTTATGACATGGTTTCATCAAAAAGTTACCTATATATGTGAAATTGTACCTAACTAGAACATTTCAATAAATATACGTATTGTTGTATCGTTTTCCAGTAGTTCCAATGGTCCGAAACCAAAATAAAATAAAGCTGTAAGACACAAACCCATATGACACTTGATTCCGTTTTTCGAAACAGTTAAAAATAACACTTTATGCAAAGCAAATACGCGCAACGGGGAGATAAAACATCCGACGTCGTAGCAAGCCTGTTTTCAACTTCAGTAAGTTCGTTATATTATTATGGTTGAGTTTATACAGCTTCTGAGTTGGACTGAAACCTATACAGTATGTCCCGGGAAATCAGAACAAATCGTCTATGAGCTAAAAGACTAGTAATGAATGCAATACGGACTTCGTTGAATCTTAGATTTCGCACAAGTCTGAAATAAAATACTAATTTGTTGTAGTTTTTATTATTTTGTTTGAAGATGTGACTGGAAACGCCGGAAGGGGACGCTCTAGACGGCCATTTATAGGGACCTGATCCTGAGCCTCGCATCCGGCGTATGACCAGATATATGAACGTAAACAAAGCACAAGGAGTATAAGGATCAACAGGTCACGTTCTGTAGTTTCTGCCTATCTCCATGGGAAGAAGGCGTGAGTATATCTGAATGTATATGTTTTATTTTATTTTTATTTATTTTATAAGGTACACCAACAGCTTCTATGTATAATTTATCTTAAGTACTACACTACTACACTTATTTTGATTTGCTTATGAACGGGTCTTTTATGTAAGCATTATTTTATTCCATTACGAAACTTGTTCCAAAATTATCTTCATTAACTAGTCGTTAAGCCTAAAGGCAAATTATTATAAAGGCTTGCGACACGTGTTACAGCTGATGGTTTAATATAGTCAACTAAAACCTAGGTCGTATAGTTGCTCATTTTTGTTCCAACACTCTGTGCTGTTTTTATAATTTTTTGTTAAACTTTTTAAATCCTCCGGTCGAAAAGTTAGACGAGTGAGGGTTATGACCTGGGTTTTTCAGTTAGAAGTATGTCTGGGATCTACTTTAATTTCAAGAAACATATTATAAAGAGAAAAGATTTGATTATTTCTATATTTTTTTGTTGCTCTTTCACGCTAAAGTGGCTGGACGGATTTGGATGTAATTGGCACATAACCTGAATTAGGACATAGACTTATGCGGGAGAAAGCGCGGGACGCAGCTAGTATAACAATATTTTTTTTTTTTGAAAAACAAAATTTACTTAATTATTTAAATGGCCTAACTAGAAAACGTACCGAAGAAAAATTTGTTTAAAAAATTAGGTATTGTAAGACAATTCGTAGTAGGCAAATCTATGTAAACAAGAAAGTATGTATCCGTACACCAATCGGATACTTTCACGGATAAACTTTTCAAACTAGATCAAAGTCTTATAATTTTCATTGCAATTCTATTCCAGCAAACAGAACTCGTATCCCTCTAACAATGACTATTGTAGTCGCAATCCTAGTTAGAAATTTCCATATCTCCTAAGAGCTCTAGGATTTCTTAGCGAAGATTTGTTGCAGTTCATCTGGGTAACATAAGTGCTTCCCCAGATGCACATTCAGTTTATGCATCGGTAGGTCGCATTCACACAAAATATGTAGGGTTTGTGCTTCTCACATGTGTACCTACTTGCACTCAAATATATTACGACCTTAATAAATATAAAAGAGTAATGTGGCGTTCCTTGCCTTTTCTTCTTCATGGAAAAGACATTTTCCGGACGAAAACTGCTACTTGATTATTTGCAACGCCTGTGGTTTACATGAATAAAACCTAAGGCCAATTCCCGTAATTAAAAACGTTCAAATACCTAGTTGCAATCCCATCTTCGCGTCAATCAATGTCAAAAATTTGTCACAAATGTGACGAAATTAAAGGTATTTTTGACAGATTGAGACAGATCAGCCTATGAACGTTCTTAAAATTATGAGAATAGCCCCGCTGGTCTTTGATGTAATATATTTGAAGAATATAATCAACCTGATGACGTGAAGGTACAAGGTACAGGTACGGTATAAAAGGAGAATTAGCATTGGTCTCTGTAGACATGCAGAGACGCTAGCTAATACCGTTATTGCGGTAACGTAAGCTAAAGCGTTATGAATTTACTGAACCGAAACGTAAACCGCATGCTCGAGATGTTCAACGTTGACAACCGAACGACGATTCAAACTATAATATAGTTGGACTTGGCAATCAAGAAATATATATATTATAGAGTTCAACAATAAAACTTATACTAGAATAATATTATTTGTTCACAGTTCTCAGTCCAAATGTTGGGAATAAAATTAGAATCAGAAAAGTTAGAAGATCAAAGAAACAAATTCGAGTTCATGTGTCGTTAATGAAAATGAAGCTCAAATAAATTGGCTGCTGGTGTAAAATTAAATGCGACCAGCCAAACGTGTTATTCAGTGTGGTGACATCAGTACGCACTCAGTTAGATCGTCCATATGTAAACCTCTCTTTATTTATGTAGGCTTGTTGAACGAGCTGCGGTTCGAGTGGCGAATAATACCTAATTAAATGCAATTTTGTGTGGCTGACAGAAATCGTATGTGATTAATTTATTTGCAGGTATTCATTTTAAATATTCAGCTAAGCGGAAAGCAGACTTTAATTAACATCTGAAGCAATTAAGCTACGCTTTGTGACGCAAGTAAATATCTGTTAATTTTGTCCTTTAAATCTCATTAAAAGCTTTCGTATCGACTTTAACTTTAATTTGTTAAGTTTAACGTTAAGTTTTAAAGATAAACGGCGACGTTATTGAAAAAATGTCGAGTGTGAGGATTTAACGGAAAGATTAAAGTGTGACATTCATTAGCGGCAATCAGTCAAGCGAACTAAGCAGGGTGGCCTTCCGACAGCTGACTGCTACTTATCTAAATAAGATCGGCGTCGTGCGTGATGGATTTTAAGACCCTCGTCCCACTTGCCTGCCACCGTTCAGTAATTTAAAACCAGCTTTCGCTTTCAGATCGTTCACAGGGCTTAAAACATTTTAACGTGATTTAAATACAGATACGCTTCACATTTGCAACGTTCGACGTGTAAAACAATGAACAATACCAGCCAGTTGTCGAGCTGAAACCGTCATACCTGTTCCGGCCGACAGGTTTAAAATTCCTGTTGTAATGTGACAGTCGATGCAATTGATATCTTAAAATATGTGCATTTATATGTTGTAGGTAAATCTCTTACAAATGTTAGTCGAATAAGCACAGCTTTTAAATTCGACTATTGCCTGAAACGTTTTGAATTTACTAGAGTAATTTAATTCTGCATATGTAAGCCGCTTTAGAGCTTTTCCGTGAAATCTCGCATGTACAGCACAAAGTAGCTATAGTATAAGGAAAATTCAGATTAAACGTGACTGCCAGAGTCCCGGGCGCCGAGTCTTAGGGGTAATTCGCAATAACATAGCGCTAATGACCCAGCATTCACAAGGGAGAATTCTCAGCTAACTGCGACATTAAGACCTTCTTATTTGGCTATTTCACTTCGTTATGGGGCCTTTGTGGGAGCTTGTGGAAAAATATCAAATTTACAGTTCTGAAATGATTATAGATATGACCAGCACGTTCGAGCATTTCAATTGAAAATCAATCGTTTATTATTTTCGTGTAGCCTCGAACACCTGATGGTGTTATGATGCGAATTCATGTGCTGATTTATTTATAAAATCTATTGAAAGAATAATGGGTGCCTAATGCGAATAAATATAATAGACTCATTATTTATTGTTGAAGCTTTGTGAACTTTTTTACTGTGAAACCATATTCACTCTCTTCACATTTCCCCAGGCAAGGATATTTTTCTGCCAGCTGTAATTCTATCAGTTCATACAACTGCTCTTTTCCAGCTTCAAGCTTTCAATTCCCTGAGAAACAGAGCACCTTCTATGAAAGTGCATTTAATATAAAGGAAACTTTTACTTACGATAACCCACTACATTACAGCTTAATTAATCGTTGCCTTGATAAATAGTGGTTAAATACAGAGAAGTATTTAGACGAATGATAAATACTCTAGTGTCGGTTACTTTGAACGTGAGTAATGAAGTTGATACTGTAGATTAGACGGTTTAATCAATATCGATAATGTATTCATCGGCTGTTTCAATGCTCACCTCGGGAACCTTCTCATTGCTGTTGGCAATGGAATAAAAGCCACCCATTACGAGATGAACAGAAAATTCAATTTGCTGAATGTGGTTGAAAACATTTTGATTACATAGCGACTCGCAAACACTCCATCTGTGTTTTCATACAGGTAAATAATTGGATACAGAGATCTGATTGCGTCATCTCGTTTTGCGCCGCTTTTCTCCGTGTAACTATGGGGCTAAGTTTGAAACATTATGATATATTTACGTACTTATTTTTATTTGAAGTTTGGACTACTGCCGATCGATTCTGCAAAAATCTCACCGTGAAAAGTTAGGTGAAGTGAGTTTAGAGTGAGCTGTCAGGAGTGCCATCAGGATGGCACTGACAGCTCACTCCACGCTCACTTCACCTAAATTTTCACGGTGAGATGGTTACAGAATCGCACTGCTGGTAAGATCAAGTCACTAATTTTAAATTTTTTATTATAAATAGAAGGTACGCAATAGCTTTAACTTGTAGGAACAGACCTCAGAGACTTACTGTGGGACTCCCCCACAGTGAGTCTCCTTTCTTTATTTTTTCACAGAGAAAGAAAATATACAAATCATATTCGCAAAGAAGAAATAATGGGATCAATGTTGGTTTCTGTTTTTACCGGTATTGTGTTTAGAAATTCTCAGTACAATGGAATACTTTGAAACTTCGAACAGTAAACTGACACGGCTGTTATATTTTCTGGAATTCTATACCTGGTTTATTGAAATACCTGGCAACCTTTGTGGGTATCTTTCGTTCTCTAAAAAAATATTTTTCGATACTCCACTTCCGTGCGGGTCAAACTGTGGACCGAAGTTTGTATGCGACATAGTCGCCGGCAACAGCTAGAGTTTTACAGCGTATCGCGAGGTCAGGTTAACTAGCCTACACAAAAGACTGTATGACTTTCAGCAAACCAAGAGATTCGAGGAGGCTCACTTTGCGTAGTCTTATATCATATGCCTTTTTCTTTACACTTCCTGTCGAAGTACTCTTTAAAACTATTCTAACATAATTATGTTCTTGTAATAGCCAAGTATTTCTGTGTAGAACGGAGCGATCTCAATTTCTACTCCTTCCAAAATAGCTTTCTTTGCAAACATGTCAGCCTTCTCGTTTCTATATAAACCAATATGAGATGGAATCCATTGCAACCTCAAATTAATGTCACCAAATTCATAAAATAGTCTAAGAATTACATAAGCTATCGGTGTACCTCTGCAACCAGAGGCACATCGAGCTAATTGCATTAAACCACTTTTGATAGCCGTGCATATAACAATGTTTTGATTCACAGAATGGTGCGCATTGTCCCGACAAATTATGTTTTCTAAAGTTTTTGAGATTGCAACGAGTTCCATCGTCATTACAGGTACGCTTGTATCAATAGATTTTTTATCCGTTATTTCAGTAGTGTTTTTAGTGCCTTACCTTGATTTGGAAAAACAAACATTATGCATTTACAGTTATACCACATTTCCAGTTCAATTTCCAGTAGGGTGTGACTTACCTGGTTTTGATCTTTAACTACACAATTGCAATTTATAATAACCTGTAATTGTGTATAATAACCTGGTTATTCATACAATGATACCGAGACAGTGTAGGTTAAAACAGTTTTGTGATTAACTGACAGACAATGCACACTTGCAAAGCTTGGTCTCCAAAGTCTTTCCTTGGAGGTGTAATTTAAATCTATACTTATAATAAATCTGTAGAAGTGAAAATTCTGTACATTGAAAATATAAAAAAAAAAAGAAATGGCAGGGGGTGTTACTAGACCGACACCGAACCCAAAAATGTGATTAAAAAAATTGTTGTCTGTCTGTCTATTTGTTCAGGCATCACGCAAAAACTACCGGTTCGATTACGATGAAACTTTGTATAATTATTCTTTAATATCCTGGGCACCACACTGGGTACTTTTTATTCCGGAAAAGTATATATGATAAAAAACAAACTTAATTTTGCGGTACGATCCCTAGACCCGATTACTGTATCAACCGCAAATAATAAGTTTGTCGTAGGTTACGTCACCCGCAGTGGAGTTCACTAAAGGGCGCGCGGGCGCTACACACGGCTAAGATACTATAATATTTTATCTTAAGATATAGCGCAGGCAGGCGATGCGATGCGACAGGGTGGGTCCGGGGAATTAAAAATTTAACGCGGATGAAGTTGCGGGCAGAAGCTAGTCATTTATAAAACCTTACCCCTTTTCCGAATCAAACAGGGAGATGAAGTAAGACTTTTTATATAACGTACTTACTTAACAAAGTGAAAGGGACGTTTTCCACCGTCTTACTGAGAGGTCAGGCTGGCTTAGCAGCATGTTAGCCTAAAATAAGAATTAATATGTGTAGGTAAAAACAGTTATGTGATTGACTGACGGACAAAGCACTCTGCACAGTCTGCTCAACAAAATCATTTTCTCAGGAGAGCACTGAAGGGCAGCGGGATTTTCCGAAAGGGTTACCGCTGCCCCGGAACATAAAGGGCTAAGGAAGGAACACGGGTAAGTTTTAGCCAGTAAGAGTCTGATACTCCCTTCTGCTTCACCCAAAGCGGGAGGGGCATTTGATGATTTCCCATCCTCAAAAAAAAAAAGGGGAGCACTGAAGTATTGTTCAAAGCTCCACTTTTGAGCGGGTCGAACAGTGTACCTATTGAAGAAAGTCGCCGACAGTAGCTATACTTTTTATCGGACTTTATAGCTTACGAAACACAGCGTATTGCGACTTTTTGCACCGTCTTAACGAGAGATCAGGATATCTAGCGCACATAGAGATATTGAGTACGTAAGTGTGAGACGTTAAAACAGTCATGTAATTGACTAAAAATGCATAGCTTGGTCACACCGTGTGTATTAAAAATGAATTGTAAAACCTTAACATACGGCCAGATTAGGGGGGCAAGGTCTTGCAAACACTTTATCAAACGTCATTACGGAACAGTGACCGATAGGGCAGGATAACTAGCCTATACAAGAGTTAGTGAGTAGGTGTAGGTTAAAACAGTCTTTTAATTGACAGCAGACAATGCACAATATCACACACAATGCTTGGTCGGTCACCGAAATCGTTTTCTTAGGGTACACTAAAAAGTATTGTTCAAGACTTCTCTATTGTGCGGGTCCAACGGTCGGTGCAGGTACCTATTGAAGAAAGTCGCCGACAATGGCTATACTTTTTATCAAACGCCATCACGGTACGCCGTGTGTGATAAAAAGTTGGACGGTGGAAAAGGTCATCTTTCACTGCGTACAGTGGAAGATGACCTTTTCCACCGTCTTAATGAGAGGTCAGGCTAACTAGTCCACTCAAGAGATAGCGAGTGGGTGAAGGTTGCACGGCACCACATCGCAGTAGACACGGATTCAATTACCGCGGAGGTGTGCGCAGCATGTAACACGCTACGGTACATGATGTCGTGCCGAAGCGCCTGCGGCTTCCTGCGCCCGCAGCACTTAGGTCGCGTCACTGTGAGTTATAAGCTGAAGCGATATGTTAAGCGATTTTGAAAAAGGTGGTTCGTGTGTAGGTACTTGGTTTAATAGCGGTTACGCCCTAGTTTTTCTAAATTAATAAGCGAATTATATGTAATAAATATTGATATTGTAGTAAACCAAAGTTTTCTTATAGAGCACCTTTACTTTAATTTCTATTGATGAGTGTGTGATAGGATCTTTTCTGCCTCATCAATTTAACAATAATGTACACATAAACAGCCTCTATGCACATTTATAAGGGTACTTACAAAGAGGCACTTACAAAATAACAATGTAATAATAAATGAATTCATATTTACAATTCGGATTCATCCTGGAAATTATATCTACATATTTACCCGATTTACCTTGAATCCTGTTCAATAATTTATTTAGTATAAATAGGTAATCCGTTGAATGCCTTCCGAAATCCGATTAAATTGGATTCCTAGAAATTCACTAGAGCGGAGAAATGTGATAATCATCTATGTCGCATTAATTACTTACCTGGTGTTTTTGTTATATCAACATACTGTACCTAACTACTTTTGTATGTATTCTATCGAAAGAAAACGTTTATTAAAATATGTTTGTCATGTTTATAACTCATTTAAAAATCTGTAGTGTTCAACATAATTAAAATTTATGATTAAATTAATGAAAGAGCAAGGTCAAAGGACTTTATTTACGTTGTCCGAACCGACCGTCCATTTCTAAAATTATATAAAATAAAACTAATTAGCAACAAACAATTTTGTTTAATTCAAAAGTTATAACAGATTCTCAGAAATGAGTAGAAAAGTACAATGCGCGAAACAAATGAGGGGGTGATAAACTTAGTCTACTTTTCATTTATTTGTTTTGCTTGTGTGAGTTTGTCAATGCTTACCTACTAACACGGTAATATTATATACTACTAGCGTGTAATTATGCCAGAAAATAAAGCACTTATATGAAAAATATGACATGTTTGTAAAGTCAGCAATAACACATAAATAAATAATTAGTTAGAGCTAATGTATCCAAAACATTTATACAACTTCGTCTCGCCATAACTCGATTACATTAAACAACCAGTGTTTCTGGATATTATAAATAAATAAGAATACAATAAAAAAGCCATATATTTTTTTACTAAAAAAGTTACAAAACTATAATTAAAGAAAAGTAAAAAAAAACTGAATTAACTATCTGAGATAACTACAGTTTCTTAAATTCAATAAAGTTAAGCATATTTTAAATGTCTGCGCCAGTAAGAACCCCTCATTTAATTGAAGGTGAAAGCCTGCTCCAGAAATTTCCATTTCTCCCTGTCATTCGCTGTGTTCATCCACTGTTCGCCAGCCACTTATACTATGTCGTCTGCCCGCCGGGCAGCCGCTCGACCACTTTTTTTAGTGCCTGATGGCCCGTTCTAAGATGTTAGTCTGTGAGTCCATCGGTTATCTGTCAACCTAGCTACATGACCAGCCCAGCGCCACTTAAGTTTTTTACAGTGGCACAGAGCGTCAGCAACCTCTGTCTTGGCTCTAATAATTTAATGGAATATTTTTTAAATTCTTTTATTTTTTAATAAACTTCTCTCCATACTTCTTTTATTTTCGATTTCATTCAGTATGTGAATTTCCAAGTTTGACTAGCATAAGTTAATGATGGGAGGATGCAGATATCCATCACATTCTGTTTAATTTTTACCGGCATATCGCTCTGCACAATTTCATTCAGGCTCCAAAATTTCTTCCGGCAATTGAAGTTCGTTCTATATCGTGCTCGTTTCTCTGCTTCTTAAACGAAATTTGCTTACCCAGATAGATTATATGTGTCGGCGGCATATTTAAGCGCTTCATTTTCTATGTAGGTATACTGGATTTTTTTATATAGTTCGTCATAATATTGGTTTTACTGCGGTTTATTTCCAGGCTTATGCGGCGTGGAGGACGTTTATCATTGACTGCAACTTAGTTGTATTTTCTGACAACAAGACAATATTATCGGCAAACCTTAAATGACTGACGTACTGATTGGCTATATTTAGGCCGCCTTTCTCCCATTTTAGTTTCCCAATGATCCATTGTAATACTGCAATAAAAATTCTTGGAGAAATAGGGTCTCCTTGCATAGCTCCTCTTCTGATAGGTATATAGGGTCTAGTCGTCTCCAATCTAATCCTGCTATGACGTAGGTGTGTAGGTGGTGGTGACGTAGGTGTTGATGTAGGTGTTGTAGAACCTGCACATAATCAGCTTCAACATTTTGCGAATGCAGAGATTCCCATATTGAGTGATGGTACAAAGTATCAAAAGCTTTTTGGTAGTCGATAAACACGAGATTGAGCGGCCTGTTGAATTCTTGATATTTTTCTTTAAACGTTTCGATAGAGGGATAGGATCCATAGTAGAGAATCCCCTTCTGAACCCCGCCTGCTCTATGGATTGGTGCTTTTTTGATAGTACTTCTAATTCTGTTTTCAAAAATTGAAGATAATAATTTGTATATTGAAGGCAGCAAGCTTATTGATCGATAAAATTTGGTGTAGTTGCCGTTTTCAGCACCAAGTTACAAGAGCTGTGTTAGAGGGCTCACTAGATTTCAGAGCTCCGTTGGTTATTTTATCGGGTCCTGGGCTTTTTCTGTCTTAAATTTAGCTTTTCCCCTTGAAATCTCTACTTCATCTATGTCTTATATTTGTGACGGTATTTCTCTTGATTTAATAATATAAAGTGGGCTCTTGAATTTCGCAATTGTACAATCTTCTTAATATAATTATATAAATTACGTGACACGTTTGTCCGCAATGGACTACTAAACTACTGAACCGATGCTTTACCGAATGTTAAAAGTAGTGATTGTGACATAGTATTGAATAAAGAGATACTAGAATTCGTCGATAAAACTGTTTTCCTGGGGATCACGTTCGACTCAAGGCTGCGATGGGGTCCTCATTTAACATCTCTTGCAGGACGACTTAGTTCAGCAGCATATGCTGTAAGAAAAATCCGTCAATTTACTAATGTAGATACCGCGAGGCTAGTCTATTTCAGTTACTTTCATAGTATCATGTCTTACGGTATTTTATTATGGGGATGGGCTGCAGATATCGAGTCTATTTTTATTCTGCAGAAAAGAGCCATCAGAGCAATATATGGCCTCCGCAGGCGCGATTCTCTAACGGAACTGTTTAAAGATATTAATATCATGACAGTACCTTGTCAATACATCTATGAAAACATCATGTACGTAAGGAAAAAAAGAGGTGACAGACACACCTATGGGACTAGAAATAGGGAACAATTAGTTCAACCCGGTTTCAGACTGGCTAAAGTAGACTCATCCTTCATGGGGTACTGTTTAAAATGTTACAATAAAATACCCCCCCACATACTCCAACTCAATGAAACGAAATTCAAATCTTGCATAAAACGCACACTATGCAGCTAAGCATATTATAAGTTGGAGGATTACATCGCTGACAAAAATGCTTGGCTGAACGCTTGTCCTACTCCACAAGGGCGCATAAACTAATTAATTAGCACTCGAAAATATAGTTGGAGCTGCTGAAGATTGAAAAAACTATCTTTGCATTGTATGAATTCAATCTATTAGTATTGTATAATTGCATTACACACGTGTGAGCACTATGCACCTAAACTATAAAGCTACCATTTACTGGGTACGTCTTTCATTGACTTGAATGTGCCCTGGCAGCTGAGAGTATGTCATGCTCACTCAAATGTCTCGCTGATGGTGGCGTGTGTGTTGGATCATTGGGTTCCCTTCAAAATGGTTGAGCTGAATGGTGCTGATCCATACGTCATGTTCGTGAACGGGCGCCGTCAGTAGGGACTGGTCATCTCTTAGCCGCCACGGCTTATTTTAATTTATGAATTGTTCTTTTTAGTACGGACGCCTTTAACGTGCACGTCTTTCTGCATCGTTCTCACATATATAATTTCAACATGAATGATGTAACCAAGATTTTTGTAACAATTTTATGATTTAAAAGAGTGTCCGTGGAGTTTCTTGGCCGTTCTTCTCCACAGGTACCTACGCTTTGGAATGGGCAACTAGCTTCATCTTTCTGACTGACCGACCCTTGACAATTCAAAAGTGCCTATAATTGGTTTATTTGAAATAAATGCTTTGAGTTTTCAGTTAATAAAATTTTGCACACTGTGTGCAGTTTCATCCAACTTGAAAATAGGATAGTTTATATCTCAATTTATAATCAATAATTTATTAATTTATAATAACGTAAACCTTTGCTACAAAAACGCGTCGCCGGGTCTGCTAGTTTTTTTTTTTATAAAAATTTGTTGCTATTTAGAGTATTTCATTTCTTGAATTAGTTTGGTACCATTTATTATGTGCCTTAATTAATCAATCAGGTTTTTAGCACACGCTCGCACGGACGTAAAAATATCGGTGATGGGATTTATCGCGCACTAGATTTCCAACTCTCGGTGTTGAGCCGAGCATTGATCGCATCCCAGTGCGTCAAAAACACGCTGTTGGATTTTCAACTCTTGGCGCTAAGCAGTGCGTTGAAAATCCAGTGCACAAAAATAGGCCGTTCCCTAAACCAGGGTCTGTCGAAAATAGCGATTTGGTTAGTCTATTTTTTCACTTTAAAATCAAATGCTGCTTGCACAGGTATCTAGTACCTATAGATACCTACATGTCTTTCAGCAGCTCAAACCTTGTCACTTGTACCACACAATCGGAACCGCCTCCAAATTACCTGACTGACGTTCCTCTACTTCCATTCTAATACTAGTTAGTGTACTTGCCACCAGCATTAGTATCACGTTTTATATATCACTTAACTCCTAATCTTATTAATTTACTAATGTTCCTTTAAAATGTTCTCCTTAGTTCAAGTAAATGGAGATTCTTACTTAAATTATGTTGTGGTGGCAACGTCAAGTGTTGAAACTTTCATTATGAAGCTATTTTGGGTTTTGGTAGTACATATTTATATATTTAGTATAGTATGTATGTGTATATAACCTATTTATGTATTTGTGTATCTAGTTTTAACAGGTTTTTTTTTTCTTCATTGTTCCTCTCAACTTAAGCACCTGCCATCTAATCTCTTCACCACCCTTGGTTGACTGGTAGAGAATGCCTAAGGCATTAAGTCCTCCTTTGTACCTTTTTGTGCGAAAAGTTTAAATAAATAAATAAATAAATAAATTAGTAAGATAGATAATATGCCTATAGCATAAGCATAATCAGCCTATAATGTTCCCTCTGCTGGGTCACAGGCCTCGTCTTGGTGAGAGGGAGTGGGCCGTAATCGACCACGCGGGTACGGGGGTACGGGTTGTTAGATGCCACATGTCTTAAAATTTTTGATTCTAGGATATGCCAGTTTCCTTACGTGGTTTTCCTTCACCGTTTTTGAGAGCAGTATTGATGAAATAATTTACACAAAGTAAATTCCTGGTGGGTTCGAACCCCCCAACTATAACTCGTAAGTCGCGGCCGTTACTACTGGACCACCACTGTTCTTCCGCTAGATGGATAATATGACAGCAGTTTAATCTATTTAGCTTATAAACGTCGTCGCTTAAGATACTATTTTCGACTTTCTTTTAGTCTACAGAAAAGTTAAGAGCCCTGTAGGTATTTTATAAGAGGGTCCTTTTTAAATTAAAATAAAAAGTTAATTTCCCTCAATCTTCTTATTTAACAAACTAGCTGCTGCCCGCGACGTCGTCTGCGTGAAGGCTCTACAGCACCAAAAATACCTAAGATGCCAGTGTCGCTATAGCATTATAGGTACACAACTTTTAAAATAGCATTAAAATATAAGTTTTTTTTTGCAAGCGAAGCAAGTGAAGAGAGTTATATGGGAATCCTGCTGAGTTCAGTCATAAGATGTGACTGAAGGAAATAGAGAAAATAATGCAGGAATAATAATAATAATCCAAGACACAAAAGAGTAAAAATACGTACAAAGGTATCATACCTTACAACACTACCCTATAAACTACGTTGGTAGTTATGCTTCCAGGAGCCAAAATGTAAAGAGAGTCAGGACTGGTGACGCGGGAGCAAGCGACGTACAGTTGCCCTTGTGAGAAGCAACTCGTCCTGAGGTCGACACCCGCTGCCCTCAGTATCTGCCCCTGCGACTTATTGATGGTCATCGCGAAGCAAACACTCACGGGGAACTGTACGCGCTTGAACTGGAACGGGTAATTATGAGGTATGAGGGGAATGCGTGGTACAAATACTGCCTCGCCGACGCCACAACCCCTAAGAATTTCCGCCTCAATGGTGTGTCTGTGGAGCGAGATGACTTTAAGGCGGGTTACACAACTTCGGAGGAGATAGGTTCCGAAGAAGCATAATCGGAACACCGACCTTCAGCTTGATGGTATGCGCTGGAAGTCCACTTGCTGACAGGGAGCTCAGAAATTCCACGGGATAATGTGTGGCGTCATCTTGCTCGACAACAGTGTTTATCGAGGTGTAGACGGCTTTATTCCCCTCAATTTCCGAGAGAATGCATTCGTTCATTGCTGCAGCCTGATCATTTTTGGGCATCAAAATGGCCCGCTCACACACCCAAGAATTCTGCTGGTGCGGTATACGACTGATGTCCCCGTACACACAGCGAATTAGTTCTTCTAAGCTGGATACCACTCTACCGAGAGACTCTGGAAGCACCACCTGTCCACCTATCTCTTCTGGTAGAGTGCCTTCGCCAAGACTTCGAAGGACATCGGAGAATTCTTGAGCACGTGCATTGCCGTCGAGCCGAGCTCTCATATTAATGGTCAAGCGCAGCCCTACGAACTCGTGACCACAACGAAGATCGTTTCAACGAAGCATTCACCTCGTCAGCCCTCGAGCCCCGCGTCACCACGGGAAGCGTTTGCCGAAAATCACCACTGAACAGAACTGTGACATCACACAGCAAATGTTCGTTCCTGCGGATGTCCTGCAGGATTCTGTCCACAGCCTCAACTGCCTTCCTATTGGCCATCGTACACTCATCCCATACGATCAGAGAGCAGTCCTTGAGCACGTGTCGCTTATCGCTGTTACGTGACACACCACAAACAGGCGTTTCGGCGCTCTCTAAATCGATGGGAATTTTAAACATGGCATGTGCTGTCTTGCCACTCGGAAGCAGTGTGGTAGCGATTCCCGACGACGCTACAGCAATAGCAATTTTGCCTTGCCTCCTGACCTCTGCAAGTATGCCAGTGGTAACAAATGTTTTTCCTGTTTCACCAGGAGCATTCAAGAAAAACATTTTACCCTGGTTTTGCCCAACGCTTTCAAGGACGGTGTCATAAAGTTTTTGCTCTGAAGAGAACAACGCGACATGGTCATTTCGTATGGTGGTCATTTCGCCCGGATCGTAATTTGTCTCAGCGTTATACTCCCGATTTCCACGGTCTTGATACGGTGATGATTGGGGAGCTGGTAACCCATATTCGATCAGTGGATTGCCGCCGATAGAAATGACCACATCTTGAAGTGAACTGAGACAGGTGTTCAGCACGCGTTCATCAGTTACTTCGACTTCGTCTCCAGTAGCACGCCTCAAAGCTCGTAGAAAATCTTCAGACAGAATATGATGGCGATACTTCTCTCACAAAGCTACCGGGTTCGCGACTCCACAAAACACCAAGATGACGGCAAACAGATGACGCATGCGGCTGGGACTGTCACTGACGCTAGCCTCCGCGAGGGTGTCATGAAATGAAATGATCATCATCAATGAACATAACTTTTTTGTAATACTTAACACCGCATTTTTTTTTAATTGTCTTCCTCAACTCTGCTCAAGATTTTGAGGGTTTTGTTGGAACTTGAATTTGTCAAAACGAACTATACGATACAACTTTTATGAAGAAAATGCACATCACCATCTATGAATTTTAAGAATAACTAACTACTTACCTCGCCAACATGATCAAATTGAAATTAATAATTTCCAAAAAATGTTAACATGTAACTTGATTTGATTTTTATGAAATCTCATAGATGGCGCTGTTTTAAAATTGTCTTTATACTACTAATATTCATTAAACTATATTTCTCTGCCCAAGTTACTTACATGGCGTAGTTTTTATAGTGTAAAGCTAGATAATAGCTTGGCTTACTCAAAAACAACATTTAAATATGCGTCGTTAGATTACACGCTGTCACAGAATGCGTAAGAAAAATAAAGATTCACAGCTCCTCCCCCGTAGGTGATAGCGTGATAATATGTAGCCTATATGTTGACCTGACCTCTTAGTAATATTCATGCAAAATTTGAAGTAAATCCATACAGTACTTTTTGAGTTTATCCCGGACAGACAAACAGACAAACAGACAAACAGACAAACAGACAAACAGACAAAAATTCTAAAAACTATATTTTTGGCTTCGATATCGATTGTAGATCACGCCCCAACTATTCTTTTTAAAAAATATTCAATGTACAGTTTTGACTTTCCTACGATTTTATTATATGTATAGATCACAGTAAAAGTCGTTCCATTACAAAATATATGCAAGACATTTTTCTAAAAATCCTGGAAAAGTTCGATCGAACTTCTAAGGGCTTCACTGGGAGGTATTGCCAAGATCTTAAAATACACTTATTGCAAAATAAACCGAAGTTCGCTTCGCAATTTATAAGCGTCAAACGAAATCAAATTACATTACATTAAACTCATTTTCCATGGCTTCCTACTAATAGAACGTAATTCACCAATTTCTGGTAGCTAGCAATTTAAATCGTATTGCAGTATATCAACAAATATTAATGGTTCCGGCCCATTGCTCGCTAAGTAGATATTAAATATGTATCTTCCATTCGCTGTGGAACTGTAACATCTATTCTGTGGTTCATTATTGCTTTCAATTATTATCGTGTAGAATAAAAGTGTGGTTTTGTCGTGTTAATTTTTTGTTACTTAGCTCTGTGATTTATTGATACTTTTAGGATGGTTTTGTGCCTTTGAAATTCTGATCATAAGCTAATTTAAATCTTAAAAATCCTGTAGAAATCCGAAGGTAACCAGGTACTAGCGATCATCGCCTACTTATTTTGCGGTCCGAATTTTGATAACTTCAACGACGTCTTTGATTTGGTTGTTACTAAGAGAATTTTGCAAAAATTCTTGGTTTAATGATTATTATTTAATGATTTAGTTTTTATTAAGAATTAAAGTAATATTTAAATAAATAACAATTAATACTTAGGTACTTAATTAATAAAAATAACAAAATTATGTTGCGTAAAATACAGCGTCAAAACATTCATCCGCATCGCTGTCGACTGGCAATGTACCTAGGTACCCAAGAAACTGGCGGCATCACCACGTTGTATGGCAATGCTTAGCCTCTGGCCAAGGTAAAAGCCACCACTTTGGGTCACGGGAAGGCATCCCACACTAAAAGCCTACCCACCTTCCATGGAAATAAAGACATGCCGTCCGCTCTCTTGCCATCGTCGTGTGCCAAGCCATTGAATTCTAATACAGCTGGAACGCTGACGCTGACTGTGACAAGAGCTCATCGGATGATGTCATTAATGTTCGCGTGCCACGTTAAGCGACCCGCACATCGGCTGCAAGATAGGCCGTGGTGTCCGAGGCTGTCGACAACTTTGCCACAGTGACAGTGATGAGAAGTACAACAAAATTCTTTGGATTACTTTACGGGATTCGCAAAAGTCTAATAATGGCTCAACAACTGATTGCGCGACTCTTTCAAAGGAAATCCCTGAAAAGATTCCAACTCCAAAGTTGACCAATATTCATTTACTAGCTGCTGCCCGCGACGTCGTCTGCGTGAAGGCTCTACAGCACCAAAAATACCTAAGATGCCAGTGTCGCTATAGCATTATAGGTACACAACTTTTAAAATAGCATTAAAATATAAGTTTTTTTTTGCAAGCGAAGCAAGTGAAGAGAGTTATATGGGAATCCTGCTGAGTTCAGTCATAAGATGTGACTGAAGGAAATAGAGAAAATAATGCAGGAATAATAATAATAATCCAAGACACAAAAGAGTAAAAATACGTACAAAGGTATCATACCTTACAACACTACCCTATAAACTACGTTGGTAGTTATGCTTCCAGGAGCCAAAATGTAAAGAGAGTCAGGACTGGTGACGCGGGAGCAAGCGACGTACAGTTGCCCTTGTGAGAAGCAACTCGTCCTGAGGTCGACACCCGCTGCCCTCAGTATCTGCCCCTGCGACTTATTGATGGTCATCGCGAAGCAAACACTCACGGGGAACTGTACGCGCTTGAACTGGAACGGGTAATTATGAGGTATGAGGGGAATGCGTGGTACAAATACTGCCTCGCCGACGCCACAACCCCTAAGAATTTCCGCCTCAATGGTGTGTCTGTGGAGCGAGATGACTTTAAGGCGGGTTACACAACTTCGGAGGAGATAGGTTCCGAAGAAGCATAATCGGAACACCGACCTTCAGCTTGATGGTATGCGCTGGAAGTCCACTTGCTGACAGGGAGCTCAGAAATTCCACGGGATAATGTGTGGCGTCATCTTGCTCGACAACAGTGTTTATCGAGGTGTAGACGGCTTTATTCCCCTCAATTTCCGAGAGAATGCATTCGTTCATTGCTGCAGCCTGATCATTTTTGGGCATCAAAATGGCCCGCTCACACACCCAAGAATTCTGCTGGTGCGGTATACGACTGATGTCCCCGTACACACAGCGAATTAGTTCTTCTAAGCTGGATACCACTCTACCGAGAGACTCTGGAAGCACCACCTGTCCACCTATCTCTTCTGGTAGAGTGCCTTCGCCAAGACTTCGAAGGACATCGGAGAATTCTTGAGCACGTGCATTGCCGTCGAGCCGAGCTCTCATATTAATGGTCAAGCGCAGCCCTACGAACTCGTGACCACAACGAAGATCGTTTCAACGAAGCATTCACCTCGTCAGCCCTCGAGCCCCGCGTCACCACGGGAAGCGTTTGCCGAAAATCACCACTGAACAGAACTGTGACATCACACAGCAAATGTTCGTTCCTGCGGATGTCCTGCAGGATTCTGTCCACAGCCTCAACTGCCTTCCTATTGGCCATCGTACACTCATCCCATACGATCAGAGAGCAGTCCTTGAGCACGTGTCGCTTATCGCTGTTACGTGACACACCACAAACAGGCGTTTCGGCGCTCTCTAAATCGATGGGAATTTTAAACATGGCATGTGCTGTCTTGCCACTCGGAAGCAGTGTGGTAGCGATTCCCGACGACGCTACAGCAATAGCAATTTTGCCTTGCCTCCTGACCTCTGCAAGTATGCCAGTGGTAACAAATGTTTTTCCTGTTTCACCAGGAGCATTCAAGAAAAACATTTTACCCTGGTTTTGCCCAACGCTTTCAAGGACGGTGTCATAAAGTTTTTGCTCTGAAGAGAACAACGCGACATGGTCATTTCGTATGGTGGTCATTTCGCCCGGATCGTAATTTGTCTCAGCGTTATACTCCCGATTTCCACGGTCTTGATACGGTGATGATTGGGGAGCTGGTAACCCATATTCGATCAGTGGATTGCCGCCGATAGAAATGACCACATCTTGAAGTGAACTGAGACAGGTGTTCAGCACGCGTTCATCAGTTACTTCGACTTCGTCTCCAGTAGCACGCCTCAAAGCTCGTAGAAAATCTTCAGACAGAATATGATGGCGATACTTCTCTCACAAAGCTACCGGGTTCGCGACTCCACAAAACACCAAGATGACGGCAAACAGATGACGCATGCGGCTGGGACTGTCACTGACGCTAGCCTCCGCGAGGGTGTCATGAAATGAAATGATCATCATCAATGAACATAACTTTTTTGTAATACTTAACACCGCATTTTTTTTTAATTGTCTTCCTCAACTCTGCTCAAGATTTTGAGGGTTTTGTTGGAACTTGAATTTGTCAAAACGAACTATACGATACAACTTTTATGAAGAAAATGCACATCACCATCTATGAATTTTAAGAATAACTAACTACTTACCTCGCCAACATGATCAAATTGAAATTAATAATTTCCAAAAAATGTTAACATGTAACTTGATTTGATTTTTATGAAATCTCATAGATGGCGCTGTTTTAAAATTGTCTTTATACTACTAATATTCATTAAACTATATTTCTCTGCCCAAGTTACTTACATGGCGTAGTTTTTATAGTGTAAAGCTAGATAATAGCTTGGCTTACTCAAAAACAACATTTAAATATGCGTCGTTAGATTACACGCTGTCACAGAATGCGTAAGAAAAATAAAGATTCACAGCTCCTCCCCCGTAGGTGATAGCGTGATAATATGTAGCCTATATGTTGACCTGACCTCTTAGTAATATTCATGCAAAATTTGAAGTAAATCCATACAGTACTTTTTGAGTTTATCCCGGACAGACAAACAGACAAACAGACAAACAGACAAACAGACAAACAGACAAAAATTCTAAAAACTATATTTTTGGCTTCGATATCGATTGTAGATCACGCCCCAACTATTCTTTTTAAAAAATATTCAATGTACAGTTTTGACTTTCCTACGATTTTATTATATGTAGTATAGAAGATAGATATAGATGTATAGATGTATAGATTGTTTCATAAAACACAGGATTTGAATGCCTGCCATTAAATACTGTTTTCAATTTAAAATCTGAGGGGCAATTCTTGTAATTTTAAGAACGTTCACAGTCTGATTTCAGTCTCATACTGTCAAAAATACCTCTAATTTTCCTACACTTTCGACAAGTTATGACATTGATTTGAGATGAAATTGCGACTAGATTTTGAACATTTTTGATTATGGGAATTAGGCTTCTAATCTCTTTATCTATCCTTTACAATTTTAAATTGGCAAAAGTTATATTTTTTTAAGAATTGGAAAAATAAACTTGAAATGTTTAAATATTATATTATGTACTTCACAAATCCTATCAGGACATGAGATATGTAGGGCTTGTAAAAGTATGCGGAAAATATCACTCAATATTCAACTCGTCAAACATAACTAGGCACATAGGTGACTTCGATATCCCAACATTCATAAAACATCAAAAGCCTTTCCAACATATTTATACGACTTTGCTGGCAGCACATAAATATTTATTTACTTTTAGCATGACAATATTTGTCTACAGTGACGAATATAACTGCAATTGACTTTGATATAAAAAGATCACAATTATTTACATAAAGGTCGGTTGATTTAGACCTTTATGTATTATTATTATTATTTAATACTTCAAGCATATAAATGTACAGAGGCAGACTTAATTTTCTACCAGTCAACCTTTAGGTTATGCAGAGAAAAACAGTGGTAGGTGCAATCATGAAAATTGAGGAATAAATATTTATATAAATATATAAAACATAGTTACACCATTCAAGAACGGCTTGACCGATTTTTATGATATTTGATTTGTTGGATTTTTCTCCTCCCCGAATAGCAGATTAACTATTAAAACATGGGATAAAGTTAACAAAAAAATTCCGAGGCAGTACGAAGTTCGCCGGATCAGCTAGTTTTAAATATAAAGATACATAATTATGCATAAACCTATTAAAAACAAATACATTAAAAAAATAATAAATTCAATTAATAAATTTAATTATTAATTACATATAAATATAAGCACAAATAAATATACATAAATGAATATACTAAAAAGAAATAGACAAACAATGAGAAAATATTACCGTTGTGATGATACTGCCAGCTTCTTGCGAATGTGCTCGCGAACCTTAACTTTAAAGGATAATCGGTTGGTTGCCATCCTGATTTCCTGGAGGAGCGCATTCCACAGAGACATAGACTGTACGAAGAAGGAAGAGTGAATGAAGTCTTTGAGGTGAGTGGGACATTGGAGAAGTTGATTGTGTGATGAACGTAAACTTTTCTATTGTGGTTGGCGCAAATGTACTGAAAGTGGTTGGGCTAGATAACCAGGGTAAGACGGAGAATCAAGTAATGAGAACAAGGTGGTCAGCGCTCTTAGCTCTATACGCTGGCGTATGGGCAACCACTTTAAAACCGACCGATGCGCAGCGACATGATCATTTTACGCAGATTGAAAACGAATCGAATGCAGTTATTGAGAAGATGGTCAAGTTTGTCGAGGAGATCTGCATTCAAATCATAGTAGCACACATCATCATAATCGATGATGGGGAAAATAAGTAACATCATATTATCCTGTTAAACTGGAAGCCGATCCTAATATAGTTGTCAAAAGGCTAGGCAGACGATGATGTACCTTGATAGTTTATATTAAATCAGGATCATGTGTTCATCGACCTTATTCATGGGCATCGTCGTTGGGTTGATCTAACAATGTTAGAAGATAGGGTGATATGTTAGTGCTACACCGATACGCCGCCCGCTACGGTTTACTACGCTCGTAGCAAAAGCGTAGGCCAAAACTAAATCGGTTACAATCTCGTGTACAGTCTGTTCATTTTTAAAAGAGTTTAACTCTCGAAGTTGCCTGTTTAAATGCGAAATGCATATGGATGCAATACAAATCCTGTTTGAAACCAGTCAATTCCTTCGATCAAAATAGTTTCAAACTAAAACTCGTATTATTTATATGAGAACTAACACCACCTGGCGTTACCCATTTGTTTTATTTAGATCACAAATATTCAAAACTCAGCTTTGAAATTTTACACCATGTGTTTTACACAACTTTTTTTTCTGAAAGGGGGAGTATAAATTCAAAGCACCCCATCACGTTTGTCAGAGAGTGCCAAGTTAAAGTTCAACGTTAAAAAGAAAAGTAGCGACTAATGGATTACATGAAGTACACTGCATGTTACGTCACACTGCCAAGAAAACAGGATGAGGTAGAATGTGCTTTTTAATCACCGATAACTTGGGAGTACCGTGAGTAGACACTGCTTATAGGGTGGTAAGGTAAGTAAAGGATAATTTCAAAAAATTAACCAGTATTTTCTTTAAGCCATGAACCATACCAGTAATAGTCGTGGAAGGACGCTAAAGGAAATAATGTTATAGGGCCTTTGCTCCAGTTAACCATATTTTCTCACGGCTGCTTATACCTACTTAGATATGCTTATAGATGGTTTGATAAAACAGAACTCGTGTTCAAAGTAAATTGAAAGAATAACTGAATGAATATGAACTGAAATGGACTCAATTATTCTACTGTCTACTAGCAAATAAAACTAGTCTCCTTAGTTTCCCTCCTTTTTATTACTCAAACAACATGCACGATAAGCAACAAGCAATTACAGATGTAGCGCGTAGCAATTCCATTACCGCGTCATCCTTCGCCTGTGTCCTTAAAACAAGTAAGCAGTATTCCCTCTAAGAATGTGTTTCCTACATACATTAGATCCTCGAATCGAATTTTCTGGCTCCTCAGCCGTGTGGCAGACGTATTCAATTAACTGGAAGTGGGAGAGAGTAACAGAATTACATGACGCCTCGGCTCCCACCGTCGGGTTCAATACACAGCTTGAGACTGACGAATGACTCCAACAATTTCTCCTACCTCATAGATTAATTACTATGAAACTAAAGTTGGGTATGCACTTGATTCCCAAGTTTAGCTCAGAAGCAATTACTCTATTCTGTTCGGGAAGTTGCAAGGTATGGATTCGGGGCTGAAATATCTACGTTTGAGTTGCCAACTAAATCTTCTTCGTGTACTTACTCGGAAGTTCATTGCATTTAAGGAATCTTGTAAGTGCGATATGCATGTGGAATGAGCAACTGATGAGATACACGTATAAACACAAAATTGCGTAAGTACATAAACCTTATTTTATTATTCATTTGGGACAACCATCCAACCAATCTAATGATCCTATATATAAATTGTTTGCAGTACCCAGTGGTAAACACGTAGGTTATGGCAAGCAGGAGCTTCACTTCGTGTCATTTATTTCATCACCACTGCTCTCAAAATGGTGAAGGAAAACAACGTGAGGAAAACCGGTATGTTCTTGTCCCTGGAAGACATATTGTGACATCCACCGACCCGCAGCGGGTCCGCGTGGTGGATTACGGCCCACTCCCTCTTACAGAGAGCCAGGCCTGTGTCCCCGCAGTGGAAACATTATGATTGTACCAAACTTTTGATATATTAGTAAAACTGTAAAGTTGTTATAACTGTAAACTGTTAAGTTGTTGTTGTTGTTGTGTAGTTGTTAGTTGTTGTTGTTGTTAACTTCTATTATATGAAAGTAAAGAAGATGAACGACAAAATGTTATTTCACTCCAAAAAAATTTAATAATTCCCAAAGGATTGGCCCCTGCATAATACTGAAGCCAGACTTCCTAAATAAAAAGCTATTTGACTTCAAATGTAAATTACTTATTTGCCCAACCTAATTTTAATATTTCTACTCGTTTACTCAAAAAGATTGGAATTGGTATACCTAATACACTCAACTTTCGTCAACTTTTAGGGAAAAATAATAGCTGTAATGTTTTCATAAAGAATATTTGAATACCTACACGAGATATTATTATTATTATATAATTTATTTCGGGCTACAGCCATAGTGTTAGTAACAATGTTCAAATACTAGTGTTAGTAGACACAAGTTTTATTCAGTGTGGAATTTCATCCAATGTCGCAACATTGGAGACTCCCATCTATCTGCGAATAAACTCAAGATAGTGTTGATACCGCCACGAAGACGAGTAAGCAGAGAAGCGCATATTTTACATGGCCGCAAAACCATCTATATGCCTTTCCACAAACATCTTTGACGCGCTTCATCGCCATGGCAGCCTAAACAGTATCCTGAGTGCGTTATACGCAGATAGCTATATGCACGCAAACTATAACTAGTCCACAGAATGCAAGTGTAAAATGACGAGCAAAATGATTTAAACACAGTAATCTTGAGCGCATCTGTACAACGCGCAAACCTGCGGGCTAGCATGTTGCAGCGTACCGACAGCGGTCTACATTCCCTGTCGATGTCCTTGTTATCATTCAACTCGTCGGTAACCCAATGATCCAAGCACTTAAAATTAGTCACCCGAGCGATATCTCTGGTATAGTTGGGTAACCTATAGCCCGCTTTAAAAAGCAATATTTTGCTCTTTTTAACCGACTTCACAAAACGAGGAGGTTCTCAATTCCACATTCAACATTCTCAATCCCGAAAAAAGAATTGAGTTTTGCAAATCCGAAAAACGGCGACACACCGACTACCGAAATTAAAGTTATTTTTCACTTTGTAGGGTTTTTTTTTTGGAAGTCGTTTGTTTTTTTTTTTCCTTTTGTGTAAAAGTTTTTTAGTATTATGCTTGAGTCTTTGAGCCACCGCGTAATCTTCACAGTATATACTTAGTACTCATAAACAAAATATAATTTTAGCAATTCATTTGACACGTTCTTCTTTACGTTGCAGTATAGCACTTATCATAGTTTTTAGGTACTAAATCACTCAATTGCATGATCAACCTATAATATTTCTTTTGCTGGGACACACGCCTCCTCTCTTCAAGAGAGGGTTTTTTTTTGAGGATTGGAAATCGTCAAATGACCCCTCCCGCTCTGGGATGAGCAGAAGGGAGTGTCAGACCCTTACTGATTAAAACTCACCCGTGTTCCGTCCTTAGCCTTATTTGCACAAAGCAAATAAAATTTGAGTATTTAGTATCTGTATTGTTCCGGAGTAACCCTTTCGGACAATCCCGCTGCCCCGGCAGGCTTCGGCCCTTTTTTTTTTTTGTGGATGGGAAATCATCCAATGACCCCGCCCGCTCTGGGCGGAGTAGAAGGGAGTGTCAGACTCTTACTCACTAAAACCCACCCGTGTTCCTTCCTTAGCCCTTTGTGTTTCGGGGTAGCGGTAACCCTTTCGGACAATCCCGCTGCCCCGGCCGGCTTCGGCCCTTACGGACCCCTTCCTTAATGCTGACATCTCTTCGAGGCGCGCGTGGAACCTATACGCGCCGTCCGACACGGGCCTGGTCCTGATCGGACGGTGAGTTACCTATTACTCTCCGCCCGCAGGCCCGCGCCTACGGTGGCCGGGAGACGTCACGCGGCTCACGACGCCCGGAGCGTCTCCCGCGGCGGCTGGGACGTGAGGCTCTTTCCCTCAGCCGTCCCGCCTCTACCTACGCTAGCATGACTGCTTTGCAGAAGGAGGTGACTGCCTCCCACTCCCTCTCGCCCCGGACCATGGCCTGAACCAGGGCCGGCCGTTCGAGAGAGCGGGCGTTTTTGAATATCACATGACTTGAACCTACGACCTACAAATCGAATTACGATTTATAGGTCGTAGGTTCAAACCCAAGCAAGAACTTTACTTTGTGTAAATTATTTCATCACTGCTCTAAAAACGGTGAAGGAATATATCGTGAGGAAACCGGCATGTCCAAGAACCAAAAATTCGAAGACACGTGATATCACCAATCCGCACTAGACCCGCGTCGTGGATTATGGCCCATTCCCTCTCACAAAAAGGAGGCCTGTGTCCCAGCGGTGGGAATATTATAGGCTGGTTATGCAGTAAGCTATTAACGTTGATGTTAGCTACCTTCTTTATAGCTTACTGTTGGCAGAAACTAAAACTCTGCAAGTTTTCAAAATTCACTCATCCCAGACGCTTGTTCAAAGCAAAATAGGACTTAAAGCAAATCCTATCGATTCGTACAATGCACACATATTTCAGGGCGAATTACAAGTACGAGTATCGTTGGAGCCATCGACATCGTTATGTCGTAAGCCGAATATAGGCTCGACCAAACCGCCGCGCCGGCCGCAGTGTAAACGCGCCGAAGCTTTCAACGAGTTAAGCGCTTTGTGTTTTATAACAATTGCGAAGATAAAGGCGGATCTAGTTTTAGTTACAACGTCCATTGTTCACTAATGTAACGTCAAAACACACCACCTTCCTCAAAGGTCATTAAACGTTCTAAAGTCAGGGAGCCGCCCTTCTCATTTCGTTTATACGCGTGATATCCATTTGTATAGCTTTTCCCTGTTGATATAAATTGATGTGCCAGTTTCTTTTGTTTTACAAAGTATTGTTGCCACAACAATTGGTGTAATAAGTACAAAAGCATGTCGTGTAATAAGAAAGTTGAAAGTCATCTTTTACTTGAAAAACAAAGGCGGAAACTTCGCTTGTTTTTATTTCTATTGTCTAGTTTCAAATTGCGACAGTGAAATAGATCCGATTCTTATGTTTTTTGAGATGAATTTGGCTCAGCGAGCAGACAACCCGATTCTAAGTTTGAGCACACAACAAGTCCTAACAGAATAATCTTCTTGTTTGAGTTACATCTAATTGAACATGTTACGTAAGTAGGTCCGTGATTTTATCTGAGTAATTAATGAAATATTCCGAGTCAGTGTGGGGCACACGAGTGCTGCTAATTGTTTTCTGTGTTGGTCTACAATTAACAAGGGCCTAGTCTAGTGGGCGGTGCGGTCGGAGCGAGCCAAGTCTCCCTCCGCCGCGGCGACGAGACCGACCGACGGCAATTTCCGCTGCAACGCCGCCTGTTAACGCCACCTGGTGCCTACTTAAAATAACGAACAAAGTTACATACAAAAAGAAATACTCTTACACAAAATTATTTAATAAACGACGTTTTTCGAGTCCGCAGCGGCAGGTGTAACTGGGACGCGGCAGAACGCTGGCTTTAAAAGAATTACGCTGATCCGCCTGCGGTACAGAATTACAGCTGCTTCAGTCAAGTCTGGATTATCAGCAAAAAACTAGTTTATTGAAGATTAGCCTAGTATTTTTCCACTTTTACGTCGAAAGCAATTTAAATTCTCTGGCTCAACTAGGTATCTTAAAACAGATTATCAGACAAAAAGTATAAATGAACTTTAGAAAGATGTATATCCTGTGGTCTTATGTAAACTGAGCGTACCCGTTGGCATCGTGTTAACATTCACACCGAGACAAATCTGTGCAACAGCTGGCGAGTATTAACTAGAAAACGGTAACTCTAGCCAACCGCCCGCCTGACTATAAGTCAATATAAACATAAATTAAATCTTAGTAAGGCTGCCTTATTAAAATATACCACCAACTACTAAGATATTTCTTATTAAGGCTTCAATATTATAAATTCTACTACAGTAATAACAGGTAATTACCATCGAATCATGCACGGTAGTATTTCAGTTAATAGAATAACTTGGCACCGCAACCACGATCGTATCAGACCATAGTATCGTTGTGAATTTCTATGAATTCCGGAACAACATGAATTGCAATAAAACCTAACTAAAAATAAAGGAAAATTTTACATTACTTAGAAAGGAAAACAGTGGTTGTGTTCAAGAATAATTTTCTTGGTACAAAATATATGGGTACATGCTGACGATTTATTATTTATGTTCAGTGCCTTATACAACATTATTGAGACTTTAGGGTAGAACGAAGACACGTATCTCGGTAAGTTATAAATCATGTAGCCGTGACACGCAAAAGCCTAAGAATGAGGTAGAAAGGGGTTATTGGACGTGGCTTCAAGCGAAATGTAAACAACGGAAACAAAATTATACCAAACTCTTGCAGGCAATGTTTGGACGAGGAATATAGTGCTTTCATATTTTACGAAATTTTGAAGAAGCTTCGACCTAATTAAAATGGCATTTGTAGTATCAATTTTTCTCTTGATGAAAATCATTATGAAAAGCCTTACAACCACTTCACAGGATAGTCTGCTATCATCACAATGTTGGCAAATATTGTTTTTTTACTACTGTTTCTCCTTAATCACTTCACCACCTGCCTTTTGCAAAACCTTCAGGGAGAGAGGAAATCTGGATCTATGCAAGGTTGTAAATACATGGCTTCTATTAGAAGTCTCAAGTAGGTATTGCTTATGAACATCATCGGCATAATTTTGAACTGTGAAACCACTATTAGAACAGTCAACATTACAACTTAAAATTACCAATTTATAGCGAAATAAAGACAACATTCTGCAATATCTCTTCAAATCAATCTAGACAGTTCAGTGTGACCCTTGTAACCCTCAAGCAAGCTAGGCTTTCACAGTGCGATGTTATCAGTGTAACTACAGGTAGAAGTTTCCCATTCACTTGCATAATCCCTTAATCGCCCGTTACGACACTCAAGGAAGACCTTAGATGGCATATTCTAAGCAGGATCATCACACCGCATGACATATCATTTCCATTTCAACACGAAGGCGTTAAACAACAAAGTTACGTTAGTCTTTGTTCAAGGTAAAAAGGCAAATGTAAAAAAGTACAAAATAAACACTTGAGTTCAAAGTAACGATAGTGTGTGAAAATGAGACGGTGTTCCCAAGTACCAACTTAAAATTCAGTTTACTCGAGTAAAAGCTTCTAACTTGCGCATCAGCAAACCGTGAAACTACATTGTATGGTGTGCAGATACATCCGTGTCTCAAGTTGTCGTAGTGTCGACAGTTTCCACTACACTGCCGGTAGTTAGCGCCACCTGCGTTGTGCGAGATACATGGCTCGCTTTATGCCATCATAACAATAACATCGTACCGCTTTACCGCCTTCTAATACAACGAGCAGGCCACGGCTAATAGGATTACCTAATATGAACACCTCGTCATTCCTCGAAACGTTCTAATTAAAAGTTTAACTTTAACTCACGACTTCCTCAATGAAACATTGTTACGATTCAGAAATGGCGATGGCCTGATTTTTTCCAATACATTAAATCGATATAAAATGGCATAAGTACCTACGTCAGGAGGGAAAATTTATTCAATAATACAGAAGACAGGATTAACTGGGCTTGATAACGCTTCGCTTGAGCCGAACTCATCTGCGGCGCTATAGCATTTTTTGAGCCTCTGAATTTCATATACACACAGACTTATCACGTCGATTACCTTCTAAATCTGTTTTATATAAAAATTTGTGTTTGTTTTATAGATGACAATATTAATTTTGACCCTGAGTAAAGTGACATAGCTTACGCTGAAATACGAAACCCTTGTAAGTCTTAAGTAGTAGTACGAGTAAGTATACGTACAAGTGATAGTAAGCGACAAATGACTAAGTTAAAGCGACGACGCAGAGTTTGTTGCAGTCGAGGTAAACCCAGTTGCGAGGCTTGTTTGTTCTTTAAATTACGTAGGGCTCTACGCCGCCGGTAGACCGCTGTATGTACTGTTGTTCCCGTTAGATTGCTTCCCGTCCAAGTTTCAATCCTGTTTAGGATTCGACGTTGCGGACGGCATACGATTTGTTTTGACTTTGACGTTTCCGGATGCTCTATCTAGTATAACATTTAGATAGTTTAACAGATTTCGGTACGAGTAGGTACTCATATCGAAATTTGTTTAAAGTGAGCTTCATTACCGTTCAGATTCGCTTACATTACATGCTTAACAACCTTTGTTAAATTAAAACTCTGTGAGCACGTTTCGGGCGTACATGTGTGTTCAATTGAATAGAACCGTTCATCGGGCACGATCCATTAAATAAATAACGAGCAAGCGCAGTACATACAAGTATACCTCATACCTATATATGTACAAAGTAAAGAAATAAAGTGCCCAGAGTGATGGCGTCGAAAGTATAAAATGCAGATAGCCGCTCCACTGAACGATAGCTGTTGCACTGAACAGAATTTTATTGGCCTCTTTATTTTGTGAACAGAAACGAAACGTCGCGCGGTCCTCTGCTCACTTTGTTTACTCACTCCTCTCTATAATGATAGCGGTTAGAACAATGTTCTGGTTTACGAACTCTCTTCCTAAGAACTTTATTTGATACCGATGTATTCGTTTAGACTGGGAATGAGCAAGTGTTGCTACTACCCAACTGTATCTGGTGTAATAGAATAAAGAAAAATATATTTATTATTAAATATCTAAACAAGACTGTATCAAACAATATGATGAGTCATCGACACAATTACATATGCATAAACAAAAGCGATAAAACAAAACAAGGTTTTAATAGCAGATTTGTTTCATGAAACAGCCACTTTTGTGACCAATTGAACGGCACTTGCAACGAAACAAAGAACACTGACCCGTTCAAGTTTGAAAACTATTACCATAATAACACGTTGCCGGCAACGCCGGCTAGCCTGGGGTTAGCTGCATGCAATTATATTTCAATATTAATTCACCCTTGCATTATTTACAAGAAAGCAGGCAATTAGAAAAAGTAAAAAGCTCTATGAACCTTATTTTGCAGAGTTATTATTTTGCTATCTTCCATAAAGGAGTAGCTGGTCACATTTACATAAAATGATAGTAAAAGAATGCATATTGCGAGTGACCATAAATAACAGGTGCGGACAGGATACGGTGTACTTAGTTACCTTTTCTCACGTTCTCGCAATATTCAAGAGGTTTTATTTTGTACATACATACTAGCACGATTTTCATTTACGTGCGTGCTTGCTACCATATTTTTTTCAATTTTGTTATTTTTTTAAATCAATTACCAAATGCTGGCATAATTTGTTTGTGATAGGTCTTTATATTCAGTATTAATTGGCAAACTATAACTGGGAATGACACATCTCTCATTACCATTGTTGTTTTACAACGAATAATATGATTGTAAAATGGACAACGTAATAACATTTAGGGAAAAAGTAAAACACTCACAGTCAAAGTAATTCTTTGTATCATTATTACTCCTTTAATCATATTGTATTTGTAGCCCGTCCATAGGTTACGTACCATAGAAATGAAAGGAAAATAATGTTGGTTTCTTCGTACCGCGAATATTTACCTGCAGATGTTTTGTTAAGGGGGGCGTGCGGGCCTCGGCTCTCTATTTGGCTAATGGATATATCAACGAGATTGGTTCCTAACACAAACGAACCGGTCGTCTAGTTAAAAATACCGTGTGTATTTCCACGGTCGCTAAATTCAAAGCTGTATCCGAAGTTAAATATTTGTACCGTGTTGGGAAACAAGATAGGTATCGGTCCCATATACCTGAAACTAAATGGAGAATTTCAAGCAGGCTCGACGTTCGATATATTAAAGTGTCAAATAAAATCTGAACATCACGTTTAGAATGACAAATCACTGCCGGTTTTGTTTTGTGAATATTTTGTTTAGGAACAATACAAGAGAATTCTAGACTAGACTATTCTGTAAAACTTCCATTTTGAAGGTAAATCTTTATGAACGCATGGACCAATAGGTTCCGTAAATTAGGATGCCAAGAGTAACGATTACAAAATGTAAAATCTACTTACGCACTCAAATCACCAAGCATACTTACTGTACTTTCTAAATCTGTGTCTTTAAAAACGTAATAGCCAACCCGGTGAACAATCAGTAGGCCAATTCTCCTAATTTAAAACTTTCAAAATCTAGTCGCAATTTCATCTCGGCGACAAACAAATGTCAAAAACTTGTCAAAATGTAGGGAAAGTAGAAGTATTTTTGACAGATTGAGACTGAGATCAGACTGTGAACGTTCTTAAAAATTACGAGAATTGCCCCTCAGATATTTCAGTGCAGTTGTCAATAAGACAGCTCCCCATCGACCTATATATTACAGTTTTTAATTGGTCAACAATGCAATTTGAACAGCCGATCGATTCTGTAAAAATCGAACCGTGATAACTTCGGTGACGTGAGCTATCAACAGGGGCAATCTTTAACATCAGGTGGAATGACAGCTCACTTCACCTAAGTTATCACGGTGAGATTTTTACAGAATAGCATTACTGATCTTGTGAGAGAGGTCAAAATAGCAATTATAGAAAGAAGAAGCATAATATAGTTCTGTTGCACAAACTAATTAATGACACAGAACAAATAAAGAGTTTAATATCCGTACAAACGACACTCGACAAACATTCCACAAAAACATTTGTCATTTACTCGAGTAAATAATATAACAAGTCGCTACGAGGAATTACTGCTTATATTAAAGTACCATAATTAAAGTACCCTACTTCCAACAATAGGTATTTGATTGATATGAAACTTATGTTTGTGTAGGTGCGGATCTGTATGCACACTGTATGTACATAAATCAAAAAAACGTGCCGTGTCGGAGGACACCGCCAGGAACGAAGTTCAAAAAAAATACAAGATGGCGGCTCCGAAAATTTCAAAATGACGAAGATTTGTACATTTTTACAGCCAATCATCTTGTATTTTCATTTTGACCACATTATCGGATTTGCCACTGTCGAAAACCATGAAAACGATACCCATGACGAAAAATTTGATATTTTTTGCAGCCGCCATATTGGATTTTCATTTTGACCTCACTATCGGCTTCAGCACCCTCGATAACCAGGTAACTATCGTTCTCTCTCTCTGACTCTTTCCATTACATAAATGAAAATTCGCATGGAGTCGCATAACGCTTTTTCGTTACGTGACTATAATTATCTCCTATTTTATTCGTACCGCAAACTCCATAAAAGAACTTCGTTCCAATAATAAATATCCTGTTTTTTTACATGGTTATACATCGTCATCTATAAACCTGCACAAAAGTTTTAGTTCCGCGACTCCATCCCCGTGACTTCTTTATCCTGTCTACATACTTACGTCACTATTGTCATAGATACATACACGATATCCAATATCAACTTTTCAAAAAAAAGAAGAGAAACAGAATGGAAGGGGTCTCACTCAATTCAGACCAACAATACCAATAATACTATGGCTTTCCGGACCATAGAAATACATTAATTCACTAACTTCCAACATACGGATAAATAGTCGATTTACGAAGACGATCGAGATTTTATACTTTGGTACTTTGTACACCAGTAATAACATGAACGGAATAAATTAAGCTATTTGGTCAATGTTTTATTCTAGTTGCTAAAGCCGGCTATAGAGTAAATCCCAAACATAAATAAATAAGCGCTTCACACTCACAGCGTAACATTTAGGAATCCCATGTTGTTAGATGGTCACGCCCACGCTAAAATTACATACCTACAGAAATATTGTACCTGCTTACATGCGAACTTCGCAATTTGTTCCAAAATCACAATTTAATCTGTGATATTTCAGACATAAAATATCGCATAAATCTAGATTCATAAGCCGTTCTCATATTAGTAATACGAAACAAAGAGAGAAAGACAAATATTCATTCAGAGTATTCGTAGGTGTAACATCAGGCGCTCGATTTAGAAAACGTTTATTAGTACGGGGCTAAACTGCTATAGGGATGTGAACGGGTGAACGTGACGAATTCAGCTGAAAACGCACGTAGACAATTAACCCAGGGCTGACGTCTGCAGTGATACATGAAGCGAGCCCCCAAAGGACGATGGAAATAAAGCGGACCCGAATAAACACGGAGTTCATACATTTTCTTACCTTTTTCCCCTCGCTTAACGAAATTGGACGGAGATAATGTTCGTATTTGTATCAGAAGTTGTCTTAAGTAAGTTGTCGTTGATCTAGAGGCTTAAGATCCCGGTTTGAACACAGATGTTCGGAAACTACGCTGAAGATATGCGGAATTCGTTATACGAGTTTAGTATAGTAACTCTAATCGCTATCCATAACCTTATAAAATGTAATTTCCGTTTTAAAAAGGTCCTAAATTAGAGTTCTACTTAATTGAAACACTCAAAAACATGTAAGAGACATTTAACTGTAAAATATCTGCTACTTAAACTTATTAAAGCAATAAGTTTTTGCCGAGGAAAAGTGTTTTAAGAAGAAGCACGTGTCGCAGCCAAAATTTTAAAAGAATTTGGGAATTTCCGTAACATAAATCTTCGTAGCGTCTAATTACATGGATCCAGCTCTCCGCTCTTTTCTGGGCAAACTTATGGCGGCCATGCGTCATGACGTTTTTATGAAAAAATAGCGGCGCATCCCTAAAAGCCTCTATTAGAATTATGAAATAGGTTACTCGAAAATCTTATATGTATTAGATTAATATTTTCCAAGAGACGTGAGCTTATAAGAATAGAGCGATGAAGTGAAGAGATATTGGTTTAATTTAATGTTTTATCCAGTCTAAATCCTTTTACATTTTGCAAAGCTGTGCAGTTATTGCTAGCATTATGGTTGAAAGAATACAGTCCGTCACATACAGTTTATATTAGCTTTGGTGCGCGGGAGCTACGCAGTGAAGCGGCTCACTTGAACACAGACTGTGTGTTCAACTCTAGGGCTCTCATACTTGGAGAAAAATAAACTGAGCAAATAATAGCCGCCAACTTCAACGTAGAAAAATTATTTCGAGTGCAAAGTTGCGAATAGAATTTCAGTTAACAAAAATTAATAGATGCAGCTCTCTATAGGATAAACTTTGCTCTTTGCACGGCTGAAACAAAGCTTTTCAGTCAGTGTTATAATGAAGTTAACTGAAATTTTTGAATTTTATGAGGGTTATGGTTGCCTCTGAAAGTTTAACGGAGAATTTTCGGGTTTATATCAAAAGAAATTTGCATAAATATATAATCCAATTTACATTCATTTATTGGTAAGTTAAAATTAAGTATCACATTAATATAAAAAATAAGTAAGTAGGTACTTAGGTTAGGTATCTAAAAGAGATTACTAGCGAGTTCATTTTATTACAGACTAGCGACCCTCCCCGGCTTCGCACGGGTGCAATGCAATTTAATAAATTTAATCAAATAATTAATAATTTTAATTTAATGTTTTTCTTTAACTTGCCGCCAGCCCCTGCCGCCGATACCGCAGCAACCGCTATGTCCCTGCATTTTAAATCTGTAATATCTTCGAAAATATTAGTTTAAATAAAATGCTGTAAAGGGCCATATTGATCTATATTAAATGCACAATGTATATAATGTTCTTAATTGGATAAGGATTAATGCTTAAAATCGCTTCGTAAATAAGCCATCATTTCTCGTAAAAAGTAAAGGAAAAAAAATGGTTATTGTGGGTTATCCTTAAGAGATAGACATATACTATTGCGGTTTTTTTTGTAGACCTTTTTAAGGTGTACAATACTGTAGTACATTATTTTGATGTATCTCATAGGGTTCAGCCAGCGTTTGCAATGTAAGCGCAAAAAAAAGAGTATTTACGACATCACATTAGAAACCTCTAAAATTATCAGTGTTTCTCTACTATATTATACATGTTTAATACATATAAACCTTCCTCTTGAATCACTTTAACTATTAAAAAAAACCGCATTAAAATCCATTGCGCAGTTTTAAAAATTTAAGCATACATAGGGATATAGGGACAGAGAAAGCGACTTTGTTTTATACTATGTAGTGATGACAAAATAAATACGATTTACCTCTTCATAATTAATTAACAAAAAAATGTTTTTTTCTCTTTTAGCATTTGTGGTATCCGCGGCTGTCTGTAACCGCAGTCGATATTGAAACTGAAACTTTAATGCGGGAGCCTGCTTTAGGTAGGTACTTCAAAATACTCGAAATTAATTTAAATAGAGGCCGTACAGTTAGCAACAGAAATGCCTTTAGTTTTTCACCTTTAGTTTCTATTTTGAATCTCTCATTGCGTTCTGAGTAGTAATACTTAAAGCTCACTGATTTAATTTTCAGGAGTACTTGTGGCTGGGTTCCCAGTAGCAAGTTATTATAAATTTCTTGCTCTTTTGAGTCCATTTAATATCATAGACAGAAGCATTTTAACTGCGCACTAGCTTGATTGGTTCGAAAGTCATTCGAATATTATATGAGTTTTATGTTAATGTAGTTGATATAACAGGGTTTTGTATCATTTTATGGTTCATTTTGCAAACTAACATAAACGTTCTGCCAGCACACATTACATTACAACGTCGCATGTTGGCGAAACACGTCTTCATCAATGTATCCTTATCGCCCGCGTGTGAGAGAACGACAGCTCATTCATTCATTACAAAAGCAGATTCAGAAATAGAAACAAAAGTTTTAAAACACTGGATGCAAGACATTTTTGACAAAGTTTTGATCGCGGGCGCGGTGCGATAGTCAGCGAATGGCACCGACACGCCACGCGGTCTGACGTCATACCTACGGGGCGCAAAACGACTCGCGTCTTTGACTGATCTCCCTTTTGTCACGTTACCGTATGAAGAGTTGTACAGTTTCCAATCTGAATTCAAAAGTATGAACATGCAACGGAACGAATAGAATAAAAAAATCAAAGGAGTGTTATATTGTGTAAACAGAAATGCGAGCAATCCTGCACAATTCCAATAACATTGCCAACATGAAAGTTTACTTTCGTTCAATTCCCTTTGAGTTATGTAAAGTTTGGAATTACTTTTTATGTTAAGATCAATATTGTCGTAATCGTTATGGCGTAGGTATTGCCATGATTTAAAAACAGGAAATAAATGCATTTGTTGCCAATTAAAAATCACACAGATACTTAATCAAAATATTATAAGTAAGTATTAGTTTTATATTCCACTAAGGGGTTCGGCTAGTGGAATATAAAACTAATACTGGAAAGAGCGACTGTCGCAACCCAGCGCAGGACACGCCACGATAGTGGCGATAAGACCCCTCTTTGAGGAGTGGCTAGAGAGGCGCCACGGCGCCCTCACCTACCGCCTGACGCAGGTCCTCACCGGACACGGGTGTTTCGGGAGGTTCCTGCACATCATCGGGCGGGAGGAAACGCCCCGGTGTCACCACTGCGAGGGTCGCCCGGAGGACACGGTGGAGCATACGGTGGCGGTATGCCCCAATTGGGCGGAGCACCGCCGTGTTCTCGCAGAGGCGATCGGCAGCGGCGGCGACCTCTCGCGCCCGGCCCTGGTTCAAGCCATGGTCCGGGGCGAGAGGGAGTGGGAGGCAGTCACCTCCTTCTGCGAAGCAGTCATGCTAGCGAAGGAGGTGGCGGGACGGTTGAGGGAGAGGGCCTCACGTCCCAGCCGCCGCGGGAGACGCCCCGGGCGTCGGGAGCCGCGTGACGACTCCCGGCCACCGTAGGCGCGGGCCTGCGGGCGGAGAGTAATGGATAACTCTCCGTCCGATCAGGACCAGGCCCGTGCCGGACGGCGCGTACGTGTTCCACGCGCGCCTCAAAGAGATGTCAGCATAAGGAAGGGGCCCGCAAAGGCCGAAGCCTGCCGGGGCAGCGGGATTGTCCGAAAGGGTTACCGCCACCCCGGAACACAAAGGGCTAAGGAAGGAACACGGGTGGGTTTTAGTCAGTAAGAGTCTGACACTCCCCCTTCTGCTCCACCCAGAGCGGGAGGGGTCATTTGATGATTTCCCATCCACAAAAAAAAAAAAAGGGGGTCACCTTGTTGACAGCCAACAGCACATTCCGAAAGATTGTCCCGATACAGTAATTTAGAAGGGTGTCTGTAACATTGCCAAATGAAACTATAAATTTGGGGGATTTCTTTTCTAGTTACTGCCAACAAGGTGTCCCTAATAACAAAATTGAAGGCATTCTTTATGTCAACCTTCAGGATGACCTCTCCTTTTCCAGAATTTAGGTAGGTCGACAAGGCGTGTACGGCAGCCTCACAGCCCCTTTGGAGCCGTAACCTAGCTGCAGGGGCTGAAATTTTTCCGAAACAAATTCACCATAAAATTTACAATTTACATTAATTTTTCGACGCTATATTTTAGTTTGTTTTTTTTTTAGTTAAGTTAGGATTTTATTTTTTACCGATTTCACAAAAAGGAGGAGGTACTATGTTCGGATGTTTGTATGTTTTTTTTTTTATGTTTGTTCATCGAATACTCCGCCAATTGTCAACGGATTTTCAAAATTCTTTTTTTGTTCGAAAGTAAATAGTTCTGAGGTGGTCCCATTGTCACCAAATTAGGATCTGATGATGGGATCTTAGAGAAATCGAGGGCAACCCTCAAATTTTATAGGCTCACTTATTGTTTTTCGCATATTTTACGAAGTACCTTGTGTATTTGCGTATGGTTGTCACCATCTCAGGTAGCTGAGCTGATGATGGAAGGTACAACTCCTTAACAGTAAGAAGTTACTCGAACAGACAAGGACAGTTTTAATACTCAATACTCAATACTCAATTCTTTATTGCATTCCACAATGTAGGCTTAGGTGGTAAACATTTATTTGGTAGGTAACAATCGTGGACCCTGTCGGGCACAGCAAAAGATATAATGAATAAAGTTTGGAGAGGACTTATCATTTAAGTATTTAGTAAATTGTTTTGATGTTTGATAGGGCATTTGCCACATTTGGTCTCATGATCATCAAGTCATGACCTGATGCTGCAGTCAGAATAGTCTGCAGAGTACCTAACTCCTCGACAACTAACAGCAGATATACCGTGTTTAGGCTCATTGAAAAGGGTTCGATGTGTGGATAAACGTACTGTTAATGAGAAACACCGAAGTACATAGAGACTTGATGCTGAAGCCAGGAGTATCAGAAAAAGTACAAACCTTGAAATTACAGCACCGTAGTCGTGTTTGGGCTCATTTTAAACAGGACTAAATTTTAAGTTCAATGCAATGTTGACATAAGTCTGGCCTAATGCTGCCAGGATTATCAGCGGGATCCTGGAGAAATCGAAGGAACTCTTCAAATATTATAGGCACACCTATAGCGATTCGGGTATTATTTATAGTAACTCGTGCATTTGCTTTCGGAAAGCAAAATTTAGTGAAGTAAAACTGATGATGAAACCACAGATGGCCACCGGGACTACTCAATAATAAGTAGGTATTAAACAGGTTGCGATTCGATTACTTTAATATGGTTGCTAAGCAATTTATGCTCCTCACAATGCGAATGGTGAAATGGAGCTGATGGTGGAGTATCAGGAGAACTCCTCAACAATTAACGTCCCTGTATCGGGAAAAGTAATATTTTGTAAAAGGCGATGAGCTTGATGCATTATAAACAGACCCACTAAAAAGCGAGAAATAAAAACTTTTTAACAAGAAAAAACCGACTTCCTTATAAAAACACTACAAAGTGAAAAATAACTTTAATTTCGGAAGTCGGTGGCAATAAACTAAATACAGATCCAAAGACACCGACTTCCGAAATTAAAGTTATTTTTCACTTTGTAGTGTTCTTTTATGGAAGTTAGTTTTTTTTTTTGTTAAAAAGTTTTTATTGTTAATAACAATAATAAATGTATTCCACTTGACTAACTACTTACCTATCCCCTTCCCTTCTTTGATCAAATACCTAAAAGTATAGTAGTGTAAGTCACAATAATATTTTATTCACTGAACAAGTAATAAAAATATCGTTAGTAAAATGTTCATTGATGCAAAGCGTCCTATTAATTCTTTATTGAATAGAATTCGTTAGCAACGAATGCAAGGTAACGTTGCGATTGGCCTATGCAAGTACGGCGGGCCACTTGACCTCCCACAACCAGCACTACTTGCACTACCGTACGTGATTGGCTCTGTTGGCAGTATAAGTTCACGGGAGTTTTAAAGCACACACTCTTTTGTCACAGGAATGTATAAATATTTTTCGTAAACTTTGGAAATGGAAAAGCGGTTTTCAAGTCCCCTTTACTGCCAGTAAGAATTCAGCTTTTGCTGTTCGAAGCAAAACAAATGTTCGGAACACATTTTTCTTAGTTGTATTGTGGTGTTCCTGTATTATAGGAAATATTGACAGCGGATTTAAAGGGATTTGAGAGGGTTGGAAGTTTATTAAATAGGTATTAGTACCTACTTAGTAAACCTATGTATTCCTTACTTCTGGTTTATATTGTGACTATACTTATCTAAGTAATTCTTCTGTCATAAAAAAATAAAATAAAACTCAGAAATATTTATAAAATATTGCGTTACATCATCCGTGATACAACCAAAAAATTCTCCCTTCCTCCAATCTTTAACTACAAAGCCCAAAAAACGGTCAAACATCCAATATAAAAGGGAATAAATTTATCTCTCGAGAAAACGGTTGAATAAGAAACCCGAAAGCATTCGAAGCGTCAGTTACAATAACTATTGTCACATTCAATCAAACCATTCAAACAATGTGTGCCCTCGACAAAATAAAACGCGGGGAAGTTGGTACGTAACAATTCCCGGGATCCATACAGTAAAAACAGTGGGATCTCATCCAATTTTGCATTCAATCTACGACCACGAGAATTGCTTCCTCCGAGATGACCCGCCACTTCCACTCGCCGTAAAGCGATGACCTAATCCGGTTTATTTGATTTGGGTTCCTGACTTCAGCCTTCTTTACCAATTTGTAAGAATAATGTCAGATATGGGAACTCACAGCCACTTTGTATTAATTCAAGCGATTAAGTAAAGCCCGCTCCAAGTACCCGCAGGCATGCTATTCTGCACTCGCGTCAGCCATAGAGTTCCTAACTCCTAGAGAGACTTTCAAACAATTAAACTTTTCACCAGCGTCTGTCGTCAATTTGTCGTAGTCTCACTGGCTGCCTTTTTCTTATTTTGTTTTGTGATCATTTACACTGATTTTGCATCCCGACGAAAAACTTGAATTAAATACTTTGATACGTGACTTTAGAATTGCTGACAAAATATCAAAGAGAAATTTCGCAAGTCAGAGTTTTAAAGTCTCAATCTGATCCACGATGCTACTGAAACGCCGTCTACCTGACACGAGTTGCTTTGATTCGACAAATTTGATGTCCCGCTGAATTAACTGTGAGATTCAGCTACAAAGAACAATGAAAGCTTCAATTTCAGAATCTTAATTAGCACGTTTAAATTGCCTTGGGTGAAGCGACAGAAACTTCAAAACTACATAGACATGTTCAAGGATTCTAGTTTTAAAACGGCGAGCGCCAACGACAGCCATTAATTCACAAGTGAAATAAAGAAGTTATCAAGAGTCGCGGGGGTAGGAGTAAACAAAGCCTGTTGTGGGTCATGTGATTAATTTCAGCGAACACTTTCCGGCCACAAATGGCTTGTCAGAAAGTTTATTGCAGTAAAAAGCTTGAGTTTGTACGCGGAGAATGACGTGAGGCTTTACACTAATGGCCCTTGAAGTTTCACCCATTAAAACCGAGTTTTTTTTACCGAACATTTGGGTATCTATGAAATGTGATATTATGCCGCAGATGTTATAAATTTTACTCATAAACTTCTTACATAATGTTTTATATTGTAGCCCGCACGATATCTTCTGTAGCGTTATGACTTGCGTTATCTTTGGGAATGATCTAGCTTTTGAATTCATCTGAATCCAAAATAGACTTAATAAGGAAGCGTTTTCAGGTCACTTTATAGAGGGGACTAATTTGCATATTATCGGGGTGTGGACAGAAGGTCGCGTGTCAGTGAGGTCGAATTACCATAAGAATGGGCCAACGAGGTGAACGTTTTGTTAAGGTTCCAACCAATGTCCCATTGTAACACAAGTTTTCTTAACAATTACGCGAAGAAAAAGTCTGCTCTAATTGGGACGATTCTCTTAACACGGAATTGGAGCAAACCTTCAGAGGCTAATGTTTACAAAGTATATATCTAGTTTCATTTCGAGTTACAATAACCTGGTTTAAAGTTTCCCAGATATAAAATAAAATTATCACATAAAGAATTAGTGTTATGCTTATGTAACGTAGGTACCTACACTACACAACATGACAGTGTGTGTTTATTCAACATAAAAGCCAGTTGCATGTTTTCTTAATTAAATAGAACGAACCAATTATGAAATGAACAAAAGAAAACAAATGAATAGTCGTTTCGCTTGTTTTCTTCATTTATTTCTATTAGGTGTGTAGCTATCAGTATTGTCCTTCATTGTCGCGGTGTCACCAGACAGCCAGGTTTATAGTCGCATGCCTCGAGGCAGTTTCCTACCACCAGAAATTTAGGGTCCATAAAATTGATGAACAGTTACTTAATAGCGTCGACAGACTTCTTACGATTTTTAATTCCCGATTTCTTGAAATATATACGAATATATAAACAGTGAATGAGGTCACACTGGCGTTATTTGGTTTCAGAAAATCAATTTAGTCAAAAACCATTTTTGCTTGGGTCGTCTAAGTGTGGTACGAACAATATTTGCAGCCGAGACGCTATATTCGGAGCTACGAGTGGTGCTGTCGGCATTATTGGAATTTGCGGTACCACCTAAAGGCGGAAGAAACGAATAGATAGCTTCGTCGACACTACAGTAATAATATATTTTGAGAGTCCGCTATTTCGTTTAGTATCGACACAAACTTAATTAAAATTAAGCTGATTTTAATGAAATTAAGGGTAAAAGCCCTTACGCCCTTATAGGCTTAAGGTATACATATAACATCGATAGACACAACGAGCTCATCGGTATTGATCGTCATGATACGGGATGTTATAATTGACCTAAAAACAAATTATTTTACGTAAAAAACTACAATTTTAGTTTGAGCAAATTTTCTCCGGAACAGAGCTTGAGCGCGATTCAGCCATTTTCTCATTTCGCATAGCTTTTGTTTACGTTTTTGTCCTACTTCAGAAGCTTACCCTATATTTTATCAACATTTTACGAGTACCTATCAATGACTTATGAATACTGATAATTCCGCGTCCTTGTCTTCGCGTGACGCTTTCTTTCGCGTTATCGCCGCTCTTAGATCGCTCAACGGGTAAATTTACTGGAGTAGACTTCGTAACAGAGGTGTTTTATCATCGCAGTACTTGAATATGCAAGCAAGGAACTAATATAGTACGCTAATAGCATTCATTTTAGCCGGTATGGGGAGTTTTTATCTTGGTCGCTGGTCGAGGAGAACGTTGTGGGGAGATAGGTGGTGCGTTTTGAGCTGGAGGTCTCTGGGTCAATCCAGATGATCAAAGCATTTCTTTTTCTTTGTTAGCCAATATTGTGTCACACTATTAGGCAAATGCCTCCCTTTTCATAGCACAAAATTCTAAAATAATCACAGAAACCACATTGCTTAATCTAATGGTACTGGAAGTTTGTTGGGCCACTTCACCTTCCCAGCTAAACCACTAGTAAGTGGTGAAGGGCGCACGTTTTAGGGGACTTATGTAATTTTGACATTCGAAAAGTGCTGATTCTCAGCCTTAAGTATTTGAATAAAGACGATTTTTATTTTAGTTAAATTTTATATCTACCCCTGTTCTTGAGCACCAATTTGAATGTAACTCCTGTTGAATTAGATATCTTTTTCTAGTATCAGCTATTAGCACAATTTGATTACAATAAATCCAGCTGATAATTATAATTATACTTACCTATTATTAGTTATTTTCAGTTTCTGACTATTAAACCTACCTCACCTACAAGCAAACACTATGATTATTAAGCCATTAATTCGTCAATCAGTACTTTAGTCATTACACCACAAAAGATACAAAGTAAAACTGTTTTATTTATCATTGTTTCATAATGGAGGCGAGACTTAATCGTGGAAAGCTCAACTGCTATAGTAGATAAATAGAAAGTGAGTCACGCGATGCTTTTAGATACCTATATTATGAAGGTAGGCACATCATTGTCTCCTATCTAGGGTTCGTTGGAATTTTGTTCAATATCCATGATATCAACCCTGAAAGGTCCACTGTTTAATGATGACCAAGGCTTTCAGTAATCAGTACCTACAAGAGATTTTCTTTCATTATCACCACATACAGACTTTGTCACTATAACATTATTATTTTTAGTTTATAGAAGAATATGGGCGACCATTCTCTTGATTTCATTTCTTGAGGGTTGTCATCCTGTGTAAACTTAGCCGCACAAAATCAACTACTTATGTAACTATTTTTTTTATTTTAAGCAAACTCTTGTAAGGTTGCGTCATACCGAAATATTCTAGCAAATCAAAAGCAGAACAATTTTGGTGACTCATTATGAGTGACGTTAACTGCCTCGTTGTTCTTATGGTCGCAAGCGCGACTGCTGTGTCTTGGGTTCGATTCCCAGCTCGGCTAAAGTGTTGGGTTTTCCATTAGGAATTTTTAGTAACTGCCCGTTGTTTGGAAGTTGACGGTGTGATATCCCCGTGCTTCGGAAAGAACGCGATTGATCTCTCTCCGGTCGTGTGGTCGTGGTCGTGAACTATGAAAGAAAGAAGAGAGCATCAGATCTGTGTCTGCGCCACACACCTGTGCACTATAATGTCTCCTTCGTTGTAGGTTATTTTGTGAAATACGGTCTGGAGGACTACATAATGAGCGACGAATCTTGTGCCAAAATTTGGCTCGCCCTAACGGCATATTTTACGTCACTGTGAAAGACCACAGGTGACTTACCATAAATTCCATCTTCTTCGTCAGTAAACTCATGGTACTTCACGAACAAGGTACGTTCAATATTAACTTTCAAAATACCGAAGCGGAGCCAGTGTAAAATCAAAGACGTGCAGTGTGAACAAGGAAAACATTTTACTCACATAGTGCCGTTGTCTCGCACAAACTTGCCGAAGGAGATATCTGTGTACAAAATTATGCAATACAAATCTGTAGCGTATCTATCACACTTTGCAGACTCTGTTTACATTCAAGGACTTACTAAAGTCATAACTGATCCATTTTTTTAATATTTGAGGATTTGAGAATGAAAATAATCTCCTTGAAAGGGTCGAGAAAGGTACAAAATCATTGACTAGGTATGCGAACATAGTCGCAAGTTCACGTTAGTACCTACTGCATACTCGTATTTGAAATGAAAATGTTCCAAATCCTAAAATACAATTTGTCTAAGCGATGAAATGCTTGAGTGAAATTCTCATTTATTTTTCTATTTTATGAAAATATTTCAATCATAGCAAAATTTCTAGGAATTTAAGTAAGAGAGTGAATTACCTTTAGAACTTTAATCAAGATAAATATTTAAGAATCTAAAGCGAAATTAAAAATAAGAATCGAGAAATTTTGCAGATGTTTAGGCGACCAATAAAAATAAATGATCACTTCAATTTATATTCGGAACACCCACAACCCTACAATATCCCCACATCTAATTCATTCCTTTCTGATTTACGATTAAAAGCTACGTTTAGTTCTCTCAGTATCCTACATCAAAATCTAATATTTCCTATTTATTTTGAGATTATTATTAACAACGTCTTAACTCTATCGAGCCCACGCAGCAACAAGGAATAACATAATTATCGTGTGAAAACAAACCGCAAACACGAGGGACTTATATAAATACAATCGTAGTCATAGTACCTAATTATATTCAAAGAAAAATCACACCAGACCACATAGACCCACTCACTTCTATCGGGGTATAAAGTGCTCAAGGATTCAATGGTGCGAAATAGCGGGCGGCGCGGTTGGCGCAGTAAGCGTTATTAAAATTTGCTTACAGTAGCACAACGAGCGCCAACCGACGAATGAGAAAGAAAGACGAAATTAGCCAATTTTATGAGGTTGCAGACTCGTCAACTTGTGCCTTTGAACATTTTCAAACTTAATTTTTGTTTAAGCCGAACGATTTACCCGATCCGAATCCCATGTTCTGTACATGACTGTAATATTAATTAAAACGCTGTGTTTATTAAGCTTCACTCTTTAATGAGAAGCTTAATGTTCAATTAGTATGCATATTTTCGCGGGGAACATGGTAGCCTAAGCGAAAATATCAGAATATTTTTGTATATATTCAGTCTATCCCGTAGTGTACGTTAGCTTGCCATATCCTCGTGGGGCAAAGAAAGGGTTAATGCGTTCTGGTGGACCGCGTTGTTAACCCGTATGACCGCCATTCCGCCCAAGGCTGCGTCCGAAGGAAAATAAAAAGGTTATCGAAATAATTTTTGATGTCCGCCAATTGTCATTTACTACTGCGGGGCAACACTGAAAATGATAGGGTGGCCCAGAACACTCGCTAAGCGGCCAACTTCAATTATATTTCGTTTAGAGTTTGTGTAATAAAGCCAACCAACCAACCGTTTTTATGACCGCATACAATATTGTAATGTTTTCATCTTTCCAACTAGGTTTAACCCAAATTGAAACTTATTTGTATTAGAAGGATGCGGAGGAATTTTTCGATGCCATACTTACCTATTTTAGTTTGATAATGGTTTTAGTTAGATAAGGTTATTATATTCTAATTTTAATAGTTTGTTAGTTAATTTAGAATAAACTGATGTAGGTAACATAATATTTGCTCAGGAACCCACAATTCGATTATATAAAATAAAAGAATGCCTACTTTCCCGTATATTTTTTATTTAATTAAGAACAGAAAACGTTTCATGTTTTATTTTTCTAGTTACCTGAAAGCATAATTTTATTTTTCCATTACCGCTGTCTTCTTAATTGCCGTTATTAAAAGATATTGAGTAAAAATGATGTTAAAGCTTTATTTAAAACATGAATATTACTAATGGATCACTAATTACAAATACCAGTAGGTATGTACTCTAAAAATGTTTTTTATTTTCTTTCTAGGTTTAATTATGTTGTCCCTCTAACTCACACACATATTAATTTAAAGCTGGAATGATAGATGGAACGAGTTTAAAAAAGAATAAATTATTTAAATTCTAAAGTTCGTCCGTATTTTAGAAAATGTTAACCCTTACAATGACGCAGCTTTCGGGCTACGGAATATCTTTTTAAAATTTAACGTCCACAGTTGGGACTTCTATTTCCTAAATTAACATAAGAAAAATTAAATTTAGAAATGATGGTACTGAGTTGGAAACGTGGCTCTCTCTTGTACTTATTTAATACGTACTTTTTTCCTTAAGTACATAAAAAAATTAAAAAAAGGTATGGTTTAGTGTCTCAAAAACTTATTTCGTATAATGAGCAAAATAATAAATCTTATTTGAACTGTTCACAAAGTAGAACAAAATTGAACTGTTCATAAACTGCTTACAAGAGCTTAATTCGAAACAGGCAGTATTGTAATAAAGGACGCAATATGAGAGACGAGTATTGTACGTGTTTCGGTAAATAGATGAAGGCATACAATCGGTAGCGAGTTAGCAACCCCTCATGGAACAATCTCGACGTGTACGACTATATCGCGGGGTGGCCGTCCCAGTGATTTGTACACTGCTTCCTATTTATTCATGCAGGTTCTAGAGACGATTACCTATTCCCGCGGCTCATGAATAAATTTGAATAATTTCCCGCTGAGGTGTAAATGATGCAAGTTTTTGCATTTAAAACTGCTATTAATCACTTTACTTTTTCTGTTGACAAATTGCGGAGTCGTTGTGTTCGTAGTTCTAGTATTAACATTTTTTAAATTCTTAAGAAATGTTGTTTTGTAACAAATGATTGTGGCTGGAGAGGTTGATAAATGTTAGTTACCACGATCGGCATAATAAACGTCACAGTAAAATGTATAACTAACTTGTAGTGTGTACACACCATTCGTAAAATGCAAATGTGAAACTGCATACAAAAAGCAACTATTCGAAATGCTCTAATAAAATTATGAACGATTGGCTAGCCTTGTAAAATATAAATGCTAGATATTTTTTGTGGGTGTGGATATTGTAATTACATTTTTCATTTTTCAGTTTGCAAGCCTTTACTTCTACTGAATATTTATAAATAAATAATTTATAATAACGTAGTCATGTCGTTCTTTATTTATTGTTCTTTATTTTCTTAAAGTTAAAGTCCAATCATTTATTTCAAATAGTTAGGCACTTAAAAGGCACTTTTGAACGTCAAAATTTAAAGTTAAAAAATAGAATTGATTCTAGTCGCCCATTCCAAAATGTAGTTTTCGTGTGGAGAAGAATGGGCAAGAAACTTCACCGTTACTCTTTTAAAATGTTTTACAAGTTTTTGTATACATTCATTATATAATTATATGTGAAGACGATGCACCTAAAATAGAATTTAGTCTACCACAAATGGTAAATAGAATGATTTTTGAAAAACTATGTTTTTTCTTAGGTACGTGAGTACCGTCTCGTTTCACACTTTTACCAACTCATTGCAAATGGGAAAAAATTATACAGATTTTATGATTTGTCGCGTAGCTCGCAAAGCCCTTACAAACAGACTTATTTGTCAGTCTAGGTCAGTTCAACTAACAAAACAATGGATGACGAATTGACGACTAACCTTGAATAGAAAAAGCTTGCGTCAAAAGTATAAGTATAAGTACTTCCCTGGAGACACAGAATATTTTATTTTCTCTTGGCAATCACATTTTTCAGCAGTATCGAGTGAAGTCTATGAGAAGGAAGCAACCAATAAAGTACTGTTAATTACCTTTTTAAAGGCTTCAGTATAATGGATCGCTGCGTTTCGAATTTCATTTAAAAGTAGGGTAAAATTGGGAAGGACCGAATTTCGGATTATAGTTCTAAATTGGAATTGGATCCGATACATGTGGATTTTCGGCCCTTATCACTTTGCACTTACTGTCGTCATGGCGATATTTGCGTTTACCCTACACCTCCGCTTATCTTCGTTTATCTTTCTAAAATCCATTTTGAGAATTGAAGGTTTAGCCAATTTTAATAGAAGGAAGTTTCTGTGTTTTTCTTGTACCTACACACATCAAAAGTGTCTAGGGATCAACATATATTTTTGCAATAACTTTTCTCCTGATTGATATTAATTAAAATTTTCTTTAAGGATTCATCAAATAAAGTGTTTTCGTTTGTCACAGTAACGATAAACCAAGTCACCTTTGCATTAATAAAGAAATTTGCCATTTTCCTAATAAAGGGATTTTTGACATTTGAACCACTAACACAAAAGTTCGAAAAAAAGACTGAAATAACAGTTTTCTCTAAAATTTTATTGGGTAACTTAAACAATTAATAATCCGTGTTTCTACCGCGAACACTAACAACACAAGAACATCGGTTTGGCATACTCAAAATGAGTTCATCCAAATCACGCTGTGGAATGGCCGCCCATGTTCGTTGCAACAACAAAAAAAGGTCTTCTTGCGACTGGATACCCTCCATATTCGGCAGAGCTCTTCTCTGTAGCATATCCCATGCATGCTCAATCGGGTTCAAGTCTGGCGACTGAGCAGGCCAGGGCAGGACATTGATGTTAGCTGCGGCGAGAGTCTGTCTTACAACTCTTGCGGTGTGCGGTCGTGCATTATCATGCATTAACTGAAATAAGGGACCGATTTGCACTTGTAGAGGAACGATGACGTCTGATACAATCGTCTCAGCATAAATTTGAGCGTTGAGGTTGCCTCTGATCCAAATCAACTCAGTTCTTCCGCCGATCCAAATACCCGCCCATACCATGATGGTTCCACCACTATAAGGATGGACTTCCTGGCAGGATTTTAATCGCTGTTGGCGTCCAGGGGTTCTCCAGTGTCGTATACGTCTTGTATCCGGTCTCATACCAAAACGAGACTCATCAGAAAAGCACACGAAACGCCATTGTTCTTCTGCCCAATTTCTGTGTTCAAGAGCCCATTGATATCGAATCCTACGATTGTGCATTGCTATAGGTGGTACCCGTAGCGGTCTTCGGGAATGAAGGTTCACTTCATGCAAGCGGTTTCTGACTGTTTGGTCGCTAATTAAGTTCCCTGAAGAGTGATGAAGCCTCACGGCTAACATCATGGCGGTTATTGTTGGAGCTCTTCGAGTTAAGATTTGAATGTATCGGTCTTGTCTCCGTGTGGTGCAGCGATACCGTCCTCCATGGCGCTCAGCCACGGTACCAGTGCTTCGGTAACGTGTCCAAAGTCGACTGATAATACTCTGACTTGTATTCAGAGCTAAAGCCACAGTACGTTGCCGGGAACCAGCTTCTATCATTCCCACGGCTCTGAGCATTTCTTCCCTGCTTAAATGACGTCGCCGCTCCATAATAACGTTGGTTTTAATCAGTAGTAGGGAAACAGTAGCACTAATAATGTCTTCAATGCGTTGTATGTTTTTATAGGGAAAATATTGACAGCTGATTTTCATCTTTTACTCGAATTTGATTCACAGTTCCTGATTCAAATTATGAAATGCACCAAAAAGGATCCATATAAATTTATAAAATCATAAATTTATTACAAAGCCACATCTCAATCTCAAGAAATCCGCATAAAAATGCTTGATCCCTAGACACTTTTGATGTGTGTATTTAGACATATATCAGCATGACCGGTATGTTTTTTTTTAAACTCATGTCTTTATCTTTATGTAGGTATTTTCGAAATAATGTAAAAAAAGAAAACATGGAATTAGTATGTACTATTGATGTAACCAGGCTACGAAGTCGGCAAATATATTTATTATTGATTGTACCTTCCTAATTACTTGTTATTTAGTAAAAGAAACAATTATCACTTCATTGCACCGTACAGCAGTTTTCTGGTAAGCGTGTTGTAAGATTGATCGCTACCTCGTGACGTCACTACTTCACCCACGCTAATCATCCAAACGTCCACAACCACATGAAGTAATTGTAACCGGAAATAATTATACGTACAGGTGTACGTAGGTATAATTACTGCCTAATTACAGATAATTTAACTTACAGAGACATTATAGAGGTATTTTTAATATTCAACTCTTCATCAGTGGTTTCCGTGTACTTGGATATAAAGATATCTATGCACTGTACAATCTGACGGTTGAAGTTCACTTATTACGTATCTTCGCGACTTCGTCCGCGTGAAAATTTTTGTTCCTCGACCTACCCCGTCGCATCGCATCGCCAGTCCGCATTATTAGTTCATTTACACGTAGAGTTCTTTCAGACTTTTTTTTCTTTTTGCTCGGCAGCGCCTAATCCTGATCCTAACGTGATGTTAAATAGCCTATAGCCTTCCTCAAGATTTTTTCAAATCCATCTGGTGGTTCCAGAGATAATCGCGTTCAAACATTTCAAAGAAACAAACGAACGCTTTAACTTTATTATTAGTATACAACGTGTCCCAATATTCAATGATAAGCGTGTACTAGAGAATGGACCTGCTTATGACTACTTGAAAAAAAAAAAAAACAATTTTCTTGAATTAAAAAAATACATTGAATTCCTTCGAAACCCCTTAAGATATTTTGACCTACCATGACCACAATTTTTCAAATATTTCTGTTTTTTTTTTTGTATCGGCAAACGTAAGTAGCACTGATATCCACCACAACCCTTAAAATTCCAGATTGCCAGCTAGGTGGGCATGCGCCGGGAGGGTTGTGGAAGTCAAGGCTGAGCCGGTTTCCTATGGCCCCCCATCACGGCGATGTGGGAACATCGCTGAGTTTTAGTGGGTATAGGTACTGTCATTCCGACAGGGAGTCCCACATACTCCGTCTCGTCCCCCGCGAGCGGGAATGTGTAATGCATTTCTCAGCGAAAAAAAAGGGCTACCTTGACGGAACGGCAGTAAGGTGTGACTGTGGGAGCTATGTCGCAAACCATGCTCCACCAGATCCTATCCTGCCATCTGTGTCCCAAAACATGTCGTCAAAGTGACCTCTGCGCTAACACCGACAACGCCGTTAAAGTGTTAAAGTTTTGGGAAAACAAGGTTTAAAATACAGTCGAGACAGCGACACGAAGAAGAAGATGTTTAAATATAAATATAGATTTGCCACTGAATATAATATACATTTAAGTAGGTACATTATGTAAGTAGAAACACAAAAAGGATTGCTTGGAAAAAAGCGATAATCACAGCTTTTAAGATATATTTCTTCTCTACAAAACCCAAGAGAACTACAATGACCTTTTTTATTCGAACAGTACGGAGCTTTTATCAACCAAGTTAAATTAAAACACATTAGCACGCTAAAGGCAATTGCTCCGTTTTAGTTCTAACTAAATCTTGCCCGCGTCTTCGTCCGCGTGCATGTCGGAAAATATCCTACGGGAATATACTACCGGGATGAAAAGTATCCTATTTGTTAATCTGGGTTATAAACTATCTACGTGCCAAATGACATCCAAATCCGAGCCGTTTTTGCGCCAGTCCGGAATACACATCCAGATAAACGGACAAAAATTATACGCTACTATTTTATGTAGGTACTAGATGTGCCCGCGACTTCGTTTGAGTGCATGTTTGAAAACAAATTGGATTTCATGGGTTTTTGCGCGGAACACAAATTTTTAAAAAAGAACCTCAACAATACTAAAAGACACTCAATACACCGATAAAAACAAATAAGACTCAAGAGAGACAGAGACATACATCAGATAAAACAAATAAAAAAGTGTAAAGTCCGATGTAAGAAATTAGCTGGAAAGTGTGCCTCACGGCTGCACTAAAAAGACCCAGTTTGGCAAAAATACCAGACATCGTTGTCTGGCATTTTTGTGCCTGATGCTGTTTTCAATTAGACCTGATGTGTGACGAATCAGTTTCATACTTCTATACTTAAAATAAATTTGTGTCAGATAAAAACAGTACCTAATGAATATGTATAAATAGTGTCTTAATGAGTAACATTGCAAAAATTAACATAAAAAATACTAATAAATAAATAAATTCGTTAATATGTAAGTAAACAAAGAATCTCTTCTAAACGAGACAGAACAAAAACCTGTTTTAAAGGATGCCTGACTTCCACGTTCCAACACAAGACATTGTCATAATAATTTATTAATCCGTGCACTGTAATTTCATCGCACAATACGCTGCAAGCAGCCAAGCCCGGTGGACTATTTTTTATGGAGGGTTTGCAACTTGTGTGTTTTGAACTTGACTTAACTTGATTTGGCGAAAGTGAAAATGGAAGTAAAAACATGCACAAATAAACGAGAAATATAAAGATGAAAGGTAAGCGCTAGCCGATAATAGAAATATTTGTATACTTAATTAATAAATAATGGATTCTTGCATAATGTGAAACTACCCACTTTTAATTTTCCGTCTCCTTTCTCCTTTCTACAGCCTCATGGATGTCAGAGTTACTCCTTGTAACATCAGCATCTGCCAGTGAAAGTCCCGTCAAAATCAGTCTACCCGTTTCCGAGATTAGCCGGAACAGACAGACAGACAGTGCCTCGGAAAGCACGTTAAGCCGTTGGTCCCGACTGTCATTCATTGATCTTTGACAGTCGTTACAGGTCGTCAGAAGCCCGAAAGTCTGACAACCAGTCTTACCAAGGGATATCTTACTACCCAGTAAATGCGTTGTGGAGGTCGGGTAGGCAGTCGCTCCACGTAAAATACTAGCATTAAGCCGCATCCAGTTGGACTGGAAGTCAAGCCCAACATATTTGTGAAAAAGCTAGGCAGATGATGAAACAGGCAGACAAAAGTTAAAAGAAATGTATTTATGTTATAATTACCTTATATAGTTATTTGTTATATAGTTTTCTTATATAGTTTTCTGTTATTTTGACATTACAAACAGACACTTCAATTATATTTATTTGTATATATTCTAATTATAATCTCTGCCAACTCCCTAGATACCGACACTTTAGTTCATTGTAATCCCAATCTATGTAGATAGCAAATCAATAATTTATACACAATCGCTTTGCTGTTGTAGTTAAAAGCAATCATAATACGATTTAAACGTGTTTTCGTATGCGTAAAGCGTGCCGTGATGTGGATATTCGATATTTCGCTGATAGCGGCGGTTGACAATGAGAGATGAATTTATAGTGGCAGGTAATGCGTGTTCAACGTCATCCTTTCACGAGCCTGACTTTGTTGGTGAATTTCGTTGATTGCCCCATTTAATTGCACTAATTCATTTAGCTTTGTATTCATCAAATCGTACTCTAAATTCTAATATACTATTTTAGTTTTAACCAAACCAAAGGTAACTTTCGCGTACCCTTTTTATTGATTTCTGATTATGGTTTTAAGCCATTAATTTTTATGGCATCTTGGTCATTTATTTGGTCATGTAACCACAATTACGCGCAAAACTTTTATAAAAATAAGTGAGCTTTAATTTTAGTAAACAAACCATAACTACTATATTAACTTCGATCAGGTTTCAGTCATAAAGAATACAGTGATTTTCCGCCACCTCATTAATAATAAATTAAACATATAACAGCAGTTCGCTGGCGCGTAAAGCAGCAACATGCATACAGTGAATGGACACGCGACACTCCACCGGACAGAACATGTCACGACTGGATTTATGGACACCACTTAGTTGCACGTCATATGCTACTGCACCACTATCGAAAAAGTGATTTCAAACAGTTCTACGGCAATTATTATTATCCTCGGTCCTGTTACACCAGCACGACACGCACGTACGACAAACGTTCCTTGTCTTTTTAATGAAAGTTCAGTCGCTAGCGTCCCACAGGATTAGTTCATTTGGACATGGAGTAAATTTACTCAAGCCAATCTAATATACGTACACGCACGAGATAGCCGTGATCTTATTTAATCTATGGCTTTAATTTCGACCTGGGACCTACGATAATATCTGATAGAACAAGAAAAATAACTAATAAAACGCCTGGAATGGTTTCATTGTTTTCCTTCAAGAATTAATTTAGCGATGGTTGAGTTTTCGACCCTTATCAATAGTGGATATTATAAGTAATTGCCCAATTGCCGGAACGTTTATAGGGTTTTAGTATCGGTTAATGTCGGTAGTATATCTATGTGTGTTGTTAGGAACATCTGCTACGAAACTCCTCAATAAGGAAGACCATATTGATTATATGACAACATTTAGTTAGTTTCTGATCTTTCGCATGGCAAAATATCATCTTCAAAGCATCTGAATTGTTTTACCGTTACCTCAAACAGAGTAAAAGTAAATACATAAAACGATTCCAAGAATCTATTATAATCACATAAATCTTTTCAAAGAAAAACCTATTTGATAAAATAAATAACATCTACTTTGGTTTCGTTTAATCTACATTTCTATTGAGCTGTCCATTATAGCAATTGAAACAAGAGACGACTTTCAACGAGAAAATTATAAAACTTTCAGAACAAAATATTTAGGTAAACCTTTTTTCTTAAACGATATTTTAAAAAACGTGACAACATTTTCCCAAGTTTTATTTTATATAAAACAGTTAATCTAAAGCTCAGTAAAAAGTGACTTTTAGTAACAATAACAGTTTTTTGTACCAAAAAGCAAGACTGAATATCGAGATAAAGTCGTAACATTTGTGCTATCGTGGCACTGGATCACAAAGCAAGTAATTTTTGACAGTGTATGAACAAAATGGAATATTGTGTGCCCCAGAGGCCGCCTGAGCGGAGATATTGAACTGGTCAAGCAAAACGAATAGGTTCGGGGAGCAGAACAAGTACCGCTATCGACAAAATCCACCTTCCGCTGAATTGAACCCTTTAAGTGTTTAATACATCAACGTTTATTGAGTTACGCTCGTATAGCGGTAAGTAAATCGTGTATTATGATATTGAATTGCTGAAAATCATTCGGAAATGGAGTAGAATGTAATGATAGCGAACATTTCAGTTGTTGGTCATTGCAATAAAATCCTCTACCGAGCATTTCTGATATTTGATTCAGGGAAACAGTACAAATAATTTAAGCAATTATTCCATAAAAAATAAAAGTTCATTCAGTGAAGTTTTGAAATACAAGTACCTAGATCATTTCAGATACAAAAGCAAACGACAATAAAAAATTGACAACAGAAAAACGGTCTATGAATACTCGTGCATTTTCACACTGTTTTCATATTTAGAATTACACGATAATAATGATATTTGATATCGTGAAGCAAGACAAAACAATAAATGGCCGCCGGCTTTTTGTAATATTACCATCATTCTGACTAATTACTAATTACGTTTATAGAATTATAACTTTTCAATTGAATTGTTGTTTGCAGAAATAAAAGCTGTAATTAAAATTATAAGCCGTAAACGGGTAAATAAATAAATTAAAGTAAGTAGGTATTTAACGATATATTTTTATCTAATACGTTAACCCATCCCCAAGGCTGAATTCGATCTCCAGCTCACACAACATTATTGAGGTTTTCAATCAGCTGCCCGGAGTTTGAAATTCTGCCCGATAAACGACATTAGGTTTGCAGCTACTTACATAGGATTGAATACTGTGGCCTACAGATAATCAAGTCTAATCTTAACGCCATGAAGAATAAGTCATGATATCATAAGAAGAATCGCGGTCGAAGAGACTTTTGAAAAAACCTAAGTAAAAAGTCATAATTCGAGGTTTGGTTCTTGACTATTTTCTCCTTCAATATTAGATGAATTTAAAAGATATTTCATAAACTGAATAAGATATGATATTTACTGTGTCCCTATGTTTTTCTTTTTTCGCTTTTTTATTGCTAAATGGGGCCCGCTCTTGACTCCGATCACGCCTGATGGAAGGCGATTGATGAGGTCTGTGATGGAACGAGCGTGCCCAGAAAAAATTTCATTAATAGTTGTCAAATTTGTACACTAGGCCTCTATTGACAGCGGCAATTTTGAGCATTTAAGTGCTTATAAAAATAATGTATCATCAAAAGGGAAAACATAGGGACATACAAGTACTTAGTTAATACCTATTTATTATTCTGTAAAAAATAATTGTTAGAAAGAGAACAGGCGAGAGCTTTTCTATGGAAAAAAGACCACCCGCATTTTCTCTTAAGACCACATAAATGTTAGCCAACATGTATTTATATCTATCACGAATAATTTTGAGTAGTAAATTAATTTTATTCAGAAATGCTCCATTGAAACAGATATTTAACACAATCATAATATAACACCTTTCTTACCCAAATGGTTAGGCAGAAAATTGTATCTATAGTACTCCCATATTTCACCGGTTATGTTTAAGTCTCATTTAATAGAGGGCGAGCCTATTACCAACGACAAATCCAGAATCCGGGTTGCTACTGATATATAAAAGACATAAAATTTATTTAAATTCGTTAGTTGATTCATATAATACCAAAGTTTTATACATTTTTATATTTTCAACGTTTCAAAATGATTCGTGATAGGCCCGATGATCTCATCACCGTCAACCGAGGTCAGATATAAAATGAGCAAAAGTGCCAAAAACGAATTGGTCGATTCAATTATCTTCACCGAGATAAAATAATTACTTCGAATAATGTCTCGGGCCACAGTGACATACTGAAAGCAGCCATTAAATCTAGTTACGAGTTTGTTATGAGGCGTTTTAGACACTTGGTAAAGTCACTAGGGCGCTGATAGAGCATGTTAAAGACTCGGTTCTGTGATAATTGTGACTAACGGAAAACGATGAAAATTTGGAAATAGTTTTAGAAAGTTTTCTTATGAAAAGGTAAGTAAAGTACTATCTCTGTGTTTATCAGGTACTAGAGGCATAATCAGCCTATACTGTTCCCATTGCTGGTACGAAGGCCTACTCTCGGTGTTAGAGAGTGGGCCTAATACACCGTATATGCCTCCACGCGGGCCCAGTGCGAGCTGGTAGATGTCACATGTCTTCAATGTTTTGATTCTAGAACATGCCGATTTCCTCACGATGTTTTCTTCACCGGTTTAAGAGCAGTGGTGATGAAATAATAATACAGGTAAGATATTCTTCCTGTTGTTTTAACATGTTCCAATCTATAAGGTTCTATAGGTTTCTCCTAAATAAGCTCATTTGCTTAACAGGAGCCCCCAATGACTTGTTGTTAAGGTATCCTCTTGTTAAAAACATTAAACCATTTTTTCATTATGATTTCATTGATGATTTATGAAAACTTTTTACAGTTTATAACTGCATTGAACGGAAAAAATATTACCCTCAATTTTTATTCATCGACGTGGCGCGCCATTGTCAGAAAATTTAATTGAAATGCCAGGTGACAACAACGTTCTTTCAATGTTCACTGTACACTTATGTACGGTCAGTGTAAATATAATTATGCAGCTCAATCCTGGACAGCGGGAATATATCAGGGTATAGGTACGGAGTTGGGATCGGCCGGAGTTCCCATCACGTAGAATAATTAAACGCAAACAAACTGCCGTGTTCACGGGCGATCCAGATAGTTAAGTTTATTTTCGATATCTGCTGTGACCCGAAATCGATTTCATTTATTAGATTTTTGTAAGTGAACATCATGGAATGATTGTTTTACGACTGTGTGACGATTTGCAGATAGATTACCTCAAACAAATTGAGCCTTCAGAGATTTTAGCTAGAATAATATTGAGATTGCCGATAATGTAATTTTAAAAAGTGTCCGTATTGATTAAGGAGATCAATGACTCATATTTAAACACGGACGGATGCTACCAAAATTTGATAGGGCTCCTCAATCTATAAGGATACGGACACATTAAAAATAACATATGGCTTATCGAAACAACCAAAGTTTTTTTTGGGGCATACCCTTACTCAGTTGATCCTTTTGTTCGCTCGCCATAAACTTCCATAAGTTTGGAAGCTGCAGATGGGTTCACCAGCAATATTCTGAGTTGATACACAAGCTAGTTATCCATATATGACCTAGTCTAAAGTGCATCTCCGTTGGCACCATGTCACTTAATTAAATGAGCATTTGGCACTCAAGCTGCGATAGACGCGTTACCGTTATGGCTAACATCACATTGTCACCACTTGCCGCCGACCTCACCACTTATTAGATTTCACACTGGGACTGACATTAACTCTATATGAGCCTGACTGTACCAGTCTATTAAGGAAGTCTTGCTTTACGTTAAGATCATAAACTTTTGTATGAACACTTGTCGAAGTTTACATTTACTTTTACATTAACGTTTTTTTTTTTCAGGGTGGCATCGACGCGTAGTCTGTTACCATGGATTCAGTACATGATTCTGGACCCCCTATATTGAAACTATTCGTAGGTTATAAAAAAAATCTGCTGTTTCATAGAAAAGTGCAGTACCTACGCGTTCAAAATGTATGAAACAGTAATATTTTTCTTAATAACCGACCTAAAATTTCTGTGCTAGGGTGTTTAGAATTACACATTAAAGAGTCTCTTTTTAATTAAACTATTTACTTTCTTTTGTTACTGTCTAAAAGAGACTCTCTAATGTGGTTATTTTATGCAAAGCAATATTAAAAAAGTATGCTCGTCGAAAATCAAATAAAAAATTAGTGTATGAGGTGATAGTGGCATGCTTTTAAAAATTCTGATATAAATTTTCAATTTCATAGCCTTTTTTATATATTTTATGTCACTTCACTCCTATTATTATATGATTCCTAGAGCATAATTATATTTTAAACTTTTACCTAGGTATTATAAAATAGTCTGAGAGAAAATATTTATAACTTCTTTGCCACCGTTATCGTTAGCTTTTTATATTATAATTGTTTTCATTCTAAACACGTATATTAATTATTTGGTTTCAAAATTATTTAATAAGGCTGGGTCGTGCAATGCTGCCAGTCTTCTGGGCACATTTCCGGATGACAGCGATGCGAACGTGTACTTCGACGCCTAAGTTTCCTTTTGTTTTTGTATTTATTTGTATAGTTAGTTAGTCATTTAATTTATTACCTAGTGTAAATATTTAGTTATCTATATATACAATCACAAGATTTAAAAAGCCTATATATAGGTCATTAAAACCCTCAAAATATAGGGTTTTTGTTAATAGTTGTATCAGGTACCCATAGAAGCGCTTTATATGATTCAAATATACAAATCATAGGTACAATTCGGCTATACAAGCTACTCACAATAATATACACAAGCCTGTAATTCTGCTCAATCTGCAAGCACACTCGAATGAAGCTCCCAGCAAAAACTAGAGCTTAATTAAAAATAATATAGGTATGAAAAGGTCCTCACTTACAATTGCAGGTAGTTCATTATGTTACAATCTTAGAGTCGGAATGTTTTTCAGCTTCTCAATTATTTATGTGTACGCAGTTATTACGACGTAAAAAGCACAACCTTCCCCAGATCATTAAGAGCAAGGAAAAATAGGAAATGAGAGAAACCTTTTGGGTGTTACGTTACGACATACAACACTTAATTCGTGATTGAGGTACGTTTCTATGGCCTTTTCTGACTTTTGTAAAAACTTCCCTTGCAATCATTGTAGATAAGAACCTCTTTTCACAAAAAAATACCTTCCTGCCACACATCTCAAGTTCAAACAGCGCGCCGCAATATTAAAATGGCTAAGCGCTCATTTAGAAACAGGTTCACCACGAGAATATTCAGAATCTAACCGAGTTTAAAAGCTACGCTATGAATTTTAAACTGAAAACTACATTGGATATGAGCAGCAAGGCGAGCGTTGTGTAAACAGTACGCTGTTTCCGCGAGTAATATTTGAAAAAAGTGCCTCTGAAAGGATGCTGCACCGACAGTGGAAATAAAATATTCGTATACAAGGGCGGTGCTGAAAGTTTTAAGAGTGTTTCATGAAATTTAGAATCCGAACGTACCTAATGATTGCGATGAGAGGAGTTGAGCAGTCGACTATATGCTCATACATGTGTAGTTTGAGGGACGCGCTACTGATAAGAAAACCGCCGTAGGCCCGTAGGACCTCTCAGACAAAGGACTTAGTTTGTTTTCGACAAAACACAAAATAGAACCCTAAGCAAGCACAAACAACATGTAACGTTACAAATTAAGTGAAGCAATTCCAATTTATCTTTGCAGCTGAATCCATTACCTTAATTTCTCTTACATTGTTATAATAAAAATAACAGAGGTTTTCTTACAAATAAAAATGGCGGTTCTAATGCTGACTAATAATATAAGAAAAATATTTCGATAGGTTTCCAGTTGTAGAGTTACAGGTTCATACATAAATGTATTGAAACCGATGTAATATTTTGCGGTCGGAATTTGTAAACACGGTTAAAATATTCGCGGCGATAATCATAACAATGGTCAGTTGTAGTTTAAAATATCGACCATTGGCGTGGAATTGGGGGGTGCCGCACTGGCTGAACTGTAACTCGAAACAAACCAGCTGACGGTCCGTGTCTTTGCTAACAAACAATCGGTACTTACTGCCACTAAAGTACCTACTGAACTAAAGCAAAACGGACTGTTCCAAATGTCTGTTGACAAATGTACCGCTATTCAGGAATGGAAATTCTGCATAACCTATTAATAACTATCGATCGCTTCTGTAATTATTCCTTTAGTTTATTAAAGAATGAGTACAAAATGGTGCCGACATAAGTATCTAAAACCCGGTAAAGTACTAAAATGTAATTTGTAACCGAAGTCAGTAGAATTTGGTGTATACGAAACTGCAGGACTTAGTAGACAGTTGAATATTTTCGATGAGAATATGGCTATTTTAAGGCAATTCAGGAAACGTGCAGCCAGACATTGAGTTACAGAGAAACAATGTTTCTCTCACTAATTAATCAGATACGGAGGTTGGGCAAGTTAAGTTCCTCGCGGTTCCCTCAGAATTCGCGGCAGCTAGACAATGTTGAGAATGCGTGCTCGGTATATCGATACTTACCAGCTTTGTTACACTTCATTACCGCGTAAAAGGTTTTGGGAAAAGAAGTGCTCTGTTTGATGCCCATTTTTTCAGAATACGCTTTTCACGTGATTGGCGTTGTAACGTTATTATTGGCGTAAATATAAATTAAATCAACTGGCAACTGGCGTAAAGAATAATAAATAACGTATAAAAATTGTTTAAAAAATATTTTGTGTAAAGTGCATGCGGTTTTAAATACCAGTTTTATATTTTTACGACGAGAAATTTCAGGGTTGCCATTTTACCATAAAAAATAATACACCTTTATATTCATTCACATATGAATTACGGTTAAATAAGTTCTCCAAGTAATAACAGAGGCTACCCCATTGCATAGCACATTCCAGTTGCATGATGCAAAGTGCTGCGTAATAAATATAACCTAATTATACCTTACTGCGCTTTTAAAAACGACCCTCAATGGCTATATCTGTTTAACCAACCAGTTTTTGAATTCCCGGTAAGTGCGTAATGTGATAATAGAGAGAAAGCGTACGAAACACAATTACAACGAAATAAAAGTGACATTTTACGCAGCCTTGTTTTAAAGAATAGCCGTGGTTTTTGCAAAGTAAATAACGTTTGGTTGATGTTTATTCAAGAAGCTCGTTGTCAAATGTAATTAACGAATGGTATCGATATAAGATTTGTTAATCTATTCTTCTTTTTGTTACTGAATACGTTTTCGAAGTTTTGTATATCAAAACAATTTATACGTTGCGAATAAATAATATAAGTCATATATTCGTAATTCACAGAACTACACAGTAATCTAAAATATTACACCATTTTGCAAAAATACTTTCTGTACACGGAAATCAAATCCAAGTCTTTCTCAGACGATTGATAAGTGAAGTGGAAAGGAAGGAATTATTATTAAGTTTGATTCAGCTCGTGTGGAATGCGTTCGGTAGCGCATGTGCACCGTAGCGACGAACTTAGCGCTTAGCGAGCAAAGCCGCGCGTAGCAAGCCTACAGTCGCGCCTCGACTCGCTACGCGGACGCACGTAGCACGCCTACGCCGCTACGGGCTACGAACTTCTATATAGTCGATCTCGCGTAGTATGCCGCGCAAACAGTGAAGTTTTTTCGCTAACATACAATGTGTTTTGAATGATGTTGTTGGGAAAACTCTTGTTCTATATACACTTCGGACTTGTCTTCCATGTTGTGATTTGTTTTAAGGATTCCGTCGGTAAGTTACAAAATAATAATGGTAAAAAATGGAGGATAAAGTGGGACGTTAAAATAGCTGCTGACACTTACCTCAATAAATTCTGTTTGGTTCTAAAACAAAATATCAAACAAATGGATAGTAAAAACAAAACACTAAAACCTACTTCCGTATGAATAAAATTACATCCACATAATGTGGGTTACATTACGGCCAGCAAAGTTCTACGCCTGGTTATATGAAAAACACTTTGTACCGTTATTAAAAGTACTTCGTCATCAAATAACATTACAATGTCAATAAAACGTCTGACGACAAAGTGATCTTTACTTGTCGTGACTATAAGATATAAAAATAGTTTTTTTTTTTTAAATATTCAGACCTTGTACGAAAGTAAATCTATAACGGATATCCCGTTATTCAAATTATTGTGATTAAGTGCCATAGAGACTTGTTAATAATTTAAATAAAAAAGTAATAAAGGAAATAATTGAAAATATCGTTGTTGAACAAAAAATATACTGTGGCTATTTAAGCTGGGTGCAGACTTGTGCAAAATGTTATGTCAACAGTGATGCCTAACTAAAATCAACTATGCATATAGTTTAGCAAACGTGCATAACTGAAATGTGTGATTTTATAATTTATCTGTATTCGTAATAACTCTAATTAAATTTCGATTTAAAATACCCAAGATAGAACCATAAATTATTCTGTATTAATAATCGAAATATTTTTAACTAGTACGTTTAGCTATATAAAGTTCCGGTTAATAAAACCTGAGAAAAACCTTCCTGACTCGTGGGATTACGTCCACAAAAAGTGTAGGAAGCGTCCACGTTGGTACTAACAAACTGCGGTCACCAATCCGACTGCCACCGAGGTCCATATCTCTCTTTTGGCCATTTCTTTATAGCGGTATTATGTCGAAGAGAACGTTTGCGGTCTGGTACAGACGAATGGCGGGGCCGTTACACTAGCAGCCCTTAGAAGAAGGCTGTCAAGGAAGAAAATAACTATAATATTAGGTATTTCATCATCATTCGCTTGCCCTTATCCAATTTATTTGAGGTTGGCGCAACATGACAAACCTACTTACAGAAATAAAATCATTATTTTATCATTTATCATTTATCATGTCCTCTTCATCCAAAAATCTATATTAGCCATCATCTCGGCAGTATTTGTTTACCACATACAAGATATTTATGCGTTTATGTAGATAGGTCATGATGAACGACGAAGAGGAACCAAAAGATACAGTAATACAACTTAAAAAAACGAGTGTGCTTATGACCACACGACTGAAGTGAAACTTCTTTCGCTCCATCTGTATGTATATATATATATATGTGTGTACAATATATACATGTATACACATATACATATATTAATTTTCTAATTGACAAAACATGAACTCTAAAATGAATTTACAGTTTTATTCACTTTAAACGTAGAATATTGAATGTATTGAACAAAACATTAATTCATAAAATTGTTCAAAACGAAATAGAATTACGAAAAATAACCAAAGAATCACCGTTCGCGTAACGCTAGTAAACTCGCAAACGAACTACTGACTGAAATATATATATATTTCATTTACTAGCTATAAGAGAAAGAGAGAAAGAAAATGTGCGCGCGCACTGCTCTCTCTTGCTCCTACACTGTGATACAGACAATAAGCCTGCAGTGTGCTTAGATATACGGAACGTATTTGGCTATGAGAGGAAGAGAGAAAGAAAATGTGCGCGCGCACTGCTGTCTCTTGCTTATATCCCCCACTTAACTTCCGTTCGCCTTGCCCGATCACACTTTTCGTAACGTTTACGTCACGCGTTCGCCAGCTTACTCCCCAAGTCAAGCGTGCGTAAAGAAGTTTCACTTCAAAAACAAATTCTTCAACTCGCACCTCATACTCCCTCTGAAGATATTTTAGATTCAATGTTGGAAGTTAAAACTGATTTGGACGAACTTACCACTTCACTAAATTATATTGAATCAAAACTACTATTGTTAGAACAGGGTAACCATAGATTCAACAAAAAAATTAAAACTTTTATTAATCATCTATTTCATCGATTAGAGAGGATTGATACTGATTTAGATCCCTCAGAGGTAAATCGTTTATCTCAAAATAAAGAGAGATTTTTCACCTTAGAATCAAAATTTATTTCTTTAACAACTGTTTCCAATGACATCAACCCTCAATCTATATTAGTCAATCGTCCCTCTGCTACTCCTAATAGCCCCAATGATAGTATGTTTCATACTATACTCCCCGATATTCAGTCTCAACCTCTAAACTCAATTTCCTATAATTCCTTTAATGAATTAAATAATTTAAAACTAAATAAAACAACAATTATATTAGTAGTAAAAATAATTATATTTCAAACTGAATTCTGAAATCAAAATAATTCCGCACTAATATTTTATCTATATGAATCAAATTCTCCCTTCTGCAGTATTAACATTATTGACATTGAGCCACATGATACAAGCGATGCTTAGTTTGTTGCTCACCTAATTTGGCTAAATTGGATTACTGATTTTGTATTAATAAACTCTATTATTATTATTTTTAAAATACCTTTGATATAATAATGGAATATTGAAGGTCATATACGAGGTAAACTGTTTCTTCGTATATGGCAATTAATATTCCAGCTGCAACAACACTCACTATTCCTTTGTTGTTGTGTTGTTTTGTAACAATTTAATAATTTTTGATTAGGTAATGAATAATTTGTAATTTGGTTAAATTTCATATGGGTGTATACCTGAAATAAATGATTTGATTAATTGACAACCTCGGGATCCTCGGATCTCAGACCTTTGGAAGGTGTACCTACGAGGGGCCGAAGCCAACTCACAGAGTTCTGTTTGACGCTTTTAAAACACCTACTATTATTTAAATGTCTTTGACGTACATATCTTATTATTATTGTAAACAGATACTATTTTTAAATCCAACGTATTATAGCTCAGACTGAAGTTTGGCACATTTATTTTTGGACATAATACAATCAAAACTATACAGCATATCTCTTAAAGGCATTCTTGGTCCTTTCTCGGTCTTCCCGGTGATCAAAATAAGAATTCTGGACGCCATTAGTAAGGATAAAAAATGTTTTACCCTTAGTGTGCGTAGATTTACACCGGTTCTACAGAATAGATAGTATTGAAAGTGTAGAAACACAACGTTAGTTAGTATTTAACGTTTATTTAAGAGCAGATTTTCAATTTTAATGTAAATCTTCTTTTCATTATTTCTTCTTTTTATAAAGCGAAGGCGCGAAATTCTGTATTTCGCGGGCTACATAAGCGCATCCCCTTTAAGTTAAAGAATCTGTAAACTGCTCCCCTGGAAAATTACATATTAGCACTTGCTTCAGTATACTTATGATCCATTTACTTGATCTTTAGCGTTCAACTAAAAGTCAAAATCCTGACTCAAGGTTCGCCACCGACCCATTAGGCGCAGTATGCTAGATTTGAAACTAACTAATAGGGTTAGCAACTTTACACTGCGCTCCAAAACGCAATATACCGATGTAGCTGGACCCAATTTAAATGCCAGAGAGGTTATGGCTGCCGCATGTTGACGACTTATTGGCCAAAACAGCGCTAGAATGGAGTCTCAACACAGTTGACGATACCAGTTGCGAAGAACTTAACTCCATCAGTTTTGTGGAGTACTACAAACGGGATATCGAGATTTGTAAAAGAACAAGGAAGACTGCTGTTTATAGGGTCACGGTGCTGTAAAAATAGCCATTTAGTTAAGGTCATTCCAGCTAAGTCATTATTTATCATGCGATTAATATACTAGCATTCGTGGTATTCCATTCGAAGAAAACTTAAGGCTCACACTACACAAATTCTGAGGTGGGCAAAAAATTGTGGATCAAACGAAACAGGGCGATATTTGGGGTTATTTGCAGTAAAAAATATCTCTGTGGCAGAGCCCTACCTTGATCTCCTTAAAAGTTATAACAATTAGAGTGTTTACAGTAAGGTTCTAAAGTTACAAATAATTTTTCGTAAGACTTAAAAGATATTGAAAAAGTGCCAATACTGAAAAATTATGGTACCCAGTATCATAAAAGCACTTTTGTAGTGATGATATATTTTACTGCAAATAACCCCAACTATCGTTTGATCCACGATTTTTCATCCACCCTGTATATCGCTTCTATATCTGATGGTTATTTACCTGATTGCAATTCTCTTAACTGATAAATGATGCAAAACAATAATAAATTTACTTTTAATTTAATAAATTCACTGAAAAAAAATATAAAGCAAGCAAGTAATTTAATTTATCCGTGTGATTACGTCAACAGGCTCTTACTTCTTGGACGTAATGTTATTTTGATTTCTGAAATTGTTTAATAACTTATAATGAGAGAGATCGCTTATGTGCCTATCTACCTACCGCAAAATTTGCGTGTTTTTGCGTAGATACCCAGAGGTAAGTTATGATTAAGGAAAATATAATATAAGCACAGCAAATTGGGTAAACCGAGTTCACAAATAATATGTAAGTTGTCCTTCGCCTACGATATTATTAGGTAAGTGGGTTTCCCTTAGTAGAAACTTGCGCAAAACGACAAGCAGATGTTACAGTCTGCTTTTTAAAATTTAATCAAATCTTTGTATGAAAAAAAAGGGACTGTCGTGTGAAATCTTTGCGTTTATTTCTTTTTCTTATCTGAGAGGACAATAAATTTTCAAACTGTTTTTTTTTGTGTTTTATGTTATTGTAGGTTAACCAACCTTAAAAATCCCAGTAAGTAGATACTGGGCAAAAACCTTATCAGATTTCCATTTTGCATTAAAATATTATGATACAAATAAGTTAATATATCTTACCTAATTGAATCATTTGTAGATATTGGTATCGTTAACCACAACTTAATTAACATGTTTGATTGACTCTAATTACTCACACAATACAAGTTACACGAAGCCTCCGGTTGATAACTAATTACTTACACGTGCAACAAGAGAAATACGACGATCAACATTATTGTGCAAATGATCACGTAGGTGAAATTTTTTAGAGACGGAAAACATTTTTTCATCAAATTTACTTTGTTATTTTTCTGGAACTGATAAAGTTCCAGAATAATAACAAACTAAATTTAGTGCATGACTAACTTAAATATCGGTTGAGCAACAATATATTAGCTAGAGGGACCACTGAGATGTTGTAACAGCAAGGCTCCGGACGAAAGCCGGCTTAGCGGCATGAGGCGCGACGCGCACAACAACCCACGGCATGTACAGGGGTCTTGAATAAAGGTTAAATGCCCACGGGGCTCACCGACAGTCGTGTGAACATAATCAGGGGTCGCACACATTTATTATTCAGTTAATTTTCCTAGTTTCTACCTTTTTATCATATACTAACGATAGGGTTGAATTTACGCTTAAAGTTTCCTCCGAGGTAATTGATAGACATGTGTTCGTGAATTATTAAAATGACGATTAAGAGGTGGAATTCCCTGAACCATAACAAGGTTTCGTTGAGGCTAATACGAATGTATTTTTTATCAAAACGCGGTCAGGGGCTGGGTAATGATTATGTCCTTCAAATAACGTTAGTATCACAACTATGATTCCTGTGGAGGTTAACAGAGATGTGATATCGTATATTTAACTTCAGTAGACGCGTACTTAGGACTAACTTATCGCCACTAACAAGGTAATAAATGATTATAGAAATACACTAAGAAGATTGCACTAAGAAGATTTTGTCGACAACATAGCCAGTTTTTTTTACTCGGCTTTGAATTATACAAGGTCGACAAAACATCATGAACACTTTGTTCCTCTATCCTACCTATATTCCAGCCCGTTGTTCCTTCTAATTTGTCTAAACATATTTGGAGCGGCTACATATCCAGATCTTCCGTCATAGCTTCAAAATAACACTCTCATCAATAACTGAGCGCAACACAATAAATTCTCGGATTTCATCAATCTTACGTCTCAGACAATGTATGCAATTTAATACTGCAAACTGAAATTCTGACACTGAATCTGCGGGCTAAAATTGCTGTCTATATTTAGCGTCGGAACTGCACTAGGCATATACCATTTTAGGAAAAGTGAATACCATTACATATATTTTACTTTTTCTGTCTTATTTAAAAAATATAGAAATGTAGTAGCACACTAGCATCGGGCCCAGAGTCCAAACTACCGGTAGGTATGATTCCAGGCACAGACACTACCATCACCATCTACTCATCATCATCTACCTAACCTTTTCCCAACTATGTTAGGTCGGCTTCCAGTCTAACAAGATGCAGCTGAATACTAGTATTTTACATGGAGCGACTGCCTATCCGACCTTCACAAACCAGGAACTTCTTACTGAGCATACCGTATCGTATCCAGAATACAGAATACAGAATGCGGAAAGCAGGGTATTACGACCTTTAATCCAGCCTTTCCTGCAGGCGTAGCATGAGCACCGTTTTGTCGACGGAAGAGTAGACAAAGATGACGTTCCATGTAGACAGTACGATGGCAGCAAAGTAGAAAGAGTCAACTGCACTTTTTATGAAATACATACTCCTTTACATAATTCGACTCAGAATTCTTTGTTTTGTCATAGGATTTTTATTAGTTTTTTTTTTTACTGATAATAAGTCACGTATATAAAGACAACTACAACAATTGCTCTGTGTCGAAGAACCGTATTTTGGAATAAATAAATATTGTAGTAATACTGGCCACTTCCTTGGCAATGCCCTATTAAGTAAATGATGTAAAATAGAAGAAGATAGCTTTGTTCTTCTATTAATTATCACAGTCTTGCGTTCAAAACGCTTTCCTCTAAAATCATGATTTTGTAGATAACCGTTTATACTTTGCGGCCGTCGTTTTTATAGTCTAAAATCTCCTTACAACTGTCAGCCGTCAGTGTCATTTTGACAGTTGGGATAGAAAACTTTCTTCTGAAATAGTCTACATCAAAAAAGACCTAGACAAAGATCGTTAGAAACGAAAGACAAAATGACAGATTGTAGAAAGATTTCTACAGTGCGATGTCAAAAATAGAGAAACGAAATGTCACTTTATATAGAAATAGCTATGTCTATTCTTCGTAGAAATAGAAAGCGTCATGCTAAGCCTGCTGAAGTGTTGATCGAGAGTTTATCATGCTTTTGTACCTATCTTATGAAAGCGATGAGCGGTCACACAATAACAACTGTCCAAATAAAGAGCGTTTTTTGACACAGCAGACTTAGCATGACGCATTCTATTTCTACGTAGAATAGACACAGCTGTTTCTATACAAAGTGACATTTCGTTTCTCCACTTTTGACATCGCATCGTAGAAATCCTTCTACAATCTGTCATTTTGTCTTTCGTTTCTAATGATATTTGTCTAGGTCTTTATCTATGTAGACTATTTCAGAAGAAAGTTTTCTATCCCAACTGTCAAAATGACACTGACGACTGACAGTTGTAAGGAGATTTTAAACTTTCTACACGACGGCCACAAAGTACCTATATACGGTTATCTACAAAATCATGATTTTAGAGGAGAGCGTTTTGAACGCAAGACTGTGATAATTAATAGAAGAACAAAGCTATCTTCTCCTATTTTACATAATTTACTTAATAGAGCTAATGCCATATTAAGTAATCCAAGGAAGTGGTTAAGGCCAATATTAATACAATATTTTTTGTTCCAAAACACGATACTTCGACACTGAGAACAATTGTTGTAGTTGTCTTTACATACGTGATTTATGATCATAAAAAAAACGAATAAAAATCCTATGACAAAACAGAATTCTGAGTCGAATTATATAAAAGAGTATATATATTTCGTAAAAAGTGCAGTTGACTCCTTCTACTTTGCTGCCGACGTACTGTCTACACGGAATGTCATCTTTGTCTACTCTTCCGTCGACAAAACGGTGCTCACGCTAAGCCTGCTGAATGTCAAATACTGGTGAAAATAACAAATTTTCATGACATCCCTTATAATATGACGGAATCGCTTTCCTAGGAAACCAAAGCTATAGGCCAAACTGAAACTCAAAACATTTATTTCAAAACCATTTACATTTCTGAATTATCAAGGAGTCGGTCAGTTAGAAAATATGAAACTGATTGCCCAATCCAAAGCGTAGTAGATGCTTATAGAGAAGAATGGGCAAGAAATTCTATAGACTTTTAAATTATATTGTTACCAAGATATTAGTTAGATCTTTAATCTTGAATTTATAATCATATTTGAGAACGATGTAACAGAAAGACGTACACGTTAAAAGCGTTCAGAGTACGGCAAACAGAAACAAAAAAAAAAACAAACCAAAAATAAATTAATTAAAATATGGACCGGGGCAGCTAAGAGATAACTAATCTCAAGTGACGGCACCCGTTCACGAACATTTTGGAATTTGGAGGGAGCTAAATTATCCAACGCACACGGCACCGCCAGCGAGACATTTGAGTGAGCATGACATACTATCAGCCGCCTGGACAAATTCAAGTCAATTAAAGACATATTACCCGGTAAATAGTAGCTCTATAATACCTATACACATAGCACATAGCATAGGTGTGAGTTCTATAACTCATACCTGTGCTATGCAATTATACAATACAAATGAGATTGGACTTATAAAATGCAAAAATATTCTTAAAATCTTCAGCAGCTTCGACAGTATTATCAAGTGTTAATCAATTAGTTGTGGTTGTGTAGCAGGACCAACATTGAACCAGGCATTATGAGTCATTCAGCGTAACGATTATCGGTACAACAACTCAGTTTAAATTATATTATTATTGTTAGCTTTGATAAAACTATTAAATACAAACTGTGAATAGTCACGTTGATTTCATATTGGTATTCACGTCAGGATCGACATCAATGTTAAATTCGCATTCGCATTACCGGTCAGTTTTGATTTGGATTTCAACGTAAATCATACTAAATCGTGCATTAGATTATGCAAATTCTAACGTTATAAATAAATCATAACAAAAACATTATAGTCACTGTAAGGTTTAACATAACGCTTTGCAATTTTATTATTTTTATCTATTTCTTTGAGCCAATAAGAGAAGTTTCGCCCCAAAAGCAACAATCAACATTTTCATTACATTTAGGTACTGCTCTCTAAATCCGCAAGACATCTGCGAGAGCAGTCGTGGTCCAGTGGTAAGGGCCCGACTTACAAGTTGCACGTCGTGGGTTCGAACCCAGCCAGACGCTTTGTGTAATTTATTTCGTCATCACTGCTCTCGAAATCGGTGAAGGAAAACATTTAGAGGAAACCAGCATGTCCTAGAACCAAAAATTCGAAAACTTGTGACATCTACCAACCAGCACTGGACACGCGTGGTGGATTATCCATTCCTTCTCACAGAGACCCCGGCCTGTGTCCCAGCAGTGGGAACAGTATAGGCTTATACTAATGCTTCTAAGTCCCGAGTCTTGAGCATGAGAAATTCAGCGCGAGTGATTGATAACAGAACCAATCAGCTACAGTACAGGGCAGCAAGACGTTACTCTAAAGCGCTAAGCTTCAAATACTAATAGAAGCACAATCTACATAAACACAAGTAAGTTTTAACAACAAACCGCTGATTTTCCTTAATCATTTCCTCGTAAAAAAAAGCAATAATGTTTAATTTATAACTGATTAAGTAATTAGGGATTTAACTGTAGCAGTGATTCTGTTACAATTTGTCCCTCAATAAATCTTAGTACCCGCTTTAGCCCGTCGCACCCCGGTAGGACTTTGCCTCTCCGATTCCTCCGGTCCTCTTGTTCTTGTGTCATCTCCGATAAATCCTTTAAGAAAGCGTTTAAATCGTTCGCCATTTGCTCAGTTGCGGTGTTCGTGGGACTTAGAAGACATTTACTGTAGTTACTTCGACCCGCAACTCGTTCGGCACACTTCAATTGTGAGCAATTTCTTATTTTTCTCAAGTAAATAATGACGTTGTTTGTTTTTCTACTGTTTTGATGCGATAAGTCACTCCTAATTTGTTCCAACCTAATTGTTTTAGTGAATTTGCTAGGTATATAAAGTTCACGAGTGATATGAAGGGTGCTAACAGTCCTATCAATACAATGTCTTATTAATTAGGCGAATAATTGGTAGGAAAGAGGCTTCCCTTCCATCCGGTCACGTCGTCCAAACTTCCGGCCAGCCATTAAATTAAGAGCAACTAAACTTCATTTATCTCGGCTTGTTACTTCCACGGACGATAAGGTTCAGAAACACGGCTGGAAACTTCCACAAACTTACAGCTAACTTCGGTGAAAAGTTATCGAATCACGCCGATCGTTCGAAAATTTGTTACTTACTCAATATTTTAAATAATCTTCTTTGCAACACATGTTATCTGCAAAGTTTTCACTCCCTTTAACTCGATTCGATTATGTAGTGATAATAATTTACCTGCGTAGACTAAACTTGCTTAATTTTGTTAATTATTCCTTGTAAGAACATTTATTACGTTCGTAATTTCGTTTCGTTAATGCCACTAATGAAGTTAAGTAGTACTAAGGCTGTGTATTGCTGTAATTACCCACTAATTTACCTGTAGTAAAAAGTTTATTTTCTCATAAAATCTTAATTTCAAAATCTCACACGTACGTTTCTAGATTCCAGGACTATGGTAATTCATGGAAACTCCTCCCTTGGGTGGGATGTACAAGTTTTCACGTTTTCTTTTAGCGAGTTCCAGACAGAACAGTGGTATGGAGTTATAACTGACCTTAATTTGTAGAATATATCGATTCTCGTAGGATATTTAAAGTGAAATAAACTTCTTACGTTGAAGCAGCGTCGGTCGCGTGACGAGCCACGTTTGAAGCAGCAGGCAGCGGGCGCGGGCGAGGGGAAGCACGCCAGCCGCCAGCTGCCAGGCGGTGATGCGATACGCAAATATTTATATCGCCCCCCACGGCACAAGTCATTGTCTGAAAGCGTTATCTTGTACCAACCTCGTTGTAAAGAGAAAATATGGCCTGTCGATGCTATTCACCACTAAGTCACGGCACAAATATGTCACGTTGCATAGCGCCCATACAAAGGCATCGCCCCAAATTAAGATTAAGTGAGGTTTTACATAATAATTGTGATTTATCGGCAATTTCTTTTTAAATGTTCGCGCTTTTAAGGTGTTCCCGTTCTAGTTACTTTATTATTCATTGTCCATAATATGAAACAGGACAAATATTGACGTTAAAGCTGTAAGTTTCAACAATGTCGTTAGATAAAAATGCGACCATGGTATAATAAGGCTAGACATTTTATCGTTTGCATTCATGTCTCGGCTTAATGAGGCCTTGTTAATAAAACTTAGATATATTTTCTTTTATACAAATGGAAAAGTCTTGTAAAACGATCGTGTAGTGTGTACGGTTTAATAGCAAATTGTTTTTATTAGTTTTGTTGGTTTGAAAGCGGCCTAACTGAAAGTATGAAAGCTTTTGCTGTTTTGCGCAACATAAGTCGTGATCGTAAAGAAAACGAAAAAATGACTAATGTGCGTGATCACACTTCACGCATTAAGGGTGAATAGCGTTCTTTTTAATTTCAACTTACGACTTAAGTATCGTTTAGATTACGCAACATCAACTATGCACTAATGGCATGCTAGAATATCATATTTATAAACGCTGCCAAACCAACCGACGTCGCAGAATATAAATATCTACTTAATGAATAATTTCCACTTTTGTCTCTTTAACAAAGAAATCTGCATAAAAGGTTTTCCTGGTAAGCACTAAGTAGGTATCAGCAAGTTTGACAAATAGACGTAAAGGAGTTTAAATATCTACGAGTCTGGAATAGCAGCGAGTTGTTGGCTATAGGATACCGAGGTACGGTTAGCAGCTGAAATTGAAGTATCATATTATTATTATTATTCCGTAAAACATAGCATCAAATATACAGGGATATTTTGGCGAATGATTGTTTTGTGAAATGTCACTCGAAATGTATTCAAAAAACAAGATGGCCGGCTTTATTCCGATTTTGTCGTCGCGCCAAAAGAACCTCTTAGTGCTGTACAACAAAATCTTGTTTGACAGTTGTTTAGACTATAATGCGGCCAAACGAGAGAAAGCGTTCTTGACACCTGCCAGTTTCATACAAACGAATAGGTGTTTTGCGAATTTGATCTTTATTAGCTACTAGCGGCCTGTCCCGGTTTCGCACGGGTGGACATTTATTTTTTAAACATTTTATTTTTTTTCTTGCAATTAAAATAGCCTATATTAATTAGTGTTAATTTTAAAAATCGTAAAAGAAAATACTGTGAATAATTTAAAGGTAAACAACGGATACTAATTACTGTATTATAAGAAGGTAAACCTGTTTGAAACGCCGACCTCATCTAGTTTTTAAAAATATAATTGACGTGTTTGTACTTACAGAAATAAAATCATTTATCATTCACCATAACAGCATTTTTTGTTGTCGACTTTACTTACCTATTATTAAGTAAAACTGATTCAAAGTTATGCTTAATGAATGCAAACCGAGCGAAATGGTGAACGAATGAAAACTATTTTTGTAAAACTAATCATTTCATGATAAGTTTTAAATGAAATTCAGTATTCCGATTGTAAATTGAATATTCTATTAACACTTTGGATTTTTCCGTTGGCATTTTATTACGATGAAGCACGCTACTATTATAGCATCGGCGTTCTGTAAGCGTTTCTTGAGCGTGTGCGGTGCGATTCGCAGGTGACGTTTTTCTCACGTCAATAGTAATTTATCAACGACTTAAGCATGTTGTACCTATTAATTAGACGATTGACGCCTCGAAGCCACAATAACAATAAATATTTTGCTCTTAAGACAAAGGGTGTCTAGAAAACAGTTATGAGCAATGAATACTAAATTGTGTACAGCCAGTCTATCTACCGGCTGATCTCTATAGTTTAAAGCACTAAATTGGACCTGCTGAAGAAATGTTAATTCTATTGCGCGATGAATTTAATCAAACATTTATTATTAAAGCAGCGTGTTTGGAATACCTAATATTTATTTCCAAACATGTGACTATCTAACTACTTGCAGTGCAGTGCTTGCAGTGGTAAGCTTTACCACAATTTGATACCTATTAAGAGTAGGTACCTATCTAGAATAGTAGGGGCTTGTGGTAAAGTAATAACCACCGCACGGTTCGGTTGATGGTCACCCACCTAGGTACGGTTGGTACATAGATGGATAACCAAATTTACATACCACAACCAGTCCCTGACTCTGAAAACAAGTTAATCCGTTGGTCCAGGCTGTCCTTCGTGAATCTTTGATAGTCGCTACGGTTCGTCAGAAGGCCGTAAGTCTGACAATCAAGGGGTATCGTGTTACCCAGTAACTGGGTTGTGGAGGTCAGATAGGCAGTCACTCCATGTAAAATACTGGTATTCAGCTGCGTCCATTTAACTGAAAGCCGACTCCATCATATTTGGAAAAAGGCTAGACAGATGATGATTAAAGAGTAGGTATCTAGAATGTTTAAAATATATTCATATTCATATATTTATTTACATTAAACAGACAGATGTCTACGTGAAGCCCACACACTTCTAAAAATACAGCAGGCTATGTGCAATGGGACCAAAGTATACCCATGATATCTACATATTTAAAGATTTTTATACCACTTTACACTTCCTTTCTTTACCAAATCTATTTTTAGTAAGGCTGGGCAGAAGACCGTTACCTAATCCATTAATTACCGAAGTTAACATTTTCAAGTAACGGATTAACTTGAAAGTTAACTTTAAAATTTGTTAACGGTCTCATTAACTTTCCATAAGTCCGTAAATCGTTAATTAAGTACGTAGGTATTCACGATTTAGTCCTATGGCAATTTTATTTTGCGAAAAAATGGGTAAATTTTTTAAAACTTTGTATACAACGTGTAATGTTAAATGCGCAAAACCTTTCCGTTCATAATTGACTACTGAATCGATTTCAGTAATTTAATATAGGTTTTTTTTTTTAAATTATGTATTTTGCCATACTATCCGCTGATTGAGCAAAGAAAATTAAGTCTTATTTTAAGGCAATAAGACTCAATTTTGAATGCATAAACAAATGCTAGGATCAAAACGATTTTCTTAATAAAAATAGTTAGCTTTAAAAAAAATAGTTTTGGTCGTTGTATTATGCTTTTAACTCAATGTTCTAATTGGGGTGTATGAGGTTTTGCGCATCTTAACGTTACACGTTGTATAAGTCTCTTCAAGGGCGTGTGCTGTGTGGAGGTATCACGTACTTATAGGTATGTGATGCCTCCACACCAGCTCCAGCTCCTCGCTTTTAAAAAGTAAAGAGAAAGCAACGTACTTACCTACAATGGAAAAAAATGTCGACTACGTAATACTATTACATGATATATTCTTGAAAAATAGAAACTGATACGTGATGCCCCCACGGTTCTAATCCACACTGGTCCGTAAAACATATTCACACGTTTAATGTCGCAAAAGCTTCGTGCTATAAAAATCCGTCTTTACTACTATAGTTCGTTGTATAATATAACTTTAAAAGTGTAAGAAATGTAGGTACCTACACTACCTACCTACATATACCAATGCATGCATCAACTGGGCTTTGAATCCCCTTAGCGAGACGGACGTGCTGATATGAATGCATGGATTGAAGTTTAAAAAAGTAAAAACCGGGCAAACGTGATAAAATATTATTTCCTTTGTACTTCGCTACAATGGATTTTATGCATGGTTGTTCGTGACAGTTGCTTTAAAAGGCAGGTCCAAGGCAACGAACTGGTAATGAATAAAAGAACTGCAACAGTTTGGCAATATTACCTACCTATGTAATTATTTTGTACCTTTGCATAATAATTCTTGTTCATCATTCTATCAGATATGTTACTCCATGGTACGAAGTTTAACGAATTCACTAAACAAAACCTAATGGTAATTTTTCTATAGCAATTATTTCTTGACGATTATTTTGCCTGGTACGACTGGCCGTTGGGTCACGGACTCTAATTCCAAATTCCGCGTGGGTCGTAGATATTTTCTGTGCGTGCTCTCAGACTCTGTACCGGTTACATTAATTTGTTCTGAATAAATGTGGCCGACATCCTACAAAAATATTCCATTAAAAAACATGTTATTCTGCTGTCTATTACAATCTATAATATCATTTATAAGACTTGTCTATGTATGTAGTGTGGCCAACTCTGGAATGGACCAATTAGAACGACAGTAGGTAGCTATGAAGTCCACAATGAGTGTTCGCTCGCTGTGCTATCAGTATTAATTCGACAAGCGGGACAAGTGAATTCCAACTGCAGTACCGAATCACTTAGTTAATCTAACATGCTTATATTATATACTGTTCTATCCTCTAGGGCCACATTGCTACACTACCCAATCTTAAGCGATAGTAAGCGCTAATTTCAAATTTATGAGAAGAAAAAGTTAAAAACACAATTCTGTCCCAGATTTTTCACAAAACGCAAGAATATTAAGCGGCAATCGTCACGTATCAACACAATCTCTAACAAGGCTCGACAAATTGTATACGGACTACGGGCGAATAGAGCCAATTGCCGACCGATAAAAAAAAAACAATAGGGAGTGCTTGCCTTTCTGTCATGCGGAATACAATGGTATTCTTCCTGAGCGATAAACCAGTCGCCTGCAGACATCGGCAAACGTGAATGACAGTTTACGATGTAAAAATACATACTACATTACAGAATTTAACGTCCGCAACATCGTATGTGCAAGTACCGACATAAAGCATTTAAAACTTTCTTTTAGAGTCTCTAAGGAGGGGTAATATTCTGACATAAATTCTCCCCGGGGGTTCACCCCACTCCTTGAACCCATAAAACGATAAAGATCATCTTTTGTAGCTTCTGAAGGGAACAGCTACGTACCTCCTTGTGTCTTAAACAATTCGTTCATTTTGAAGAAATACATCGAGACAAATCCGCTCATTAATATGCGGAGTTTAACTTTGTTTCGAGTTTGTTATCTGGGAATTGTCTGAAATGTGCAGAGGTATTTGAAAGGGCTCCATCCCATAACTTATAAACAGATATTTACCTTTTCTGATCGCAGCAAGTAATTTAATAAAATTTCTGCGAAAGGTACAACAAGACAATAATTAGAATTCTTCAGATGAGTTTGTCAATCTGAGATATTTAAAGGGTATATTACATTTCGTGTGGACCATGAAATAAGGATAATGTTGGTGAATTATGTTTGATTTAATATTTATAAGAAAATATCACAAGCGCGATATATATTCATAAACATACTAACATTCATTTGTAAACATTTCTTTACTCGTGTACGCGTAGGAGTAGAGCTCGCTTTATGCGAGGCTGCTGGGGCGAGCTTCAGGTTTTTCGGTTTTTCAGGTTTATCAATTAGGTACATAGGTTCCACCATGATATCAGCGTATGGTGCTACCATTTTTTTTCTACAATCTTCGTTTAAGGCCGTACCCTGAGCAAATAACCTTGAGCATTTCGTTCCCTCTTTGCCGCACCCCACCTCTGCAATACTTCGTAAAAATTACTAGCGCCATCTGGCGAACAACTTTCGAACTATAAACTTGCGACTAGTAAAAATCACAGACCTTAGAATAAACAGAGACGGTATTGAATAAAAAAAATCTATGGATGAAAGAAACGGTGCGCCTAAATAATTTTGGTCATAAATTCAGTGACTATACTTACGTCCATGAATACTTACTTTCCAATTCTTTCTAATTTTTGGTACGAAAAAGCGTTTTGCGACTCCACGAGACTTCGTCCCTAACAAAAATTGCCGATAAGTAAAATGGAGTCAAAATCATAGTTTTCGAGGTTGCTGATAACGATTATGGGGTCAAAACCAAATTCAAGATGGCGCCGCCAAAAATTTGCAAATTTTTCGTCACGGGTGTCGTTTTCAAAGTTTTCGAGAACGCTGACAAAGACTATGGGGTCAAAATCAAAATTCAAGATGGCGCCACCATAAATTTTAAGATTTTTACCCTCATAGGTGTCGTTTTCATGGTTTTCGAGGACACTGACAAAGATTATGGGGTTAAAATCAAAATACAAAATGGCGCTTCCAAAAATTTGCAAATTTTTCGTCATGGGTGTCGTTTTCAAGGTTTTCGAGGACACTGACAAAGATTAAAATTCAAGATGGCGCCACCATAAATTTTCAAAGTTTTACCTTCATGGGTGTCGTTTTCATGGTTTTCGAGGACACTGACAAAGATTATGGGGTCAAAATCAAAATACAAAATGGCGCTTCCAAAAATTTGCAAATTTTTCGTCATGGGTGTCGTTTTCAAGGTTTTCGAGGACACTGACAAAGATTATGGGGTCAAAATCAAAATTCAAGGTGGCACCACCATAAATTTTCAAAGTTTTACCCTCATGGGTGTCGTTTTCATGGTTTTCGAGGACGCTGACAAAGATTATGGGGTCAAAATCAAAATACAAAATGGCGCTTCCAAAAATTTGCAAATTTGTCATCATGGGTGTCGTTTTCAAGGTTTTCGAGGACACTGACAAAGATTATGGGGTCAAAATCAAAATTCAAGATGGCGCCACCATAAATTTTAAGATTTTTATCCTCATTGGTGTCGTTTTCATGGTTTTCGAGGCGCTGACAACAATTGTTGGGTCAAAATCAAAATTCAAGGTGGGGCCACCATAAATTTTCAAAGTTTTACCCTCATGGGTGTCGTTTTCATGGTTTTCGAGGACACTGACAAAGATTATGGGGTCAAAATCAAAATACAAAATGGCGCTTCCAAAAATTTGCAAATTTGTCATCATGGGTGTCGTTTTCAAGGTTTTCGAGGACACTGACAAAGATTATGGGGTCAAAATCAAAATTCAAGATGGCGCCACCATAAATTTTAAGATTTTTATCCTCATTGGTGTCGTTTTCATGGTTTTCGAGGCGCTGACAACAATTGTTGGGTCAAAATCAAAATTCAAGGAGGGCCACCATAAATTTTCAAAGTTTTACCCTCATGGGTGTCGTTTTCATGGTTTTCGAGGACACTGACAAAGATTATGGGGTCAAAATCAAAATACAAAATGGCGCTTCCAAAAATTTGCAAATTTTTCGTCATGGGTGTCGTTTCCAAGGTTTTCGAGGACACTGATAAAGATTATGGGGTCAAAATCAAAATTCAAGGTGGCGCCACCATAAATTTTCAAAGTTTTACCCTCATGGGTGTCGTTTTCATGGTTTTCGAGGACGCTGACAAAGATTATGGGGTCAAAATCAAAATGCAAGATGGCGCCACCAAAAATATAATATATATTATATAAATATATAGATAGTAGATCTATATGTTTACAGAAATTTAGGTTGGAGTCAATAGTGACTCTTGGTATTTCAAATGGTCAACTTTAGCTAAAGTAGGGCAAGAATATGTATTTATATATATGTGTATGTTACTTTATAATAAACATTATGCGGTGTATATTTTTTAGATTGAAGGTGAGTTACCTGTTCAGACAGTGTTAAAAGTAGAAAAATAATAAATAAACAACAAAGTTAATTTTATTATCATTTATTATTTTAAAGGAGGTACAAATATATAAATTATTATTAATTTAACTATTTTCTAAAGTCAAAAGTCAAAGTCAAATCATTTATTTCAAATAGGCACTTAAAAGGCACTTTTGAACGTCAAAAATAAAAATAAAAGAATTGATTCTAGTCGCCCCTTCCAAAAGGTAGTTTTCGTGTGGAGAAAAATGGGCAAGAAACTCCACCGTTACTCTTTTAAAATGTTTTACAAGTTTTTGTATACATTCATTATATAATTATATGTGAAGACGATGCACCTAAAATAAAATTTAGTCTACCACAAATGGTAAAAAGAATTAAAAATATAACAGACCGGTAAATCAATTATGTGATAGATACATGGTGCTCAAATTTCTTACCGATAAGGTCATGGTTGTCTGAATACGTCTTTTCAGATAATAACGGGAGGTTGATTACTGACATAAGTTCATCCAACTGTGCATGCCCCCCACCTATAGCAATAGTACCTGCGACAGCGCACGTATTAATATTTAGGTAGTTGTCACTGCAATTGTCTCCATTTATAACAAACTTTTGATTGCAAAGCCGACATTTAAATGTAAATTTTTACTGTAGATTATTTAGTGTTTCAGCTACGAGGTCAAGTTCTGTGAAGCTGCACCCAAGTGGTCCATGGTTTGAAATGCGTTTTAATTCGGAAAGGAAGTGGCTGACATCAATAATTCTTCTGTTTATTATTTTTTCGTAAGGTTTTGCTTCCTCTTCATACGAAATTTGAAACTAAAATAATAAAAAAAGTTTTTATTATGTACCCAAAAAAACAATCGTACTAGAATAATCCATTTTTTATCTGAAGTAGAATAGGTTTTCTATTTTCAAATATAAATGGACTACCCTTTCTAACTTTCATTGAAGTTCAGAACACACGTGAAAGGTATCAGAAACTTACATCTTCAATGTTCTTACTGGTTACTCCAGTGTTTTCAGCTTCCGCCAAGTCTCCTGTAAAGTCCTCTCGTAAACTGCAAAAGAAAAATATTTTGCATAATGATGACAGATTTTTAAGGTTCGGGAGATTAGTGATAAGGGTGAGATATACTCGTAAAATTCAATACGCTTCCAAGTACGACTAAGTATGTCCCTAAACCAAAAATTCGAAGACAAGACATAAAAAAAATGAATATAATTAAATTTTTTTTTTTAGCCGCCATCTTAGATTTACATTTTGACCTCGCTATCGGCTTTAGCACCCTCGAATACCATTAAAACGACACCCATGACGAAAAATTGCAGCCGCCATCTTGGATTTTCATTTTAACCTCACCATCAGGTTTAGCACCCTCGAAAACTATAAAAAAGACACCCATAACGTAAATTTGAAAATTTTCGCAGCCGCCATCTTGGATTTTCATTTTGACCTCGCTATCGGCTTTAGCACCCTCGAATACCATGAAAACGACACCCATGACGAAAAATTGCAGCCGCCATCTTTGATTTTCATTTTAACCTCACCATCAGGTTTAGCACCCTCGAAAACTATAAAAACGACACCCGTAACGATAAATTTGAAAATTTTCGCAGCCGCCATCTTGGATTTTCATTTTGACCTCGCTATCGGCTTTAGCACCCTCGAATACCATGAAAACGACACCCATGACGAAAAATTGCAGCCGCCATCTTGGATTTTCATTTTGACCTCACCATCAGCTTTAGCACCCTCGAACACCATGAAAACGACACCCATGACGAAAAATTTGAAAATTTTCGCAGCCGCCATCTTGGATTTTCATTTTGACCTCGCTATCGGCTTTAGCACCCTCGAATACCATGAAAACGACACCCATGACGAAAAATTGCAGCCGCCATCTTGGATTTTCATTTTGACCTCACCATCAGCTTTAGCACCCTCGAACACCATGAAAACGACACCCATGACGAAAAATTGCAGCCGCCATCTTGGATTTACATTTTGACCTCACTATCAGCCTTAGTACCCTTAAAACCACGAAAACAACAATCAGTATTGCACCCGTGCGAAGCCGGGGCGGGTCGCTAGTATAGAATAAAGTATATATAAATTATATTGTTGTATAGAACTGAGAATAAATGGCGCGAAATAGTCTAAAAGAATTTGAGGCGATTAGCTAGTTACGAAGAAGCAATTGTGTTTATGCAATTATGTTCCTTATTATGATACAGTGGATGGATGCAAGTGGCGGATTGTCGTTCGGCGTGGTGGTCTAAGGGGGAGGCCTTTGTTCAGCAGTGGACGTCTTCCGGCTGATGATGATGATGATGATGATGATAATTATTACAATTATGTATCATAATTATTCATATAATGATTCATAATTATTATAATTATCATCATAATGATTAAAAAGTTGGCATGTATGTACATGCCAACTTTTTCCCGACTTGACTGACTCGCACGTGCGCGAAGTACAGATTTCGTTTCGTGATCTCGCCGTACTCGGGCAGCTTCGGAATACTTCGTGCACGGTCAGCCAGCCCCGAACTCGCAACTAGCGCCGCCGACCGCCGCGCCGCGAGCCCCGCGCCTTCGGCTTCCAGAGATGAAAATACTTGCATAGGAAATCGATCCGTGTAGCTATACAAATAAGGAGCACAATCGTTTTTGCGAAAAAATAAAATTTGGAAGTTCAAAGTATTTGTTTGCAAATACGATTGTGCTCCTTATTTATATGACGACATGGATCGATTTCCTATGCAAGTAGGTATTTCTGTGCTCCAGCTTTGCTCGCGCCCGACTAGCAAATACTTTTACAATTTTATTGCAAGTACTTATTTCCCGCCCGCACCAATTAAAATTTAGTATGATATACTCCAATTAAAAATTAGTATGACATGTAATAAAATATTGTACTATAACTTGCTAAAAAGGAAATTTACCCTGTAAACCGAGAAAAGGATTATATTATGTAATACTTACTCTTTATTGCTTATTTCCATCGGTTGTATATTAGAAATTTCCACTAGTGCATCACTTTGGTTATCTTTTAACCTAAAAAAGATTATTTATTTTAAAATATGTAGGTACAGGGGCCAGCACATCAAGCTACCCCAATCTGTCAGATTTTCCCAATTGAATATGAACCTTATTCCTTTGTGCTAAAGTTGAAAATCTATCAAAGAAATTTGACAGATTGGGGTAGGTTGACCTGCTGGCGACTGAACATAAAATTTCAAATATTTACATGCAAAAATCATTCATACATGACTAGCACTGAACCACGTAAGTACTGAATCAATGTGAATGTTCATGTGTGTAGGTCCATAACTCTTTTCACACGCATGATAACGAAGATTCATTTTTATTTGTTGTCACTTTACTAAATACTCACATCTTAGACCAATACTTAGTAGGTTTATAGTAGCATACCCGCCATCTACGTAATTTTGTTGAGTATGTGTAGATGTTGTTGGTGTTTCGTCATAACTATTTTTTCCTTTTGTTTTAGCCCAGCTACAAAAAAAAATAGACTGATAAATAATTTGCACTGTGTAACATTTTAATTATGTATAATATATAGGTATATAAATATAACTACCAGACAGCTTACCGAACTTCGTTCATCTTTGCTATTTTTGCACGTCCTAATCGCACAGCTTTCTTGTACTTTGGCATTTTGAGTGTTTGTACACAACAGTAGCATCCTTACGCAAAACTCAACAGTTTTTATATACACACACAAAGCGTCCTTTCGCAAAACTCAACAGTTTTTATAATATACACACACAAAGCGTCCTTTCGCAAAACTTAACAGTTCTAAATACACACACAAAGCGTCCTTTCGCAGTAAATAACACAATAAATAACTATAACCAAAACAACCTTCAATAAACTAATAATTATCACTACTGATAATGTGACGTAAGTGAGCAAGTGCGCTAACCGACGGCGACGCGGTGACAAACGGCACGAGTTTCACCCTCGAGAGCTTGTGGCACACTGAATTGCACTGAATCCGATACGGAGCGCATGAGTTACAGTAGTGAATACGCCCATATTTTAGAATAAAATCTGTATAAAATCAAATTTTGGTCTTTTGGAAAAAATATTCCTACAAAATGTTCATTATTAAATTGTCTATCCATTAGTGTTAGTACCAAAATTAAACAATGTTTAATTTACGAGGAGATGCATGTTATCAATCACTATTTCTCATTTCTGGGGTTTCGTTGTAAGGAGATTTATTAAAGATATATTCATTAAGAAAAAAAAAATAAAAGGACAATTATGGAGTCAAGATTATGTAGAAATTTAATGTATTTTTTATTAGTTGATATTTCTTTTAAATAACAAGTAAATAGCTCCAAAAAAACTGCATTAAAACGGCTTGCGCGGCGTTTTGGTCGGGGAGGCGCCTTAAGGTCTATCTTCTAAGGAACTATATTGGCTACTAACAAAAGATTTTAAACTACGATAAGATACTGGCCACAAAATGGAAGAGCTATAAAACTTTGCCCATTTTATTGGCGATCAAATATATGTTAGTATCTATTGTTTTTATTTGCCTAATCTTTTAGAATACTAATTCATTCTGAACCTTAAATTGATAGTATTAAAGCCTATTTTAAACATCGTACACAGTTCCTAACATCTAAAATTTTATTATATTATACGACAATAAAATTGCAGTGGCAAGAGGAAGGACAGGACTACTAATATGTTACTCTTTATTACACCTTTAGTATATTGAATGCTGAGAATAGATACGGGGAAAAAACGTTCATTATCGGTTCTGGCGCGCAAATAAAACAAGATAGCACCCCAGGGCCCGCTCACTTGGATATTGCGACTCGCAAGCAAATTTGCTCTAGGCACAATAAATGCTTAGGACTGTACGTGAGAGAACACACTGCCGGCAACAATAACATTTATATATACATACTGATACATTAGTGGGAAGATAAAGCTTAGTGATATATGGACGACTATAAACATGTCGCCTTCATACCAACGACTACTTTGTTCAAATTGATGACTTTATCTGTCAGAGATACAAACGGCTCAAAGCAAAAGACTGGATTCAGCGTTTCTCATTATCCCAGTAAAATATAAAAGCTAATATCTAATGGATCGTTATTTCAATCTAATAACGTAAATTGATTTTAATGAAATACTCTGTAAAGAGATAAATATAAGATATTGACGAAATAATTACGATAACTTTGTAATTGGGTACGTCAATAGAATTCTACTAAAGAAGATGTCCGCTTTTTATACAGGGTTACTGGTAACTCGACGTATTCCTTGCAGGACGTCATAGTAGGGTGAAAATGCAAAAATTTTTAGTTTTTTTTATGAAAAATCCCAGATTAAATCATTTGAAAATTATCTACGGAGCGACTGTTCTGTGAAATGCATATTATTATCATAGTTGATGCTATAGCAAATTAAAAGTTCAAAATGCGTAAAACCTTGACAAATATCACTAATCAAACATTTAATTTTTTGTAATTTTTGCCATTCCTTCATACAAAATGTTGTCTTAGTTCAAAACTATGACTTCCTGCAAGGAATACGTCGAGTTATCAGTAACCCTGTATAGACGTTCAATATTTATTCCGAGAAAAATCTAACCAGAACCAAACTACACCCAAATAAAAGCTACAAAAATATGGAAGTCGGAACCACTGAAATAATATTTCAAGACCACTTAAGAGAAAAATTATAAATTATTTTTCAACACACTTACTCGGAAAGTGGCTGTCTAAATGAATCGGTTTTAGGTCAATAATGTAGGGTATTAAAAACGCGTGCTTTTTACTTTACGTTACTGCTCTAGTGCGATAATGCCACAGATAATTCTTTACTAGTCGGAGATGTGCGCTTTTTTAATCTCATCAAAGAGACTTTATGCCAAAAAGAATCCGCGGGCCATATTTCACTTTTTTTTTAATAGTCTGAATTGTCTTTGGTCCCAAAATGAACTAAAGTTGATTTTTAAGGTGAATGCGCAGTTGTAACCCGCGAAATTGTTTTTTTCTTACATTTTTTGCATTTTCAGGTCTGGTTGTATCTTGATCGAAATATGATTCGCGACTATAACAAGTACGTATTTACTTAATTATAATGATTAATAAATCTTTCTAGGTTAGGTCTCTAATGGAAAAGTTCTTAGGGAACAAATCTAACTTAAAGAGATATATTAATGATTCTAATGACTATAATTCTGTAAATACATATCTATTATAATCGAGAATCATATTTTTATCAAGATACAGCCTGATACTGACCTGCAAATTACAAAAAACGTAAGAAAATTTGAATTTCGCAGTCTACCACTGCGCATTCACCTTAAATTGTCCGTGGTCCCTTCCGGAACCAAACGGAAAAGACTGGCGTTCTATTCTTGAGGATTCTCACTAGACTAATGTATATTTCTCTATGCCAATAGTACTTTCTAATTCCATACTAACTAAACTACAATTTGACATGCGACAACACTACGATCAGTCTAAACATTATTTTGTGTTTATTACAATATTTTCTATAGGCTGTATAACGGTTTTGTCTGTTGTCAGTGCCTATAAAAATTTTCCTCTATGACCTCTATTTACACCTGCGCGCGCATCGCTAGCGTGGCGCGCGGAAAAACCAAACCAGCGCGCCATTTTCCATACAAGTTAATCATTAACAATAGAAGTCTGATTTTTTCCTCGCAAATGTATTGAAAAACGTCGTATGAAAAGCGTGTGCATTGATCATTATACACTCGGCTTCATAATCGAGCTTGCCTGCGGCTTGCGCGAATAATAACGTCTCGGGCATAATGATCAACATAGCACACATGTATCATAATGTACTATTATTTCATAACAAAACTACATACATACATAATTATAATACATGGTAACACTTGCGTTCAATTATAGCATATAGCTTATTTCAGTTTTTAAATAGGACAAATTGTCGAAACGCTTTTCTCTCGATTCCAAATCATTATGTAAATCATTGAGTACCTAAATGATAACATTTACTCCTGTTAAGCCATCCCTGTGAACTATGCTAAAACATTGTTGATAACCGAAGTCTTAATAAAATATTGCAACTTGCACAATAAGTAGCTATAATCATATAGAATGCGCTTTCAGCTCTAAAATAATTTATGCTACACATTTTTAACTGAAAAAATTTCTTACTAGTTTCTGCCCGCTACTTCGTCTTTCTGACTTTTTTTATTATTCGGCTTTTGAGGGTCGTAGCGTGATGTTAATATGTTCGATAACCCATAACTAGCCCATAAACCATAACCTTCCTCAAGAATTAGGCTATCAAATGCAAAAAGAATTATTCAAATCCGACTGTCAGTTCCAGAGATTAGCGCGTTCAAACAAAAAAACTTTTCAGCTTTGTTATTAGTAGGTACTTATAGATAATATTACAGAGGTAATAATACTGGTATTCAGTTGCATCCGGTTAGACTGGAAGCCGACCCCAACATAGTTGGGAAAAGGCTAGGCAGATGATGATAAGATTATATTACAGTAGTAAATAAGTAATCTGATTAGTTAGATTCGTTTCATTCACGTTGGTATCGCAAATCAAATAGAAACTGACAATCAATGTCAGTTATGGCAGTACCATGTGTCAGTACTGCCAATTTTTATAAATTTATAATTTTTTGGGTGTGTGTTCACTTTATTGTCCTAGATACATATAAAGGTTTTTTCGTTTTAGGAGTAAATTCACACTAAAATAAAAAACGACTTTTCTAAAAACTGGAGGTTTTAAAAATGTATGATATAGTTAATTAGAACCACAAATTTTTGTGATGCCTATCCAAATGTATTTAACTTATCCTGGTTAGAAATTCAAATTCAAATTCAAATTCATTTATTGGTGTGATTTTTGGTACATTCTACATGAGATCTTCATAATAAATAATTAGTTCCTCAAAAAATCTACCTTAAAGGTGTACACTCTTTCACGTATTTAATAATAAATAAAAAGAATAATCAACATGTTAAAATAAAATAATTACAACAAAACACAACATAACTTAGGACAAAAAATAAAAAAAAAAACAAAACATTAACAATTGAATATAAATAATGAATGGAAATAAAGATAATACAATGTCAAAATTTATAAATATCAATGTCAAATAACTTACAATTTATCATTAAGGAATTCATCAATAGTATAATAACATTTTTACCATTGCCACTCGAAAAAGGGCATTTTATTCATCGAAAACAGTGAATAAAACTCTCTTTTAGTCACTGAGTGAATAAAAACATTTTGAATTTGGAACAAGCACGAATATACGAATTATATACAAAAATAAATAAAACGTGCTGAAAGTACGTACTGGCTGGCTATACGGAGCTATTCCATAATAAAAAAAAAACCCGCCATTTTAGGTTCTTTTCTATCTGTTATCGTTGTTTTAAGTCATTGGAAAATCTAATAACATAAATTATAATAAAATGAGTTCTTCCAGTGACGAAAATGAGACACTAACTCCGGAATCATTTCGAAATAAAGCAGCAATTATAGTAAAATGTGATAAATACTATACTACTATTTATTTTCTCGCAGTCAATGGTAAAAAGTAGAGTACACAACTCGTGAAAAAAATAATTCATCTCGGTCCTTGTATCCCTCGCTCCGCTCAGGATTCAAATCTAGAATACCTCGCTACGCTCGGGATTCTATTCTAGAATCCTTCGCTGCTCTCGGGATCCAACGTAGTCCCTCGAATTAAATTCCCTTTTTTTTCACTTGTTGTATAATCTACTATTTTCCAATAATAGATGTCTTAATTTGTTTTTAAATTGAGTAATATTTAAGTCCTTAATTCCATTTGGTAATTTATTAAATATTTTTGGGGCCATGCAAAGTATGCTTTTGTGCATCAAGGCGGTTTTTGATGGTCGAACACATAGTTCATGTCTATATTCTTGTCTAATTATTTTATAGCGATGTTCAGACGCTTTTCTGAATAGATGCATGTTCTTTTTAACAAATAAAGCAATCTCAAATATGTACAAGCAAGGTAAAGTCATTATTTTTAACAATACAAAATAAGGTTTGCAGCTATCAGTTATTTTTATACCGGTAATAGCTCTAATGCATCTTTTTTGCGATTTGAACACCATGTCCTTATTGCAGGAGTTACCCCAAAACATGACTCCATAGCATAGTATAGAATCGACGTATCCATAGTATGCAGTGACTGCCGCTGCTTGATTGACTACTTTCTTTAGTTTAAACAGAGCAAAAGCAAACTTACTAATTTTTTAAATTAATATTGAAGTGTGTTGTTTCCAATTAAGTTGATTGTCGATTGTTAAGCCTAAAAATTTTGTATTTGCAACTTCTTCAATTTTTTCATCATTAAAGCTTACATTTAGTTCCGAATTAGCTACTCTTTGACGAAAATTCATAATTTTTGTTTTCTTCAAATTTATAACCAAGCCGTTACGTTCTAACCAGTTAACGGCTTGTTGTAATGCATTGATTATGTCAGCTTCAAAGTCTTTATTATTTTTGTCAAGTTTAACAATGATAGTACTGTCGTCGGCAAACAATGTCATAGGATAGAGCATATTTTGGGGAAAGTGATTTATATATATAAGAAATAATAGAGGCCCTAGCACACTGCCTTGGGGCACTCCATAACATATTTTTCGTTCTTTAGATATGAATTTTACAACGGTTTTATTTAATTTACAAATTCGACTTATTTCTGTACGTTGTGTTCTATTTTTTAAGTAAGAATTTATGAGTGATAAAAAATTTCCCCTTATCCCATATGCATTTAACTTGCTCAGCAGTATATCATGGTTGACCAAGTCAAATGCCTTGGTCATATCCATGTATATTGCTGATATTGGGACTCTTTCATTCATGTTAGCTATGATAACATTAAGAAAGTCATATATTGCCATATTTATTGAATGATCTTTCCTAAATCCTTTTTGTTCTTTCACAAGTATATTGTGTTTGTCGAGGTATCCCTCTATGGACCTATAGATCCATTTTTCGAATATCTTGGATATTACTGGAATAAGAGCTATTGGCCTGTAATTTTTAATATCTCTCTCATCGTCTTTTTTAAATAAAGGTTTTATGACAGTAGGTTTTAGCTTATCAGGGTAGGTTCCAGACTCAATACTTAAATTAATTATGTAGCTAAGAGGATGTGATATTATTTCTGAAACATACTTTAGAACCTTTGTTGAAATATCATCGTATCCTACACTATTTTTATTTTTTAAGTCTTTTATAATTCTATTTACTTTATCTGGTATGATAGGGGCTAGAAACATTGACTGTGCAGAGAAATTTATTTTACTGCCAGTGGTCAGTTGAGTCGAAGCAGTGGAAAGTTTTTCTGCTTGGCTTATGAAGTAGTCGTTAAAGGTATTTGCTATGTCTTTGGGTGTAGTGAATGTAACTCCGTCACAATTTATTTCTTTTATATACTCTGGTGGAGAGTTGCGTCTATTTCCATTTATTATATTCCATGTCATTTTCGATTTATTATATGCTGTCTCTATTTTATAATTATTCTTTGCTAATTGTGTCAATTTTATAATTTTCTTAAGTCTGTTTGAGTAATTTTTAAGTTTCGTCACATTTATCTTAGATGGATTTAAACTATGGTGCCACAACAACTGTCTTTTTATTTGGCTACACCGTCTAATACCAGGTGTTAACCAGTTAGGATTCTTTATTAATTTTCTTTTTTTGTAAGTAATCGGAAAACATAAGTTATAAAACAATTGGAATAGTTCTAAAAAGTTGTTGTATGCTACGTTAGTGTCTTTAGTGAGGTAGACATCAGAAAAAGAAATTGATTTTAAACAGTCTTTGAATTTCATCAAGTTTTCGTTACTATAATCACGCACTTTTATATTCCAACTTTTGATTAAATATGTCTTGTTTACTGGAAACTTTAAAATTTGTGCGGTGTGATCCGACATATGTAGATCAAGGACATTATGAGTACATTTTCGTGAAATATTATGTGCAAAATTATCAATACACGTATTGCTTTGTAATCTAGTTGGTTGATCAATTTGTAAACATAGATTGTACTTCAATAGGAAACTAGTAAATTCAAGAGATAATTTATCTTGTTTTAAAATATTAATGTTGAAGTCACCACATAGAATTACATTCTTGTTCGCGTTGTAACAGTATTTTGATAATAAAATGTTTAATATTGAATGTTTAATTTTGAACGGCTTATTTATAATTCGGTATTGAAAGAAGCTCCTCGTGTCCTCGCTCCATAAACTGTTCTGTGACGCAAATTATGTCTATACTGTTTCTTTGTTCGGCTAGTTCTTGCAGATGTAGTGTTAGTTGATCCACCTTGTTGATGAGTCCCGCGATGTTTTGATGCATAATAGTCAGATAATTATAGAAAAACGTGTTTGAATGCTTAACTTCTGAGGTAGAAGAATTAGATGTTGTCATATTATTTTCAGTGTCGATTTCAGTTATAGTCCTCTGGAGATTAGTAAAAATATTCTTTATTCCTGTTCCATTTATGTGTCCTTGTAGCGCAGAAAACATTTGATAGCTATAAGTTAATTCAGCATTAGAGTCTAGTAAGTAGGCATATTCGTGAGTTAAGTTATCTAGATAAAGGAGATTGTTAAAAGTTTCAATTCTAGTATTATATATAGTTGTATAATTGCCTAATCTGTAGGTCGGAAGGCAGATAATCACAATAGTATTATTGATTTTTCTGATAGTTTCTCTAATAAGAAATACAATGTCGTGATAATTTCCAGTCCGTATGAAGTCCATCTCTCCCATCATAATAACACAATAGTAATCTTTATTAAAGCTCTTTATTTTATTATCAATGCCCTGTAGCATTTGTTGAATATCACCGCCTGGATATAGATAGTGGCAGTAATCATACATATAAAAAGTGTCCTCAATTAAGTTACTTAATTTATTCTTTCTAGTATTGCTAATTATACATAAATTTTTCCCCGTTTGGTTTTTTTTTAAGAAACAATTTTCATCGCCTTGCTGATTTCCCATTAAATGTATATCATATTGTGTTGATTTGTCAGCAATCTGCGCGGGCAAATAAATAGTTTTGATAATTTTGTCAGTCTTGGGTGTTGTCTGGAGGCTGTTATTTGCAGTGTGTGTATTATTTGTTTTGTTTCTCTTTTTCTTGTTAGTTATTGGAGATGTACTGTTGTCGCTAACTATATCGGTTGTAATTTTTTTATAGATATTTTTCTTCTTAGTTAATTCGTCGATAGTGTTTCTAAGTTGAGTATTTTCTAAGTTTAAACTCTCCACTTCTGCGTGTGCTGCCTCTAATCCCAATGTTAATTCCTTAATTTTATTTTGTAGTTGGGTAATTTCATCGCAATGTTCTTCATCTGACATATCCGGCAAACTATTGCTAGTGGTACAATTTAAGTCAGTAGTTATGTTTATATCTTCATTTGTTTCCGAATGTCTGCGCTGGCGCTGACGTCGCTGAGTGATATTTCCAAAGAAGTTCATTGTAAGATAACTAAAATTGTCAAATTAACAATTTTATCTGTTACAAAAAGTGCCCCAACCAGCGTGCGGGGTTTGAACGCACGACTATGTGCGCAGTAGTCGACTGTATTAGTTATCTCGCCAACTGATCATTTGCTGTTGATGTTGAAATTAGTGATCGTTTCAAGCGAGAAATATTTTTAAATAATAAAAAGTCGTTAGATATGATATGAGTCATGGTAATGGAATTTTTTCCTCACAGCTCAAGTGATTCAAGTTATTATTGCGGATTGTTTTATAAGTTTTGTTCACTTATATTATGCACTATTAGTCACTTATTTTGCGCTGTTGCTTCACTTGAGTTCATATTTTATTACTACTGTTTGTAAGTGGGATTTTAACACTAATCACAAATGTTTAATTATCTTCCATAACACTTAAGGTTTTTCGAGGATAACGTTGACACTTAATATTTATAACTTGTGTAATGTTTTTGCTGTACACTTATTGTTATTACACTTAGTTTATTATTTTTAGTGAATTTTAAAAACAGAGAACAACAATTCTTAAGCTTGCAGCTAAAGCGCCATCTAGCGAGTAAGTAAGTATCTTTTTTAAGAATTATTTAATAAAAAAAAAAAATCATATTTGGACATCTCCTCTGGGCAAGTTGTGTTTGAGATTGGAATTTTGACAAGATTACAGCCGTTTAAGAATAATTTTAAACATGCAATGGAATTTCTAAGTAGCGCGTCTAAGAATTTTGTAAACAATTTAGGGTATTTAAAGGCCTTGTTTAATTTATAAACGGCAATAACTCAACGGTTAAAGACGCGGCGAGTATAATTTTAAATTCGAGACCCACCCTTTGCGAACATTATCATTTTTAACTAAGCAAATACAATTACAACACATGTTGCAAGTTGCCATCACGGTACCATACTTACTTTTGCCCAAATAGAAGGGAGTGGGTGTCAGTGTAATAAAATCATAAGCAATTCAATATTTCAGTTTTGTCTCTCGGATGACAAGGCATCTACGATGCCTCCCTGATGCATTGCACATATCTATAACCCGTGATGGCCACAGTCGGCAGATGAACTGTTGGCTTGTTTGTCACCCAATAATAAGAAAGCGGCCAAGAGATCCCGTTGGCACCCTTTTCGTACGGAACCCTAAATAGGTGGTTCATTAAAATACGTTGCTGAGGTCAGCAGACCTATTAATACTGGATGGAAATAAACCTTTTGTAAATATTTCTACAGTTCGTAATTAGTTTACAAGCTGGCTTTTTACCCTTTATCATCTTCAATTTTATTTTTGAATGCTAGCTTCGCTGTTACTGTTTATTTTGTGTAGGTTTTCATAGTCTCTCTATAATTTACTATGTGTATATTTTTATAAGTTAGCAGCACTTTCTGAGAATTTTGTATTCTCGTTCATATTTGGCTTCTATCTGAAGTGAAATAAAATTTCTCATGACTCTTTGTAGCCACGGAAAGTGGTGGCCTGTCAGTTGAAAAATAATAAAATTATACAGTCTCAATTATTCCAAAGTAGACATTTAATGTCCTAAATAATTCATAATAAAAAACAAACCATTTTTGACCGGCTCGAATGTATCCTGCTGGGTCACACAATATACCAAGTTATATACCAATTAAATATTTCATTTAATAACAGCGCTTGCCGCGGTTGGTCCGTGGAAAGGTGATCATCTTTCCTTACCAAGTCCCCTCCGTGCCTCCGAAAACACGTTAAGCCCTTGGTCCCGGCTGTCATTCATGGATCTTTGACAGTCGTTACGGGTCGTCAGAAGCCCGTAATTCTGACAACCAGTCTTAAGAAGGGGTATCGTATTACCTAGTAACTGGGTTGTGATCGTCCGATGGGCAGTCACTCTTTGTCAAATACTGATATTCAGCTGCACTAGACTGGAAGCCGATACCAACATAGTTGTGCAAAAGCTAGGCAGATGAGTCTCAATTATACCAAAGTAGACATTTTTCGTCACAAATAAGCATAGTATAAGTATTTAAAAACCAATTCATGTTTCAAGCTTGCTGTTTTCATTTTAAAACAAACCATTTTTGATCGGTTTGAATGTATCCTGCTGGGTCACACAATAAACCACTGTTAACATTATTTTCATCTCATTATTATAATTACCCGAATACAAAAGCCGATGATTTATATAACCAATTGAAACCGATACAACTCATTAACAGAACAATTAGATGTTCTACTGACAACAAAACAGCTCAACCAACCGTCAGCTGAAGCTCTTAATTTGCTATTGATGTTCAATTAGATAACAGTTGCCTTCAGGCAGTATATGTACATTCCTAGTATTGTTAGGGAAAGCCTATCTTGTATGGAATTACACAAGGCAAAATGGAATATAACTACGTGTTACATAGTACTTAATATTAATTACCTACGGTTAATAACAATAGCGATTTCAGTACCTATTCTGCTTTTTTTTTTTATTAAATTGAAAATGGGTAGAACATTTAAATTACTGTCCACGAATTAATGTTGTTTGATTGTCAGCTTAATAAATCAAAAACGTTTAATATTTTTCTTGCTTATAGCGATTTGGTATTAAATTTTCTATACAATTATTAAAGTTTAACTGATTTCTGACAGTCTAATACGTCCCACTGCTGGGCAAAAGCCTGTCTCAATAGCTTGCAGCTATTTCGGTCCAAGATTAAAGTGAACGCTTAAATAATAAGTAAAAAACTGTCTACTGTCTAGTCTCAGCCTCTATAATTGATTCCTTACTTTATATATAGGTACTCTTTAATAAAGTAAATAAATTCAGATTTTTTTGGCCAAAAATTTGGCCAACGTGAATGGGATGTATAGATACTGGTTCAAGGTTGCCTGTAAGAGATCGCAGAAAGCGATAAAGGTGCCAATTGTATATTTTGTATTGTTCGACCAATTTTTTGGTACCTATATAATATTTTTGTGGTGTACTATAAAGTATATATAAAAAAACCTTTTTTACAAAACAAGACAACCGACTCCCAAGAAAAAACACTAGAAAGTGAAAAATAACTTTAATTGCGGAAGTCAGTGTCGATGGTTCCCCATTTTCGTTTTTTGACACCGACTTCCGAAATTACAGTTATTTTTTACCTTGTAGTGTTTTTTTTGGAAGTCTGTTGTTTTGTTTTGTAAAACAGGTTTTATTTTTCACTTTTTAGTTGTAGGTACATTACCCCATAAATTCATATACTACTATTTAATTGCTATGTAAATATCACTAACAGAAAGTTATTAAAACATCATCAAAATAAACTAAGTAGAAAAATTCGTATTACTGAAGCTAACTTAAAAACAACCAAAGCAAAGTTAATAAAATTTATATGGGATCACTCCTGATTAAAAAAATAACTTTTCAAATCTGCTTATAAATAACAGAGTTCTGAGGTAACACACAAAAAAAAAATTCAACCGAATTGAGAACCTCCACCTTTTTTTGAAGTCGGTTAATAAATACTGATACAGTCATTAGGTCAGTGTAAGTACAAGGGAATACTGAAGTCGCTTCTCCTAAGATTCCTGAAAGAAAGAGAATTGAATGATGAAACATAATATATTTTAATTTAAACAACATAATTGCCTTCAGAAAATATTTAAACACAAAACTGACTCCCACAATTACCGCGAAAGTATAGTTAGCTTTTAAAATAAATTATGATAACGGTGATATAATAACAGCCTAATGAAATAATATTATTGTTGTTCTAGAAGTGCCACGTTTTGAAGATAGCTTAAACAACTTGACTGTTTCTTTGGGAAGAGAGGCTGTTTTCACGTGCGTCGTCAATGACCTCGGCTCATACAGGGTAAGTACCTACTTCTAAACTAGACTTCGTTTCTTGCTACGAAGCAGTCAACGAAAATAAATTACGAAGGGCACTCCTCTAGGTTTCAAGACAGACAATAAAACACTCCAGTGTATTCGTCCACGTCACGGCCACTTAAACATAGTTTAGGAACAGAAAAATCTGAGAAGATATTGGCCCCGATTTGCTCACAAACTAAACTAAATTTAAGTTAAGTGCATCTTTTTCTTTCTATTTCATTACGAAAAGGACAGAAGATAAATATTAGTTTAGTCCTGTCAAATTAGTCAGCTCCTGACGTAAACTGACGTATTTTTAGTAGCCAATTTTTTAATCTCGTCTAACTTGTCTATGGATTATCTAATTTGACAGGACTAAACTAATATTTTATCTTCTGTCCTTTTCGTAATGAAATAGAAATAAAAAGATGCACGGAACTTAAATTTAGTTTAGTTTGTGAACAACAGAATCAGGGCCAATATCTACATAATAAAATCTTAAAATCACTCATTCAATAAAAGACAACGCACATCCTAAACCGCTAAGCCTAGAAGCATTAAAGGACAATGCCAGATCCTGCCCCAGCAATTTACAAAATGTAAATGTAAATTAATTAAAATAATTTTAATCGTCATAGAACCTTATCATAATAAATTGTTTATCTTTATGACCTGCGGATTACAAATCAATGTTATATGGAATTCAACCCCTGAAATTCCTTTTTTCTATTTCCGAAACAAACATTTCAGAAACCGCAAGTTCTACAGGCATTAGGAAAAATTTTTAGTTATCAGTAATACAAAAGCAATAAGATGCTGCATATTGCATGGTTGGAAATGAATAATTGTATTGAATGGGGCAAAGCTCTATAGAGTTTCTGGCATTGTCCTTTTGCACAAGTGTTCCTTTTATAACAAAGGTGAGCACTATACAAGACGTTTCAAAAATTCTTTCTCTTAAGGGGTTGAGTAGGAGATGAAAGTTTGTATGCAAGTTCGTCTTTGTGTACAATCATAGCTGACCCAGCTTTGAAAGAAAGAAAGAAAGAAAAAGTATTTATTGCGACTCGTACAGGAGGATCACAAACTAAATTAAACACAGTCTAAATTAAAATACTAAAATAAAAACTAAAAAAGTAACAAAAAGAAAAATGAAACAAAAAGTCCTATACGAGGCCAATAGGCTCCTATCTCAGCATGATGCTGCGATATTTAAAAATAAATATCGCAGCGCTGGTATTCTGATAGGGCCCGCTGTGGTGTCACGGGCAGTTACGGAAATAAAAAAAAAATAATAATAAAAGAAATAAAAAAAAAAAATAAATAACATAGATTACGTAAAATATTAAAAATATATCCGCGCCAGACGTAACCTCATTACTTGTCTTTGCATAAATGGTTGAGATTTTTTAGATTACGAATCGATATACATTTATAATTCTTTTATATTTTATTTACTTTGCTGAAATTAATAAAATGTAAAAGAATTATAAAATTCTATCGATTCGTATTCTAAAAATTGTCAACCATTTATGCAAAGGTGTGTCAGCCAATTGCTATAATTTTTATATATATTTGGTGGTAACTCGAGCAGGTAAAGCCGTCCTGCTTTATAAATCAATCGCACTCCTGCGCTGTCAAGCACTGTTGCTTGAAAAACTTCCCTTTGATTATAAGGGATCTAACACGACACTTCCCTTTGCGATTTCTTCAAAGACATTTGGAAACTCGAACCAACAGGATTTGACTGAACTTGTCAGACGGCTGTGAATTTAATGAAATCTTGGCCAGCGACAAAAAAATGGTAAAATGCGGTAAAAAAATTAATAATGTGAAAAGAATAAATTAAGCATAAGTTTTTATTAAAAATCATATAACTCTCCTGCCTTTAAATAGTTATAGTCAATATTATTTACCTACTTTATTATTTTCATTTTCATTTTCATAAGTCTGAAATTAATGCAAATTACGGAATACACGAATGGAATCAGTCTCTACAAATATCATAATTTTAATTGACATAATTTTCATTTTCGAGAAGTATGACGCTGTTCATTGTCACCACACTGGTACCTACCACACCACATTAGAGTATCATAATTATGACGACAATTTAAAAATTAATTAGAATTCTGTAGGCAAATTAAAAATTTGTAAAAAAAGATAGTAATGGAAGGAAAAAGGGTAGTCGTTTGCCCAGCAGTGGACACAACATAGGCTAACAAAAAAAATTGAGGTAAATTAAAATCTTTCAGTCTGATTCTGGTTTCACCGGTCCTTTCATGACTGTAATATCAGAAAACATAAATATGGCCAAGTTCAAGATGTCCCCTAGTCCTTTTTCTTAGGTTATAGAAATGGCACCGGTAGAGTTCGCAATTCTTGGTCAAAAAATATAACTTAGATGATATCTAAATTATATTTTTATAAATAATATTTCGATAAATAGTATTTCCGTGACGTTTAAAAGTCATTATTGAAACTTTACCGGCGCCATTTCTGTAACCTAAGAAAAAGGACTTAGGGACATCTTGAACTTGGCCATTAATTTATACTCAGATCAAAAACATTTTACACGATTTTGTCAGTATTTAGTTTCATTGAGCTAGAAGCGATCCCAATGAGATTATTCAGGTTTTAACAAAACAAGATTAATTTTATTTGTTTTCTTATCAACGGAAGTGTTCAGCCGTTGATTTGGTATACCATTGGATTAGTGTGATTGAAAAAGTCTAGTCAAAGAAAACGGGATTTTAGGTTTTTCCATTCTCTTGGACGGAGCGTGGTTGACTGCCTCGTTGATCTACTGGTTGCAATTGCGGCTGGTGAACATGGCCTAGGCTAGATCTCAAGTTTGGGCTAAGTGTTGGGTTTTTTCATAAGGAATGTATACAGTGACAGCTCTGAGTCTTCAACTCGTCGCCAACGCCGCGAAGGGGCGAACCTCATACCAACGGTCAAAAATTAGTTTAGTATACAAAAATGCTCCATTTGTCGAGCTCTATGTCGTCACAAAAAGATGAAGCTCAGACTAATAGAAAAGAAAAAAGATTGACGGCGTATCTCAAAATCATTTCTAACGAAATTTTACGAGAAGACGAAACTCAAAGTTTGCCTTTTAGCGGTGACATCTCACAAGTAATGCAGAAAGCCCTAAAATCGGGAGAAAAAAATCGTTTATTGGCTTTCCTGTAAAATTTTCTCATTTGAGGTTCGCCCCTTTGCCGCGTGACGAACTATGTCCGGTTGTTGGCAATTAAATTGGCTGGCCCTATTGTCTGAAACCTTTTCACTTCTGCTCACCTTCCAGGGAATAGAGCAATTATTTATAATGCTATGTTTATGAAGGTGGCGTGGCTACGCGTGGACACGCAGACGATCCTGACGATCGCCACCCACGTGATCACAAAGAACCACCGCATCGCCGTCAACCACAGTGACCGCAGGGTGTGGTTCCTTCACATACACGACGTCCGGCAGTCGGACCGGGGCTGGTATATGTGTCAGCTCAACACCGACCCCATGAAGAGCCAGACGGCTTATTTAGATGTAGTAGGTAAGTACTTACATCCTTATGTGCACCGAGTAGTAGAACTCCTAAATGCATAACTGCTATGTTTTGATGTACAGTCAGGGAAAGTTATTTTTTCGAAGATATGACATACACTGGTACAAGGATCTTTTGGCGCTCAAATGACATTGACAGGGCGCGCTGTTGGTGTAGAGCTGTGGTGACCGCTGGGTGACGACCCCAGATCGTGGGTTCGAACCCAGGCAGGCGCTTAACTTTGTGTAAATATATTTCATCACCACTGCTCTCAAACCGATGAAGGAAAACATCGCGATGTAACCGGCATGTACTAGAACCAAAGATTCGAAGACATGTGACATCTACCGACATTGGGCCCGCGTGGTAGATTATAGCCCACTTTTGTGGCTGATTGTGCTGTTGGTAAATATTTTGTGCAATTGTTTTGTAAAATGTCACTTGAAATGTATTCATAATAAAAACAAGATGGCGTCGTTAGTTCCGATTTCAAAATAATACTGACGAAGACTGATGAAGAATGACGGCTGTGATTTTAATATACAATTTCGGTAGTCAACTTCAAAAACAATCAGTTTCACTGACTGTACAAAGAAATGTTTGAAGCCTTGGAGGTACAAAAAATATATTCGCTTGTATTTTATTTGATGTATAAGTAGTGCTTAGAACTAGAGCTAGGCCTGGACCAATGACGAGGGAAATTTCATTTGAAGTTAATCTGTTAGTTTACACAGGAACCCACGCGTGTCTACTACCAATTTGTGTACCAAACCGTATACCTACTTGTAAAATTCATAACTAATTCATATCGGTTAAGGTAAATTTTCAAATTAAGTTTACACAACGTCTACTTACCAATTTAGAAATGATTCTTAATTTAGACCTTGTTCCTTAAAATTATAATAGAACAGTACCAATTTCGTTCAGTATTTTGCTTGTAATGTTGATTTAATTTGAATCTGGTCTTACGAATCATATTTCCAACCATTTTGGTCGAAGACTCCAGTCGTGACCAAGGATAAAAACAAAGCGTTAATTCATTAAAATCTAAAGCATTCGTAATACAAGATTCTATTTAACAAAATATTCGCGTAGATATCAAAAACCGCTACGGATTTGCGCAGTTCCTCCGGACATTCTGGACTACCCGACGAGTAGTGACCAGGTGGCCAGAGAAGGGGCCAACGTGACCCTGAGGTGTGCGGCCCACGGGGTGCCCACCCCGACGGTCGTGTGGAGGAAGGAGGCCGGCGACTTGTTGCCTACCACCAACTTCAGCGACACACATAGTAAGCATAGTAAGATATAATTGCTTTCATTAATTTATATTACCTACCTTATAAGAAATAGCCAAGTATAGACGACCTCGTTATTGCTTTGCACCCTAAGGTTGAAAGTCACTTGTCACTACATAGTATAAAACAAAGTCGCTTTCTCTGTCCCTTTGAATGCTTAAATCTTTAAAACTACGTAACGGATTTTGATGCGGTTTTTTTTTTATAGATAGAGTGATTGAAGAGGAAGGTTTATATGTAGTGTATTTAGTATCAGCATTGCACCCGTGCGAAGCCGGGGCGGGTCGCTAGTACTTCATAAAATGACAAGGCCTATTTGTCTACGTGGCAGCTAGATAGTTTCAACCCTAATGAAGTTTCAATTTAATGGCAATTTCTGTCAAAAGTGACAAAGCAATTACGAAATCGACTAGATAGGTATACCCAACAGGAAAATACTTCGGTGGGGTCTTTTTTACGACATATGAATCTTTGTACCCAGATGTTCAAAAGTTACAGTTTTACCTAGCCCCATGTGGTAGAGGAACAAAAAGTTCACTCAAACTTAAACTCCCCATGAGTTGTGAGCTTAATGTAAAAGTTTACAGCACATAAAGACTTCAAAATCTGATTCTTGTGAAAGGACGATGACTAGTTACTTGCCACTAACTTTATTGTAACAAAAAGTACCTACAAATAGCGAGCTACGAAAAAGCCACGTTGTATTAACCTAGCTTATAATAATTTTGTACATAACGACAATCAGGGAAATTAATTGTTAAGCAACTTGACCCCCTACGTCAATTTGGCGTAGGTATGTCATTTTAAACAACAATCAAACTCAAACCTAAAACATTTATTTCAATTGAACCATTTACAGGCACTTTTGAATCGTCAAAATTAAATAGTTGGTCAGTTAGTCAGAGAGTTGAAGCTAGTTGCCTATTCCAAAACGTAGATCTCTTGGAGTCTCAAATTGGTCAGATACCTCGACGAACAGATGATTTGTGTCGTGAAAAAGTGTATTTCTATGGTTACAAAGCAGAGGGGAAGAGAAAGACCTCATAGATAACGAAAGTCCAAAAGGACATGAGAAGATGGGACTTACGGAATATGACGCACAAGACCGAAATAAATGACGTCGTATGATTGGGAAAGCCGACCCCGCGTCACGGGAAAAGGCGAGGCCAAAAAAGAAGAAGGTCAATATGCTTAACAATTAATTTTCGTGACTTAACATAAATGTCAGCCGCCCCGCGCCTCTTGCGGACATACATAGAAATTTTCCACAGGAAATGTAGCTTTGATCAAATCTTCACCTCCCTAGGGTTGAAAATGTTCACAGTAAACACTTAAGGTCAGCCTCTGAAACTATAGATAAATAATGGTACCTTCGAGAAACTTTTACGTGGCTTATAAAAACAAATAGTGAAGGTACGATGGTGTCGATAAAGATATCGATATAATAATTATAATTTTGGATTTGACTTGAATTCAGCAGCAGGTGTGCTAAAAGCTCTCTCAGTTCAATTGATTTATGCCTCCTGAAGAAAACATTACAAATTCGTTATTAAAGAGAACAACAGAATAGGTCTAACAAAAATTAAATGACTTCACTTCGTTCCTTTAATTTCGTAATTTTCTAAATAATCCAAACCATTATTTATCTCCTTTGTATTGTTTTAATAAATTGTTCTTTCTTGTTGATTAATCCTTCAAATTATTTAGATTCGTCAGTGAATGGCGCAGTGTTACAGCTGGTCAAAGTATCAAGACTACACATGGGTGCATACTTATGTATCGCCAGCAATGGAGTGCCACCGTCTGTCAGCAAACGGGTCATGCTCGTCGTGCATTGTGAGTCGCCTTTCTGTTTGTTTTTAGTACCTTATCACTGCCTTGCAATCTACAACTTTCAACGCACGGCGTAGCGCCGAAAGTTGAAAATGCAACAGTCCGCTTTATATATAGGCAATTATTTAGGTGTCGTCTAGTGTTAGTAAAAACGGGCATTAGTAATGTACCAGCACTGTAATTGTGTAACACAATATCAATCACAATCTGAATCATTTTGAAGGATATTGCTACTCCATTGCTTCATATATTCGAAAAATTTGTCTGCTCAACAACGTAATTTTTTTTTTTTTATCCTTTATTAAAAAGAACTAGGTTCTTAATAATTAATTACAATCTAGCCTATAAGACTAATAAGCAATTTTAATCTAACTTAATTTTCTACGTGATACTTATTTTAAAACTTAGAATAGTGTTGGTTGTACTTTACACAAGTCTGTTCCACTTTCTTAGAGTCTGATATGATGATATTAACACTTTGTTCGTGTGTTATTATGTGTGTCATTGGCACTAATATTTCTACACTTTTTACACTACACTAACTCAAAAGGTTTTGTCCGTTTTAGTCTTCGCACTATATTTGTTTGATCTAACAGCTGAATTGCCTCGATGTTCACATGTCGTTGGAGTCGGTGCTCATGGGCCTCAGCAAATTTTTTAATTATGTTAGTGACGGGTTCCATTTTTAGGTCACGATGGAGGTCGTCATTTCTTATATACCAGGGCGCATTAACAATACTCCTGAGTACCTTATTCTGGAATGTTTGAATAATTTTGATGTTGGTCGGCTTAGTACAGCCCCATAATTGGATGCCGTATGTCCATATTGGCATAAGGATATGCTTATACAATAAAATTTTGTTATGTATCGATAGGCAAGAATCCCGTCCAATCAACCAATACATTTTTTTAAATCTCATGTCTAGTTCCTGTCTTTTCTTTTTGACGTGCGCTTTCCAGCGCAGTTTCGCATCAAGCGTTATGCCAAGGTATTTGGCTGTATTTGCGTATGGCACTTGTTGGCCATTTATGAAGATTGGGTGATAATCACAATTCCTGTTGGTAAAGTCAATGTGAAGTGACTTTGATTCATTTAGTTTTATTCTCCATTTTTGTGCCCAGTCATGAACTTTATTTACAGCCATTTGTACCTTTTTGATTGCTTCCGTATGGCATGACCCTGTAGCCATAATGGCAGTGTCGTCCGCAAAGGTTGCAATAGTATTATTTTCTAGCTCTGGTATATCATGCGTGTACAGCAGGTAGAGGACTGGACCTAGCACACTTCCTTGAGGCACGCCAGCCTTAATAACTTTTAACTCGGAAAAGGCATCCTCGTGCCTTACTCGAAACATTCTATCTGTAATGTATGATTGCAAGATATCGGCCAAATCATTGGGCAGAATTAGTCTTAGCTTGTATATCAAACCCCTATGCCAAACTCTATCAAAAGCTTGTGCCACATCTAAAAATACGGTGGAGCAGACTTTTATGTCTTCAAGCGTTTTCTCAATTATGTTGGTAATTCTGTGCACTTGGTCTATTGTTGAGTGTTTCTCTCTGAAACCAAACTGATGGTCAGGGATCAGATTTCTCTCGTTTATTATAGGTTTTAGGCGTTTTAATAACAATTTTTCAAACAGCTTTGATATTATAGGCAACAGGGATATGGGCCTGTATGATGATGCTTCGTGAGGTGGTTTACCGGGCTTTGCAATCATAATCACTTCAGCAACTTTCCATGGCTCAGGAACGTGCTTTAGTACAAATGCAGCATTGATGAGCCTAGTAAGCTTAACGATGGCTTTACGCGGGAGATGTTTTAGGATTTCTCCCGTAATAAGGTCATACCCTGGTGATTTTTTCAGGCTTATGATTTGAATTTCCCTTGCAACTTCTTTTGGGGTCACAAGCTTAATTCTTTGATCTTGCAGAATATTGGCCATCTGCAGGTTGTCTATAGACCTGTCATTTGGCTGAAAGGTTTCTTCTAAGTGATGAGCAAATCTTAGGGCTTTTTGCTCATTGCTTATGGCCCACTTTCCGTTACTATCTCTGATAGGGGGAATTGATGTAATTGGCCTTTTAAGTGTCTTTGTCGCTTTCCAAAGAGAGTATTGCGTAGTATGGTCGCTGCTTAACTGACGTAGGTTAGTATTGAAAGCCTCATCTTGAAAAGTTTTTATTTTTCTCTTCAGTCTTTTCGTAAGGTTATTCAATAGAGTTTTATCTTGCGGGAATCTAGTTTGTTGCCATATTTTTCTTTGAGTCCTTTTTTCATGTAATAGGTCTATTATTTCCTTTGGGTAGGTGTTTCCTTTAAATTTCTTTGTAACCTGTGGTGTGTTGTTCCATGCACATTGTTGGATATTGTTGCTAAACTTGTTTACTTCAAAATCGAGCTGATCTTTGCTTTTTAATGAAGTTTTTAGGTCAATAATATTTTGCAGATCTATGCTAAAACTTTCCCAATCTGTAAACATATTGACTAATGTCAAGTGGTTTTCTCTTAGTAATATTTTGTGACTCAAATGTAATAATATCGGAGAGTGATCGGAGTTCATGTGATACCCTTCTTTCACACTCAGATAATTTGTTGATATGTTTTTGACGATGAAGAAGTCGATAAGGTCTGGTAGTTTCTGAGGGTCAGTCGGCCAGTATGTTGGTTTTCCAGTACTGATGACCTCACAACGCATGTCTTTCACTGCACTTAAAAGCTGTCTTCCCTTAGTGGAAGTTAGTCTCGATCCCCAATGAGTGTTCTTAGCGTTAAAGTCACCGCCTAATATAAATCTCTGTCCAAGGATTCTGAAGAAGTGTACATATTGTTCTTTGTTTATCGTGTGTCTTGGAGGACAGTATACGGCCGCTAGTGTAACATAAAATTTATTTGTTTTCACTGATATCGCCACAGCTTGCGTGTCTGGCTCCTCATATTTACACTGTTCATAATGGCAGATATTTTCTTTAATAATAACCGCGCTACCACCTCGGGCCGTGTTGTTAGGGTGCAACGAGTGATAAACCTTATAGCCTCTAAACTTTACAAAAGACTGTTTAGTGAAGTGCGTTTCAGAGATCAAACACACATCAATATTTTCTGTGTCTAGGACTACTTGCAACTCATGTTGGTGTTGCAGCAGTCCGTTGGAATTCCACGCCATTATTTTTAGTGTGTTATTCATGATTGATTCTTATAGTGCTTGATTCTAACTTTTCTAGTCTCTTGTCAAATGATGATAGGCATTTCAAGATCTGGTTGAGCTTGTCCTCAAGACTTGATGGTTGAGTGCTTGGTTTTACCGCTTGTGCATATGAGACACTTTTAGACGTGTGCGCAGACAACACAGTTGTCTGTGCACTTTGTTTTGTTGTCTGTTTATCAGTATTTTTAACAGTTTGCTTAATGGCAGGGTTATTAGGTGAGTTATTTTTTGAGATTTTGTTCTTCATCGTTTGCATCTCCTTGGCAACTAAACACCCTCTGTAGTTGGCTGGGTGAGGTAAGCCACAGTGAACACACTTAGGTTTTTCTTCTGCAGGTTTTTTGCATTCGGCTGTGAGGTGTTTACCAGTACATTTGACACACCTTGGCTCTTTTGAACAATATCTTTGAGTATGACCATAAGCCTGGCATCTCTTACACTGCGGTATTATTTTCGATGTTTTAAGCGGGGTTATTTCAACTTTGCACCCTAGAATATGTTTAATGCCGTATATTTTACTGACATCTTCGTCATTCTTAAATGATAATATGAACATGTTCAGCGGTTCCTTTGTTCTCCAGCTTAGCTTGTTAATTGCATTTTCTATCTGGAATCCTTGCGATGTTAAGTCATCTTTAATCCGATCCGGTAGGCAAGAAAAATGCAATTTTTTTGCCACAACTCTTATTGGCCTGGTTTGTTTATCCTCGTATGAGTGCCATGAACAGTTATTTTCTGTTAAGCGCCGAGCAATCACTCTGTAGGATTCTTCAGTTTTGGCATTTATTTTCACACTATTACCGCTCAACATTTTGGCGCTAAAAGTTTCTACTGGCTGAGATTCAGTCAAAAAGTCATAGAATGTTTGATAATTCTTAACACCGTCCACTACGATTGGAGGCGGTGCTGGCATTTTTTTTAAAGTTGCCTTCTCTTTGTTGTTGGGTTGTTTTTGTTGAGCGCTAGTGCTAGCTTGTTGTAGTGGTGGTGGAGTAATGGAGGTGTTCAACTTTCTTTTCTTCCTGTTTTTCGCCCTAATCCACCCAGTCTCTTTGGCGAGTTCATCCTCGTCCGTGCAGTACTCAACGTCGCTTTTAGTAGGCTGAGCAGGTGTTATGGTCTCACTGACCTGTTTATCTGTGGATTCTTGTTTTTCTTGTGCCTTTAGGCATTTTAATTGTCCTTGAAGATCTTGTACCTGTTCCTGCAAGCTTTGTATGTGGCCGTTCAGTTGACGTACCATTTGTTGCAGGTTTTCTCTGTCCGTTTTCTCCTGGATGTAACAGTCGTACAACTGCTTTTCCAGATCCGTTTTTATTTTTATAGACTGTTTTGCAGCCATTATTTAGTTTTAAGGCGAACGTGACACCTAAACAATTATAATAAACACTTCATGACGATTTCCACACTTGTAACTGGGTCATCGCGGTGGCCCCGATAGGTCGACGTACACCGCGACGACGGTGTTGTGATGCGTCTGCAAAATACTCTTTAACTAGAGCACGCGCGCGCGATCGGTACGTCCGTTCACAATAGTAGTTAAACAACGTATGACGTAAATAACGTCATGAATGTTGATAAACAGTGAAAATGAAGGCCATTCCTACTGGTAGTGTGTTGCACAGCTGGTTGTGTAATTATTATATCGCCCGTGTCGACTCAATGACGTCTCGAATCATCCTAATCCTGAAAACTAGACTTCAAAAGTTTTGTACGTCGTTTCTGAACCATTTTTTTTTTTATTTTAATCAGAGGATTCACTGTTGTAATGCGCAGGATTATGATTACCATGAAACGTCCCAATTAGATCCGACACTGACTTACAAAATCTCGTATTAATAGAAAATTAATTGACATACTTATAACACGAGATTTTATATAGTTCAGGACCGCTACCGGCCCATATCGCCGTGGGACAGCTTTTGTCTGTCGCGCGCTTTAAGCCAACTTCAGTCGCTTTATAAAACGCCTTTGAGATTGGAAAGCTTGATATTGCGACCGCAACCAAAATCTACATCATTTCAGAGAGTACATCCGACTTTAAAGAGATTAAATGCTCAATGTAGATAAATATTTAAGCTATATACACATTTGCGGTTGCCTCGCAAAGAGCGAAAACGTGTGTCGCCAGCATTAGAGCTGAATCCTAAACCGCAACTAAGCTAATTTGAACTAAATTACGACAGCCGACTTTCGCGAGCCTCTTACATTAACTAGCTAGCTCCATATCGATGTGGCGGGACTCAAGACTCTATTTGATGAGTTTAAGAAATTATTCCCTTTGTGTTACAGTTCCGCCGATAATGACTATACAAAACCAATTAGTGGGAGCAAAAGAAGGCGATACTGTACATTTGGACTGCCATTCAGAAGCTTTCCCTAGATCAATTAATTATTGGACGATAAATGATCAAATCATATCTCAGTGTAAGTATTATACATAATCTGAGCTGGACGCGAAACTATTAATAACGTGTATTAAAATATCCTCATTCTCACTTTTTAGCGGACAAGAGGTTCGAGATCACAGCCATAGAGAGGGGCTACGAAGTGGATATGAGGCTGAAGATTAAAAAAGTTGGTAGAAACACTTTTGGCACATATAGTTGCATATCAAAGAATTCCCTCGGAGACACGGACGGGACAATAAAATTGTATTGTAAGTATCGAAGTACGTAGTTTTGTTTTTGTTGTTATGATAGATAAGAAATACTTAGAAAAGCGTTTAGAGGCAAAAGTTAATGGTCATGTCGAGTAACTTGATATTTTGGAAAATGGCGTCCGATTTGGCCCCGAGGGATTTCGGGAGTGTTTCTGAGAGAGTGTTTTATTTCAGCTTTGTCCGGCAAGTTCGAAGAGATGCAGTACAACGAGGTGGGTGACTCCGACGAGAGCCCAGACGTCAGCGAGCTCGAGGCGCTCAAGCGCAGCGCCGGGGTCCGCTCTTACCCCGCACTGACTAGGCTCTTCGTAGTTATTTACGTTGTATTATAAAGCTAATTTGTATATAAAATATATTGTTACAATAATATTTTATTCGTCGTTTCATTACCCATACATTGGTATAAGTATCGATTTATCATTTGCTTGATAAAATCATTTGTTTCGGATTGTTTGCCAAACTATTTAAACAAGCATCACTCAAACAGTGTTTATTTACATAGGCGTATTAAAATAATACGAGTACATCATAATTCAAGATTAAAGCATCAAATAAATATAAAATGTTAAAAGAATAGTAAACATGTTTAGGAATTGTTTGAACGTAGCCGTCACTAGCGTCATATATCATGCACGAGGTGTCCTGGAAGTTCTATATTTCATGTTTGTCGTCGGTCCGAGCCCGGGGAGGGACGCGACACCTGCGCTCCGGGGCGAGACACCGAGGCGAAGCGGCGCGGCGGAGTCAGGCCCCTCTCTACAAGCGACGACATCTCACTACTACAACAGTTTTCCTGACACTTCGCGACAAGAATGTAAATTTGTCACCCGAGACGTCCGAAGGTGTCACACAGCGACTGTTATCTGACGAACGAACAATTTTCTCGAGCTAGAAATTGTACCCTTACACCACCACAAACAGGTATCATTAGAATTCATTTCGCATACACGATACTTATCACTGTTGTGTGTGGTGTACCTACTTTGTTTATGTAACTACGTGAATTCATGTACCGCGGTTACGTTATGATCAATATCATGGATATTAAAGCGTTATTTATTAAACTTCCAGCCCTTTTATACTCGAATGTATCTTGGCTAAGAACTGGGCAACTTTTGGGTGTTTCAAGTCGAACATAAAATAAGTTGCTACTAACATATTCCGAGGTTAGCGAATTCCTGGGTAAGGGATTTTAATGATAGCTCTCGTAACCGTAATTTTTTATTTCGTCTTCCCTTTTCGGTTGGTCATTAACCTTATAAGGGCCGTTCTAGTGAAGTGCTGTACTGCCAATATGAATTGTTAACGACTGACAGTGGTCTACGTGTCTAATGCCTATTACATATTCCAACATGTGTTAACAGGAACTAAAGTTTTGTCATTTAAGGATCAATAAAATTGACCTGTCATTTCCTTAACGTTTTAATGTATAAAACATTCATGTTTTCTTTGTTCAAACAGCTTTAGCAGAACTTTCCTTTCAGTTTATTTTGACAGGAAGACTAATTGAAAGTTATATTTAATAGAAAGTGCCTACAAACATGTACAGCAAGTTCTTAATAGCTTTCAATAATTTTAATGTCACCTTCGCTATTTCTTGTGGAGCTCATTAAAACTGAAACAATACGTACACGCGAGCTGCTACATTTAAAAAAATATTTTGACTAAAAACCACTTTTGTACGGACGCCAGCACATCAAGCTACTGCAATTTTTTAAATTTATTTAATTGATTTTCAACTTTATCGCTAAAACATAAGGTTAAAAGTTGGTTGGTTGGATTCTATTTTTATGTTGTAGTGGCCTTAAGCGTAAAGTCAATCCTGTATCCTGTATCCAAGGTTGCCTGGAAGAGATCGCAGAAAGCGATAAGGCCGCCCATTGTATGTTTTGTAGTAATAATTGTTTTTTTTTTGTTGAGTATTTTCTGGTGTACATAAAGTATATATATAAATAAATCCTGTAACCCCTTGATTAGATCAACTTAGAGAAATAATTTAGGGTTTCATCAAACTCATAAATAAATAAATATCTGAAAGGAGTATTTTAAACGCTGTATAAATATGCTCTATGATCAAACTTCTATGCTTAGTCAGCCTACAATGTTCCCACTGCTGGGACATAAGCAATTAAACATCCTCTCGGTGAGAGGGGCCGTAATCCACCACGCGGGCCCAGTGCGGGTTAGTAGATGTCACGTCTTTGAATGGAGGATATGCCGGTTTCCTCACGATGTTTTCCTTCAACGTTTTAAGAGCAGTAGTGATGAAATAATTTACAAAAACTAAAGTGCCTGTCTAGGTTCGAACCTACTACTCGTAAATCGCGGCCATTACCACTGGCCCACCACTGCTCAAACTTCTATGTTATGAAGACTACGAAAAAGATCAAATACGTAGTAAAGAGCCTTCTATTACCAAAGACGTTTTGCTGTACAAAAGCACACCTCTACCGCATCCTTGATGTTATAAATGTTTGATATTACTTAAAAATACATTAGGAAGCAACCATAAATATTTATTACATAAAAACATCTTTTCTATTTGAACCTGAGACATAAAAATATCAACGTACCTAATATTCGAAATGCTTGCACGACAAACTTGATTTATACAAACATACACATATCGAGTTCTAACATCTCGAATAAATATTTGTCGGTAAAATACGTAATTTGGAATAGATTAAGATTACTTATGATACTTGTTCACTCTTTTCGGCTTCCTGGCATGAGGATAGATAAGCAAGCAGTTTATGTACTTATTGCTAAGTTCGTTTATAATCGATGAAATGTGCTTTATTTAACTCCAAAAGAAATAAAAACCCTAATAGGAGATGCTTTCTTTACCACGACAGTTTTTTTTGTAGTCGATCTTGTAATTATTCAATTATTTTCGAAAAAAATCTTGACAGCTGTCAAGATTTTTAAACAATCATAATGCAATTTTTTCTTTCCCTCGCACCCTTCTGGCAGTTTCCATTACTACTGAAACAACTGCGAGCAATTCCGAGAGTTAATTAGCGCGCACATTATACAGTAATAACATTGCGCGCAAAGATTAGACGCTAAGCTTCGTTTTGTTACATATTCCATCCGCTCAAATAGTGTCGGAATTCCAAACGCCGTGCAATGCCGTACCTAATAAAATATTTAATGAGTGCAATACAAACCTCTCACTTGAATGTGTCAACAAGAAAAATTGCAATATTTCGTCGGTTTATATATCTTCGTAGGTGGCTGCATTTGCGATAGCACGGGCTTTGAGGTAGCTTTCAAAGGGCGGATAGACTTTAGTGTGTGACAACCCCTCCTTCTCACGCACAGCCCTACTCATAAAGACTACTCACATAAAGAAAACCTTTATTTGAATTCGTTTAAGGTTTTCCATCACGTCGTCACCAATCCCAAATTGGAAGCTCAGGTAACACAGCTCCAATGGCGATAGTCACGATTCCGAAGGGTCCGGATGCATTCAGGAGGGCACAAATGGAGCTATTCACTTTGAATCAGATACAGGATTACGTCGTTCGTGATCTGAAACTGTTAAATAGAGCCATAAAAGTTTAATATACCTTTGATTACGTTTGCGTTGACCATTGAAAATGGGATACGCGGTCCAATTTTCAGCACGCTCAACTTTTGATACACAAATTGGTAAACACATTACAACATGTTCACCTTACAATATTAGTCCATATTGTAATTAGCTGATTGAGAATAAATTTACCTACCGTGTACAGATATATGTCGGAGTAAGTTAAAAGTTTAGTGCTCCAAAGAACTAGGTTGTTTAACCTATCTACTAACTTTCAACGTCCCTGAACTACTCCCTAACAACTTTAGAGATTTAAGTAGCATGATATTTTATCTTATGTTGAATAACAGTTTAAAATTGGGGTGAAATAGAAAAACATTCGCAACCTGTGCTTACCAATGGTAGCATTTTTTATTGCCAAACTGGTAGATATACAGTGGCCTGCAAAACTAAATACTACCTACACTTTTAAAATTTAAATTTTTTCTAAACTATAGAAGTTAAAGATTTAAAGTCAAAATGTTTTATAGCAAATTTTATCAGCTTTCTTTGAAACTAGTAAACTAAACATTAGTAACATACACTTTTAAAATTTCAATGTAGGGAACAGCTGATTTTTTTTTCGCGATTTCAGGTTTGGTTCCATAGTAAAAGTTTTTCATAATGATGAGTACAATCTCCCATTTCGCTTTGTCGCATGTATTCAATTTCCCTTTATATTAGAAGAGAAGATTTATATATTAGATTTTTTTTTTAAATTGATACTGCCTCCTCGGGCTCTGATTACAGCTTCGAGCTAGTTTGGCATACTGAACACGAGGTTCCGAAACCGATGTTGGGAAATATTCGATTCATCAATCAAGGCCTAATTTGAGGGTGGTGGTCTGCGGCTTCTGACTAGCCTCCCTAGCTCATCCCAGGCGTGCTCAATCGGGTTGAGATCAGGACTTCTTGATGGCCAAGCCATCACGCTGATACCAACCTCCTGAATATACTCTTGCACGACCTGAGCCGTGTGTGGCCGGGCATTATCATGCATCAACATCGATCTATCACCCATATTTGCTAAATACGACCCTGTATACTCGTTGCGAATCTCTTGGGCATATCTTCCAGTCAGAGTGCCATTTTCTATGGCCACTGACTCTGTGATACCTTCTGAAGATATGCCAGTCCATACATGTACACTGCCCTCACCGTGTCCAGTACGGTGAGGGCAGTGTACATGCATTTGTGAACAAATTTCTTGACCACTCTTCTTCATCCCACTGTATATGTTCACGGGCGTATCGCAGTCTCGCTACTCGATGCTCTCTCTCGACTTTGGGGCCAATCGCTGGTCTTCGGGGTTTCAGGTTTGCTTCAGCAAGTTTTCTTCTCACTGTACTGTCACAAATGTAGTCCCTTCGGGTCTGAAGAAGCTGTTGCTGGACTTCAACTGCATTAAGGTGGCGATTTCTCAACACACCTGAGTTTGCCATTACAAGGTCTCCTCAGATGGTTTCCAGTCTCTTCGTACCTTCGCTTCACCTTCGGGACCGTTCGTAAAGTCACACCCACCATTCTTGCAGTACGAAGCATACTGATGAGTGATGCCTAGTTCCAGAAAAGTCATGATCCTAGCACATTTTTCAGGTGAAAGAGGCATGATAAATAAAATGTATGTTTTGTTGTCTAACTTAGTTTTTGTAATAAGACTCATCGATCAAGAAAAAAATTGAAAACAAAAACAGCAACAAAAAAATTAATAGTAAAATTGTAATTCGAAAAGGTTTATTTTTGTTTTTAAAGTTCTTTTCAGCCATTTCTTAAAAGAAGGTTCTCGACTATGAAGTTTTTATATACAAAATTAAACTCTCTTTAGAGTCCTTTTTATTTCGAAAGTATATCTTGTGTACTTAAAAAGTTATTCCAATTTTAAAAGTGTGAGTTAGTTTTGGAGGCCAGTGTATAAATAGATTCGTAGGTAAGCTAATTTTGCCTGTGATAGCTACTTCCATATGGGAGAGTCTACTGTGTATAAGGGGTTTGCTTCATTGTTGGTAAAGATACTAGAGTCTTAATTTTAACCAATAACGGTCCGGAAATTATAGGAATCGGTCATCTCGCTGACTAGTTAATCTTCATAACATAGTTTTAAGCTAATAATCTCGTGCTGACATTACAGAAGAAGAAGCTTTTAACAATGTTCCAATCACTTTAATCACTTTAAAATACTACCAACGTCAACGTTGCTTAAATTTAAATAAGATTACCAAATCAACCGAAGAGAAATAATAAAACCTCTATTCGCTGTTAAGATTACATCACAGTCCGACACGATATTTTTGTAACTCGTTAACAACACGATTTCAATTTCATACAACCACAAGCAGTGTGAAAATGAAGGCAACACGTTGGTTAATTTTACTAAATCGTTACAATTTGTGGGCGAAATGAACCCCTGAACACTTTACGGAATTATATTGGACACGCACTCGCGACGGCGACGGAAGGGTTGAAAAATGAGAATGTTCATACTTCTTTATGTATATGAGTAAATTAAAACTTTGATGTCAATTAGTAGTAAGGTCCATCAAGCTGTTTTTGGATATAAGGACCGTAATTACAAATTGAGCGGTATAAAACCTCGTAAATAAGTATAACAATATGACTTTTGTTAAAATATTGTAGTAGCATGCAATACAAAAGTTTATCTTTTACACTCCTAAAAATAAAGGAAACCGGGACTTTATTGTCTGAAATCGCCAACACACACGAAGCATGCCAAGTGATTTATGGTCATTCCTTCACTAAGAAGATGCTTTATATAAAGAGGCCTTTACCCACAGATATAGATAGACCTAGATAACGCAAGTATCACGATCTGTAGGTATGAAAATCAAGCGTGCCATTTTTTGAATACCTACTATGACGTCACAAGCACTATTTAGTTATGGGAAAATCAAATCGATCCAAAGACGCCTCGCATCACCTCCGGGGCCTAGCGCCAGCGCTCACGCTCACCCAGCAAGCAGTACTCAGGACTGAGCGCGAAAGTGGCGGCTTACGATTTTTGTACGTAAGCTGAGCACGCGAAGTAGTTGCTCTTGCGTTATTTAGGTGTATCTATATCTGTGCCATTACCCCGCATTGAGTTCATACTCGTACATACAGGCTGATAATATTAAAGTTAGGCATAGGTTGGTGAGCCAGGAGATGTAACAATGTTGAGCCAATCAACTCTCTCTGTGCAGGTTTGCGCTTTGTTCTCAAAGTCTATTTTACTCTGCAGCCGGCAGGTTGTAACTAATATTGTTAAATTAGTTGACGGACTTTGTTCCTGGATCACATTCATAATTTCAGAAGTGAATTTGCTACTGCCTCAATGGTCTAGTGGTCGCAAGCGCTACTTCTGAGCAGAGATCCTGGGTTCGATTCCCGTGCCGGGCAGTGTTATTTCGGTTTTCCGTCTGGAATTTAAAAATGATAGAAAAATATGCTATATGAGGGAGCAAAACTTTATAATGAAATACCTGATGATCTGTATAACATTAACAGGTTTAGGTTTCTGTATATTGTCTATACATTTTGCAATAATTATGTAAGTTAACCGTAATATTTTTTTTTTGAGAAATAAATGTATTTAAGCCGAATTTCTCATTATTAGCCCGGAGTCTTGTTTTGCCCGGTTGATGGAAATAGGTTGGCCCCTAATTACGTGGAACTTAAAGATATCTGGCGAAATGTGGGTGTACTAAAGGTACACTTCTGCTTAACCCTTTGGGAAATGCAGGCGTTATGTTATGGTAACCACTGTAGCTATCTTAAAAATAGGTCACCCCAACTACAACTGTAGCTATCTTAATAACAGGCCCCCCAACAACTGTAGATATCTTAAAAACAGGCCACGCAACAACTGTAGCTATCTTGAAAACAGGCCGCCCCAAGTGCTACTGTAGTTATCTTATAAACAGGCCGCCCCAACTACAACTGTAGCTATCTTAAAAATAGACCGCCCCAATAACTATAGCTATCTTAAAAACAGGCCGCACCAACTACAACTGTATCTTTTAAAGCAACTGAAACTTTATTTTGTCCAGAGGTTGAAATATTCTAGTGATTGCCTCGGATTAGATTGGCAATCACCAATCCATCTGCCAAATGAAATATTACCTCTACAATCATTCATTGAACTTCGGAAGACCTATGTTCGGTAGGTGGATGCTTACAGGAAATTCATACAACTACACGAAAAAACTTGGAAAGCGGGGAGAGTAATAAAAAATTCTGTATAAAATTGAGTCTTGAGCTTTTTTTACACGGAACATGCTCTTATGTTTGGAAGATATCGTCTTTCATGTTCTTCCTAGTAATTAAATATAATATGAAGCAGTACCGTGCTAGTTGGTTCCAAGAAAATCAACGGAGCTAGTTTCCATAAAATTTAGGTAAATATTTTAGGTACCTACCTCGTGCTACAGTCAGGGAAGTTAATTTGTTAAGTAACTTGACACCCTACGTCAATTTGCCGAGTTATAGCCATTTCACAAAACTGTCAATGAATGGCTGTTGTGACTTGAATTACAGACAATATAAGTTGGTAAGTACTCAATTTGTTTAACAATTAGTTTATGTGACTTTATCTACAATATCACTATCGATACCCATAAGTCTACAAGAAAACCTGGGAAATGAGTTCCTAAATATACCTGCTGTATTATAAAACATTAGTTTTAGTATATGCGAAACCCGAAACACGTTTCCAGTATTTTTATGTAAAGAATCTATGTACGAAATTTCAAAACTGTATCATGAAAAAAAATCACAAAGTTATAAGCTTGTTAGGTTACCAGTTGTCCGTACAAAAGCACGCTAACCGCGCGGCGCGTGGCGCACCCGCGCCGCCCGCGCATGCAGCGTCGTCTTGCGCTCGTTACTGATTACGTAGTGTCGCTCGGTGTCCAACTTGCAACCTTTTTTAAATATATTTGGGACAAAATAACATGGTGTAAAAATTATTGGAATCGATTCAGTTACTTACTTATTCTGAACAAAGGATATTCAGGTGTCGCTTATACTAAAAATAATGTTGTATAAAAAAATAAAAAATAATATTATTACAAAATAAAATTAAAATTACCCTTTAAAAACAATCTTGTCGTAATCGGTTAAGAGTTAAAGCAAACAGCTCCAAGCACCATAAAGTACCGGAAACTTTCTGTTTACTTTCAAATTGTTAAGGCTCTTTAAATCCTTTTACATTTTTGGGAGAACGCAACACAACACGGTTATTAGGTTATTAAAACTCAACATTATCAAATTAGGTAGGAAAGATTCATCTACACTCATGTTATTTAAATCCTCTTTATAAGTTTCTGAAACAGTTAGCTTATTGCCGATATTAAAATAACCATAATATCGTACTAAATTTTATTATGCAACTCCTTTGCTTTTTCGATCCCTTCCATAATCATCAAACAGCCAAATTCTCGTTACTCAATTTGTGGTATCTTATGAGTATATGCGTTTCAAAAAATGCACATAGTCATGCACGAGCGGTTTACTACCACAGCGCCATAATTAAAAAAAAAACTTATAGGTTATTCAAATTCGCGTCGTATATCCCGCCATTTTGGTTCAATATTAGTATTGCAAAAATGTATTACTCTGTTGTTTACAAAAATGAGTGATACAAGCTCAGCAAACTTTCCATGAATGTACAAGTTCTTAAACAGCACTGTACAACACCCTATGGTTTCAGAACCAACCTTTTAAAGAGGATTCATATCATGGGTGTAGATAAAGTCTTGTATGCAACTGTACATAATTAGGTATTAAAACACACATGTGATATGTATGTGACTATGTGTTTTAATACCCATTAAAATACAACAGTTGCATAGCTAAATAAATATTATACATCGACAAGAATTCATTTGGTTGGTTACAGTTTGTGTTCTATACAGCGTGGCAGTGACATCGACGCGCAACCTGTTACTATAGATTCAGCACCTCCATGATTCTGAACCTCCCTGGGTAGAAATCTATCGTCGGTTATCAAAAAAAAAGTTTGCAGTTCCGTACATTTTGACCGCGTAGGAATTACACCGTTCTATGAAACAACTATTGTTTGCACGATTCATAATGCGAAGCATTAGAGAGTGCTTTACGATTGATTTTTTTTTGCCTCCTTTCTGCAGCTGTTTTTATTGTTATACTCCTGCTAGTACACAGAACCTACTTAATTTATATACCACTGTACAAAGTATCCATCACGAGAAGCTATAAATTTTGTAAATAAAGAACTTCTACTAAGTTACGTAGCGACAATTCAATCAACAACAAATGATCCCAAATTCAATCAACTCATTTACGCTGACGCTATCAATGCTGCAGAATGCAGATGCAAAATACTCAGAATCGTCTGACGATAGTAATTAGATGTGTGTGTTAATATAATTACTTATATCCCTATATAAAAATAAAAATCATTACAAAACTGTTATTTTTTTTATTTAATCCAAAGGTTGCAAACCCTTGAATGTGTGTTTACAATATGTATAGCTTGTCGTGACGGATAATTCAGATAATTTAATGGAGATTAATTCTGTACTTTCAAAAATTTATTAAATACAATAGAAAAGAAAAAACTTCAAAATATTTCTAAAATTTTTCCCGTCAATCAAGTGTGAAACCTAAAAACATTGTAGCTTGCGAAGAAATCAATTAATTGAGTACTTTTTTTTATAGATTATTTTCGCCCATAGCAGGAACTCTATTGAAAATGGATCTTTTATTCAAAGTATTTTAATTATAATTAATAAAAAACTTATTAATATAATATCCATATCTATGGTTTTTATACGATCGAATGAGCATTATGAGTCGGGCACTTTTGGATTTGCTCAGCTTGGGCTCTGCCCAAGCTGAGCAAATCCAAAAGCCACCGCCGCGTCCTCACAGTGGCGATCGGCGGCGGTGATATCTCGCGTCCGGCCCTAGTCCGTCCCTAGTCCGGGCCATGGTACGGAGTGAGAGTGCATGGAAAGTCGTCATCTCCTTCTGCGAAGCAGTAAAGAGGCGGAGCGCGTGAGGAAGATGCAATATCTGTGCTCTCACGCCCTTAGTCATCGCAGGATTCGCCCTGAGCATCGGAAATCGACAGTCGATTCCCGGCCACCGTAGGCGCGGGCTTGCGGACGGCGAGCAATGGGCAGCTCGCCGTCCGATAAAAACCAAGCCCGGGTCGACGGCGCGTTGTGCTCCACGCGTGTCTCAAAGAGATGTCAGCACTAACTGACGGGGTCCGCTAGGGCATCGGCCCTAGCGGACCCCGTCAGTTAGTGCCTGTCAGGGTCGCGGGTTGTTCTAGAGAGATACTGTGGCCCCTGGGACAGGCAACTGCAGAAACACGGGTGGGTTTTAGTCAGTAGAAGTCTGACACGAAGAGCGGGAGTGCTATTTGATAATTTCCCACCCACAAAACAAAAAGGATCTGGAGTTTGCGCGTCGACTTCCCTGTTATCCTGGATACTATATAATTGATTAGCTACAATCAGGTAATAAGCTTACCCAGCGTAGCTATAAAGTTAAGAGGAAATGCGGTCAGAGAGACTATTGAAAAAGCCTAAATAAAAAGTCATAATTCGAGGTTTGGCTCTCCAATATTCGATCAATTTAAAAGATATTTCATAAACTAAATAAGAGGATACTGTGTCCCAATGTTTTTCTTTTTTCAATAATTGTTGTCAAAGTACTAGCTAGGCCTTTGTTGACAGCGGCAATTTCGAGCATTTTTAAGGTTCTAGTGCTTATAAAAATGATAAATCATTGAAAAGGAAAACATAGAAACATACAAGCAGTTAATATTTATTATTCTGTAAGAAATCATTGCTTTATGGTCATTAACCAGAAAGAAAACAGGCGAGAGCGTTTCTATGGAGAAACGACCACCCGCATTTCCTCTTAAGTGTAATAATACTTACTGCGCCCTAACAGGGTCTGGTACTCTCAAGTTTTAGGCTAGTCATAGCATGTAACTGCGTGCACATTGTGCAAATAAATAAACAATATTATGTTTTGTGGCTATATAAAGATATAATATTATGGAACAGAGATTGCAGACAATTTAAATTAAATCTTGTTTTTACATTTTTTTTGAGGATCACTGTTCATATACGAGACACACATTGGTTCGTTTTGTTGGTGTGCACGTTCAAGAAAATAGGTACAATTTGCTGGAAAAATTGTTGTGATTCAATGAGTAAAGTATGACAGACGCTGAAAGTACAGGCACATGAGACCCTTACGAGTGCAGCTAGGTACGTATAAGCCGTAGAAGCCAGTTTTCATGCAACACATGAAAACATACAGGGTCAAATTAAATTACTAATTACATTTCATAGAAGTGATAGGTATTTATATCTTAACACGATAAAACAAAAAAAAACTGATAATAATATACCTATCTACTGAATTTTGTTTTGTTTTAATATCGGTACCCATCATATCTTTAAAGTTTCACTAGCTAATTTAATTTGACCCTGCATAACTGAAAACTACGACAAACTAATAAACTATTGGTAATTTCACGATGATATCTAAAAGAAAGCACTACTGAACTAGTATCATGATTGAAACTTGTTCTAACAGCGCTGCTTACAACCTAACGTAATACAGGCGTGAAGATTCTTACATTTTGCATAAGTGCCAGTTTGCATAAGTAGCCCTCCCTCCTGGAGCGGGATTATAATCGCATGCGACGCTTTAATTTATAGCTTCTGAAAAGTTTCTAGATTAAACTGGAATTACTAATTCGAAAGTACAAAGAAATGTCTAAAAACATATAATTTGTAGGTTTGGTAGTATGATATATAGATATACCCAAAGATAGCTTTTAACCTGCTCTGTTATTATTTTTGACCTTTCAATTTGTAGTCTAAAGTTGGCTGTCAGCTGGAGAAGGCGTAGGGTGGACTAAATTTTAAATCCAAAAACGTATGTTTGGTTTATTAATATATATGTTTTGATTACGTGCAATTTTATGTAATTTTCGATACTTCTTGAAGCGTTATGCATTACTAAGGAACTAGCTAACTTACTCTAAATTAATACTTAGTCCAAATACTAAAAGAATTCTTAAGAAAACGCACTGACACGGAAAATACAAGATTTAATAAACTCCCATGCCGTCTGTTTCATAACACAGCTCCGACTGTAATAAGATAAACGTTTTATTGGCTCCTCACACCCAGATATTGTGCGAGTCAGCGAATAAGTCGTTAGTACATATTTAGGTAATAAACTCAATTTCCAATTAGATGAAATCGCTTTTTCACGACTTTTCCAGTGATCAGCCTTTATGAAAGCTCCGTTAAAAACGATCGTAGAAAATGTCCGATTCCACCTTACTAAGTACCCGCGCAATCTTTATTGGAAATAAATTAAAGCCAGCGGAAAAGAATTCAGACTCTTTGTTTGTTTGGATGAGGGACTAAATATTAAAAAATGGAAAGCTGTGAATCTCCATAGAATTCTTCATGACAACGGGTGGCATTGCGAGTAGAAATCACATACGTTTTACTAGGTTATATTTGAGACAATGACCTTTTTATTCACCTTATATTGTTGTGCTTTCATGTAGAAAAAGTTTTGCCATTTTTGTTGCCAGTTTTGCTATTTTTGTTTTTTAGTCGCTGAGCAACCAGCGCCGTTTACATACAAAAGGCTATGCTTTTATTTTTAGGGGATATGCGATATGGAACCAAGTGGAACTGAGTCGGGTGGGATATTTATATGAAAAATTAAATGTACCATGTGGATCCGGATAAATTGTGCCATTTTTGCTTCCTTCGAGGGTTGTAACAGATGACTTCCTGATCATTTGAAGTGGCAGTTATAGTAGCATCAATGAATATTATTAACTCTAGTACCTACACAGATACAGATGGGCACGCGAAGTAGTTGCTCTGATTCGTTTGCCAATATTTTTAATTAGACTTTTTACATGACCTTTCATTATATATGGTGCTTCACCTACTGCAACTGAAGACAAAGTATGTACGGAAGTAAAGCTGGAACAAAATAATTACCGCAACAAAGTTCTAACAGTTCATCGTAGATGAAAACCACTTCACACTTTATACGAAGAACTGGCCTGTATCCGTGTAATAAACAACGCTATAGGAAACTAAACTTTCTTATACAGCCATAGACATACTGGGGAAGAAACAACAATAAACAAGTAATTAAAACTTATTTACCTATACGGCTAGTTCGCGTGCAGTACGAACTAAATGAGGCTCCGCGTTTAGCAAACATAAATATGTGCCCGTATCTAGCGGGAACATAGACGCCTTAAGGCTTAATCTTTATGAATACTACTCTACCATTCCATTTTAATAGTCGGCTGTTAGGCTACAAATGTTACTTAGTAACTTCTTTATTTAATTGTACTTTTCAGGATTTATGATAATTAATAATTTTGCATTATTTTAAGTGACCCGGGCACCCCCGCTTCGCACCGTTTTTACGACATGAGAAAACATCGAGATTTCTTTATTATATGAAAAAATAATGTAGATATTAACCACGTAAATAAAAAAAAAGTGAATAAGAGAAAATATGTTTATTTGATCCAGGTTAAGTAAGGCACACAAAAACAAACAAAAAAAAATCTCTTAAAACAGTATTGTGTACCTCACGGCTGTGCCAAATAGGCCCAGTTTAGCATAAATGTCAGACAAGTAATGCCTGACACTGGTTTTCAACTGGACCCTATGTTCCGAGAACGTCTTACGGATGTAAATCAGTTTTATGATGTGTGTAAATAGAAAAATAGTTATGTAGATATGTGTAGCAAACAATAAAAATCGATTAGGTAAATATTTATTTAATAATAATTATAGATAGTATCCACTATACTATCTGTTTAAGGAAATAAATAAAATGGTTTTGGTTGCACAAGAAATAATGGACTGTTGTCAATAAATAATAGATAACCGTATCATAAACTAGCGGCCCGCCCCGGCTTTGCACGGGAAGATATTAGTATTTAACAACAAAAAAAATATATAAATTTTAACACATTTTAACACTCGATCAAGTCTGCTTTTGACAAAACAAACAATCAAAATCAAAAAGTAGGTATTCTGACATAGGTAACAGTAATAGTTAGACATAATTATGGTATCGCCGACTTTTTTGTGGATAATTGATGTCTTCTTTAAAAATTCGCTTTATCACTTTGCTCTATTGTCAATAGTTTCCGCAGTGTACGTGATATAAGGATTTTTTTGGTACTTTTATCACACCTTGGGTTACATTATCGAAGTTTTCATACAGATCCCTAACTTTTTTTAAATATTTTTATTTCATCAGGGATAATGTAGGATTCTATTGGTGAAAGAATTTTTCAAATCGGTCCAGTAGTTTCGGAGCATCGGAGCCTATTCAATTCAAACAAACAAATCTTTCCTCTTTATAATTATATTAGTGTAGATTCATATCAATGAAATGTTCAAATTATTGATCATGTAGCTTCAGTTGCGCATCTATAAGGTACTGCCGTAGGCGTCTTATAAATGTGTCGATCGTGTTAATTACTCGAAGAGGTGGTGGCAGATTATTCCACACTTTGGAAGCCGCGTTACGGAAGCTACCTCTAAAAGCGGCTGTACTATGCGACTGGGTCGAGAGTATTGCCTTCTCGCACATTCTCGTCTACTGGCTATCCAACTTGTCATACAGGTAGTCCGGTTTCTGGTATTTACAACCACACCGAATAGAAGGCATACCTTTGCGTCTCGATTTCATTTTCAATGTGAAAGCATGCAATGTCTGATTAAAACTGGAGCCACATGACTTCTGGGAGGAATTTTATAACAAAACGGGCGAGCACAAGCGTTTTGGACCCTTCGAATGAACCGATCTGTGCGAGCCAATAGGCGCGGGCCGTACACTGTATCTGCGTAGTTTAGCCTTGACAAAACCAGGGTTTCAACAAGCGGCCCCCGTAGTGTTTCGGACAAGTGCGGCTTAATCTTGTACAGAATTTCCAGGCGGTAAAAGCAGTTTCTAACCGAGTTGGCTACATGTTTTTCGAAACGAAGGTCTTTGTCCATGATAAGACCAAGATTCCGCGCTTCGTAGACTCTGTCAATTGGTTCGCCCATTAGCTCCAGGTGAAACGTTGCGGGTAATTAAGCTAGTTGCTGCCTTGTGCCGAATACCATGTATTTTGTTTTGGTTGGGTTTAGCGACAGGCAATTCTCTTCAGACCAGGCGGCGATTCTACGAAGGTCATCGTTTAGATCTTTAATGGAACTATGGCACATGAACCATCCAAAATAAATTCTCTAACACAACATCAAAATCCGTAGCGTAGTTTAGAAGAACAACGCGGACACACATAGACAGTCACGAAAAGCGACTTTAATTTTAAATATGATTGTATTGTAAATGAGTCCCGTAAAAGTTTAAACAAGCTTCATTTTTTTCGCCAAATGTTACTAGGGGATCACTTCAATAGACCTGGGGCACGGTAATATTATATACAGTATTGTAACTCGGCCGTATCTTTAAAATAAATGCCTACAGCCGCGCGGTACGTAAACATGCGATAGGGCTGCCCGCCTCCAGCATTTTAATTACATTTGCCTACTTTGTGTTTCCATTTGGTTTTGTGATTGTAAATATACTTTTATGTGATTGTAAGTTTTGTGATTGTAAACATCTAAATATTCTGTGAATATTTCATAAGTCTAGCTGTTGTTGTTGTTATTAATACCGAGAAAAAAAAACGGTTTTTAGTGGCATATGTTGTTATAGCAGCAGCAGAAATATTTAATCTCAGAAAATTTCAACTATCTAGTGACAGACAGAAAATTTATTTTTTCTAGTATTATTCATACAAACAGTACAATAAACAACTATTGAATTATACAAACTAGCAAAACAAAACACACATGCCCCGAGGTTTTAACACAAGCGTAAGTACCTACCGTATCATGATTCATAAACCGCCTATATCTACCTATTTCACTCGTGTCAATCACATTCCTTTAATCTATTGTAATATATAAGTATGTTTATCAGTTGTCTAGTACCCATAACACAAGCTCTGCTTAGCTTGGGACTAGATGGCGTTGTGTGATAGTTGTGGAATATTATTATTATTATTATTGATTTATTTTATATAGGTATCTCGGGACCATGGGGTCCCAGTCCTTTGGAAGGCGTACGAGGGGCCGAAGCCAACTCGCAGAGGCCCCTTAGAAAATTTTAATGAAATGTGGCACCAACCGACGATTATCCCTATATGCATTATGAAAGTGCACCCAAGGACAACCCTCGGTTGGTGTAGGACTATTGCAGTATTGGAAAAATAAAAAGTTGTACTATGGGTTTTCGAGGTTAAAGTGGATTGGTTACCAAGAACTATGGAAGAACTATGGCCCCTGCCTGATCAATGTTTTATATATACACGGATAAAATGGCAGGGGGTGACTTGCACACTCAATAATGGGCCCCCGGGAACTGTCGCTAGCACATAGTGACGTAGTGATAAGGGGGCAACATGTCCTGAGGTGCTTGAGGAGTGGAGAGGTATTCCACGGCTTTCAGAACAATCCCAGAGCCCGGAAGATGGTCAAGATCCCTACGAAATGGAATACTTCCTTCCCCCGAGCACGTTTGCTCTTGCGAATCTCAACTCAAGCCGGCCAATAAAGGCAAGAATGAGGTGGGAGCTCTGTTCCTCAACAGTGTCCACTCCAGCCAGCCAATTAAGGCAAGCTAGAGGTGAGGAACAAGACTACTCCCGGGAGATAGGGTTCGTGGGGTCGCTACTGCCCAACAGCTCGCCACATGCTGCCCTGCGGGTTTCTGTATCTCTCTTAGACACACGTTATGTGTCCCTACCTACTAATAAGTAAAATTGTTTTATAGTCTTACCTTTCAGAGTTTCCAGGTAATCTAAAAAAAGTTATCTCTGGATGCGTTATTGACGAATTCATGCAACCAAAACCAGCACAACATATCCTACTACTAGTCGCATTAAATACCTATGTACTTGAACTTATTTTTAGTGAAAAACCGCGCGGTTATTGTTAAAAAAAACAACACACCGTCCGTTCGTCACTCCGGCACAGTCGCGACTGTCTGCGTGCCGAGCGCATGCCGATACCGAGGCGCGTAGGCATAGCTCGCGCTTCGTCCGTTTGTATGAAGTAGGAATACTGTATATATTATTACCGTGCCTGGGGCCCAAGTCTGCTATTTTTATAAATTCGTCATTCCAACACGATCCCATTGTCGTGCCATTGTCATTTTGCTAAAAATTCGTAATCTGCTAAATTCATAATAGTCGATCATTGGTCGGTCAATGGTCTGAGAAAAACTACTAAAGGAAACGGGCGAAAGTTCATAGGAAGTTGGGCCTGACGTTACAGTAACGATTACTGCATTATTTTATTTAGATACTAATACCATTTAAAAAAAACTAAAAAGTTTACAATTTCTCCATGGTAGAAAAAAAATATGGGGTGTTATTGGTTTTATACAGAAACAACATTCTTGCTTATAAGTTATTCTTACACCGAGCTCTCACATTATTATTTGATAAAATAATTATCAGACTATATTGTAGACTAGAATTTAACAGGTTTCATCGTAGGAAATTCACACATTGCGACCCACCAACTAGAGGTTTGAGAAAATTATAAAAAGGAGCGGGAGTATGAATTAAAAATAATTCTTTTAATGGTTTATTCACTTCGTTATTTACTATTGAAATATCGTATATGAACTGTGCAGGCAGTAGGTACCTATTGCATTGCTGTATATCTGAAAGAATGCCTCGTCTTCTATTTGATGTAATCCTATAGAAGGATTACGCCACCAAGTAGCTATGCCGCAGCTGTTAAAATGACTATTTTGATCACTCATTGTATTTTTCTTAGAAATCCAGTACATAAGGCTGAGCCTGCTGAGGTAAGTCGAGCAGGCAAGATAATTTAGTCCGTTGTAAGAAATGCGTGGGTCGTTCGTCTAAGTAATACTTACCCGTCAGAATCCTTTATACGTAGCCAAAGTCGCAAAAGAATACTAATCGAATAAAAACTACTACAGCACACGAAAACACGACAGAAAATAAAATATCCACTACCACCGCAAACTCCTGAGTCTCCTGTGAGCCAACCGAACAAAGCAAATTATTGTTGACGTTTGTGTTTGACGTGACATTGACATGATTGACATGAATTCCAATGTGTTGCCTGAATATTAAAATAAATGATGATCTATTGTGAAATCGATTTACAATTATTTATTCTTATGATTTTTTTAGAAACGTTGTTGTGTCACTGGGAAACCACCAATATTTAAAAAAATGTTTTTTTTTAAACTTAACTAAAGAAGAAAACACTGAATCACTTTTTATTGTTTTTTTTTCTATTTGTATTTTTAAATATCGATTAACTTACCTATTTCATCTGGCAACATTGTTTAAAAGTGAAAATAAGGGAAGTCAGTATTTTTTCCAATAAATATTTAATTTCTTATGCCATGATAAAACTGCTTAATATTTCATGATTAACTACAAAAAAACTGAAAAAAATTGTTGATAAATGTTTCATTTGTGTAACGTCAGGCCCAGATTCGCCCGTCTCCTTTCATGCTAGATTTCATTTAATATATATTTTTACATATTACGTATTAGTGTTTGCAATCTGAAGTAGTAAGAAGTTCGTAAATAGCAATAAACATTACATTTATTCATTTGTCATTATGTTGGTACGATATTACCATTTTATGCCATTTCATTCAATGGAGTGTCAGTGGTTGACTATTGGAAAGTCATAATGACGCCGTTATATTAGTAGATTACCAAACTTGTCAAAATCAACAATTATGAAATCAATGATAGACCATTCTGACACTATTGTAATAGCAAACTGAGGCCCTTGTAGCAGTAGGCATAGTCTGCTAATAACAACAAACTGCTAAAAACATTCCGTTTTCTATAAGCGCGGATTATTGCGATTTCCCCTTTGGCCGTTTCTTGGGTAGGCTTAGGTATTTAGCAGTGGACGTCATGGGTCAGTATCATGATAAATAATTAACAATGATCAAATATTATCAGCCATATACGTCCTATGCTGAAATTGGCTAATATTTACATCTATGTATATAGCAATACTCTACAACTCCTGTAAGCGTAATCAATTTCACTATTTTAATTAAAAAAATACTGTATATTAAAAATATTCTATTAGATTTAACAAATATAAGTGTTGGGTAAAAAAATTCCAGTCTATTACTAGATAGGTATGGAGGTGTATGGGCAGATACAGATTTTTCACCTAGTTCGGCTGCAGATTTTTCACATAGTTCGGTTGCAGATTTTTATTAAGTATAGCCTACAATTCTTTTACGCAAGATTACAGATTTTTCACCTAGTTCGGCTGCAGATTTTTCACATAGTTCGGTTGCAGATTTTTATCAAGTATAGCCTACAATTCTTTTACGCAAGATTACAGATTTTTCACCTAGTTCGGCTGCAGATTTTTATTAAGTATAGCCTACAATTCTTTTACGCAAGATTACAGATTTTTCACCTAGTTCGGTTGCAGATTTTTATTAAGTATAGCCTACAATTCTTTTACGCAAGATTACAGATTTTTCACCTAGTTCGGCTGCAGATTTTTATTAAGTAAGTATAGCCTACAATTCTTTTACGCAATATGGTTGTTGTCATGTTAATATTTTTGGTGTCAATAAATAAAAGCTATAAATATTGTATTATGACAAACAAGTAATATTGAATTTTTTCACGCGACGAATTCGAGCTGACAAAAAAAAAAATTATTATATGAAAATAAACTTATTTATACAACGAACGAGGAAGTTTTACGTGAATACCTTTTCGTAATAATTGTTATCATGTCACTATGACAGTTAAATATTTCTATTCTGAGAACTTGTACCGTTTCTACACGCAAAATGACTCTAGCACAATGTATGTGGCACATAGAGTACTTGTTCATGTACTTCTTGTTTACTTAAATTCTGCAGACTAATTCACCATAATCAACCATAAGACTGATTAATGATTACACTGAGGCACAATACTCTGATGTTTGATTGTTTATGAAGTTTCGTAATTATTGTCATCATTTTTCTTAGTAATTAGGTGTCTAAACTCAATACTTTATAGTTGGGACCGCTCTGTGATTGATAGTCAGAAGAACAGCACGTTTCAGGATGTAAGAACCTGACACACCCTTTTCCCCGATCCCAGGGTGGAGAGCATCCAAGAAGATGTCCACAGGACAAATAAAGTTGTCAGGAATAATTTAATCCATAATAAGCTTATAATGAGGTAATTCGGCAGAGAACCAAAGTTGTCGACAACGACATAGCTCACAAAATAAGCAAGCTGAAGTGGCAATGAGCCGGCCTTAGTAGCCGTAGAACCGATAACCGTTGGGGTAGACGTGTTCTTGAGTGGAGACCGCGAATCGGTAAACGTAAGATGGGGCGCCCTCCGGCTAGGTGGAGCGACGATCTTCGCAGGATGGCTAGTAGCAGCTGGATGAGAGTTGCCGAAAATCGAGTTGAATGGCGTGCAATGGGAGAGGCCTATGTCCAGCAGTGGACTGCTATAGGCTGATGACGATGCCTGTTGGGACCCAGGCCTCCTCTTATCGAGAGGGAGTGGGTTGTAGTTCACCACACGGGCCCAGTGCGGGTTGGTAGATGTCTTTGAATTTTTTGGTTCGTTTCCTCACGGTGTTTTGCTTCACCGTTTTGAGAACACAGTGGTCATGAAATCAGTAACACAAAGTAAAGAGACTGCCTGTGTTCAAAACTATGACCTACGACTCGTTACCAATGGGTCACCACTGCTGCCCTAGTAGAACTCTTTTCAAGGAATTCGCCCACTTACCAATCAGTCATATGCTTTCTTACAATTCATTTTTCGACGACCATGTTCAGTAAAGAACATTAACTCAAAAAGTAAGACCAACTCTTCTCTAACAATAACCAATATCACTGAAAAAAAATATTTCTTAGTACACCACATTAAAGCGATTTCATTAAGACAAGACTTACTGATTTTATACAGTACTAGCGACCCGCCCCGGCTTCGCACGGGTGCAATGCTGATACTAAATACACTACATATAAACTTTCATCTTCAATCACTCTATCTATAAAAAAAACCGCATCAAAATCTGTTGCGTAGTTTTAAAGATTTAAGCATTCAAAGGGACAGAGAAAGCGACTTTGTTTTATACTATGTAGTGAAGAAGAAATGTTTGTAAAACAATAAAAGACAAAACAGTAACGTTTAATAATTGAACATACCAATTACTGAAAAAAAAAAACGTTAAAGTTAAAACGTTAAAAGGAGATGTTTCAAAATGGGCCAGGTCTATGTACAGTATCTCAAAAAAAAGAGAAAAATCCGTAGAATTCGGGAAAAATACAGATAATTCAATTAAATGTGTACTGTTGTGGTAGTGAACTGATATTTATCAATTAATTTTATCGACTTTCAACATGGCGTCTCACAGATTTAGTTACTCTGTTGTTAAAAAGAGAATTGTCAGTTGTCACAACAGTGTCACTTCTGTCACTTTCGTCTAGCGTCGAAATAAACAAAAACATGTCAAACGTTATTAATCAATCAAAATGACAGCTTACCGCCATGACGGGTTGTTTTTTGTGTGTTGCAATTTCAAGTGTAATTTCTTCTGTTTACCAGAAAACCAAGCTATTTTAAAGCAATTGGACAGTTGAGAACTGTTTTAAATGAATTTTCCTATTTTTAAGTATAGTGTACAAGGACCTGGCCCAGGCTCCATACATTTTGGAACATCTCCTTTAATGTCATGGCTGTAACATTTTGCCTGAAGCTTTAATTCGGATCAGTAAAAAATACTGTTTTGAACGTTAGGCTCATATGGAACTGTTTAAAACAGTTCAGATCAATATTTTTTCATTAATATTTACTGCTTATTTCTTTCAGAGTTTAAGCACCGAAACATTATGTAAAGTTCACGAACATGCCGTTACTAACGCATCGACAGTAAAACCCAGTCTGGCTTCTCCTTGCAAACATGAAACATTTTCAAATATTATGCACCCGTCTGATTTATAGGAGACAGCAGGCTAATCTTGCCACGCTATCGTAAGCACAGCTGTACAAAAAAAAAATGCTGAACGGCGACTCTTTTATGGTAGACGCTTTATACAGTCTAGCTAAAAGTGAAACCTTATCTGGTGGACTATAAATAAATAAAACTTGACGGTTCAACCTAACATTGATAGCATCACACTTTGTTCCTTTATTAAGTGAATATACGTAAGCTTTGTGTGGTGTTTCATGTTGAAATGATGGTTTGTCGTGATCGTGATTATAATGTATAGGTACTAGCTTCACACTGCGGATACACCCGCATGGATGTTACTCCTTATAATATTAGCTATCTGCCAGTGCAAGTCCTATCAAAATCGGTCCAGACCTTTCAGAGATTAGCCAGAACAAACAGAAAGACAGACAAAAAAAAACAAAATTAGTTTTTTTTTCTAGAAAGTACCGTATATAAGTACTTTCACATAAATTTAGTAAAAAGCAGTTATTTTGACATTACAAACAGACACTTCAATTTTATTTGTTTGTTTGTATGTATAGATAAATATCAGCCTGTGAATATGTCCTCCAGCAAAACAACATTGTATTCCCGCAGTTAGATGCAGCCAGTTATTGATCACAATTCAGGTTCGCAATATTCAGGATATTTCTACCAAAGGGATCCGTGAGAAACCACGACCCGTCCAAGAATAATTCGGAATAAATGATTGTGCTTAGTAACGCTAAACATAGCCGCCATCTCTTCTCGAGGGTGTTAATAGTAGATTGAGTCCAGTGTATAATGTACATACCTAGTTAGGTACATGACTCTAAGTTATTACTGTAAAAGTAGGTAGTGAGTGAGAATAATGGGTCCCGCAGTAAGGCGCGACGCGACAGCGCAACGCGACTCTAGTAGAACAATTTCAATGAAAACTACACGGAAATTGTCCTACCAGAATCGCGTCGCACCATCACTTCGCAACTGTCTGCGGGGAGCCTTTACAAAATACTTGGAATCGAAACAATATTAACACCACAAAACATATCAGAAGTACGCAATACGACATAACCTCAATCTGATAAGTTCTCTAATGAGACAGAAGCCACATACAGACAGGTAAGCTGATTTCAGAATCTTTAATTAAATCATCTCGGTATCGTTACTGAAAAAAAAGAAGATTTTATCGAAAACGATCCCCCTAAAGAGGATTTACGCAATTAAAACGAAGAAGGGAAGCCTGATAAAGGAAAAAGTCCTTTTGAGTAAACTTTCCGTAATAATATCTTCTATATTATGCGGTAATGTAAATATTTGGAGTTCATCTGAATAAACTTTATCATTATTTTTTTATTTTATTATATTCGGAAAACTTACAGCTAATATAAACAGTGTTCTTAAACAATATGCATTTGAAGGCCATTTACAAGTTAAACACATCCAGACACGCGGCAGCGTGTCAAGCCAAGTTCAAGCAAAGGAACTGGTTGATGGTTTCAACAACTGCAGTAATATATATGAGGAGGCTTTATGTAAGGTTAGGGACCTAGAAGAGGAATTAATTCATGCAAATGATCGAATTAATAAATTACAGAAACAAAAAGAATGTACTCAGGCTAAGGAGGAATCCAATAACTTGTTTGTTGAATTATTAAACACAAATTGCAACCCTCATTCAACATCCCTCATAACAATAGACCTTACTGAAGATTCCATTTTGAAACATAATAATAGTAGTTATAAAGTAAGTCAAAATAAAATTAAAAAATATGCAAAACTAAACAAAATCATAAATAAATGCAATAAATTTAGGAATCAACAAAAACACAGTTCTATTAATATTAAACTAAGAAAAGAACGTGTTTTTCTTATAAATAAATTAAAAAACTATCAAATTAAATTAGAAGACAGTAAGAACATTTATGAGATTGACACTCAACGGCTACAGTCTGAAATCCAGGTACTAGAAGAGTCAATACATTCACTTTATACTAAGTATGTGCGGTCTGAAAAACAAATTCAAGAGCATATTCTAGCAGCAAATGAGTTAGTGGACATGTGCAACTCCAATGCAGGTAAAGTGGACCCGCTGACTCTCAGCAGCCCTCATTGTTCATTGCAAAGGAAATCCAATCTTGGCACTCTCCAGACTGAGGCAACGGAGGACCCGTCCCAGTCAGGAAGTGCTCAGGTCTCTACTCCACTTCAAGAAACACCAGATATGGAACAAGTAGTTCAGACAGAAGCTATTTCTCTCCCTTGTAGAAGTAAAGTTTGTTACTCCTCCATTATGTTTTCTGATAGTTTTGGAAAAGGGTTAGGTAAATTACTTAGCAACAACCTGAGTCATTCCTCTCAAAACTTTTGCATGCCTGAGACTTCCTACAAACAAATAATGTCTTCAATAACTAGGAATGAATATGATCCCAATGCCATTATTACTGTATTTTTAGGTAATAGTTTGAATGTCAAAAAAGATGATATCTAGTGTATATAGATATCATCTTTTTTTTTTTCATATAATAGTGTATATATATATATAAATATATATATATATATATAAATATATATATATATATATATAAATATATATATATATATATATATATAAATATATATATATATATATATATATTTATATATATATATATATATAGTGTCACCAACCTATTGAAGTTAAATTGTAAGAAAATAATTTTGTGTGCTTTTCCTTATTTTGAGCACTTGTCAAACAGACAAAACCACTACATTCACATGTTAAATAATTACATGCATTTCATAGTTAGTCACTATAGTGACAAATTAATATTTTTTGATACCAACATTTTTGTTGATAAGCTAAGGTCGACTAGGGATACTGTGTATCTGCCCATTAGTTTTAGACGTCAAATAGCTAGGCTATTAGCACGTAATATTAACCCAGACATAATTAGTATGTCGAAGTCATCCATAATTAGCACCACAATTAGTAATAGTACTAATGTTAAGGTGGTTAGCTCAAATATTTTAAACTAGTTAGTAAGACAACAGAAGGTACCACTAGCAGTTTAGTTACACTTAATAACAAAAAGGTATTTTCTAGCACTAAAACAGTGAACTGTAGAAAAGGGGCTAAGCAGAAATCCTTGAAATTATTTCATCAAAATATTCAAGGTTTTTCTTCCAAACAATTGGAGATTGAGTTCTTTTTAGAAAAAACAGTGTTTGACATTATTTGTATAACAGAGCATTGGTTAAAAGATTCTGAAATGCTAATTAACTATGACAATTATAGTGTGGCCAGTTGTTTTAATCGAAAATCAATGCTGCGTGGTGGTTCACTAATCCTAATGAAAAGTTGTATTAAATTCAAACCTCGTAAAGACATAGTTGAACTATCGGTTGAACATAGCATTGAACTGTCTTGTGTTGAGCTAGATAAACATTTTATAGTGTGCGTTTACAGACCCCCAAATTATCAAAATTATTGTATATTTGAGTCAGTAATGGAAGATGTATGTATCGATAATGTTTTTTGTTGCTGCGACTATTTAGATAAAGCAATTGTTAATTATCTCCCTTCTGATCACAGCGGTCAAACTGTAACTTTTGAGTCCAACATGCCAATTCAAAAAGTGCAGATCCAATCCAGACCAATAACATCTGCTAATTTAAATAAATTCAATAGCACTTTAGTTTGTAAATTAAGTAAAAAGAACCTTACAAATGGACAATGTTAATATTTTGTATAAAGAATTATTTTCGGTAGTCCAAACCGAATTCAATAATTATTTTAAAAAGAAAACTAAAAGTATCAGCCCTAAGTTTTTATTTTGTGACTGGGCAACTAAAGGACTTAAAAAAAGTAGGGAAAGACTTTTCGAGCTGTATGGCCTTAAGCCTTATATCAACACGGAAACTTTTAATAAGTATGTTGCTACTTACTCTAGAACATTTAAGAACGCTTGTAAGGCTGCTAAAGCCTTATACATTAGCAATAAGGTTAAATCAGCAGACAATAAAATAAAGACGGTTTGGAAAATTATCAATAATGAAACAAACAGGAACAAAAAGCATAATTCTGATTACACCCTACAGACGTCACGTGGTCTCATTTGCGATTACAAAGAAGTTGCTCAAGAATTTGTAAATTTCTTTACTAGTATCCCACTCAAAACAACTGAAACCTTAAATTCCTCGCCCTCGCTCGCTTTTAATTTAGTAACGGCGAATGTTTCAGCCTGCCCGATTGAATTTAACTTTAGGCATATTAACCCCGTAACAGTAATAAAAGCTTTTAAACAAATAAAGATCAAATTGACCGAAGATCTTTGGGGAATGTCCATTAAAGTCTGTACCTCCATAATTGAGACTATTGCGCCTTATTTAGCCTTAGTATTTAATTCGTGTGTGGATCAAGGAGTCTTCCCCGGTTTAATGAAATACAGTAAGGTAATACCACTTTACAAATCTGGGGACAGTAAAGACACTAACAATTATAGACCCGTATCCGTGTTACCAGTGTTCAGCAAGGTGTTTGAAAAGATAATGCTTAATCAAATGCTCAATCATTTTAACACGAATAAAATCCTTCACGATCAACAGTATGGTTTCACCAAAGGACGTTGTACGACCGACGCCGGTGTAACCTTATTAAAACACATTTTTAACACATGGGAAGAGTCGCAAGACGCCATAGGAATTTTTTGTGACCTCTCCAAGGCATTTGATTGCGTCGATCACGAAACCTTGCTTTTGAAACTTGAACATTACGGACTCGGAAAACTTGCGCTGAGTTTAGTTAGTTCTTATTTAAATGATAGACAACAGCAAGTTCAAATAAATGGTGTCAATTCACTTGGTTTAACAGTAAAAATGGGTGTGCCACAAGGCTCGATATTGGGTCCTTTCCTCTTTTTAGTGTATATTAATGATCTACTCCATTTATTAAAAAATCAACCACAAATGGTGTTATTTGCTGATGACACTTCCTTAATTTTTAAGGTAAATAGACGTGCTACAAATTTTGACGACGTAAATAACGCCCTACTGCAGGTCCAAAATTGGTTCACTGCTAATAATTTAGTATTAAATGGGAAAAAAACTAAGTGCATAAGATTTTCTTTACCAAATGTCAAGAGTAGTGATTGTGAGATAATATTGAATCAGGAGAAACTTGAATTCGTCGAAAAAACAGTTTTCCTAGGGATCACGCTCGACTCAAGGCTACAATGGGGTCCTCATTTAACATCTCTTGCAGGACGGCTCAGTTCGGCAGCTTATGCTGTCAGAAAAATCCGTCAATTTACTGATGTAGGTACCGCGAGACTAGTCTATTTTAGTTACTTTCATAGTATCATGTCTTACGGTATTTTACTTTGGGGACGGGCAGCAGACATCGATTCTATTTTTATTCTGCAGAAAAGAGCCATCAGAGCCATATATAATCTCCGCAAGCGCGATTCTCTAAGGGAACTGTTTAAGGATATTAACATCATGACGGTGCCTTGTCAATATATCTACGAAAACATCATGTATGTAAGGAAAAATTTACATCTTTTTAGCAAAAGAGGTGAAAGACATAATTATAGTACTAGAAATAGGGACCTTTTAGTTCAACCAGGTTTCAGACTAGCAAAAGTAGACTCATCTTTTATGGGGTACTGTTTAAAATGTTATAATAAAATACCTCCCCACATTCTTCAACTGAATGAGACAAAATTCAAGTCATGTATAAAACGCACACTATGTAGGCAGGCATATTATAAGTTAGGAGATTACATCGCTGATAAAAATGCCTGGCTCAATGCTGGTCCTGCTCCACAACCACAACTAATTGATTAACACTTGAAAATACTGTTGGAGCTGCTGAAGATTGTAAGACTATCTTTGCATTGTATAAACTCAATTTCCTTTGTATTGTATAACTGCATAGCACAGATGTGAGTTCTATGTACTATTGAGCTACCATTTACCGGGTAATATGTTTTTCATTGACTAGAATGTGCCCTGGCGGCTGATAGTATGTCATGCTCGCTCAAGTGTCGCTGACGGTGGCGTGTGTGTTGGATCATTCGGTTCCCTACAAAATGGTTGAGCTGGATGGTGCTGATCCATGCGTCATGTTCGTGAACGGGCGCCGTCAGTTGGGGTTGGTCATCTTTTAGCTGCCACGGCTTATTTTTAATTATTTTATTTTTGGATTGTTATTTTGTTACTATTTGCTGTACTCTGGACACTTTTAACGCGTACTTGATTTTTATTTATTTTTTACATCGTTCTCACATATTATAAATTCAACATATGATGTAACTAATAATTTTGTAAAAATATTATTTAAAAAGAGTGTCCATGGAGTTTCTTGCCCGTTCTTCTCCATAGGTACCTACTACGCTTTGGAATGGGCAACTAGCTTCATTTTTTCCTGACTGACCGACTTCTTGACAATTCAAAAGTGCCTGTAAATGGTTTAATTGAAATAAATGCTTTGAGTTTGAGTTTGAGTTTTGAGTTTGAGGTTAGCCAGCGCCGAGTGTAATATTAGGTACACGAACCACTTGGTGCCACTTTTGACCCTTTTATAACTCAAAACCTCTACTTTTGAGTTGTGACCCTTCTATAACTCAAAACCTCTTTAACGTAAACACAAAAGAGTGTAACCACACGGGCGGCGCGGCTGTTTTCTACATACGAAAATGCATTGTAGCCACATGGCGCCGTGCGGTGTGCTCCGGCGCCGCGCCGCGCGCGCATCGGAATCGAGACGAGGCGGGGAGGGGTGTAAGCAGAGCGGAGCCGGAGCGGTGCCGCTCGCCTCGCAGTTGTTTGATTGCGCAGCATAAGGAAGGACGCATGCTGGATTAAGGGCAACCCCTCATTTTGCCGCCGCTGCGGCGCCGCCGCGGCTCCGTAGAACGTTGCGACACCGCTCTGCCCGTGTGGTCGCCAGCGCGGCGAAATGGCTTGCGGTGCGGCGCCGCACCGCCCGTGTGGTTTGCCTCTAAAGCTACGTGTGTTTAATTATCATCACCTCATGTTTTATGTTTCGCTATATTTACATGATAATATTATGTCTTTATCCTAGTTATTTCTGGATTCAGATTTGCTCAAGATTTTATTCTATACAGTAATAATACCCATAGAGGTGTAAAGGTAGAGGTAAACATGTCAGAGTCACTCACATTTTACAAACGTTATCTACTTGATCCGATTCCGGCGATGATATCCAGTATTGTAATTTTTCGACCACAATAAGCGATCAGGAAAATAAAGCAACATCTAATCTGAGGGGCAATTCCCGTAATTTTTAAGAACGTTTACAGTCTGATCTCAGTCTCAATGTGTCAAAAATACTTCAAATTTCCCTACATTTTGACAAATTTTTGACATTTGTTTGTCGCCGAGATGAGACTGCGACTAGATTTTGAACGTTTTAAATTAGCAGAATTGGCCTACTGATCTTTAGTTTTAATCTAGGAAAGTTTATTTGATGTATAATTATTAGAGCAGCCAGATCATTTGGTGGAGGAATTTAAACCTAAACAAACTTCTGCTCGTGACTTCGTCCGCAAAAAAATATTATCTTCCTATTTCTTGTCTATCGTCAAATTTCTTGTTCACCAACCCACCCCGTCGCATTGCATCGCCTGCCCGCGCTATTACTTCATTTTCGCTTAACATTCTTTCCGATTTTTTTTTCTTTTGGCACGGCTCCTAAGGCTCCTAGCGTGATGTTAAATCAATCTATAGCCTTCCTCAAGAATTGGTTTATCGAATGCAAAAAGATTTTTGACTGATGATGATGATATAAGCTTTGCAATATATTTAAATCTCCTTCTAAACCTAACACAAAACAACCTTCGCAAAACGCCAATTCTACAAAAACCAAACAAACAAAACATACATGCACACATGCTTACATGTTTGTAAACTTAAAAACATACATGCAAAGTTAAATCCGTAGTAACAGAGTGGCAAGGACTATGCCTACACGGAGTCTGCTCAAATACTTACATCATCTAGTAATCCAACACAGTAAGCAGTAGTAGTCTTACAGTTCATAAATTATAAATGCACATAATTAGACACTCATATTCCTCAAACTCGAACGTGTATGTAACACGATATTTCATATTCACGATTTATTTTCGATTTTCATATTCATTTATTTCGATATTTCATGATATTTTATATTATTTCATATTTATTATTTTATTTTTTTTGTTTGGGTGGGCTTTCATTCTAACCGAATGCAGCTGAATACCAGTATTTTATATGAAGCGACTGCCTATCTGACCTCTACAACCCAGTTACTGGGTAATACGATACCCCCTGGTTGTCAGATTTTCGGGCTTCTGACTACCCGTAACGACTGTCAAAGATCCACGAATGACAGCCGGGACCAACGGCTTAACGTGCTTTCCGAGGCACGGAGGGATCTCGGTATGTAAAGATGGTCACCCATCTACAGACCAACCGCGGAAAGCGTAGCTTAACCTGATCGATCGACCTGTGCGGCTGTTATTATTTAACCATAAGCCCTCCATTTGTTGTATTAAATCATGTTTAAGTAATTATTTGGCGGAACACTGTCTCTTAGAATACATCTAGGCATGGAGATTTAAAAGATACTATAGAGAGGTTAACAAAAGAATCTACCAGTGTCTGTTCCATTCCACATTTCACCTGTCTTCTTTCAAAGCAAGAGTAAACAGGCATCTTCTGGTCACGCTCGTTGCATCATAGACCTCATCCATCGCTTTCCATCAACCGTGATCGGGGTCAAGAGCAGGCCCATTCAGCAATTTAAAAAACTAAGAGACAGGGTTTTATACATTTTGTACAGATTATGCAAATTGTAATGAATTGTAATGTACATTATAAATATCTATGTTTCTGATTTTTTTTTTTGTGAATATACCTTTATTATTTCTTTTTATTAGTACAGATTAATGACTCATAAAAAATGACTTCTTCAGACAGACGTCATGTCTAATGGACTACTCGATAGACATACGATGTAAATCCAATCTAATGATGATAAAGTATACAATAGCATCGCGTAGCTAGTTAATGAACCGTCAAGGAAATAAATCCACAACGCATTGTTGTTCACTTTCCGGCACGTTCTAATTACTACGGAAATAATGATGTTGTTTCAGAAATGAATTTAGGCTGGAACTAAAATTGTTATAGACGGGCTTCATACACAATAGTTTTAATAAAAAAGCCAAACTGTTAGCTTACATAATAAAATATTAGTACCTAATAACAAGTTGAATGGCATGAATTGGTGAGGTCTATCTCCTGCACTAAAACTGCAGCTATGGGTACGGTTGCAAAATTACATAATTTTACCGAAAATGCTGGTAAACCGTCCCGTAACGCTGGTACCGGTGGCATAACATTTAAATTTTAATTTATTTTATATCACGCGCACGTCACAAAATCAAAATGCGACGTTGCTGACAAGTGCGCTCCGTCAAGTTGTACGGCAAAATGCGATAGATTATAGATTTATTTTATTTTTCGGTTTTTTTTTTTTGTATTGTCATTTGTTTAATTTTATTATTTAAATTGTTGATTCTGAGAACTGTAGTTAGTTTAATACTAAATACAAGTAATTTTCCAAAAACTAAAATTTTAATTTTTACTGGCCTTTGCACATAACATACATATATTATTAAATTGATGACGTGGTATAATTCATATTCATAATACATAGTGTAAGAGTAAGATACATACAAACACACTCATTCATTATCGTATTCATGTTTGTAGAACGTAAAACTACGATTTTTACGTTTTTTACCGTTTTTTACCGTAATTTACCGAAATTTTCGGTAAAAACGTTTTTTACCGTATTTTACCGTGGTAATTTTACTGCTTTACATCCCTAGCTATGGGTAGTTAACGGGGGTTATCCTGTTTAAACGGAAATGTGGGTGGTCTTTTCTCCATAGAAACGCTCTCGCCTATTTTCTTTCTGGTTAATGACCATAAAGCTATGATTTTTTACAGAATAATAAGTATTAACTACTTGTATGTCTATAATTATGTTTTCGTTTTTGATGATACATTATTTCACTCAGCACTAGAACCCTCAAAAAATGCTCAAAATTGCCGCTGTCAACAGAAGCCTAGTGTACTTTGACAAATTTTAATGAAAAAAGAAAAACATAGAGACACAGCATATACTTATATATCCTTCATAATCAGTTTATAAAATATTTTTTTAAATTGGTCCAATAATGGAGAAGGAAATAGGCAGAAGCTAAACCTCTAATTATGACTTTTTTTTAAATTATGGCTTTTTCAAAAGTCTCTCCGACCGCATTTCTTCTAAAGAATCAATTATAAATGGTCAACTTAGTGCATATAAGGTTTGAAAAAAATATGTCACAGATACATCCTTGATTGAGAGAATTCAACGGTTCAAAACACGATAAATTGTAATTTATTTATTTTATTTATTTATATATACTTTATTGTACACCAGAAAATACTTAACAAAAAAAAAAAAAACAATTATTACTACAAAACATACAATGGGCGGCCTTATCGCTTTCTGCGATCTCTTCCAGGCAACCTTGGAATGGACAGCGATTGCGTGGATAAATAAAAATGGGGTTGTCAATAGATAATATAATATATATATATACATACAAGCTGTATAATAGATACATAAATAAATACATACTAAATATACATACAAACAACGAAAATAAATGACGATTACAGATTATTGCGTTACGAAAACAAGATCACAACAACAAGTAATGTTCCTTCACCAGCCTCTTTAAACACAGCTAACGATTGCGCGCGTTTTATTTGAACTGGCAATGCATTCCATAAACGAGCGGCCTGAACAGAGAAGGATTTGTCGAAAATGTAATTTGCTCGATGAAAAAAAATCCGAAACACGATCGATTTCAAAACCGTTTTCCATTTCATTTCCTAATTACAGCACAAAATAATATGAAAATTACATGTACCATGAGGTATTCGTGTTTAAGAGGGAATTTAACGGTTGAATAATTTCTACAAATTAGGATGAAAGTAAAAAGACGCTAACGGCTAAACGAAGCCGAGAGTCACTTATACCCCTCCATTTTGAACTGGACTTGGGAACCTTCTGGTAACGAAGATATTGGAGGTCAAATTTCCAGTTTTTGTTACTTTTTTTCACGAACATAACATAAAACGCCAGTTTTTCCTGAAGGGTTAAGCAGAGGTGACTAAAACAAGCTTTAAATGTTATGACTTAATTTTAAATACACCTACACTCCATTTGTTTAGGTAACTAAATAAAGGTAAACAAAAAACATGTGACGTGGTTAACCAACTAAACGTAATACTAGTCTATTCAGTTGTCATGCAGTTGTACTCTTCAATTTAGCAACGTTATTAACGAATAACGTTGCTAAATTGAAGAGTACAACTGTGATGTAGCATGAAATTGAAGTGAGTGGTATTACTTACGTTTAGTCGGTTAGCTAAGTCACGTGATTTTATTGTTTACTTTTATTTAATAACCTAAACAAATGGAGTATACAACTCCTGCAGGTACCCATAAATACAATGTGTTGCGTGCGTTACATTGCGCGCTGCCGTAAACAGCGATTTTTCACACCAAAAATAAGACTCGTTTACTAGCAACATTTTTCACTTAATGTTACTTAGTTTGGCTATGTGATGGGTCTTTTTATACCCTGTATTTGTTTATACACAATATGCTTCGATTAAATTAACCGAAAAACGTAAAGGATCTCTCTCTTTGAGTGAATAATAACATAAGCCACTTTCTTCATCTTCAATCAGCCGCCTGTTGGGGTAAACTGTGCGACTTGGGAACGTGACACGCATTCAGATACAAAGAGGTATCGGACCATTGAAATATGAGGAGCCGATTCTAGCCCAGGGCTAGGGAATAGACAAAATGGCCATGCGCTTTGAGGTAGTTCTTTTGATACCTATTTCGTTTCGTTGGCTTTTTGTTAATCCTAATTAGTTTTGTTGACTGCCCCGTTGGTCTCGTGGTTGCAAGCGCGACTGCTGAGCGTGGGGTCCTGGGTTCGATTCCCGGGTCGGACAAAGTGTTATTGAGTTTTTCATTTGGAATTTCTTAGTAACGATCCGGAGTTTGGAAGTTGGTGGTTTAATACCCCCGTGCCTCAGAAAGCACGTAAAGCCGCTAGTCCTGCACCTGATCTCTCTCCGGTCGTATCGGATTGCCGTCCCATCGGGCTATGAGAGTAAAAGAACATAGAGTGCACCTGTGTCTGCGCACACACCTGTACACTATAATATCTCCAGCGTACCTGGCTAATCTTCGTTGAGATTGGCCACCGTGACCGAAATCGGTCCGGGAGGCTATTATTATTAGTTTCGTTGGCTGCATATGGGAATTTGCTGCTTTATTTAGTAACCTAGTCACAGCTTTATTTAGTTATAAACTGCCGACGAGAGAATGCGTTCTTGTCCGTTTCATACAAACGAATAGGTAAGTGTTTTGCGGATTTGACCTTTATTAGCAACTAGAATTTTTGCACTGACCGTGTTAGGAACTCATTCTCTCGACGGCCGGACTGTAGGTAGAGGTAATTCGCACAGAAAAATTTGATCGATCAAATGGCCAAAGAATCAGCACGCAACGTGGCAATGCTGGCACACTTTTGGGCATTTTTCCTGTTGTCAGCGATGCGGACATGTTTTTTGATGCCCTATGATTCTTTCCCCTCTTTTAAATATACATTTGAACATATTGTTATCATTTTAAGCAAGTCAGCTTATATATTATGTAAATATTATCGTGTTGGAAATGAAAATCATTGGAGCAGACTAATCCTTGATTGGAGACCGCGTATCGGCAAGCGTAGTGTAGGACGCCCCCCAGCTATAATATGGACGGACGACCTAAAGAAAGTGACTGGAACGGACTGAATGAGGAAGGCGGAGGACAGGGTGTTGTGGCGCAGCCTGGGAGAGGCCTATGTCCAGCGCTGGACTGCAATAGGCTGAGTTGATTGATTGATTGAAAAGAAAATCATTAGACCGTGTATTTTTTAGAGTAGGTAATTTAACCTATTGTATTTCTGTAACGAACAATCATTCGCCGCAGGTCAAAAGTATGCTTATTGTAGTTTGTTTAAAAATTATCTTAGACGAAAATAAATTCAACATTTATAAGTCGGAGTTTTTATCTAAACTAATAATATAAAGAGAAAAGATTTGATTTTTTGTATGTTTGTTTGTTACGCTTTCACGCTAAAACAGCTGAACGAATTTGGATGAAATTTGCACAAGAGTAGAACATGACATGGATTGGAAGAAATGATACTTTTTATCCGATATTCCCACGGGATCGAGACTTATGCGGGTGAAACCGCAGGGCGTAGCTAGTTATTTACACAATTACTTATTATTTTTAAAGGGTAAGGAATAATAAGGTCATTTTGAAATAGCAACAATTCTGAATTAAATTATACCTGTTTTCCTTTATACCTATGAAAAACTAATTAATGGTACGTACTATAAAAGCTACAGTGTCGGCCAATTAATTGTTTTGTACTAAAAATAAAGTGTAACGTAACGGAATTAATTACAAAGTATTCTCTTTGATTTCAAATGGTAATTGCTACGAACTGACAAACTTCTTTATTATATTATGTCCGTAAATTGAAAATAATACTTTAAAAGGACGGTTCGCGTTTAAATGTGAAAATATAAATTTATTATCAAAGTTTAATCACTTCCTTGTGAATTACGGAGGACGATCAAATTTGATCAACGTCCAATTAATTTGTTACGTCAGGTAGATAGACAATTATGTACAAAGCCCTACAAACACACAGTTATAAACTACACGTAGATATACCTTGATTAATATGAGCACGCATTGAATTTCGATATATCCGCGTAAGTTGAGCGGCGTACCTTTTATTTCATTCATATGCAGAAAAATCTTTCACACGTTTTCATTGGTATCTCCCAATTAAAAAAAGAATGTGGATTGCATTGGTATGATGCAGCGGCATCCACTAGGACCCTAGCCGGCAATAAAGTAGGCATCAAGCGAGCTACGTGCCTTACGATAAGACGAGTGTACGTGCTAACTCCTTATTTGTGCATGAAGCTCAGCCACCGAGCAAACTGGAACGTTTAAAAAAACGGAATGAAAATTTACATTATCACATTCCTCTGGAGAGTTATTTTACTATTCTCAGTTTAAATATTTCATTGTAGAAAATTTACTTCGTGGAAGTTCATCTGAAAAACATTTTATAATAAAGATACCTACCGAGATACTGCAATATAATATTTAAAGAGGATTGCATCTGTCTCAAGTCTGACGCTCTTTGCAATTCTTCGGGAGCAATTTTTTTTTTAATAAAAACTGGCGATTTCATCTATATTAAAGTCCGCCTACACAGAAGGTACGAATGCAGACAATCGAACACACTTCAAATTATAAAATAATCAGGAATTACTTAGATTTGCAGTTATTTTGTCAAATCACATTATTTAAGCCAGTACAAAAAAATACAAAGTAATAAATAAAAATCAAATAATATCCTGCGGCATTAAATAATGTTTCTCGCTTTGTATATCCTAGCCCAGTCGTGCGTTACGTGGGCTACCACGGGTGACAAACGCGCCCCGGAGTCGCACCGCACGTAGGGTATAAAAATAAGGGGAATCTTTAAAGTGAAAAGTAAAGCGAGTTTGGCTTTTATGGTAGTTACCCTGAGTTATCCAATCAGTCGGTGCCGGGGAAGCAATAAACTGGGCATCACGTCCGAACGTGTCCTCCCAGTGACAAACTACTAACGCCTCGCGCCAACCAGCGCACTGAATGCTTGCCTGCACTCACTGATGGACGAATTTAGATTTATTACTCACCCCGCATGTTTACTTTTCCTCACATGGTGAGAGCTGCGACGAGGTTCATTAGTTAGGGGTTAGTTGCCGATGTAGCCATGTTTGGACACCGCAAGGGACCGTCGTATGAGACGAGTACGGCGAACTAGAACAACAGTTTGACATGATAGCGGGTTTCGATTGATTCTCTTTTATTTTCAAAAATGGGCAATAGAGAATAAGAAATAAATATTTCAAATACATGTCCTGATACTGGATCCTGATCAATGAGACAAATACTAATGACTTGACTTATTTGTGGAAGAAAAGTTTATATTTATTGAGAAGTAAATAGTTAAGTACGTACCTACGATACAGGAAGATTACAGTTTATTGTATCCATTCATCATGCAGCATCTAAATGCAAAAGCTTTTAAAAAACCATAATCTAAAAGTTACGAACGCGTTTGTATCGAAGAATTTCCTCAGAGGAATGATGCAGGAAAATTTGGTTTCCAACCATCAAATAATACTGAGTGCTTCCCGTACCGTTTTTCTTATAAATGAATACAATTAATCATATTTCTTTTTATATTAAGACAAGGCAATCATACAATGTTTATTATACTCTGCCTGTACAGATAAATACGCCTGGCATTATTAAGATACACAAAGAGCAAGACGTTTCTCTGTCAACTGTTCTACATTTGATATGCCAAGATATTACTGTAGCGTCAACATTCTGAATAGGCGTGTATTTGACAATGTAGCTTCTCGTACTTCTATTGAAGATGGGGCCATTGACGACAGCTTCTCCACAGCTAATTGCTGATTATCCGTCATATTTATCGATATAATCAATCACGATTCAATCACTTTTGAAACATAATCACCCGTATTATCAGCCTAGCTATTAATCCTCGAAAGTACCTAGACAATAGACAATGGACCGGTAACAAGATAATATCGTCTTCTCAAGTAAAGTTTCGATAATTATCTGACAAATGGGACTATTTACGAATGAATTCACTAAACAAGTATTACTTTTAGCTAGCGTTCAGATTCTCAACTAAAATAAATAGTTGAGTATTAACGAAACGATTAAGAGGCCTCTTACAAAAATGCGTGGAGATGCATGTCTTCCTCGTTGAAATTGAATACTATTCGTTGGTTGGCCTAAATAGCAATTAATTGGTAAACATAGTTCGTTTTCTCTTTTACAGTAATAATAAAGTGATTCTTTTTATTATTTGTGTATTTATTTAGCAATAATCGTTCTCCTGGTGCATGTTTAGGCAAAAACTCATGGAGAGTTGATTTGAGAGCACTAATTTGCAGATTCGGTTAGATATAATCCATCAAAACAATTTTTTTCATATCACAAATGTCATATATTTGAATAATAATAGAATACATTTTTGTTATATGATTTATAAATAAAGAAAAAAATACTGGACCTAATTCAATTTTCTACTGGAAACAAGTCTGAATATCTCCGAACTTCCACATCATTTTCACGTCGTATTTATACCAAAGTAGTGTTCAATAATTGCATAAACAATACAGTAAAAAAATATTAATACTTTGATTTTTTAATAAATAAAATAAAAGTACCTACTGTATATTTCACTGCGTTGGCGATGCGCGCTCGCCCTGGCTGGAGGCCTTAATTTATTGAGGCATCCACAGGCAATCCCGGTTAGGAATACGACAATCTCATAGGTTGAACTGCGAGATGCCAAAATGTAAGAGGGCTCTTAAGAACAGTGGTGGCCCAGTGGAAAAGATCGGGAGTTATAGGTCGTAGGTTCAAACCACGACAGGCGCTTTACTTTGTGTAAATTTGTTCATCACCACTGCTCTCAAAATGGTGAAGGAAAACATTGTGATATAAACCGGCATGTCCTAGAACCAAAGATTCAAAGACGTGACATCTACCAAGCCGCACTGGGCCTACGTGGTGGATTCCGGCCCGCTCCGTCTCACAGGGCCTGTGTCCCAGCAGTGGGAACAATATAAGCTGATTATGCTATCAACTAAACTAAAATAAAATTACTTACAGCTATCTTTTACTTGTAAGTAAATATATATAAAAAAGATTAAATTAAAAGTGTCAAAAGACGCTGAACTAAAACTTGAACAAATAGTTTTAAACGACATTTCAAAAAGATAAGCCACAAAGTTTAACATTTCAGCTAATATGTTAACTTGCTTCTTATTTAGGGCAACTTTACTTTAGTTAAAGGTAGTATATTTTTATTCGGTTTATTATACACTAGGCAACAGACACTGGGTCGCCAAAACAAATGACGACAATTTAAATGTACCAACGCAAAACGGGCGAGTTAAAAGCGTTTTTCCATGAACCCCCGATGTTTTAATGAACAAATAGGTAATTTGGGCAATAAAATGTACTGTTCGTACACTTGTTCGTAATTACAGAGGATTAATAATTATGATACGAATCGCATATTATTTGGAATGATTGCTGTCCTGCGATGTCCTATGATGAATTATATTATATTTTATTTCATTAATTATATATCTTTATATCTTCGTTATTTTAAACCTTTTAGGGCTATTTTAAATTTGTAGAATCAAATTATATTAAAGCTGACTCATTGGGCCATTGGACTCAGCTGCTGATGTAAGATACTGGGTTTCCAGGTAGCTCAAAGTGTAAATTGGATGGAATTTGTCAAGACATTCTCAGTTACAGTTCTAGGATAGGAATTGTGACTGGCAAAAGATGATAAGTTTACTTGGGACTTTTTTCTATCGGTGCGAACTATCTTAACTCTTTTTCGATATAATAAACTAGATAACTAGGTTATGGAAGTAAAAACGTTATTTGCACAGAGAAGTTTTTTTTTAATCAAAGTTTTTCACAAGAATGACACAAGTCATTATAAAAATACACACATGTTCGAATATCAATTTGAAATGAGTTGTCAACTAAAAAGTTTCACACTATTCGCAATAACTAACTACACATTTTTTTGTTAATCTCATATTGTTTTCCATCACTGTGAAAACTCCTTCAATTACTTCTTCCAATCATCTCGATTATTTGCGATTTCTTACCATGTATGTACTTACTGAAGCAGTTTACATACACAGACATAAACTCACATCTTTTTTTCTATAGGGGTAGGCACTAGGGGTAGGTACTATAGAACGCCACCTGCTATGATCCTGACCACAGATATACAAGTTGTAACATATTAACGCAAGACGTCATACACCCCATTTAGATTAAGTATCCAGTTAAAAGCATAATATAACGACCAAAACGTATTGTTTTTAAAGCTTGCTATTTTTATTAAAAAAATCGTATTGAACCTAGTATTACTTTATGCATTTAAAATCGAGTCTTATTGCCTTAAAATAAGATTTAATTTTATTTGGCTTAATCGACGATTAATATGAAAAAATACATAATAAAAGTTACTGAAATCGATTCAGCAGTCAGTTATGAACAAACTACTTTCAGGACTTGCGTTTATTCTGTTACACCTGCTAGATAGACCTAGATAAAGCAAGTATCACGATCTGTATGAAAACCAAACATACCATTTTTTGACTACCTGCGGGGCCTAGCGCCAGCGCTCACGCTCACCCAGCCAGCAGCCTATCGATTCTGTAAAAATCTCACCGTGTTAATATACGTGAAGTGAGTGTGAAGCGAGCTATCAATGAAGGCAATCCCTAACATCAGGTGGAACTTCACCTTAGTTTTCACGGTGAGATTTTTACAGAATAGCACTGCTAGACTGAGCGCGAAAGTGGCGGCTTTCTATGTTTGTACGTAAGCTGGGCACGCGAAGTAGTCGCTTTTGCGTTATCTAGGTGTATCTATATCTGTGATCCTGACATACTTACTCCTTTTGCTCAAAGCGGTATTTCACATAAAAATCCAACAGTTTCATAAAGGAAAGATTGAGACATAACGAAGTCAGTTTAAATAACAGTAAATTGCTAGACCTTTTTTATTCCTTAACTAATATAAAAATATATTGAAGACTGCCGAAGCGTTTATTGGGGATACCGAACCCTTCCGAGACCGTTTCTTATAGCGGGATTTGACTAAATCGCTGATTCAAAAAAAATAAGTACTGTTAAGGTACTGTAGATTCGGGATAGTTTCAGATATTTCCCACCTCATTCACTAAAATACTAGGCCGGATATATTGGATTTGTTACCACAGACATGCTGCCTACTGTACATGCTTATAACTTTCTATCTCATGTGTGGAAATGAAAATACATCAATATTTTCAGTTATAGTTCATCCCTGAGTTTCTTTTTTCATTACGCCTTATCTTTTTCCAATTTCTGCATGAAATTTCATCAAAATCGATTCAGCGGATTAGCCATGAAGACACGACAAACAAAAAAAAAATTATTATAATGAATTACCACTCTTGTATTAATATGTTATTATCGAGTATATGTTAAATATTTTCCGAGAAGGGTTCTTTAATTAAGTATTATGTTTTGCGAGTAGGTAGTGAAGTAATTATATCCTGTCATAAACACTTTACATGATGCTATACAAACCTTTGCCTTTAAATTATTGATTTTAGTATACTTTTGTTTGTGGATATTATACAAGATCAAATTAAATTAAATAACGAAACTTCACAGACGTGATGGTTTTCGCTGCCTAAACAAGATAAAACAGATTTTCTCAACTCAAACTTGAAGTAACAAAACTACCAGCGGTCGTTGACCTCAAAAAAAACATTAAATTGTTTTATTTTATCGTGTTTAAACATCGATATACATCACCGATATACATCACGTTTGCAGAGTTTCGCTAGCTAATTTAATTTGACCCTGTACATCCCAAATATAGAATAATTAGTTAACTAATTATTTTTAATTAGATAACTAATTATTTTTGATAGCACGCTAGTATTTTTTTTTCAATCTAAGTATATCAAAAACCAGCATAAGCTTACGTCAACAAAATCCTCTTAACATAATCCAACCGAACAACATGGACATCTAATTAAATAGACTTAGAGAATCGCTCCCTAAGTACCAAACTAATTTCCAGAAGTAGGCAATATAATTCTCTGTTCTGAGTGTAGCAGGCAGTTAATAATCGACATTAGTAAAGTGGCTTGGTAAGGGGAGCCTCCCCTAAGGTATCAGTACTCAGTAGCCGGCGGTAGAAACCGTAGGAACCGTACTGCGATACCATCTACCACTTCCACAGAAATTGCAAGGAGGTAATTCCTCAATTTACTGCAATTTGCTTTTAGAGAATCGAAATATCAAAGTACCACTACCGCTAGATTTATAAACAGACTGCGTTTTAATTGACCCCGTACTCGTATGTGCAGATTCCATTATTAAATTGGAAATAAAAACTGGCAACAAAAAATTCAATTTAGAAAATGTTAGGAATATTTTGCGAGCAGTGGTGGGTGGCCTTGTGATAACGGCCTCAACTGGTCGTGGGGTTAAACCCTGGCAGCCTTTAGGTACTTTGTGTAAATAATTTCATCAGCACTGGGGGCCTACCACCACTCAAGCAGTATTAAAAGAAGAAAGAGATGGAGCAATAGAGGACATGCAGCTCCATCTCTTTCCCACTCTGAAGTAAGATTAAAATAATACTGCTATAAGAGGTGGTCGGTAGGCCCCCTGCTCTCAAAACGGTGAACGTGAGGAAGCCGGCATTTCCTAGAACCAAAAATTCGAAAACATGTAACATCTCTATCAACCCGCACTGGGCTCGCATGGTAGATTACAGCCCACTCCCTCTCGAAGATATAGGATAATTATACTTAGGAATGTTTGATCTACGGTACGTTACGTTAAACCGTCAGAAAGTAAACACCTGTCCAAATATATGCTAACCAATCCGTTTTTATAGCCGAAAAACCGTATTGTATTGTTTAACTTATAAGTAACCTCGTAAACGTCATGTAAAAATTAAGCTCTCTAAAAAATACACAAGAAGTTACACCCCAGGCGGTCGTATTTCATATCGATAAGACGATAAGTTCGCAAAACATGCAGGCCTTTTTATAGCCAATAAATAAGGGTTTAAACATATATGCATAACTCTAAATTAAGCGAATATAACCTATAGGTTAAATAAGACATGTAACGTTGAAGTAATGGCAACACTAGCCCGGAAGCGGAAAAACGAAACGGACTAGTATTTACGAGCAGTACATCCGCCCAGTGGGCTTCATTAGCACACGCTCTGGACAAAAAATATATTGTTTTACACGCATCCATTGAACTTTAGTACTTTGTAACTACATTGTGAATGAATTATTCTGTATTGCAAACAGTTTTATTTAAACAAGGACATTGTTTTAATGAGAACGTCTATACATTTTAAAATACATTATGTTTACCCATTATGATTAAAAGCACAATGGGATAATTAGTCTTAGTTTTTGTAGTACAACAAATTTGCTAAATATACTAAAATATGCGTACAGTTGGCTTATCAGAGGGGTGAAGTAGCCCATTGTGGTTAGACTCAGTTCAGTGGCGCACGCTGCTAATTAGCCAGCCACAAGATAAATGTCAGCAATCACGAACCCCCGCGAGGCGCCGCCACACGCTACCCGCCGCCGCCCGCGATCAACAGATTACTTACAAACTAGAATCTCTCCTTACAGACCACCAATCCTCCTTATTACACCGTTTTTGTACACAACTGCCCAACGGAACCCCTGCAACTGATTTATATTAATAGACCACAATCAATAATCCACAATCTTGACATCCAAGCTGATAGCTCAATAATAAGCCTGAATTGCCCCCCATAATGGTGTCTTTGTCGCAAATGTCAATTGTTGAACTTTTAAAGGGCTGTTGGTAATAATAGGGGTGTTCTTGTTGAACCATGTCGTTGTAAATCAGCGGTTCACTTTATATTGAAGGTAAATCACTTTGTTGAAAGTTCAGGCGGCTGACGGGGAATGTTAGGCCGCTTTCACATTAGGACGTTAGCAGCGCGGCAGAAGCAGATGCCTTCACATTATAAGAACAGCTGCGCCCTAGCAGCGCGGCTGCCGCGCCGCAGTTTGGATCTAATGGTTCGGTGTCAGACTCGCTCATTGTGCAGTCTATAATCTAGTGCGCTTGCAACACTGACTCATCGCCGACTGAGTGCACGTGCACGTAGAGACCACGCGCTGCCGCCTCGCTTATGTTTACGATATGAAATTCTGACTGTGCGACGCGGGTCGCGCGTCTGTCGCGCGACGGTCGCGCTGCTGATGTCGCCTAAGTGTGAAAGCGGTCTTAGTCGTGTCGTTGTAATAAGTGCTGTCATTCAGTTTGTGCCATCTTTGTTCCATATTCACTTATGAATAAACTTTCCAACTATTCGGTACTGAATTCTGCGTTTTACTCGTGCCTGTAATTGTCAACAGATTTCCAACTGAAAGCTTCTGTTATAATAATGTATCTGGATTTTTGGCTAAGTATTTAATATTCATAAAGAAGGTCTGAATACGGAGCATGTGCAAGTTCTAAATATCTTAATTACCGCTACAGCGAGTTCGCCGCGCGAACTTTCCGCGTTATGCTCGTGCCGTTTTGAATATAGTTCCCTTACATGACGTCACGCCTCACAACATTGTACTTACGGGATTATTTCAGCAAAACCTTTGATACCTCATTAGGAAAATGTGTTTGAATTCGGACTTAGTAGGACTACTTATTTGAACAGGTCCTAGAAAATCTTGTAGAAAACTAGATCTTCACACGCGGGCATAGGATAGCTGAAACGTTTTTTTTTTTTTCACTTAAATGGGGATAGGCCTTTGGACACCAGTAGGATGATGCAGGCTAACAGTAACAGTAACACTTTAACTTAGCTATCGACCAAACTAACAACAGGGAGTTGAAATTGCAGTGATGGCTTTACTACTCAGACATTAATTCGGGCGTTGAATCGATACTCAACTCGACCAAACTTCTCAATCGAGAAATTTTAGAAAGCTATTGATACACGCAAACATTTTGGGCGATTGTTAGCTTATGCTCTGGATCCGATTATACATTAGATGGTACCTACCTAATATATTAATTGGTATAATATACCTAATTTAAACAAACAAAATTAAACTAATTGAAAACAAACATTTTACAGATCGAAGAAAATTATAACTTTCAAAATTAGTTGGGAAACTTAAACAAACATACACAGGTAAGACACACTATTTACTTAGATTGACTTAGATTCTACATTTAAATTACTTCGGCAGTTCTAAATGCTTTCTTCTGTCTTTGAGGAAAATACGGCGATATTTTATTGTTTTTTAGTCTATGCCCAAAGAATCCGCGCCATTACTGGGCCCAATAAATCTATAAAAAATAAGTTTAGTAAAAACTAAAACCCGACCACTGAAAAGGATGAAACAAGAAAGTACCTTCCCGTGGTCGCATGCCGCTGTACTAACAGACTTAGAAGCTATGGCAGTATATGACCACGGGAAGGTACTTTCTTGTTTCATCCTTTTCAGTAGTCGGGTTTTATTTTTATTACTTATTTTTTATTTAATTATTTTGGGGCTTATATCACTAATATTAATATTTTTAAAATGTGCTAATTAAGCCCTTTCATTTGATACCCAACAAGGCACCATCCCAAAATATTTATTTTTAAATTCATTACTTTATGTCCTCTAGAGGGCGCCATATTGAATTTAGTGTGATGTCACATAACCAGCGGACGGTCAAGACGCTTCTAACGATATCTCATTTGTCAAATTATTATAATGTATTTATGAAGTTATGAGGCAACAGATGAACATACATAGGTACATACTTACATACATACCGGTCAAAATCATAACCCTCCTTTTTGCTTCGCCGTAGTCGGGTAAAAAGGGAAAGTAAATAATCTTATTTATTTCTATGTAAGATGTAGTTAATTTACTTCTGTCTGGTACACATCGAAGTTATGTATATCCAATTTATTACTCATGATATTTTTGGGCTCGCTACACAAAAACTCCAAATACCGTTAAAAATAATTATAACTTTATTATTACTGTCACTGTCACCTCCAATAAAGAAAGAAATAAATAAACAGTTATAATATAATAATTATTTAAAGAAATCATTTAACTGAAGTGATTTTCAAATTAAAAAAGAGGAAGAACGAAGAATAAAATTGTGTAAAAATGTTAATGTAAAATGTATATAACTTATACATCTTTCTACATATGTACGAGTACCAATAAGATAAATATGATAATGAGTGATTATTTCATCAATTAATGTTACCTCCAATCGCCTGAAACACAGGATTACCTAGTTCAGGCACGAATCATGAGTGAACTTGACATAGATTTAAGAAATCTGTATTTAATGTTAGTCCTTGAATAAATTTTATTATTATATATATTTTATATGTAAATAATTTACATATAAAATATATAGTATGTAAGAGAGTTATATCGGTCAAACATTTTACAGGACAGAACACAGACAGTCGATATTATATTAAGCAGGTACTACAATGAAAACTTGGTATCCCAACGGGTTACATGGCTCGACGGCAGTCACTTCACTTAAAACTAGCCTTACTTTAGATAATCGTGTATTTTACAGCTCGTACATTTTCTTTGTACGATCCGACTGTCCTGTCAACAGGACCGAGGCAGCGTTAGGTCCAGTTTATTTACCCTTAGAATCGATAGCGCACAGATAGTAAAACTACTCGTGCTTAACGTAAAATATTGCCAGTTTGATTGGTTTTTCGGCTACATATGACTGTGAAACTTTTCGTTTCGATTTGCAGAGCAACAAAAAAGAACTGTAATTTACATTTTTCGCGCAGTTATAGAAAACTAAATTTAAAAGTACACATTCATATTCCTATGCCTCCATAATTTGTTATGTAGTAGGTAATCCAACAAGCAAACATTTAACAATTAGTTATTTATGATAATTACTGAAATTACCCTTGATACCCTTGAAAGGGTTAGGTACTTCCTAACCCTTTCACCCAAATTCTTCAATAATAAAGCAGGTTTGTATAAAAAATAGAACCGAACACTATTTGAACAGCTGACACTCATTGTTATCCGAACATAATACAGAAAACATTGATTAAACCAAACAAACAAGGGTTACTAATACGATAGTTTCGTCAACGCTAAGTAACTACTAACAACTAAAAAGTGCAAATTAAATTACAATGAGAATTGTGCAAAGTCGAATGTAAAATTACGAGAAAATTCAATAAAACTATTTGATATTTTTAAATGAGTCAGCTCGGTAGCTAAGGATAGATTTGTAAGCCACATCGATTCAGTCGAACTCCCGCTAATTTTATCTAAACAATACACGTGGTAGTTCGCAACTTTGCTTTTAGGCACCAAATGGAAATTTGTTAATAAAACAATTAACTTTTACATATATGGGCCTTTGTATACACGGCGCGGTTTATTTACGGTGTGTACGGCGTATAAATGGCGCCGTAGAAAAAGCGTGCGTTTTTGTATAAGTTAATATTGTTACAAAAATATGTCTTTTATGCCGAATAAGAGAGACAGTTTTGGAGGTTTATTTGTAACGAAAAAATATTCTGTCACAGTGTTTATCTAGTTTTTAAACGATTTTATTTTTTTGTCTGATCAATCCCCTAGATCGTTGAGGAAAGTGGTGTGATGACTGCTATCTAGGACCTACTGAATTATTTTTTAGCTTTTAGTACACTATCTACATTAAAATATTTTTTTAATTATTTTTTATTTAAATTGCTTTTGAAATAAGTAGCCTAAGTTAAGTACTTTTTATTAATATGTTTGACAGTTTATACTTACTCACAAATCCTCTTTGCAAAGTATGTAGGTAGGAGAGTCCTTCCAATGATTTTAGTATTTTCAAATAGAAACTTAACGAAGTTTACTCTTAAAATGCTCCATTCACAATTCTCTATCTTAACAAAGAAAAACCTTCTTAAAACGAGAAACTTAACTGAACAAGACTTAATACTTAAAAGAAATCAGATTCATAATTTATACATTTAAAAGTTGAGGAGTTTTCATAGCTGTGGGATATTATATCGCTGTGCATATTAGTGCAATAGCACCGTACAAACTTGGAGGGCGGATATGTACCGAGTTGTGCAACTATTTCTCGTGGCTGGCTTGAAAACTTTCTAGCTTCATTAATACTACACTCTTACCACTGTGCATTTTAGTTCCTTTTATAAAATTACTACACTCTCAGACTCCATAATCGAGCTACGCCGCTTTTTTAGAGTTTCGTACCTCAAAAGGAAAAAAATGGAACCCTTATTACACATTACACTTCGTTGTCCGTCTCTTTGTCTGACAGTCTGTCAAGACCCTTTTTCTCAGGCACGTGTGTAGGAATCAAGTTTCAATTGTTATCAAATACGTAGGTCTCCAAGGTAGCTCCAAAGGGCCTTCCCTTGGAGCTCAAAGCTTCGCAAAAAATCACGCTTCGAAGTCAACGCAATAAAAAAATACGGCCATTTATGCGACATATTTTGATACTTGCAAACAAATCAAAACTCAACATTCATGATTCTATGTCAACGGAAAGTACCCTATACTTCCCGTTGACATAGAATCATGAATTTTGGCAATAAGCAAGTTCTAAAAGAAAAAAAAGAGTCCGAAATTCTTTAATTTTTAGTTTTATAAGATTTTTTTTTTGTGATTAACCTATAAACTAGAATCGACCGTGACGTATATTGGTGGATGTGAGAACATGTTTTTCAGCTAGAATGTCAAGTTTATTTTTGGGATAAATTCATCCCAGCTACGGAACCCTTCATTGTGCGTAGTGCGACACACACTTGGCCGGTTTTTTTTTTTGTATTAAGGTATAAAACTTTTTAAATGGTCATGAATTTAAATTTGGAACAATAATTAGCCCATAACGTTCCCACTACTGGGACACAGGGCTCCTCTTTTCAAGAGGGAGTGGGCTCTACCATGCGGGCCCAGTGCGAGTTGGCAGATGTCACATGTTTTAAATTTCTTGGTTCTAGGACAAGCCGGCTTCCTCACGATGTTTTCCTTCACCGTTTTGACAACAGTGGTGATGAAATTTAGAGCAATGATGCCGCCATAATGATCACCAGTATGTCTGCTACAAAACTACATAAAAACTTTTTATAGCACTGTGTGACCTAAACCCGCACTTAAGTCACGCTTTTCTGTGACTTAATAGTCCATTTTTACATATAAAAGCGTGACTTAAGTGCGGGTTTAGGTCACACGAGCTATAAAATAGTATACGATACGTGTGACTTAAGTAGCCTATTAAATGGCGTTTAGCACCTTCGGGTAGACTACTTAAGTCACACGTATCGTAATGTACCATTATTTGACTCATCTTCATTTTGATGTTTTAGGCCTCGGTAATCATGCAAAGCTTGTACCTTACATGCCTTTAATTTATTTTAATTACTTTAAATTTCTATATTTATATCTGTAACTAGCAGCGGCCCGCGGTCTCACCCGCATAAATGTCGATCCCGTAAGAATATCGGGATAAAAGCAACCTATGTGTTAATCCAGGGTGTTAGCCACCTCCATACCAAATTTTATCAAAATTGGTCCAGCTGTTTGTGCATGAAGACGTAACAAACATACAAACACATTCACAAACTTTCACCTTTATAATATTAGTGTGAGTAGCATGATTAGTAAATTAATAATATTACTAATTAGTATTAATAGTAACAAGTAGGAAGTAGGATTTATATGGCGTACTTAGTAAAGGGTATTCTATTGTATTATACATGGAATTGTATGGTGGCTCGATTTAGGAGTCCGGGAGTGTATTTAAGTTTTAAATATTCTTTTATCTACACCCATGCTATAAATCCTGTATACAAGTTTCTGAAACAGTTAGCTGATTGCCAACACTAAAACTGTAACCAGTGTCATATTAACCATAAAATCATCCAAACGAGTGTTATAATGTTGTACATCATTTCATTATGCAACTCCTTTTCAAAAAAAGAACTTTGTCATGCACGCGCGATTCACTACCACAGCGCCGTAAAAAAAACATATAGGTTATTCGAATTCACGTCGTATCCCGCCATTTTTGTTTAATATTAGTATTGCAAAAATTTATTACTTTGTTGTTTACAAAAATGAGTGATATGTAAGCTTTGATAATACACCACCAGATATTTCTAACGCAGCAATAAATAATTATATTATTACTTAAACATTGTTTGTATTAGATACTCAGCAATGAAACTTTCCATGAATTTACATACCACTTACAACACTGTACATATCATGTGTGTAGATAAATAATTCTTGTGAGCAACTGTATTAGGTATTAAAACACTCATGTGATACTATTAACCCACATTCGTGTTTTAAAATACCCCTTATTATACAACAGTTGCATAAATAACTATTAAGGGTGACGTGTACTGTTCGAAGTGACTGTAGAACACGAGTTTAATCTTGGTAAGATTACTTTGGGAACAACGTATTGATTAGGTCAAAAGTTCATCAGTAGTTGTGTTTATTAATAGGCCTTTCTCACCTAATTTTCCTGTATACGGAGCTGTTATGTCACTATGGGATAGAACACTTATAATAAGCTAGCAACTGAAAATCTTTTTTTTTAGTATGTTCCTTGAGGTGTAGAGCTCAACCAAGAAAGGTTTTGATTTTTATTCACAACCAGCGCGGTAATTGCGTAACTCAGTAACAGTAGGAATAGCTTGCATTTTGACAGTTCAAGAACATACATTGCGTTTTTTACGTTGTTGAGCTAACAAATTTTCCGAACATAATTATGAAGCAATGGATTAGCAATAACCTTCAAAATTATTCAGATTCTGATTGATAGTGTGTTACGAAATTAGTGCTGGACTGGTAAATACACACATCAAAAGTGTCTAGGGATCAACATATATTTTTGCAATAACTTTTCTCCTGATTGATATTAATTAAAATTTTCTTTAAGGATTCATCAAATAAAGTGTTTTCGTTTGTCACAGTAACGATAAACCAAGTCACCTTTGCATTAATAAAGAAATTTGCCATTTTCCTAATAAAGGGATTTTTGACATTTGAACCACTAACACAAAAGTTCGAAAAAAAGACTGAAATAACAGTTTTCTCTAAAATTTTATTGGGTAACTTAAACAATTAATAATCCGTGTTTCTACCGCGAACACTAACAACACAAGAACATCGGTTTGGCATACTCAAAATGAGTTCATCCAAATCACGCTGTGGAATGGCCGCCCATGTTCGTTGCAACAACAAAAAAAGGTCTTCTTGCGACTGGATACCCTCCATATTCGGCAGAGCTCTTCTCTGTAGCATATCCCATGCATGCTCAATCGGGTTCAAGTCTGGCGACTGAGCAGGCCAGGGCAGGACATTGATGTTAGCTGCGGCGAGAGTCTGTCTTACAACTCTTGCGGTCGTGCATTATCATGCATTAACTGAAATAAGGGACCGATTTGCACTTGTAGAGGAACGATGACGTCTGATACAATCGTCTCAGCATAAATTTGAGCGTTGAGGTTGCCTCTGATCCAAATCAACTCAGTTCTTCCGCCGATCCAAATACCCGCCCATACCATGATGGTTCCACCACTATAAGGATGGACTTCCTGGCAGGATTTTAATCGCTGTTGGCGTCCAGGGGTTCTCCAGTGTCGTATACGTCTTGTATCCGGTCTCATACCAAAACGAGACTCATCAGAAAAGCACACGAAACGCCATTGTTCTTCTGCCCAATTTCTGTGTTCAAGAGCCCATTGATATCGAATCCTACGATTGTGCATTGCTATAGGTGGTACCCGTAGCGGTCTTCGGGAATGAAGGTTCACTTCATGCAAGCGGTTTCTGACTGTTTGGTCGCTAATTAAGTTCCCTGAAGAGTAATGAAGCCTCACGGCTAACATCATGGCGGTTATTGTTGGAGCTCTTCGAGTTAAGATTTGAATGTATCGGTCTTGTCTCCGTGTGGTGCAGCGATACCGTCCTCCATGGCGCTCAGCCACGGTACCAGTGCTTCGGTAACGTGTCCAAAGTCGACTGATAACACTCTGACTTGTATTCAGAGCTAAAGCCACAGTACGTTGCCGGGAACCAGCTTCTATCATTCCCACGGCTCTGAGCATTTCTTCCCTGCTTAAATGACGTCGCCGCTCCATAATAACGTTGGTTTTAATCAGTAGTAGGGAAACAGTAGCACTAATAATGTCTTCAATGCGTTGTATGTTTTTATAGGGAAAATATTGACAGCTGATTTTCATCTTTTACTCGAATTTGATTCACAGTTCCTGATTCAAATTATGAAATGCACCAAAAAGGATCCATATAAATTTATAAAATCATAAATTTATTACAAAGCCACATCTCAATCTCAAGAAATCCGCATAAAAATGCTTGATCCCTAGACACTTTTGATGTGTGTAAGTACGAGGTTTGAATTTTTACGTGAAAGAAGTCGTGAACAATAGCTAGTTAGTGCAGCTATGCATAAATAGGTACCTTTCGATTACTAAAAATCAAAAACTATTTTCTAGTGATATAACGATTGCAACTTTCAGAAAAAACCATTTCATAACGCCTGTAATACCCAAAGGGTTATGCGCAGATGTACAGACGCCAGCACACTAAGCTACCCAAAAATTTCATATTTTCCCAATCAACTTTGAACCTAAAGTTGAAAATCTATTAACCCTTTAACCTCCCGACTTTATATCAGTTGTCGTGCCCCCGGCGCCTGGCACAGTGATTCGATTTTTTTTTTGTTTTTCGAATAACTTGATAGAATAAAGCGTAATTAATAAAAAAAACAGAATAAACGAGCTGTGGTATTTGGTTGTAAATATAGGATCCTGGCGAATTGGGCACGAAAATATTTGTCGAATTAATCTGACGTAGGCGGTTAAAAGGTTAAAGAAATTTGACAGATTGTAGTAGCTTGATGAGCTGGCGTCTGTACCTATTAAGTACACTTACATTTTGCCAGATATGTTGAAGTCCCATGTAATAGGGGGCGAGCCTATTACCATCAACCGAGTACAAATCCAAACTCTGGGCTGCTTCTGAAAAATTCCTAATGGTATAACCTAAAAACATTTTACCTCACCTAGGAATCGTATCCAGGACCTCATGTCCAGCAGTTGCGCTTACGATCACTCCAACGAGCCAGTCACCATTTTTAATAATGAGAAATTTGCGTTTGAATGATGCGTAAGTATGAGGTATTTACTCGTATACTCGTGAGTGCACATAATAAACAGGAGAGCAGTGGTGGCCCAATGGTAACGGCGCGACTTACCAGTTGTTGGTCGTAGGTTCGAACCCAGATAGTTTTCTTGACGCTTTACTTTGCGTAAATTATTTCATAACTGCTCTGCTCTCAAAATGGTGAAGGAAAACATCGTGAGGACGCCGGCATCTCCCAGAACAAAAAATTTGAAGACATCTACTAACCCGCACTGGGCCTACGTGGTGGATTACAGCCCACTCCTTCTCACCGAGAGTATGCCTGTGTCCACAGTGGGAACATTATAGGCTTATTATGAGTGCACATTATAATATAAATAGGAACAAAATGATCATGTCACCTTCGTCTTGACTGCACATATAACGTAGATTGTTAAGAGTCATCAATCACTGTCGATAAATGCAATAGCAACAACAACATTGTTTTACACTAGGGTTAAAAAGTTATCAGTGAAGTCATAACTCAGTCATTGATTTATATTTTATCTGGTGCAGCATTCACCGCCGTATTTATTAATACTGTGTACAGTATCGCTGTCTGCGTTATTTATGTAAGAGTTCTGTTAGATAGTGCTGACGAGCAATATAAAAAGCTATTTGCAAAGTGCCTAAAGATATCTCTTAAACCACAATTTTGTTTCAGTTTGGTGTTTTTATAAGGCGTTATTAAATAATCTGAATGTTGCTTTTCACTTCAAGTATTTCATGATAAGTTCCATCATCAGCCTAGCCGCAACTTTACAACGTTAGGGTCGGCTTCCAGTCTAACCAGATGTATTTTACATGGAGTGATTGCCTATCTGACCACAACCCAGTTATTGGGTACCGATACCCCTTGGTAAGACTGGTTGTCAGACTTTCAGGGTTTTGACGACCCGTAAGGACTAGCGTCACAAAATACAGAGAGTACAGAAGACAATCACATGTATGTACTTCACTTTTCATACCAACGCTCGGCGGTCGCGCTAGGGTTGTCAACCTTGGCCTAAGCACAAAAAACTCGTGGTAGTGGCACTCGTATTTAGTTGTTGGATTTATTGTTGAGCTTATTCTAAAATATTAAAACAAAACAATAAACATAGTATTACAATAAAAAAAGTTTACAGAACCAAACTTATAAAATTTTAAATTTGTAAATTTTCACTATCGAAAATCCATAATAACTTCTAAAAGGATTACCCTATTTACACAATTTATTTTCCCCTATCCGTTTTAGACCTAAAACTATCAAATGTCACTAAAAACAACACAATATTTACACAAACAAATAATCATGTTTTCACCTTACGTAATATTTGGTGGTGAATTTACCTAACAAAAAAGTTACTTCGTTTATACTGATTCAAAATAGGAAACTATTATATAAATCGAGCTTAGATAGCCATTTTTTTGTTGCTCTATTATTGCACTTCACAGACGCGTGTCTCAAGTGGATGGCGCTCACGCTCGCACTAGTCCCAAGTCCAACCAGTCCGAGATATCGTGTCCATGAGCGGTGTCTATGTGTGCGTTGCTCGAGCACACTTTGTATGTAGATTGACTTCTGTACTCTCTGTATTTTGTGCTAGCGTACCGTAATGTAACGAACGGCTCATCGTGTTTTCCGAGGCACGGAGGAGTCTCGGTATGTAAAGATGGTGGGTGACCAATTACCTAACTACACGGACCACGGACCAACCGCGGCAAGCGCAACTTAACCTGATCAATCGATCCGTGTGGCTGTTATTACTTAGCTAAGTTAGAGGGTTTTTGCATTTCTCGCCAGTGTATTTTTGCTTTATTTCTAGGTCTCTCGGTAAGCTGTAGTAGGTATCAAAGTAAGTAGGTAGCGAATCCAAATATTGACTTGATTTATCCAAATAGGACGTGTATGCCTCTTGTTTTCTAGGTTGATAATTCCGCAAGAGAATCCAAATTTCATGCTGATTTATCTATGAGAGAGCAATGCTCTTTGTTCACAGTAACATCGATATCACGCGTCGTATGCTTCTGATATTTATTACCGCTTTGCATCGCACCAATTTCATCCAACAGATACACTTTACGATCGACTCCGCAAACAGATGCACAATTTTATCCCAACCTACCCTAATTTTTGCTGTCGTTAAAATCTCAAGTCGCTTGCCTAAACTCGGTATCTGACATTAACTCGTTCAGAATGATAAAGCTCTTCGCTTTCACAATGGCTTTATTAATTTAACAGTGCTTGAACAAATCACGCGAGCTCTAGAAATAATAACTTGCTCCATACAAGACTGAAAGCGACTGCACAAATGGTCTCGAGATACTCGTCTCGAGTCTATAGGCTTGTATTCTCATACCATGTCTATCAGTTGATATGCTACATGTATCCGTATAATAATACATGTGCGTACGCCTTCTGCTTTCTTACGAGATATCCTCCTGCGATATGAAAACCCCTATTAATATCTTTCTCTATTTTGTATTGTTGGATAAGAGGAAAATCTATCTTCAAACGGTTTCTTTCAATTTTCTAATGTTATACAGGCGTTGAATAAAAAATAGAACGTTTGGTGATTAATCAGTGGTTTTGTGATAAATCGACGCGTCAAAAATGCTTTTACTTACATTACCTAATGTGGATATCGTAATAGTCGATGAAGGTAGAAACGTTTTAGTCATAAATAATCATGAATATTAGGAATTATATCCATTGTCAGAAAAGATGGATCTGATATCAGTATATTCTCTTTTATTGTCAACTAGCTGCGCCCCGCGGTTTCACCCGCGTAAGTTTTGATCCCGTGGGAATATCGGGATAAAAAGTATCCTATGTGTTATTCTGATGTATAAGCTATATTACTGTAAAGTTTCATCAAAATCCGTTCAGTAGTTTTCGCGTGAAAGAGTAACAAACATCCATACATACAAACTTTCGCATTTATAATATTAATAGGATTTAGCCAATTCCTTCTTCCAAATGTTACATTAAGATAAGTGGCATTTTTATGCTTATTTTAGCGTATACCTATCAAACAAAGTAATAGAACTTGATAAGTAGGTGATAAATATAACGATACGATAACAAAAGCCAATACTGATTACGCACAAGCTTTATAATATTGGTACCCATAGACCATATACGTGAAAATCAAAACTTAATTTCACCAAGAGCCGGACTAAACATCCTCCGCCGTACATCAACAGAATTGACCCGAACATTGGCGCCAGAAGGAGCAAGATTAAATTTTAAGTACAATAATAAATTTATGGAAGGTTTGTGGAACGTCGCCGTCGCAGCTTAGCTTGGTGCATAATGGCAAAGATAATGATGTCACGAGGCGGAAGAAGCAATTACGACCTCGAGCCGTTTGCAATCACGTCGAGATATTTCTGAGAAAACAACACTGCTTCCAGACAATTCCAAGATTATATTTCTTCTGAATATTATTGCGGTAAGTATCTCCCGTCTCCAAGAAAGAAAATCTGTTATCTTATACTGTTTTGTGAACAGGCGATAAATACCCGGGTAAAGGAGCTACCTATGCCTAATACAAAGCTATTATTAGCTGTACGCAATCCTAGACTTCAATCACCTTGGTATTATAGAGCTTCTGTTATACTCGTACCTCCTACTGATCGCTTTAATATTGAGTTCTGGTTTATGTTTAGCTAACAAAACAGACTCTTCCCTGAAATTGTGGGACTCAATTCCATTTGGTAACAAATACAGGAATAGTAGCGGTCTGCCAGTAGCTTTGCACGTATAGAATTATTACTCCGAAACTTTTGGAATGGTAGCAAGTGTCGGTAAAAATCGAAGCAAAATCCCACCCGTATTTTTGAAAATTGCTCGCTTCCGTTCTATTTTTTGTGTTATTTCTTTAACATCCCTTTCCCAAACATATGTAACTACTGCGGCATCAACGACACTGTTGGTAGGTAAGTGTTTCCAATGAGAAACAAATATGAAGAAGCTACGAAAATGTAAGATATGTATTTATTTACGCTAAACAATTTTGTAGGAAAATTGTAGTCTACGTTTAAACGTACCTATGTTCTTTAAGCGCTGGAAAAAGTGCTTTAGAAGCCAGTTCCATGCAAGTTTAACCTACATTATGTTACGTTATGCGCTCTCGCTACACGATAGCCAAATGTTGCAGGCACTTGACCCATCCTCTAACTACGCGACGGCACACACTACGCTTCTACAAACTTGGAAGATTTGCTGCTGCCTTCTTAGTTGCATAACAAAAATGTGGTGGAGGCTAAGAAAAGTCTTTAATGAAATAAAAAACCTAAAATAAAGATTTTAGAGCGTTTCTTAAAATTACACAAGTCAAAACTATATAATCAGACACAATGTATAAAAACAACTAAACGTTAACAAGAATTACCCGCATTTGTTTATTGCTTTGCTTTTATTTGCCAGCACGTACCCGCACAATTTTATTTCGGGCCTCTAACTCACAATAAAGTTTTCAATCAAACCTCTATTACATTCCTTTATCCGCGTATGCAATCATTCAAAATCCGAGCCGTCAAAATTCCCAGAACCTCCAGGTCATAACTGTAAAATTTCACACTCGCATACGAAGCAACAAAACACAGCCCAAGTATTAATTTACGCCTGAGTAATAGTATGTCAAGATTGTCAAGTAATCCGCTTAGAGTAGATAATGTATTCTCGCAAAATAAAGTCGAGTTAAGTCTCAAAGTAATTTGTATTATTTCGCTTCATGTTTTGCTTAATTATTCGGTACATCTAGACAGGCAGGTGCGACGAATCTGTATTTATTTGCATTAAAAATAAATTTGCCGAGCGACTTGCGTAATTCAGGATTATCATCCGACAGCTGTGTCAGACAAATTCGAATTTTCGGATTAAGTCTTAATTTTGCTATCAACATGATAAATAGCTTTAAGCGGTGGCATGTGTGGGCGATGAAAAATCCTGAAGGAGGTACGGACTTGTTTATATTAACTGTGTGGAGTCCCTTTAAGTTATATATTCTACGTTGTAATTAAGAAGAGACCCATGTCTTCCTATATGGGTAATAGGTAAGGGGTAGGTAACTAATGAGTTAATACACGTAGTCGGCCAACATGCAATTTGTATATTTGCTCTTGTTAAAATATACTTAGATTATCCTTACATAGTATAAAACAAAGTCGCCGAAATGATGTACGCGCATAACTTCCAAATGACTGCACCAAATTGGATATTTTTTTTTTTTTTTATGTTTAGTATTTATTTATACTTTATTGTACACCAGAAAATACATAACAAAAAAAAAACGAAAATTTCAAAAATTCAAAAAAAATATATTGCACCCGTGTGAAACTGAGGCGCTAGTTAAGTATATGACAAGAACTAACATGATTGCTCTTTGCTTTCTTTGAGTATGATTGGACACAAAGGTGTAACTGGCTGACTTCGGCAGAAGGTAGGTAAGCAGAAAGGATTCAAAATCTCATACAAAACCATATCTAATAGCGTATAGCTCGCATAAAACCATGTAACCAATGACGAAAAGAAGAACATATTTCAACAATGGTTTTAATTAACCTTAGCTGATCCAAGCCAATTTGTACATAAAAGTGGCTTAAGTACTTCAAAGTAAGTATTCACAAGAAATTTGGATAAGAAATATGCCTACTTCGAGAACGACTTATTTTCATTAAATAAAAAAATGTAACTCGTTTAAAAATAGATACAGTTATAAAACGTACGTAGCCTGAAGGTAAGTCGGTCGTCTTCTTAACCGCTTGGCACTACGTATCGCAGTTTTCAAGGCATTAGCGACACACAGCTGGAGTTCATTATGAACGTAGGTACGTGGTATAAAAGTAAAATACCGCCCACTTTTTCTTTTGTCATTTATTTTTGTGGAAATTGTGGGTAATTTATTATTTTAGTCTTAGGCTCAGCTTTAGTTTCAGCTGTGCTACAAACCATCTTCGCTTGGAGTGGAGTTGCGAACACAATCGCGTTATGCAATACAATATGTCTTTATCTAAATAATAACAGCCTGTGGGTATGTGGACGTGACTTCCGATTTATGGAGCTCCCCATAGACTACTCTAGTAGCCTTGAGGGAAGCGCTATTCACGTCAAACTCATACCATATAACAAACGATACAAATAAAAATGTAATCGCCAAGTGCCGCAAAACACATTGTGCAAAGTAAAATTTATAAATTTCATTCAAACTGACACCATTTTGGCTTCTCCGTAGTCGTTTTAAAGTAAAATACCATTGAATTTCCTCGGAAAATGGAACAATAACCTTTAACCTTACGTTCTTCATGTTTACGCTACGTTGATTGTGTAATCATATCAACATGAACATAGAACACTCTTTACAACAACCACCATTGATGCCAACAGTGCCATTAAGTGGCGATATGTAATAACGTGCTATCATACAATTTAAATGAAGCTCACATAACCATACGGTAACCATACACATACGTGTATGTGAAATAATAGACAAACATCTACATAGACGCCGCTACGGCTATTTCTCGTCCAAAACAAAGGACTGCCACCGACAAACAAAAACGTGATTTACGGGAGTGTGAAATGAAGGTACCCTTATGAACCTCTAAATTATTATGATGGGGCGATAATAAAGTACTATTTTTGGCATTGAGAACAAACAGCTCAATAATAAATTCTGTCAGTCTCTCATTCAGTATTAACTTAACTAATTTACCCTACTTTATGTTGTTTATGTTTGTTCGAGTAAATAGGATTATCAGATCGAAACGCCTAGCGAAGTAATCAATACCGCTGAAAGTATTTGTCTATAAACCTTAGGAGGCTGTTCACGTACGTTCCACCTTCCACATCATTTACCTGCGAGCCTACACCTGCTGACAGATAAACAAACGATTCGATAACTGATTTTATTTTGTTTGAGAAAATATTACGATTTATGTGCCAATAAAATACATTCGGCGCCGCATTCTGTTAGTTGTATAGCTTTTTCATTAGAGGACATTAATAAACCTGACAATGGGAAAATATTATGTAGCTTCAGTAGTTTAATTTACTTTTTTGAGTACCTAGCTAGTTTAGAGAAATAAAACCCTGCGAATAACAATCACTTAATTATAATGGCAATTCCTGTTTCTAAGGATATCTCGTTACACTTCCTCGCTAATTGTCTTAAAAGGGTTCTAGGAAAGTAATGTTGCGCTCGAAATACGTTCGGTCAGAGGAGCGTCCGTGAGAACGTAACAAGGTGCACACGACGACGCTCGTAGGATGGCACACGTAATGACCCATTACCTTTTACTTTTATTTCTTTATTATCCCGATCTAACAGCTGTTATCAACATTTATGTCACCCGCAGGCGTCCAGAACAGTAAATACTTGCGCATCGCTCACCAGTTTAACGTGCGTCAGTCAAAAGACAATATCTATAATATTTTTACTCTCCATATATTAAGCTACGTACGTTATTGATGTACAGACGCCAGCACATCAAGCTAATACAATCTGTCAAATTTCTTTAATAGATTTTCAACTTTATCGCTAAAGCGAAAGGATCAATGTTGATAGGGAAAATTTGACAGTCTCCGGTAGCTTGATGTGCTAGCATCTGTATCTGCGATAAAGTTTTATGGATGGACTAAGTTGCTATTTTTTTAACAGAATAATAGCTTTTGCTTGCTATCTGCAAAGCTCAGCGATTCATTAGCGACTGTTCTATTTTTTAAATGAAATGAATTGAATTTATAATTGATACAGAACGAGTCGCTCCTAATGTATGATTTTTTAACTTGATCCTTTCCTGGAGGGTGTATTACTTTCCTGAAGTGGACGCCAAGGCAGGTCGACGACAACAATTGCGGTCTTCACTCAGATAAGGGCCACAATGACTGCTAAAGAAGACCTTGGAAATTGGTTCGGCTCTTTCGCTTTTATTTTTCGCTTACCTTTGTATACAATTTCGTCGACCCATCGCTTTGAATTAATTTCACGCCAGGGCGGTCGTTTGTATTTCTTTTGTTTCCAAGGTGGGGACGCTTTTGGTCCCAGTTAAAGATATATTTGGCCCGTTAGCACATTGCGACAACTTTGAAGCCGGCTATTTATTTACTTGTCTCAATAGATGCCGCCGCGGCCGTATTTCAGATTTAATCAAGTCTGACAGCATGATTAACGTCACCTTTCCCATTCGTTGAGCTATCAATGAAAATGCCGAGGCCCCGATTTTTGCTTTTTACTTAGTTAAGTAACTGTTTTTAACGAAAGCTTATTTTGTTGCTTTTATTCCGTCGCGTCGTCGTTGATTAATGTAGCAAATTGGAATAGTTAGTTGCAAACTATGTTTAAACACAGTAATAATAAGAAGCATCTGGTTTAATTGCGCATTTGTGTGAATAATTACGTGGTTCGTTCATCTCGATCGCGGCTGACTTATGGGGTAAAGTTGTTCAGGCATTGCGGCTTGCCTCTGACACCTGGCAGTAATTAGGTTCAAATTTATTGCTTTTCCTTGCACCTTCCGTCGTCACACAATATAAATCATTTTCGTTAGTTCTCTGACAGTGGAGTGGCAACGTGTATTTAATGAAAATTTAATTTCACCCAGTTTGAAATAAACCTTTTGAAACAGATACGGCTTGTACATGAATTCTGTGATTTATTTTAGAATAAACTGCTGTCCAAATTTTATTCATATAGCTTACTAACAAGCCACATGCCCTTCTAAAATTGTGTGACTAAAATATAACAGAAAAGTAACTTCATTACGGTAATGGAAAACAGTGGGCTCTCACGTTGCTAGATTTTTTTGCTTTAGACCGATGCCGCAGTGCAGTTACAGGAATACATGTATCAAAGCTCTCTTTCATTTGGATACGCGCTACTCCCAGCTGCTGCATCCCAGGAAATATCGGCTTTTATTAACATTACACCGTACCACAAATTATGAATTGAAACCGACTGCTCGCTAGCTTTTACAGTAATCACGCTTAAAATAATATTTATGAGATGGCTACTCTGATACCGGCACACCGATTAATGAGAAGGTAATATTCTTTGCTATAAGTACCTACTAACTAATCTTAAATGTAGCCCTGTACAGGTAAAAAGGGTGAGCAATTTAGTAATTTATTTTGGATAGAATGCCGAACTAATGCACTTTTGCGTGTTACCCGCGCAATAAAAACCTTTCTTTTATTACGTGTTTACAAACATATGCAGTGTTCCGGCACGACCGCGTGAAAATTAAGTTTCACCATGGAAACGAGCCGGCGTTTTGGGTACTATACAGGGTACATACTACCCGTGTGTTTCACTTCACAGTTTAATATGAAAATATTAAGTGAAAAATTTAATTTACAACAACGGGGCCGGTTTTTCGATTTTTCACTGATAATTTTTTCCTGCTAAAATAATTAAAACTGACATCACGTTGAAGCATTAAAACACTATCACCAAAATACCCTTTTTCATCGAATGTAGGTAACTAAATTAAAGGACATTTCCGTGTGTTTGATACATGTTATTACGTTTTACAAAGGCACAGTAATAATCCACGTCGTCGTAATTTGATTTGTGTATAATCAATAAGTGATTCATAGGATTAGGTAAGACTTATCCTTCTACACTTAATTAATAATAACTCCGTTTGCTTGAATCCAATCAATGAAATATTGTGCGCAGGTATTAGATACGAATGAGATTAATTAAATCCTACTAATATTGTAAACGCGAAAGTTTGTGAGGATGGATGTTTGTTACATTTTCACGCAAAAACTCCAGAACGGATTTGAATGATATTTGGCACACAGATAGTTTATAACCAAGATTAACACATTTTTATCCCGATATTGCCACGGGATCGAAACTTATGCGGATGAAACCGCAGGGCGCTGCTAGTGTTTCATAAAATTGTTTGGTATACCTTCATAGGACGTCGAGCTTCATTCCACGTAGAGAGTGATTGGCAGTGCTTTGTACGAAACTTATTGCATTGATTCTGACTGTTTCGAATACCCGGGCAATCACTTTTGTTATCCTTTTTACAGCGAATCTGTGTGGTGCAAATAGTAACTCATACTAGCCTACAAACGTTGGTGAATGCAATTTTTGTTCTTACTTTCAGGAACACGCTGCTACTCTCGATATTAGTTATGATTCGTTTTTCAGAAACCACACGCACGTGCGGGCACTCGAATAAACGTAGTGATGTAACGAAATACCTCGGGCACACCTCTAGCTGGGTGATACAAGAAAACCAAAAAGGTTTTAACCCAGATCGAAAGTGGATGTTGTTCATCTATATAGGTATGTAAGTAAACGGCCACTCTGGAGCCTACTGTAACATCAAAAGGCCACGCAATTTTGCTTTAATCTAAGAATAATCTTTTGGGATTTTTTCAGGATGTAGTTGGAATTTTGACACTCACATGATCAGTGTGGGTCCATTTTCCCTAGGTCATAGCAATCAAGCAGAAAGGTGATTTTACACTAGAGCATATCTCTAACACTCTTACGAAGGGTATCGTAAGAGTGTTAGAGAGAACATGCAAATGGTCGAGGAAATGCTCTAGTGTAAAATCACCTTTCTGTTTGATTCGTACAAGCAAAAACTTAATTTTAAAAAGCGTTTTCATGATAAGTAAAGTTCTTGCGAATGGTCAACACTGTGTTCCAAATAGCTCACGGCGAGTGAACACTTACCTGTAACAGTCCTTTTTATTTTTTCACCAGTCCAGGTGTGTGTAATCAAATCTTGCGATATAAATTTGACCCACTTTCCGGTTTCCGAATGAGCTCTCATTTTAAATGGATATGTTAATCGAATGACAATGCAATATTAATATGACTTGGAGCTGATCAAATGATGGAGCTGGAAGGTAGCCATGGGAACTCTGTAATAAAACGACACAACCCCATCGAGTTTGGGCTCGTTTGAATCGTCTTAACAAGTGCTCTGGTTTAAAATAATAATAACAAAATGTTTATTAGATAGAAATTACTAAACTAGTCAAGTATTTGACATGATAAGTACAGTCAACGGCAAAAGTAGATGAAAATCAGAAAGTCAATACTAATGAACGGAGTTCGCGTCAGACCTGTGTGGCGTCGAAGTGATTCAAAAGTATGTGATTGTAAATTATACCAAACATTTACTACTTCGACGCCACACAGTTCTGACGCGAACTCCGTTCATTATTATTGACTTTCGGATTTTCATCTACTTTTGCTGTTGACTGTACTAAAAACTAAAATTAAATAAAAAAAAATTAAACTCACTTTAAATGAAGTAAACAGTACTTAAATAAAACTTACGTAAACATAGAATTTTAATTTTTTCTTAAAAGCTTGAGACATGAACGTCCTTCTTACACTTTAAGATAAGCCTCAAGCTTTTAAGAAAATATTAAAGTTCTATGTTCACCTACGTATTTAAAAACGTATTATTTACGTTCATTAAACATATTTAAAAAGAAAAACGTTTATTTCTGCGTTTACTCTTCGTTGAAATGTTGGATCTGAAAGTCGCGTCTTTCGCTCGATGAAACGTTACACAAACTCGCACTTTTGTTTGCAAAATCGAGGTTGTAACAAATCGGCGAGTGACGTCTTCGTTGTTCGGTTCGTGAAAGGGTGTCACATTAGAGAGGCTCGATGTATTGTTACAAGTAAATGCTCTAGTCAATACTAGCCTTAAGGGTGGTTGCACATCTGACGGAAGATGCGTCGCGTATCGTCGATCGCGTAACGCCACAACGGGCAAGTAGATAATAAAAAATTCAACCTTGCATAATCAACTGTTGATGCGTTAATGCATCGAGCATACTTACTGGAAGTTAACCAAGTACGAATCTTCCGTCAGATGTGCGACCACCCTTAGGTGTACCTACCGGTCCCGTTTCTCCCCCGCTCTACTCACAAGGTAACGTGAGCTTCAATAAACAAATTCCCGCTTTATAGTAGAATTTCAACAACACGCTATAAATTTACGTTGGAAATTTAATTACCATGTAGGTGCGTTATGATATTTGTTATTTCAACACTTATTTACCTGCAAACTGTAAAAATGTTGAACGGCGTACCAATTATGTGAGAATTTAAGGTGAAAATTTAAAAGTATGAGGAATTTATTTTAAAATATTTATACAGCGATCTTTCTTATTATTTTGAACGGGTTCAAATTATAGGTAGGCATCATGCTTAAGTTATCAATCAAATCAACTAGGACATAACATCTAAAATAGTTGAACTAACAATAATGAATTCTTGAATACTAATGTAACGGCGCACCCTAACTGAGATCAAATTTTCAATAGATTAATATTACCAGCATGACAATATCTAGAGCCCGTAGGTACAATATTATTCTTTCGAAATATTCAAGCTTTCCATTGAAGAATTTTTAAGTTAATAAATATGCTACCTAGGAACACGGAGGAATATCTTATGCGGCGGCGTGTCTAGAATATTGGGCATCTGTTTCAGCCTTTAATCCGACTACTGAGTGAGAGCTTCATAGATATTGATCAAAGCTCTTCGCTATTAAGCCGTTTACCGACGAGAGTATCAATACAATGACTGTTGAAAACGCGTTCTTTGAGGTATCTCTTGTATGGAGTAAACAGCGGAGATTAATAATGGAGGTTTATGTATTTCTTACTGTCTGGAATTTATTCAATATGTATGCCTAACAATGTGCTTATTTTTTTTTCTAAACTTTGTGTATTAAATCAATCCCTATTCTATTCAATCTATTATTATGGTGAGGATATCCATTCTAATCATACAAAAATTTAATAGGACCATTACCCCGTGTTCTAACTAAAGCGATCGGTCACGCGACTACGCAATCGTCGCGTTATATCACTCATTTGTTTGGAAAACCAAACCGGAAGACACTCTCGGTTGGCGCGACAACGCGACGCGTTCGGGTTCGCCGAACAAAATGGACGCAACGGTCGCTTTGCTTAGAGCACCGCCTTGCCTCTCACAAATTGTTATTCAGTATTTCACGAAATCTTTAACTAAGAATGCAAAAGTCAATGTAGTCAGGGGTACTCCAGTTGGGTTTTTTTTTCTTATATCCCTAATTATACTATTCAGTATATAATTAAGTAGAGACATTTCGTGTTAATGTCCGAACATTAACACGAAATGTCAATAATTTTGAAAGTGATTACCCTCTTCTATATTATTCAATAGAAAAACAACCTACAGCTCAATACAATGTAACTTTTATTTTCCGCTAAACAGTACTATTTTAGCAGTTACAGAAATTCTTTGATATATTTTTCGAAACTATGGAAACATCACCGTCTACCTAGCCTTTTTCCCAATTATTTTGGGATTGACTTCCAGTCTATTCGAATGCAGCTGAATGCTAGAATTATAGATGGAGCGACTGCCTATCTGACCTCCACAACCCAGTTACTGGGTAACACGATACCCCTTGGTAAGACTGGCTGTTAGAATATCGGGCTTCTGACTAACCATAACCACTGTCAAAGAGGAATGGAATGGAAGTGAAGGGCGGGCATTTTGGAGACTATTTTTTGTAATTTTGATGTCCGAAAGGTGCTGATTCTCACCCTAATTTGAATAAATGACTTTTGATTTTGATTTTGTATGACCGCCGAGATCAACAGCTTAACATGCTTTTCGAGGTACGGAGGAATCTCGATATGTAATGGATGGTCACCCATCCACGGACTGACCTCGGCAATCGTAGCTTAACCTTCGATCGACCTGTGTGGCTGTCATTATTTAGCCACGAGCTCCTCTTTTTCTTTTGAATCTATGGAAACAATTAACGAAAAGTATATCTACCTCTTGATTTAATGCAATAATCTTCCAGTTACAAGCACACTTCTGAGAAAATCTTATTAGTTATTAATCAGAGGCTATTGTGAAGATATTAGAGCAGGTACGGAACAAGGAGCAAGTCTTTCATTTTATAAAATGACTTGAGGGACTCTTTTCAACAATTTCCAGTTTTAATCCTTATTTTATTTTACAATTGCTTTGATTATTTCTATTAAAGTTCAGTGAATTTTGTTACTTTAAGATTTTTAGGTCTTTGATATAAATATCTAAATAGATATAGAATAGACCTAATGCGTAATAATTTAGAAGTTGTTTACTTTATAATTATTTTAATGTTTTTATAATCATACCGATACTTAGTGATCCAGCTTGATACTAGACAGCGTATGACGATCGTTGCCCCTCTGCCCAGTGTCCAACATTATATTTTAATCAATTTTAAATTCATGGAATGTTATATTTTACCTCGACATTTTTTAGTGCCGTTTATCTCTAATTTTATTAGATAAATAGCTGTGCCCCGCGTCTTCACCCGCATGAGTATCGATTCCGTGGGAATATCGAGATAAAAATCCTATGTGTTAATCCTGGTTATAAACTATCTTTGTGCCAAATTTCATCCAAATCCGTTTTGTAGTCTGCGTGAAGAAGAAACAAACAAAAACACAAACTTTCTCCTTTATTATTAGTGTGATAGTTTGATAATGGCCCCGATTCTGTTGTTCACAAACTAAACTAAATTTAAGTTCAGTGCATCTTTTTCTTTCTATTTCATTAAGAAAAGGACAGAAGATAAATATTAGTTTAGTTCTATCAAATTAGATAATCCATAGACAAGTTTAGACGTGATTAAAAATTGGCTACTAAAAATACGTCAATTTACGTCAGGCGCTGACTAATTTGACAAGACTAAACTAATATTTATCTCCTGTCCTTTTCTTAATGAAATAGAAAGAAAAAGATGCACTGAACTTAAATTTAGTTTAGTTTGTGAACAAGAGAATCGGGGCCAATATTAGTGTGATTATTTATTTAGAAAATTAATCCTGAATGTTTGATATTAAACCAAATTTGATAGTCATTGCTTACTTGGTATTTTTTCCAATTTTTCTAAATAATCTAAAATTAAACTGTGTACCTACACGTAACCTCCACCCCAGACAGTTCCCACTCAGCATCTCCAAACGATAATACGAGAAATCGATTGGAAACCCATACCGGAATATTCCATTACCTCCAGCAGGCAACAACGATCCTTTTACATTTCCAATCAGAGCTCGTGTGTGCACTACACGAAATCGGGTGCTAATAGGTCGGTTGTCTCGGAACCACGGCACGCCAGAGATTTACTGGTGAATTTTACGCGGCCATTTGCATAGTTGTAAATAACGTAGTGTCAGCCCCCGCCGCTTATTTAGACGTTATAAACTGATTATTTACTCGATAACGCCACGCCACATGTAAATGTATGACTGTAACGTCTATAACTCTGACATAAATGGGCAATCATTTATTATTAGACGTTTATTTGGAATATGCTTTAATTATAGTGGCTGAGGTCTTTTTATTTTTGAAGTAAGTACGATAAGTGGCCTGTTTCCTGGATGTGTAGTGCTTTGCATTAAGTTTTATAATGTTTAATGTGGCCACATGAATGACTTGAAAAGATTTTTTTAAATACGTCCAGTCATCAGCAGTTTTATGGTTCCGTACCTCATAAGGAAAAAACGGAACCCTTATAGCATCACTTTGTTGTCCGACTGTCTGTCTGTCAAGACCCTTTATCTCGGGAACGCGTTGAGGTATCGAGTTTAAATTAAATCCATACACTCAAGCAACCAACTATATGCAATCATAATTATACTCAAATTTACAGTCCCTTGAAGCTGTGAAAAAAATCAAACTTCTAAGTTAACGTAAAAAAAAGATACGGCTGTTTACGCCGCAAAAACGTATATTTTGACACTCTCAAGGGAATCAAAATTTACAAGGTACTTCCCGTTGACTTAGAATAATGAAATTTGCAAGATCATGTAGCACAAGTAAAGGAAAAAATCCGAAAACCGTAAATTAGTAGTTACATTTTTTTTAATCCTGTGATAAACTATTTACATACCTACAAAGTACGGAACCCTTGGTGCAAGAGCCCGACTCGCACTTGACCGGTTTTCTATATAGGTATAGCTTTTCAGGTACCATTTTGTTAACATGGCTGCATATGTATAGTTACATAGCCCCGACAGGCTTGCAAATATTTCATATTGTAGCAAACATACTATGTTTACTGCAATATAAAACACATATTTCAATACGTTCACCTGAAAATATTGGAATATGTGTGCTCCAAGTATGTTTTAGACAAATATCTTTATATTTGTCTAAAACATGTTTGCTTTATAACATATTATTGCGGATACGTATTGTAATGTCCCGCAAAACACCAGTATTTTTGTAAAATGATTACGTTGTGTTTTCACTAACGGAGCATTTTTATTTTTTTATTTGTGTGCTCGGCAGTTGTTTACTCTGCCTCTCGACCTATAAAATGGAGAGAATCGAGTGAATGTGCAATTTTCCATGATTGAGAATTTAAATTTGTTATGGCATGCTGATGAATTGGTTTCACAATGATTGTGTGCAGACCGGTCACCGCTTTGTTTTGAGCTGCAATCTGATAACTGGAGCTGAAGACTTTGTGCGGCCGTCTAGTCAATGATGTGTGATTTGGAATTTAATCAATCTTGAATATTGGTTGGGTTCTAGGTACAAAGCTTTAATCACAAAACATTAATCTAGTTCACACATTGCTTAGCTACTGAATTGATCATAGTTTATGCTTGTAAGTTATAGGTTAATTGGCAAAAAGAAATAAAAATATTTTGTAACCTAATTAGGTATCTACCTAATAGATTGGTAATATTTTGCAACATTAGTTTTTAATCAAATATTTTCTCTTTTGATTAGTGGTTACAACAAACTGTATCTGAAATTGATATTTGATTCCCACAACATTTTACATATTATATCATTTGGTTGAACAGTGTAACGATTGTAGATAGACCAATAAATAAACAAATAAAATCCCAACAAAATTTCCTGTAAACTTCCCGATACTTTTTCAGAAAAAAACAAACACCGCTGACCAAATGATTATAGTGAGTGCCTACTGAAATAGCTAATGTTATTCCGTATCAAGTCAGTGACAGTCGGAAAGTGATCGATATTAGGAACTATCTAGGTAAGCCGGTGTTCGTGGATTGACGGTTTAGGGTGTATTTACGTAGAAAGCTGGCTATCAGCCCCGATATGCCGTTTGTCAACGCTGATAAGCGTTGGTCGGCGCATGCAGATTTCATACTTTTTGCTAAATCAGTATGAACCGTCGCCGATAACCGCCGACAAGATCCTATCTGAATTAGTCGGCGCCAGTTCGCACTAGCTGGATGACCAGCATTGACCACCAACATTTTTCAGCGCCAACATACGCTGGCATATCGGCGCCGGTTACCAGCTTTCCACGTGTAGGTATACGCCCTTAGTCTGACAAGCCAACGGGCGGAGGTCGCCAAGTCGACGAGATCTCATCAATAAATCACAGGAACCCTTAAACTGAGGGACTTTGGCTGCATTTTATCTGTCACTTGTCACAGACGACTAACTCGACAAATTGATGATAACGGATTCGCTGGCGCATCGTTAGAGAGTTGAAAATGTTCGGAATACTACAGTTTGTAAAGGTGGTTACAATATCGTATGTTACTAGCCCAAACTTTATCAGTAGTGTGTGCTGGACATAATTTTTCCAATTGGACACCACTGCTCGCTTCTCGGCAACTCTCATGCAGTAGTATTAGGTATGAATAATCGAAAAGATTGACAAAGGGAGTCACGAAAAGGAAAACACGTCCCTCCATGTAAAGTCAGAGAAATGAATTGTTAATTAATTTGACTACCAACTTAAATTGTCCGTGTATACTCGTATATTACATTCAAATCACAACTTTGACAGTTGTATGAAATGGATATACGTTATTTTTAGAATATGCGAAACCTGAATATAGTTTGTTCAGAATACCTAAGTAACTGAATCGATTCCAATAATTTTTACACCATATTATATTTTAAATGTTAAAAGTTGGACACCAAGCGACACTACGTAATCATTATCACGTAATCATTATCGAGCGCAAGATGATGCTGTCATGCGCGGGCGGCGCGGGACGCCAGCACATCAACCTACTAAAATCTGTCAAATTTCTTTAACAGGTTTTCAACTTTATAGCTAAAGCATTGGGAAAATTTAGCAGTTTCGGGTAGCTTGATGTGCTGGCGTTTGTACATAGATTCTTTACATAAAAATACTAGACACGTGTTTCGGGTTTCATATATACTAAAACGAATGTTATACCTACATCAATTTGCCATGTTATATAACACGGCAAATTGATGTAGGTACTGCGTCAATTTAATTACAATTAAATTCCTGGTCGTACTTATACATACGGGGATTCTGCGAACTCGCCCGTATCCTTTTGCAAAGCAGAGGCATAATAGCAATTAATAAAACACGATAAAAGTTTAATGAAAAGGTTAAACACTTAACAATGGACGATGTAATGAGTAAGAATTCCTGTAACACTCCAGAAACATCCACAAAAATTTGTAACAAAATTGTTTCCGTGTTGAACAGAGTGTGAAAGGAAACTCGAGTAGCAACGAGTGTCTTCCGCCCAAGTTATGTAGTGTTTATGTCGCTTCCTACATTTATCCTGCAACTTTACAATCTTTCAACACTCTAGTTTACTTCTAGGTATGTTTAAACTTAGACGATCGTAAGACCTTTTGTTAGTAAGTCTTTTTACCAATAAAAGGTCTTACCCAATCTGATTTTAAAGTAAAACTCCAATTAATTTACCATCAATGAATTGATTTTAATTTAAACAATTATATTCATTGCATTCTTGATTTTTTTTATAATATGAAAAGCCGTATCATCATCAGCCTGCAGCAGTCCACTGCTGGACATAGGCCTCTCCAATTGCACGCCATTCAGCTCGATTTTCGGCAACTCTCATCCAGCTGCTACTAGCCATCCTGCGAAGATCGTCGCTCCACCTAGCCTGAGGGCGCCCCACCTTACGTTTGCCGATTCGCGGTCTCTACTCAAGAACACGTCTACCCCAATAGACAAGATTCCATTGGCAAAAATGAAGAACTTCCATACAAACTTTCATAAATGTATAAAATATAATTAACTATTTATTTTAAAAATCTTTTGTTAGTGCTCAGTAGAATAAGGAACTTATGTGCAAAACTTCATGGTTCTAGACTAGACCAAATGGCTTAGACTGTGCATTGTCTATCTGTGAATGACATGACATGAATTAATTTAAGATTTTTATTAAATACTAGCTTCTGCCCGCGACTTCGTCCGCATGTTTCGGCAACCGCCCCACGGCGGCGGCCCTGTGCATCGCCTGCCCGTGCTATTACTTCATTTTCGCTTATCGTTATTTTTCATTTTTTGTTTTTCTCGGCTCCTAAGGGTCATAGACTGATGTTAAATAGCGTATAGCCTTCCTATTTATTTATTTAAATATTTATTTTTCTTAACATTCAAGGCTGCGACTGATAAATTCAGTTTTACAAATATTAGCTCAGTCATACGTAAACGAAAGTTATAAGATTAATCACGCTGTCAATATTTGGATAGTCATGTATCAACACTTTTGAAGAATGATCTGATTTTAGAGGTTCTTTAAAATTTCTTGTTTTATGCGCACTCTCTTATCAATCAAGGGTTCGGATAAAAAAAAACCAGCCAAGTGCGAGTCAGACTCGCGCATGAAGGGTTCCGTACCATTATTCATAAAACTGTCTGTCACGGTTCATGAGATACAGCCTGGTGACAGACGGACGGACAGCGGAGTCTTAGTAATAGGGTCCCGTTTTACCTTTTGGGTACGGAACCCTACAAATACTTAAAGATAGTAGGCTATAGAGCACATTTTTTTTCTAGACCATTTTAGCTACTTGCCATAGATGTTAGTTTTGACCTAGTATGAATTAAAAGGACCAAGTATGAGTTGACATCACCCACACACTCATCCACACCCACAGACACTCATACACCCACACCCACACAACACCCGCACTATCACCTACATACCTATACCCACACACATACACCCACCCCACACACACATGTCACACACCCTCACCCCCCACACACACACCCTCACCCCCCACACACACCCTCATATACACATTCACACACCTGACTCTCACAACCTCTTATACTTAATTCTTACTACAGTCACACTTCACCCAGCTTTACCTATTTAAATATTTAAATATCACGTAACTGGAATGATGTACAGCTTACCGTTACCCACTTCCGGTGTCTGGAGAGGCTGGTAATCTGTCATACAGGTCTCCTAGTACAGAAACCATTCTCTCACATAGATTATAATCCACAAATTTACACCCTGAATTATGTGTATTACTATTTATATTCCTTGTATAATTCTATGTGAGAGAGAAAATAAACTTTTTTGTATTTGTATTGTATTTGTTTTTCACGCAATGTGACAATGTCATGTACTGACTATTGCAACACATGGAGTGTGGACTTTCACAAAATAAGTTCAAGTAGATTCATTAGCAGACACGTTACATATTGTGCTGAGGAATACTTATTATAAAAGAATGAAATACTAGTGATAGCAAGCGTAGAGGCTTATAAAACGCTGTTGCAATATTGTTTCCCCGACACTCCCTAACTGCCATCTGTATGAACCTTCTTTGCTTTGAGCATAATATATATTCGACGATACCCCCCCGACTGACCAGCCGCCCGCCCCCCCGCTCCTTTGACTACCTCGCTGGTCTCGTGGTAGCAAGCGCGACTGCTGAGCGTGGGGTCCTGGGTTCGATTCCCGGGTCGGACAAAGTGCTGTTGAGTTTTTCCAGCCCGGAATTGGGAAGTTGGCGGTGTGATACCCCCGTGCCTCGGAAAGCACGTTACGCCGTTGGTCCTACGTGTGATCTCTCCGGTCGTGTCGGATTGCCGTCCCATCGGACTATGAGAGTGAGAGAAGAGGGAGTGCACCTGTGTCTGCGCGCACACTTGTGCACTATAATATCTCCTGCGTACCTGGCTAATCTCCGTTGAGATTGGCCACCGTGACCGAAATCGGTCGGGGAGGCTAATATTATATTCGACGATATTCCTTCTGTGATCTCAAAAGATTTACGAGTTCATTCTCAGTTTCTTTGTTGAATCCTTTCAACCAGTGATGCGATACACTCATCGAAAGAATCGGAACCTCATTTCTAGCCGACCAAGAAGGTGAATCGGGCCAAACAAACGCGATAATGCTTATGTTCTTCACATATAAGGTACCGGTAACTATCCATACTTCCCGAAGAAAATGGCCGACTCAATAGCCTGAGACACTCCTCGATACTGCGGTGAAGTGTACTCGGTAACGACAATGACCACGGTAACAGTGCTAGTGAACAGCATACCCTGCATTATTTAGCTTATTAACAGCTGAATTGTATAAGTGCTATAGGAAAACAGTAAGAAGCCGACTCGTAGCATACAATTAAGAACGGTATTTTTCTTCCCACAAACCCCGAAACTACTGCCCTAATGAGGACCCAAGTAACGCGGTAAACGTGCACGGAAGCTGAGAAGGAAATAAGTTTATTTAAGTAAAATTTGCATTTTATTTACGTCTACTTTTCGTCATGTACCAAACAAACTGTTGACTGAAGGTGTTGAAAATGCACTGGAATGTCGTCGTGCCTATTATTTTACCTAATCGTGTCTCCATAAGAAGCAATGTGGCAAATTACTGGGAAAAGCTGCTGTTTCAAATTTCCCCATTTCATATGTAGGGTAAAAGTGGGATAGTTGCCCCACATTTTGAAATTTTTTTTTTTTTCCTAGAAAATAAATTATATTTAAACAGATTTTTCGATGTAATCGTACATTGGTCTATTATTTATTATATTTAAAAAAGAAATTCAATGCAGCTATATTGCTTATACATATTAAAAAAAAAAGTTACAGTAGTAGTTCTGAGTATAGATGCCTCTTATATGGGTTAGATGCCCCGATGCCATTGTCACTATGAGGATAGTTGCCCTTAGGTACAAATCAAACCATATTTATAATTAACAAGTTTTATTTTAATATTTAGCAATGGCACATTACACTTTGGTTTTAATTTTCATATTCACTTTGATTTATTCTACTTTTTCACTTAGGTATAATTTTCATATTTTTAGTTCTTACATTAATCAGCTTCAGAAAAAAAAAAATCTACAGTTCAGTCTACGGTGTTTTTTTCGTATTCATTCGTTTAATCCTACCGCATTTATTACAATAGTCGCCGTACATGGTACAATCCTCATGTAGCCATTTTTTACACATTACACATTGTATCCAATCTGCAGTTGATTTGGTCTTTTTATATTTTTCAAAGCATTCTTTGCATTCCGAATCATTGTGTGCGTCTGACTCAGATTCATCAGAATTATTTGAGATCGACATTTCATCACTTGATTCCTTGTGTTCTATTCGTCTTTTCTTAATATTTTTTGCTGTAGCTTTATTCTGAATCTTAGGTTGAGATCTCTGATTTTTTTTATGCAGATCAGTTTCACCTGGTCTCGCCTGGTCGATGTCTGAATCAGTTTCATAAGAAATATCCGAAATTGTCATTTCATCACTTGATTCTCTAATGTCTTTTCTTTTCTTAATACATTTGGCTGGAATTTTCCTTGAAAACTTGACTACAGGTCTTAACACTTTCTTCTGTACATCAGCTTTAGCTGGTCGACATTTATTTTTACAACGTATGCCTGGAGTAGCTTTACCTTTAACTTTAGACTTCTTCGCTTCAATATTTTCTTTTGTGTTTAAAATTGCAGCTGATTGTTTTCCCCTCTTATGAAATGGAACCGGAACAATTGGCACCGGTGAAAATTCTTGTAAATATTTGCTTGGTGTTTCTAGTTCCTCAATGTTGATAATATTATTATTTTGTGAAAGAATTGATGGGCTTGAATTAGAAAATCTCCTATCTGGTTGATCCGTATTACAAGGAGAAATGTTGGATAGATTTAGGCCCACTCCCAGAGTTTGTATGTTGGATGGACCTGGTTCCTGCTCAAGAGCTTCTTCATTTCTATAAAAAACATCCATATAATTAGGAGTAATGTTAGAAAGAACTCGATCAACTACAGGAGTTGATCTATTAGATGAAACTTGGTCCGGTTCTGGAGCATCATTTTCAACTGCATTGTCTTCTGCAGGCATTTGATTACTCAAAGAAATGTCAGATATTGCAAAAAAGCTCTCTGGAACTGCAGAAGGATTGAAAGGGTAAATACCACAAGCCCTAAATCCCGAAATCGCATTAGAACTCGTGGCTGCTCGGGTCCACGCATTCCCAATAAGTTTTCCTGCAACTAATCGATTAATCTTTCGTTCCTTGTGTGACACTACCCAATTTCGTGTTTCAGATGCAAAAAATGTTTTAAAAGGCTTAAAGAAACTACGATCCAGTGGTTGCAGAGCTTGAGTGGTGTGGCTGGGTAGACAAAATAAAATGATATCATTTTCTTCGGCAGTTTGAAGCATATCTATTGCATTCGTGTGAGAAGAATGACCATCCAGAATCAAAATAATCTTTCCTATTGGTTTTTTGGGTACAAGATGTTCTTTCAGCCACTTGTGAAATAATTCAGCATTCACGTACGCGGATTTTCTATTCATATAGACTTCTGATCCGGGTGGGAGCCCATCCTGAAATTCTGGTTTCTTGTTTACTCCTTTGATGATGACTACTGGGGGAAGAAAGTTCCCTACAGCATTACAGCACGCTATTACCGATAGAGTTTCACCTTTTTCACCAGAAGTTATAGAATGGACTACTCTTGCGCCTCTTGTAGCAATGACTTTTCCAGTAGAGTTATTTAACTGGACACCTGTCTCATCTATATTGAAAATCCTATCCGGTTTATCCAGTAAGTCATGCTCTGTCATTACTTTAAGCAGTAGTTCAAACATTTTGTTAACTTCATCTCGATTTAATCCCTGTGCTCTTGCAACTGATAAGCCTTCTGCCTGACGAATACTTAACTCTGTATTACGTTCTAAAAATGATCTTAACCAATGCGGCCCAGCCTTTCGAGTCTCCTTATCAAAATTGGTTTCTTTACCCAGTTTTTCAGCAAACTCGAATGCCAATCTTCGAATCATGTCCCGGGTCGGAGGGAAACCAGCTTTTTCTAATTTCTGTATATGGCTCACCAAACGTTTTTCGTTTACAAAATCAAGCAGTGGGTGTTTTCCTATAAAAAAAAAACAATGTTAGGAATAATATGATGTTTTCATTACTTAATAAGAACTTTGGTCATACAACTTTATTACCTAATGTCAGTTTTTCCGTATTTTTGTTAGCGAATCTTCGCCTTAATGTTCTTGAGGGAATCCCATATCTACGAGATATTTCGTTAATTCCGAGAATGCCTCTCGAAATTTCATCTATTGCAGCTATTAATGCTTCTTGCGTCCATTCAGCTCGTGGACGAACTCCAACCTTTCTAATATATTTGCGAGGCATTTCTGAAAAGAAGAAATGGGAACATGACATGCAAACATCAATTTAATCCATAGGGGATAGATGCCCCTAAGGGCATCTATACTCACAAAATACGAGGCGTCTATCCTTTTCAATAGGGATAGATGCCCTAATTAAAATAAAAAAATCCCTTTTTAAAAATGACAAAATGTTATACTGACGGTAATATTTAAACTATACACTTGCAAATAATAATAAAATAATATCACTTACCTTTGGAAATGAAAAGTTCCACGCGTTTTTAAAACATCAAAATCCGTCATCCGCGATCTTTGTGAGCGAGCCCGTCGAACTTTCTCCATGAACACACAACACGTCCGATCACAGCGGTTGCCGCTCGCACACTAGCGGGGTAGGGGGTGCTCTTTGCTTATAAGTATTAAATGCGATGATAGAACGTTTGTAAGTCATAATTTGAATTTTGGGGCATCTATCCTCCTAGGGCAACTATCCCACTTTTACCCTACGGTTATAACTTTGTAGCGGTATCTACAAAGCCACATGCGAACAACGCGTCATACTGACGTCACAAAATCCTGCATCTCGCAAGCAGAGTTTATCGCGCAACTAGCATACATACAACGACCCGAAATGAATCATTGGGCAGTTGCCCGCCAGACATAACACCCTTTTTATGGAGGTTGAGTGAACTTTATACCCTGTTTCTCATACCTCTATAACTTAATAACACAAATGCATTTACCTGCAAGTTATCATAGTAGCTTAAACCTATTTAGGTACATAGGTAGAAATCCTAGTTAATTAAATACTTACACTAGTGCGGCCGACGACGAGAGAATGCGTTCTTGACACCTGTCAGTTTCATACAAACGAATATGTGATTTCCGATTTTGATCTTCATTAACTTAACATTGCTTATAATTGTCGCACTGTAAGGTGTTACGAACGCATTCTCTCAACGGCCGTACATTAAAAAAATGGTTGCTGAAAGCTATAATATACCTAGGTACACACATGGAGACGTAAATGTACTTTGTGAATAGCTCTTGTTAAAGCAATGTTTTCTTGAAAATAATCGATGAGGTTGTCACAATATTAAAGAATAATACTGAAAATTAAAAAATACAGTTTTCAGACAAAATAAAAAGAGTCAAAATTAGCACGAAATAAACGACTCTTGTTTCCGTTTCGCTACCATCACATGGGCGTAAGGTGAAAAATTTATTCACTGTTCATTATTTTTCTGTTCTACGATAGTTTTTGTAGTAACGAAACGGCCAAGCCTCATATTTTGCCTAATGTGTAGAGTTTAGGAAGTTAGGGCTTGTAGCAGTGGCGAAGGTACCATACAACTCGATTCTAGCCGGCTTCCCTTCGAAAATTTAGAACACAACCACTCTATAGTCAATTCATCATTGAAATATAATGAAACGTTTCATCGACTTTTTTTTTGATCCGGCTTACCTCTGTGATAATTGTCATGTCATCATTCACCCTTCGCTATTGGCTTGTAGAGTTAGGTTGTGAAGAGTTAGAAGCTTGGCTCTACATGAGATAACTTTTTGACAGTGCGAGCCGTTCTAGGTGGTTTCGTCTTGGCAACATTTTACATGAATATCTCCGGAAATAGTAAATCGATTTCAAATTTTCTTTAATGGATGCCTCAGGAGTGGTCTCATATAAATTTTATTAACTTTGCACGGCTAGTTTTTCAGTTAGCTTTAACAATACGTTTATTTGCCACTCATTAGTTAATATTAATGATGTTATAATAAGTTCCTGTCACTGATATTTACATAGCAGGTAGGTAGTGTCATTCGAATTTGTGTGAGGTAAGTATGTACAACTTAAAAGTGAAAAATAAAAACTGTTTTACAAAAAAAACAACCGACTTCCAAAAAAGACACTATTATGTGAAAAATAACTTTAACTTCGGAAGTCGATGGCAAAAAATCAAAATGCGAACCCAATGACGCCGAAGTCGGTTGTTTTTTGTTTTTTTTTTTGTAAAAAGTTTTCGCCTGAATTTGTTTACGTTATTTGAGTAACTAGGTAAGTAATTCAGAATGGCAACGTTTGAACTGTCTTCGCCGACCATTAGTCTTTGACCTACTAGTATTTGTATTTGTCACAGGTGATATAGTATATTCATTTCCTTGATGTTGTTATTATCACAGTAGTGATAAAGTTATCACATTAAATGAAACAATACGTGGTCCTTCACGTCGTTCTTTGAACACAAACAATAAATAAATAAACTAGTCCCGATATCTTTTTTGTGTTTAAGTATTTATTTAATTTAATGTGTTAACCTCATCGCCACTCTGTATCATTTAAGCCTGTGATGTAATAATAACACACAGAAATATTACACGCCAAACTTCGCTGAGGTCAACCGTAACATTCAAGCTACCCTCCTAATTTGCGGAATGAACACTGTAGGCGCACCGAAACATAATCCAAGCACGAAATATATTGAGCAGAAGCCACGGCACACAAATAGCTGTAACACAAACATAAATAGAACTATAATTAGGACATCGCATGTGGTTTGCGAAAGGAATACTTATTGCGTTAAAATATTAAGTAACCACAAAGGAAAATATTGGTAGACCGCTTTAGTAGAATAATCATTTGAGGCTTCTAATATCCAAAGAAGAAACGCTATTTACTTGTCAGTCCTAAAATCTCAGAATTATATATTAATAAATTGTAACAAGAGGCTATGGTATCAAATGCTAATAATAAACCACTTATCGTGGGCGTGGTTTTGTTAGAGGGATGCCGAAAACTAGGAAATTTTGAATAAGTATCTTACCTGACATTTAAAACATAAATAATTGCTCATCAATATTACGGGTTATTATTACCAACCCGCACTGGGCCCGCGTAGTGGATTACGGCCCACTCCCTCTCACTTAGAGGAGGCCTGTGTCTCAGCAGTGGGAACATTATAGGCTGATTATATGTTTTTAATATTTGTATTTAATTTTGCTTTTAATATTTGTATTTAATGTTGCTTTTAATATTTGTATTTAATTTTTATATTTAACTAGCTTCTGCCCGCAACTTCGTCCGCGTAAATTTTTTTTGTTTTCCCGACCCACCCCGTCGCAACGTGTCGCCGGCCTGCGCTATTACTTCGTTTTCGCTTGGCGAAAACTTCAGACTTTTTTTCTTTTTGCTCAACTCCTAAGGGTCCTAGCGTCAAGTTTAATAGAATATAGCCTTCCTCAAGAACTGGGCTATCAAACGCAAAAATATTTTTATATTTGCGACCAATACTTCCAGAGATTTAGAGCTTTCAAACCGTGTTTCAAACAAACAAACTCTTCAGCTTTATTATTAGTATTATTTTAAAACTATGATATCTCCTAAGATATACATTGAAATCAAATGATGTCATAGGTAATTTTGTTCAAAATTAAATACATGTGATGAATAACGTATTTATTTGGATAAGGATTAATACCATGTTTATAAAAACACCTTCGCAAATCATGCCTTATTTTGGAACAAATTTGGTTAGCATAAAAGAGGTTATAGTGAGATAACCTTAAAAGATAGACATATGCTGTCGCGGACTTTTTTTTAAAGCTTTTAAAGGGGAACAATTCTGTCATATTTGATTTTTGCGAAACTTTAACCGTTTACGCAGCGCACGCAGCGGAAGCTCTCAATAGGAAAAAAATCCCCCGATTTTGAAACATTCTTCATTGGTGCTCCGCTCCTATTGGTTTTAGCATGATGATATATAGCCTATAGCCTTCCTCTATGAATGGGCTATCTAACACTGAAAGAGTTTTTCAAATCGGACCAGCAGTTCCTGAGATTAGCGCGTTCAAACAAACAAACAAACAAACTATTCAGCTTTATAATATTAGTATAGATTTTAATTCTATTTTTAAACTTTGCTTTAAATCTTACTTTAGACTTTTTAATATAAATTGTAACATTTATTATTTTATGGGGCATGCGGTGCTAACCTATAATTATACTTCACGCCTCGTCCTCAAGATTAGTAGTTACATGTAGTATCGCATAGATGTCGCCACTTCAGCACTAGTTGAGAATATTCCTTATCCTAATTTTTTTTTTTTTTTTGTGGGTACTTATATTACTCGGTGACCGCTACTCCGCTGGTTCCTCATTTCGCAGTTTAGTGCTCGGCCGCTCAAGACACTATCGTCCTAAATAATTCAAGTACCATTATTTCATGCCCATTATGCCGAAACGTAAAGTATCTAGGACGTGTGAAGAAGAGCTTGAACATCTAATGCGCAAATTGCGTAAACTAGAAAAGAAAATTCACACCAACAAACCAACCGAGGAATTACAGGGAACCGCCTATGGCGTTGAAACAGGTATGCACTAATACTATACTTAAAAGTGAAAGTGATAACTTTATGGGTACATAATGCAAACCAGAATCAGCCATTGGGGCTTTTTCGTTGCAATTTAAATTTGACGGTTGGCGTTCAATTCATTGGGGATTGTTACCTAACCCAAAAAAGATAACGGTTGTTACCAAATATGTGCAATTCTGTAGTTTTTCAACATAATTAATCAAATTAATAAATTCTTCTTTTACCTTTAAAAAAAAAAAAAAAAAAACTAAGTACCCTTAAAAATTCGACGTATTTACGTTGCGATGATAATAAGTGTGTAACCTGAATAGCCATTGGGGCTATTTCACCGCACGCTTAGTGATATAATAACAAAACCGATATTCGTGATTTTTCTAGACCCGCCTGATGCGCTAGAGCCATCTGATTGGCTGAGCGATGAACACGAACCGGAAACGTTCGAAATCATAGACACCAATATCATTGAGCAATCATTACCAACTAATGATATCCAAAACGACATACTGGCTCCTCCAGAACAGCCAGGCACGTCCGCGCCACCCATACAAGAGGAGGTCACAGTCACAGCGCAGTCTAACACATGTTTAGACACTGAAGTTCTGGAAATCCTCGGTGAAGACCCTTCACTAGCGGAAAAACGTGGAAAGGATATCCATGAAGAAATAGCTTCTCGATTTGGACATATAGCCTTAGAGGGGTTAAACAAAGACACCAGAAAAGAGCTAATGTTAAAGTACCCGCCTCCTGGAAATTGTCTTCGTATTGACTCCCCTAAAATAAATCCGGAAGTCAAAGCCGCTATGCAAGAAAGCTTCATAAAGCGCGATAAAGGCATCGAAACCAAACAAAAGCAGGTGGCAAGTGCAATATCATGCCTGGGTGATATAATCACAGCACAATTAAACTCCGAAAATAAAGACAAGGAGTTACTTCAAAAATTGATGGATCTTGGCAGATTAATTTGCGACGTTCAGCACGCTGACTCAGTGACAAGAAGAAACTTTATATTGTTCTCACTGAAAAAAGACATGTCGGAACATCTTTCAAGTACAAAAATTGACGCTTTTCTATTTGGAGAAACGTTAGCGGACACGTTAAAGGCAGCCAAGTCAATAAATAAATCTGGGGTCGAGCTTAAAGCTGACCAACCTAACTCATCGAAGCGATCAAAATTCTCTAACCAGAGGAATTTAAACAGGAAGGCTCCCGGCCCGGCTTACAGGCAGTCGGGCCCTCCGCAGAGGAGCCGCGAGCCTGCACCGAGAGCACGCGCAGCCCCGCCGCCGCCCGCGCACTCATCGAGGCCGTGGCCGCGTCAGCAGCCGCCGCCGCCGCCGCCCCCTGCTCAAACTCGACGCCGCCTGTAAATACAGTTGAGTATGCCGGTCGCTTACATCTTTTTAAAACTCAATGGTCACTTATAACAGAGGACCGCACAGTCCTCTCTTGGATTGACGGTTATAAAATCCCCTTCTCAAGTACACCAACTCAAAACTATATTCCGTCTACACCAACACAGTCCAATGAAGAAAAAAGACAGTTCAATGAGGCAATAGCTGATTTATTACATATCGGTGCGGTATCCCTATGTGAACCGTGCGAGGGCCAGTTTATATCAAGCATTTTTCTTACCCCCAAGCCTAGTGGAAAATATAGATTTATTTTAAATCTCAAAAATCTTAACCGTTTCATAAAGACTGATCATTTTAAGCTGGAGGACCTCCGTACAGCTATTAAACTTGTAACACAAGATTGTTGGATGACTACCCTCGACCTAAAGGACGCATACCTTTTGGTGAAAATTCATGAAGACTCCAAAAAATACCTTCGATTTATTTATGACCAAAAACTATACCAGTTTAATGTGCTACCATTCGGGCTTAATACAGCTCCGTTCGTATTCACGAAAATAACCAAACCAATAGTTAAATTACTCCGAACCGCTGGTTTGCTCTCGACTCTTTATTTAGATGATTGGCTTCTATTGGGACGTACCTCTTCAGATTGTATACTAAACCTTGACTTTACCAAAAAATTACTGGTTTCACTTGGCTTCATTATCAACGAAGAAAAGAGTATTTTAGTACCCTCCATGAAATGTAAATTTTTAGGCATGATCATTAACTCCCACAAGCTTACCTTAAGCTTGCCCCAAGAAAAAAGGGCACGCATCAGTTCCGAATTACAAGCTTTTCAGAAATTGCACCGTTGTTCAGTCAGAAAATTAGCTCAATTAACGGGTTTACTTGTGTCAGCTTGCCCTGGAATAGAATACGGGCTTCTCCACACCAAGGAGCTGGAGCGCTGCAAATTTCTTAACCTCAAAAACAATGATGATTATGAAAAAGTCTTATTCATCCCCGACTCATTGCAGATAGATATTCAATGGTGGCTTAATCACATTTTGAATTCAGTACGTCACATAAGAAGTGACGACTATCACATTGAAATATTCTCTGACGCCTCAACGACGGGGTGGGGCGCAGCCTGTATGGGAGATACAGCTAGTGGTAGCTGGTCAAACACCGAGCGCAAAAAGCACATCAACTATCTTGAATTGTTGGCGGCTTTTATTGCTCTAAAAATCTTTGCAAAAGACCTGTCCGACTGCCAGATTCTTTTGCGCGTAGATAACTCAACTGCAGTTGCCTATATTAACCGGATGGGTGGTGTTCAGTACCCACACCTTACACAAATTACAAGAGAAATTTGGGAATGGTGCGAGGATCGAGGATTGTACATTTATGCATCTTATATAAAATCCAGTAATAATGTCGTGGCAGATGCAGAGTCACGGAAAAACCACCCAGATATTGAGTGGGAGTTAAACGATCGGGCCTTCGACCACATAACTCATTGCTTTGGCTCACCCGAGATTGACCTATTCGCAAGCCGTATCAACAAAAAATGTGAAGCCTATATCTCATGGCATAGGGACCCTGATGCAGTAGCTATCGACGCCTTCACAGTATCTTGGGCAAAAACACATTTCTATGCTTTTCCCCCTTTCTCGATAATTTTGAAAGTTCTCAGGAAAATAATCGCCGAAAAATCTAAAGGTATTGTAGTTGTCCCGTCATGGCCCACCCAGCCGTGGTATCCAGTCTTTCAAGCCCTTACAGTCTCTAAAGTTTTATCCTTTCTACCTCACAATCGAGCTTTAATCTCGCATTCCAGCTCCAGTCGGATACACCAGACGATTACCCTGGAGGCTGCTGTCTTATCCGGGAGGCACTATCAAGAAGAAGCGTACCACCATCTTCACTGGAAATAATGATGGCGTCATTATCGACCAACTCCCTCAAGCAATACGACACTTGCCTGAGGAAATGGTGGAACTACTGTATAAATACTCACACCAATATGTTTATTGCGTCTATTCCTACTGTCATACATTTTTTGACCCAACAATATCATCAGGGTGCGCAATTTGGTACCCTCAATTCTTGTAGGTCGGCCCTCGCAATTTTATTAGGATCAAACATATCTAAAGATGACAGAATACAGAGATTCTTCAAGGGCGTGTTTCGTCTTCGACCATCTTTACCAAAGTATAGCTACACATGGGACACGAATTGCGTACTTGAACACCTTAGTCAATGGTACCCAAATGAAGAGCTGTCATTTGATAAATTATCTAGGAAAACAATCACGCTACTAGCACTTACAACCGCCCATAGATTACAAACGTTATCTAAAATAAATACAAAGAACATTACTGTTGCACCAAATCACATCACTATTAGAATCCCAGATATCATCAAAACTTCTAAAGCAGGTTCCAAACAACCAATGCTTTACATTCCATTCTTTAATCAAAAACCTGCAATTTGTCCCGCTGCCACATTGCTCTGCTATACAAATAAATCGACGCCCATAAGAAAATCTGACCTATTGTTCGTAGGTATAAAAAAGCCACACAAAGCAGTTGGCACCCAAACCCTCAGTCGCTGGGTAAAAACGACACTAAGTGAGTGCGGGATCGACACGTCCGTGTTCTCTGCGCACAGCACAAGGCACGCCAGCACGTCGCGCGCGCACTCACTCGGTGTAAGCGTCGATGCTATCCGCAACACAGCCGGCTGGAGTGGCAACTCAACTGTGTTTGCGAGGTTCTACAATAGAACGATTTTGAACAATGATTGTACATCCTTGGCCCAATCGATTATCAATAACTAAAAACACATTAATTTATTTGCAGGAAATTATTTACATTACTATTTTGCAACTGTTACGATTATTATAAGAATAATTTGTATTCATGTTATGTAAGGCAGAAGAAATTTCTTTCATTTTTAAGTTGAAGTGATTATTAAAATGTTTACTTTGTAAAATTAAAAGAAGGAGGTTTATATACATACTATCACTTTTTGGAAAATAAACATTCGTTTACTGTTTTCTTAGAAAAGGTTATATCATTGAAGATATTTCCCTCACATACTCTCAAATTCTACATGTAACTACTAATCTTGAGGACGAGGCGTGAAGTATAATTGATGATTAAACGAACTTACCTGTAAGTGAAGTTCTATCATAATTATACGAAACGCCTCGTCCGAATAGATTAGTAACCGCCCGCCCGCCCTATCCATCCCGTTACTAAATCTCTTAGGAAATACATCAATGATTTATGGATCTCACTCTAAACTAAATGAGGAACCAGCGGAGTAGCGGTCACCGAGTAATATAAGTACCCACAAAAAAAAAAAAAAAAATTAGGATAAGGAATATTCTCAACTAGTGCTGAAGTGGCGACATCTATGCGATACTACATGTAACTACTAATCTCTTCGGACGAGGCGTTTCGTATAATTATGATAGAACTTCACTTACAGGTAAGTTCGTTTAATCATCAAGAAATTGTTATACTAACCTTTGATACACACATCAAAAGTGTCTAGGGATCAAGCATTTTTATGCGGATTTCTTGAGATTGAGATGTGGCTTTGTAATAAATTTATGATTTTATAAATTTATATGGATCCTTTTTGGTGCATTTCATAATTTGAATCAGGAACTGTGAATCAAATTCGAGTAAAAGATGAAAATCAGCTGTCAATATTTTCCCTATAAAAACATACAACGCATTGAAGACATTATTAGTGCTACTGTTTCCCTACTACTGATTAAAACCAACGTTATTATGGAGCGGCGACGTCATTTAAGCAGGGAAGAAATGCTCAGAGCCGTGGGAATGATAGAAGCTGGTTCCCGGCAACGTACTGTGGCTTTAGCTCTGAATACAAGTCAGAGTGTTATCAGTCGACTTTGGACACGTTACCGAAGCACTGGTACCGTGGCTGAGCGCCATGGAGGACGGTATCGCTGCACCACACGGAGACAAGACCGATACATTCAAATCTTAACTCGAAGAGCTCCAACAATAACCGCCATGATGTTAGCCGTGAGGCTTCATCACTCTTCAGGGAACTTAATTAGCGACCAAACAGTCAGAAACCGCTTGCATGAAGTGAACCTTCATTCCCGAAGACCGCTACGGGTACCACCTATAGCAATGCACAATCGTAGGATTCGATATCAATGGGCTCTTGAACACAGAAATTGGGCAGAAGAACAATGGCGTTTCGTGTGCTTTTCTGATGAGTCTCGTTTTGGTATGAGACCGGATACAAGACGTATACGACACTGGAGAACCCCTGGACGCCAACAGCGATTAAAATCCTGCCAGGAAGTCCATCCTTATAGTGGTGGAACCATCATGGTATGGGCGGGTATTTGGATCGGCGGAAGAACTGAGTTGATTTGGATCAGAGGCAACCTCAACGCTCAAATTTATGCTGAGACGATTGTATCAGACGTCATCGTTCCTCTACAAGTGCAAATCGGTCCCTTATTTCAGTTAATGCATGATAATGCACGACCGCACACCGCAAGAGTTGTAAGACAGACTCTCGCCGCAGCTAACATCAATGTCCTGCCCTGGCCTGCTCAGTCGCCAGACTTGAACCCGATTGAGCATGCATGGGATATGCTACAGAGAAGAGCTCTGCCGAATATGGAGGGTATCCAGTCGCAAGAAGACCTTTTTTTGTTGTTGCAACGAACATGGGCGGCCATTCCACAGCGTGATTTGGATGAACTCATTTTGAGTATGCCAAACCGATGTTCTTGTGTTGTTAGTGTTCGCGGTAGAAACACGGATTATTAATTGTTTAAGTTACCCAATAAAATTTTAGAGAAAACTGTTATTTCAGTCTTTTTTTCGAACTTTTGTGTTAGTGGTTCAAATGTCAAAAATCCCTTTATTGGGAAAATGGCAAATTTCTTTATTAATGCAAAGGTGACTTGGTTTATCGTTACTGTGACAAACGAAAACACTTTATTTGATGAATCCTTAAAGAAAATTTTAATTAATATCAATCAGGAGAAAAGTTATTGCAAAAATATACAGTGGCCGGCAAAAGTCAGTTGAAATCCACGTTTATAGAATTCAAACGAATATCTGTCCTGTGTATTTCGACTTCCGATGAACAAAAGCATAGCGATAGCATCATATTACATTGCCCTAGAATATTCTGCGTAGGTTCTTCAAAATTGTTATCGCGTTTTTTTTTAAACATCACAACATAAATAAAACTACCAATCGTTGGTGTCAAAAGTCAGTTGAAATATAATTTTCGACACGATCGGACGTGTATGGACTTGTGTAATTTTGCCTTTCGGTTATCATTATTTTCATTATAAGAAGTCGTATCGAAAAATATTTCCATAGTCGATCAAAAGTATTGATCTTTGTTCATAAAATGCCTGTAAGACGGAAGTTAACTGTAGCTGAAAGAGTAAAACTTGTAAGTGATTATGAAAGACTTAAAAACTACAGTGCTGTAGGACGATTGTTTAAAATAAGCCCAGAAGGCGTCAGAAAAATAGTTCAAAAAAGTAAATGTGAGCCAACACTTGCAGATAAGCCGCGCTCTGGCCGTCCGAAAGTCACTTCTTCTGTAACTGATCGGCACATCATACAACTTTGTAAAAAAAATCCAAGAATAACAGCTCAAGAAATTTGTGAACAACTTGAAATAATGGGTGTTAAGGTGTCTGAAAGAACGGTAAGAAGACGTTTGCACTCATCAGGCTTTGGAAGTGTTGTTGCGAAAAAAAAACCAATGTTAAAAAATATTCATAAAAAACGAAGGTTAAACTTTGCTCTGAAATATAAGGATAAATCGATAGATTTTTGGAAACGGGTTATTTTCAGTGATGAATCTAAGTTTGAAATATTCGGAAATCATCGAAGACAAGTAATTTGGAAACGTGTGGGTGATAATCCATTCAGAGATGACTACTTACAACCAACTATAAAACATGGTGGAGGTGGTGTGGTAGTGTGGGGATGTTTTTCATGGCATGGTGTGGGAACATTGCACATAATTAATGGTAAAATGACTGCGCTCGTGTACTGTGACATATTAAAAGCAAATTTAATACAGTCGGCAAAAGCTATGGGGTTGGATAAAAAGTTTATCTTTCAACACGATAACGATCCAAAGCACACGGCTAAAAAAACAAAAGAATTTTTGATGGATAATAACATCGAAGTACTTGACTGGCCTTCGATGTCGCCAGATCTCAATCCCATCGAGCATTTATGGGACGAATTGGATCGTCGGATCCCCAAATCCGCACGCAAAAATAAAACTGGCTTTGAAGCGTCTCTATTAGAACAATGGGCAAAGTTACCGACAAATATTTTAAAAAAACTCGTGGAATCGATGCCTAAAAGACTCTCAGCTGTATTAAAAAACAAAGGAGGACACACCCGATATTAACGAATTATGTTTTTTTTTTTTTACTAGATTTAAAAGTAATTTCAACTAACTTTTGGCACTCAATATTTTCAAAAATTTATTATAAATACAGTTGTAATAATTTTATGTATTTAATAAATATCAGAAAGTGTAGATAATCAAACAAGAAATATGTTTTGTTTATGTGGATTTAATTTAATAAACCTTTATGCACGTTTCCTGTTATTATTTCTGATGTTTTGTAGTTTCAACTGACTTTTGCCGGCCACTGTATGTTGATCCCTAGACACTTTTGATGTGTGTATAAGAATATTTTTTTTAAACATGTAATAGTATAAACAATTGATGGTTGGCCAGAGATAATAAATAAATAAATTATAAACATCTTCAATCCACTGACAGACAACGCACAGCCTAAAGGCTCCTGCAAAGAGGTGCGCCACGCGACGCGAATCGCACGCGTCACAAAGGCACTGCTCGCGATTCGCATCGCGTGTCGCGCCTGTTTGAAGGAGCCTTATACCGCCTGGGACTAGAAGTATGAAACTTTGCAAAATTTTCCTTTTGATAACGAAGATGAGCACTTAGGGAGGATTTGTGAAAATGTATCCCATAAAGGCCTATTCAGACCTAAGCGGTATTCGCTACCGTCTGCGGCAGAGAAAACCCAGTGGGTATGCGGTAATATTACTGTTCAGACCTAAGCGGTATTCGCTACCGTCTGCGGTCAAAAAGTATGTACCTCTACCCACAGCGGCAGCGAATATCGCTCAGGTCGCTCTAGCCGCGGTACTTGATACTAAATACCTGAGCGAAACCCGCGCGATATGTACCTCTACCCACAGCGGCAGCGAATATCGCTCAGGTTTGAATAGGCCTTTACGGAGTTAAACAGAGAATGAAAGTTTCCATGTAAGTTCATCAGTTTCGGCGATAGGAAACCATCTGGCGCACGACTATTAAATGAAAAAAAAAATATCATCATGTCATTGTTATTATTCAACCCAGACCCACTACTGCAATAGGTATGTTACCGCAGACCGCGGCGCAGCGCGGTTGTGTGCAAAAGGGTCACTGATACAACTTTTGTATTACGAGATATGGGGAGAATCAATGTGATTAAGTACATTGATTCTCCAATTTTAATTATTCATAATTATTTCCTGAAAATAAAAACTCATTGCTTCAAGTTGATATGAATCGAGAGCGTGCGCAAGCAAAAGATTTAGTCGTAGTCCGCTGATATGATTAATCACGGTGTTTGAAAATGAAAACTGGTATGATTAATCGTAACCCCGTGTTTATGTCGCAGCCAACTAGCTTAATTACCTTTTAAGTTAACCTTTTTAGTAAACGCCTAGCCTTTTTACTAAACGGAGCCGTTCAACTAGTACCAGCATGAATGATATTCATTACAGGTTAAGTTGCAAATGTGGAGTAATTCATCAACTCGTTTTACATGCATTCGGCCCGTTTAGGACGACTTGCAGAAAATCAAAATAAATTATATTTTCATTCTGCAAGACGTCCCACGTCAAAATGAGAAAAGGTACAATCAGTAGCAAAAGTGTTAGTGTGGAAATAATAAAAAAAGATTTTGTTACAAAATATTTAATCATCACAACATTGTCACATATAAACAGAAAATATTAAATCATCACAAAGGAGATTAGCAGAAACCCATGCATTTTCAGTACCACATACAAGCTTACCGTTTCATAGAATGAATATTATGGATTTGAATGCTAGAATAGAGTACAACAAAATATGTAATGGTAAGACATACATTAGACTTGGGGATATTAAATTGATTTATACATAACCTCTGTTGTAATGTAATAGCAACGTGGTGGTTCAAAATAAAAGTTCACACTTCACTTATAGATGCAGAAAACATTAAAAATATCACAAACGACGAATTATGCAGGGTTTAAACATAAGCCGCATGGTAGCGAACGTTTTGCGTTACAAACAAAAACAAAAATATCATGACGTTATAATTTTTTTTTTGTACTTCACATAAGTGACAGCTGTGTTGCCAAATATTGATTAACAAATCGAATCGATTAAAATCATTGAATCGATATGAAATTAATTTAGTAAAAGCAATGCTATTTCACTACATAGTATAAAACAAAGTCGCTTTCTCTGTCCCTATGTACGCTTAGATCTTTAAAACTACGCAACGGATTTTGATGCGGTTTTTTTAATAGATAGAGTGATTCAAGAGGAAGGTTTATATATATAATACATGCATGCATGTGATGTCGTAAATAAACACATTTTTTTGCGCTTACTTTTCAAACACTGGCTGAACCCTACGAGATAGGTCAAAATAATGTACTACAGTATTGTACACCTTAATAAGGTCTACAAAAAAGTCCGCAATGGTATATGTCTATCTCTTAGGGATAACCCACAATAATCATTTTTTATCCTTTACTTTTTACGAGAAATAATGGCTTATTTACGAAGCGATTTTAAGCAATACAGCATTAATCCTCATCCAATTAAGTACCTTAAATACATTGTGCATTTAATATAGATAAATATGGCCCTTTACAGTATGTAATTTAAATGAATATTTTCGAAGATATTACAGATTTAAAATGCAGGGACATAGCGGTTGCTGCGGCGGGGCGCTAGTATATTATATGTTGTTTATACTTGTAGTGATCATCTATACTCGAATCAAGTCGATCTACTTTCTTTTTCTCTAATGAACAATATTTGCTCGAAAGATACTTTCCAAAACATGCATAATACTTGTGAAATTACTTTGGCCGTGTACTCTTGTTGGGGTGTTCTCTTGCATTCAATATCCCTTTTCGTATTTTTATGTGATTATTGATTACCTGTCAACATAACATACTCTAACTTTTTTATCTCACACCACCACCCGTGAAATACATACTTATTATTCAAGAGTCACTACGTCAAATCTGATTTACGTAGTTTTTTTTGTATCTAGTATATTTAAGCTAGCACATATTTCTATTGTACTGCACTTATTTTATAGAATAAAACGATTTTTTTCTTCTTCACTAAAGTGATTAACTCATTTAACTAATTTTTTCGCTAGATCTAATCGTATTATATCGATTTGGGTTTATTGTATGGTAACACTGACGTAATACGTTTTAATGGTTCTATTTTATGCGTTTTGTTTTGCATTAGTGCGTTTTGTTTCCGTAACGGGGCTGCACCCTCAAATCATGGTTTTTTAATTACTCCCAACAACTATAAAAATATTTTAGCTTGGAAAATAACTACGGATATAAGACTTATAATTTGCATATAACCAGATTTTGAAACGTTTGGATTTTGATGTGGTACCCAATTCGCCAATCTTCTTTGACACCAATTAACACATGAGGTAAAAATAAACATTCATGTAGGTTTAATAATAACAAACATAAAATTATAAAATAATAAGCAATCGTCATAAAGATAATCAACAGTTATAAAGATAATAATTAACAATTACAAAGATAAATCAATAATAATAAATAAAATAATCAACAATTTTAAAAGATTTAAAATTGTTGACGACGAATGGTTATGGTGGTTACTAACAATTTTAAAAGATTTAAAATTATTGTTAGTAACCACCGTTCGTCGCGTACTTACCTGATAATAACTGAAAGTCATACATGTCTATCATTCTTATTAATTTCGGATAACACTTGAACTTGTGCGTTTGCTTGTAAAATTAAACAATAAACTGTTGTTCTAGAAAAATATTATTTAGTAGGTACTGACTTTATTAATGTTAAATAATCTATGGACAGAAAGTATCTTGTCTTGCTAACTGTACCAAACTTTGATAAAGCTAAAGTTCCTTAAAAAAAACGTGGGACGACTTGCAAAATGAAAATATAATTTATTTTGATTTTCTGCTAGTCGTCCTAAACGGGTCGAATGCATGTAGAATGAGTTGATGAATTACTCGCAAATGTGACCATCCACGCGCGAGCCGGGAGCACTCCGACCAACTAGGTTAGGTTAGGTTAGAACTGTGCTTGAGGGAGGTCCTCAACCCGGAGGACGTTCGGGTGTCCAGGCCGATAAAGACCGCTGAACTGCGCGTCGACGGACTGGACGACTCGACGACTCCGGCTGAGGTCGTGACGGCCGTCGCCCGAGCCGGAGGATGTCCGCCCGAGGACGTGCGGACGGGCGAGATCCGCGTCGATGCTTCCGGGCTCGGCGCGATCTGGGTGCGGTGCCCGGTGGCGGCGGCGAACAAAGTCGCCGACGCTGGGCGTCTGTTGGTGGGGTGGGTGGCAGCGAGGGTGAAGCCGCTGCAACCCAGGGCCTTGCGGTGCTACCGTTGCCTCGACATTGGGCATGTCAGGGCACGGTGCACCTCCGAAATAGACCGCAGCGAACAGTGCTATCGCTGCGGTCAGGCCGGCCACAAGGCGGCCCAGTGCTCCGCGGCGCCAAACTGCAGCCTCTGTACAGCTGCAGGGAGGCCCGCTGGGCACAGAGCGGGCGGAAAGGCCTGTGGCGCACCCGCCCAGAAAGGGAAGAGAAGGGGTGCCAAGGCTGCCGGGGGCTCTTTACCCCCCCCTCAGCCTGGCTGCCCTTCGGCCGACTCCCGGCCTAGGAATGGTGCGGAGGGAATGGATTGCGCATAATGGCGCTCTACCATTTCCTCCAGGGCAATATCAACCACTCTGCTAGAGCTCAGGATCTCTTGCTCCAGAGCATGGCAGAGTGGTCGATTCACGTGGCTGTGGTCGCTGAACCGTATTTTGTCCCCCCTAGGGATAACTGGGTGGGAGACCTAGACGGTTTGGTGGCCATCATTGGCGGGGCTCTTGTCAACCCGTCCCGAGGTCACGGCTGGGTGGCCGCCCTCGCGGACGGCATTGGCACGGTTGGGGCGTATTTTTCGCCCAACAAGAGTCTCGCCGACTTCGAGAGGTTCCTTGTCGAGTTGGGTGCCGTCGTGGGCCGACTCCACCCTCGCCCGGTGCTGTTGCTGGGGGATCTCAACGCCTAGTCTGTGGCGTGGGGATCCCCTGTGACCGATGCTAGGGGTGAGGTGCTGGAGGAGTGGGCGGTCACGACTGGATTGACCGTCCTAAATCGGGGCTCGGTGCACACGTGCGTGCGGCAGCGGGGCGGATCTATAGTGGACGTCTCGTTCGCTAGCCCCGCTGTCGGGAGCCGTGTCCGCGACTGGCGTGTCGCCGCGGAGGTGGAGACGTTGTCGGATCACCGATACATCCGTTTCGACGTCTCCGCCCAGACCGCCGGCGGCCGCGGTTCACCGGCCCCGCGAACGGACGGTCCGCGCTGGGCGCGTAAGCGCATCGACAGGGAGCTTCTCGAGGAGGCCGCTATTGTCCAGGCCTGGGTCCGGGAGTCAGCAACGGACGGACCCGTCGACGTCGAGCAGGAGACGCTGTGGTTCCGCGGGGCGATGACGCAAATAAGCGACGCGTCTATGCCCCGGGTCCACGCACAGTCAGCAAGGCGCCAGGTGTACTGGTGGACCGCCGAGATCGCGCAGTTGCGCGTCGCGTGCGTGGCGGTCAGGCGCCAGTACACCCGATACCGGAGGAGACGTCGTCGGGTCCCCGACGAAGAAGCCGCGCTGTATGAGGTGTACCGCGCGGCGAAGGAGACTCTGTGGCTGGCCATCGGCGAGGCGAGGACGCGAGCCAGGGAGGAGATGTTGGAGACTCTAGACGGGGATCCGTGGGGGCGCCCTTATCGCGCGGTCCGAGGGAAACTTCGGGCCGCGGCGCCCCCACTTACGGAGAGTCTCCAACCCGAGCTGCTGGAGGAGGTGGTGGCAGCCCTCTTCCCGGCAAGAGCGGAGCATACTCCGCCGCCGATGGCTTTGCCCACGGCCGCAGAGTCTACAGAGGAGAACGCCATCAGCGTCCCAGAGGTGACACAGGCAGAGATGGGGGCAGCCGTGATGCGGCTCCGGGCCAAGAACGTGGCTCCGGGGCCCGACGGGATCCACGGCTGCGTGTTAGCCCTCGCTCTGAAGGAACTTGAGCCCCAACTGAGAGGACTCTACACAGCGTGCCTTGAGCGGGGCCAGTTTCCCACTTTGTGGAAATCTGGTCGTCTGGTCCTGCTCAGGAAGGCGGGGCGCCCTGCGGACTCGCCGTCCGCGTACCGGCCCATAGTGCTGCTAGACGAGGTGGGTAAGCTGTTTGAGCGAGTAATCGCAGCCCGCCTCGTCGGCCACTTGTGCGGAGAGGGACCGGACCTGGACGGCAGCCAGTTCGGTTTTCGGCATGGGCGCTCCACCATTCACGCTGTGTCGCGGGTGAGAGTCCTGGCGGAGGATGCGGTGTCCCGGGGCGGGGTGATGTTGGCGGTGTCCTTGGACATCACCAACGCCTTCAACACCCTGCCCTGGAGTTGTATTCGGGAGGCACTGCGGTATCATCGTGTGCCTCCCTACCTCCGCAACATCGTTGGGGCTTATCTGTCGGAGAGGTGTGTCACCTACGTGGGACGTGATGGCGCAAACCAGCACCGCATGTCGTGCGGTGTTCCGCAGGGCTCGGTCCTAGGCCCGCTCCTGTGGAACATCGGGTACGACTGGGTGCTGAGGGGCGAGCTCCAACCGGGGGTGGACCTGACGTGTTATGCTGACGACACGCTGGTCACGGCCCGGGGGAGCTCGCACAGGGAGGCAGCGTTGCTGGCGACGGCTGCGGTGTCACAGGTGGTGAGCCGCATACGTCGCCTGGGCTTGGAGGTGGCCCTCAGCAAGTCGGAGGCCATGGTGTTTCATGGCCCCCGACGGGCGCCGCCGCCCGGCCTACACATCGTGGTCGGGGGGGCTCGGATCGCTGTCGAGTCTACCATGAAGTACCTGGGATTGGTGCTCGACAGCCGGTGGGACTTTGAGCCCCACTTCCGACGGCTGGCGCCCAAGTTGCTGGGCACGGCTGGCGCGCTCTCAACGCTGCTTCCCAATCTGGGGGGCCCGAGCGCCGCCTGTAGGCGGCTCTACGTAGGGATCGTGCGATCGATGGCCCTGTATGGGGCCCCGATCTGGGCGACTGACCTGACGGCCGGTAGCATCGCCGTTTTGCGGAGGCCGCAGAGAGCGATGGCCGTCAGAGTCGTCCGGGGGTATCGCACGATCTCTTACGAGGCGGCTTGCGTACTGGCCGGATCCCCGCCCTGGGACCTGGAGGCGAAAGTACTCGCGTCATTGTATCGGTGGCGCGAGGAAGCGAGGGCGCGGGGCGAGCAACCGATGCAGCAACACATAGAGCTGCGTCGGTCTCAGCTCCGCGAGGTCCTGGTGGCGGAATGGCGGGACAGGCTTTCACGCCCTACCGCCGGCCTCGTCACCATCGAGGCGGTCCGGCCGGTGCTCGAGCAATGGCTCGGGAGGAGGCACGGCTCCCTGTCGTTTCGGGTGACGCAGGTGCTCTCGGGGCATGGTTGCTTCGGGAAGTACCTGTGTCGCATAAACAGGGAGCCGGACGCCCGGTGTCACCACTGCGTCGACTGCCGGGAGGACACGGCGTGGCATACGCTGGCAGAGTGTGCCGCTTGGGAGGAGCCACGCCGTGCCCTCATCTCAGAAGTAGGCAGTGACCTGTCGCTGCCGGCCGTGGTCGAGTCGATGGTCGGCAGCGAGGAGTCCTGGGACGCGGTGGTTTCCTTCTGCGAAACAGTCGTCTCGCAGAAGGAGGCTGCGGAAAGGGAGAGGGAGATCTCGTCCACTCACCCGGCCCGCAGCAGGCGCACCGGGCGTCGGCGGAGGGCGGATAACGCCCTCTTCCAACCCCCCTAAATGGGTCCAGGGGCGACGGACTCGGGGACGTCCGTCGCCCCCCACACATCAGGACCCGAGGTGGCGGCGCGTAGTGTTCCACGCGCGCCCCTCTTAGACGTCGCGGGGGGAGTCAAACACCTCACTCCCCCCCCTGACCCGAGGAGGCCCGCAGTGGCGGGCCGGCACCAGTCGGGGGTTGCGGAAGGATCGTACGTTCCCGCGACCCCCGGCGTAGGTGTGAGATGGAACACCGGGGTGGTTTTTAGTCAGTAAGAGTCTGACAGACCCCGCCGCCCGCCCCAGGGCGGCGGACATCCATGAGGATTTTCCACCCCGGAACAAAAAAAAAAAAAAAAAAAAAGTTTAGAACTGTGCTGACCTGTCGCTGCCGGCCGTGGTCGAGTCGATGGTCGGCAGCGAGGAGTCCTGGGACGCGGTGGTTTCCTTCTGCGAAACAGTCGTCTCGCAGAAGGAGGCTGCGGAAAGGGAGAGGGAGATCTCGTCCACTCACCCGGCCCGCAGCAGGCGCACCGGGCGTCGGCGGAGGGCGGATAACGCCCTCTTCCAGCCCCCCTAAATGGGTCCAGGGGCGACGGACTCGGGGACGTCCGTCGCCCCCCACACATCAGGACCCGAGGTGGCGGTGCGTAGTGTTCCACGCGCGCCCCTCTTAGACGTCGCGGGGGGAGTCAAACACCTCACTCCCCCCCCTGACCCGAGGAGGCCCGCAGTGGCGGGCCGGCACCAGTCGGGGGTTGCGGAAGGATCGTACGTTCCCGCGACCCCCGGCGTAGGTGTGAGATGGAACACCGGGGTGGTTTTTAGTCAGTAAGAGTCTGACAGACCCCGCCGCCCGCCCCAGGGCGGCGGACATCCATGAGGATTTTCCACCCCGGAACAAAAAAAAAAAAAAAAAATGTTAGAACTGTGCTCCCCCCCGGTGGGTTCCCGCATTGTCGAGGCGGGGGGGCTCAGTAGCCGTGGCTTGGTCACCCACGGTGAAGCGAAGAGGAACCCGAGGAGGGGCCGCTCGTCAGGGCTTTTGCCTGTAAGCCGACGACGTAGCGGCCAACAAGTAGGTTGCGGTGCCGCTTGGGCGACATCGCAACTGAGGCGGGCTGCGATGTCGTATGTGAGGGAGGCATCGCGGCTGAAGGTTGGAGGCCGCGGCGGGAGAGGAGTGCCGGTATTGCGGTGCGCCGCTCTCCCTACCTTCCGCGGCCTTGACGGGGTCGCCACCGTTGATGGCGGACGCGGTGGGGCCGCAGGGGAGGAGGAGTGTTGGTATTACGTTGGCCACTCTCCCTATCCTCTGCGGCCGAAAATTGGCAGGCGGCGGGGCCAACGACCTGTCCCGCCGCAAGGGGACCAAGGGTGCCCAGACACGGGGTCGTCTGGCGCCCATGTGCTGGTTTGGTCCCTGGGGTGGTCACGGCGTGCTATGTGTTCTGGTGCGCCGGTGATGGGGAGCACTCCCCAGAGGAGGGTCCGGTGACGGACAGCCGCGGCGGGTTCACGGATGAGTGCTAACGCGTGCCCGTGTTCCCGCCATAAGCGGCGGAGTAGGACACCGTGGAGTTTTAGTGGGTAAGAGTCCCACATAACTGCACTATCTCCCCGTGGTAGTGCAGTATGCATGAGCATTTCTCCACGTTAAAAAAAAAAAAAAAAAAGGTTAGAACTGTGCCCCCCCCGGTGGGTTCCCGCATTGTCGAGGCGGGGGGGGCTCAGTAGCCGTGGCTTGGTCACCCACTGTGAAGCGAAGAGGAACCCGAGGAGAGGAGCCGCTCGTTGGGGCTTTTGCCTATAAGCCGACGACGTAGCGGCCAACAAGTAGGTTGCGGTGCCCCTTTGGCGACATCGCAACTGAGGCGGGCCGCGATGTCATATGGGAGGCATCGCGGCTGAGGGTTGGAGGCCGCGGCGGGAGAGGAGTATTGCGGTGCGCCGCTCTCCCTACCTTCCGCGGTCTTGACGAGGTCGCCACCGTCTGATGGCGGACGCGGTGGGGCCGCAGGGGAGGAGTAGTGTTGGTATTACGTTGGCCACTCTCCCTATCCCCTGCAGCCGAAAATTGGCAGGTGGCGGGGCCAACAACCTGACCCGCCGCAAGGCGACCAAGGGTACCCAGACACGGGGTCGTCTGGCGCCCATGTGCTGGTGTGGTCCCTGGGGTGTTCTGGTGCGCCGGTGATGGGGAGTACTCCCCAGAGGAGGGTCCGGTACGGACAGCCGCGGCGGGTTCACGGATGAGTGCTAACTCGTGCCCTTGTTCCCGCCGTAAGCGGCATAGGAGAACACCGTGGAGGTTTAGTGGGTTAGGGTCCCAATACTGCACTATCTCCTCGTGGTAGTGCATGAGCATTTCTCCACGTTAAAAAAAAAAGGTTAGAACTGTGCTGTGACCAACCGCTCGCGACCTGAGCGAGCGAAGCGAACGGTGCCGCGGCCGCTTCCGGCGAGTGCTACTTCCAATCTAATTAAGCTAGTGGGCTACGACATTTTAACCAAGGTATAAATAAAATATGTATTCCACATTTTCTGTTACCGTTTTCATTTATCGTTTACATTTAAAATATTTGTAAAGAGTAGTTAGAAAGAAAGCAAAAATACTTACTTGTGACGGGCACAGGAAGATCACAAATTAAACTAAGTATAATCTTCGAAACGTAAAAAGCTACATACAAAACTTGTCAATAATGACATAATTTTGAACAAAATAGTTACGAAAACAAGTCTGAAACACCTTCAATACATTAATGATACATGTTCTATACACATTTATAAGTCTTTTACAAGATTCTTTGAAAACAAGTATCCCAACTTGTCAAAGCGTGTACCTAAACGCGGGGTTATTTATTGTCTTACCGCTTGATTGATGAAGAAGAAAAGAATACACGATAAAATCTTCATTCCGTGAGATACTAAGAAATAGTTCCATGTTCCATAATAGCGTTTCAAAAACTCGTTAATTTCGCTGAAGTAGGTACTAATACCAACTAAACTTGTCTCATTAGAGGCGTTCACGATGACGCATTGTTCCATTCGTCAGCTTCATCAGCGTTGACTGCATTATATTCATACGTAACCATAGTACACAACGACATATCAAGCTATACATTTCCAATTTTAGCTGACCTCGCATTGTATAAGCTTTTCGTACAATGAGAATTCAGGTTATACTGGAAATTATAGCTTGATATATCTGTCGTGCGTACAATCACATCACAATAGAATCACTGAGATAGGTACAGACGCCAGCACATCAAGCTACCCGAAACTGTAAAATTTCTCCAATCAATTTTGAACCTTATGATTTAACGAGAAAATTGAAAATGTATTAAAGAAATTTGACACGTAGTACCTTGTTGCGCTGGCGTCTGTATAGTGTAGGACTTACATAGTAGCTTAAAACATCCAACGGGCAGTTTTATCGACTTTGAACACTTTTTATCTGTTTTTTTTTTTTTGCTTAAAGAAATAATACCAGCCTATTATCGTCCCACTGCAGGGCAAAGGCTTCTTCTCATACAGAGAAGGCACGAGCATTAATCCCCACATAGTTGCTAAACAATATAACCACCCAGCAATATCAGGCGACGTCACAGACTACTTGGAGATACTATGTGGCGATGTAGTCTGTAAAATCTCACCGTGAAAACTTGCGTGGAGTGAGCTGTCAGTGTCATCCCACTGATGCTAGGGATTGACCAAGCAAACATTTACAATCATAATCGAGATTTTAATCATATTTTGTATGCTAATTCTAGTAAGTAAAGCTAGTATTTTACCTGTCAAGACATTACTATCTTATGGGGCTTTAAAATAAATTTTTATTAACCAAACAAAAATAATCTCAATGATGTTTTTTTTAGACTTTTTAGACTGAGGCGCGAGCGCGTCACGCGCGAACAATAAATAAAATAAAACATTAACGTTTAAGACAGCTACTAGACTAATGAAAATACGCCATTAATATTACGACATCATTTTGTTATTAAAAGCGATCGTAGATCGAGTCTAGTAAAGACTGAGACGATGTTCAGCGTTATTATTAACCTAAATCTATTCAGTTAGAAGAGATAACCGAGTGTGTCAAGTCATCGAGTGCTAACTTGTGCCTGGCTGACGGACCATAGAATTTAACCCCGCGTAGTTTGTGTGGCGTGATCATTTCACCCGATTCACGACACTCCGTGAATCGGGAGAAGTGATAAGATCACGCCGCGCTTGCGCGTTGTCACAGTGACAGTCAATGTCAAAAATGTAAGGAACATTTTTGACATTGACTGTCGCAGAGATGAGATTGCGTCTAGATTTTGAACGTTTTTAATTACAGGAATTGGAATACAGGTTTTCGTCGTCAACTCATAAATTATAGCAGGCTTCCAAATTTCTAAACAATTTGTAACCGACTCTTTAAAATCCTAGAACAATATAACAATAGCAAGATATTGAAAGTAAACAAAGAAAACTGTTTGCTTCGAAGCTACGGAACCCCACAACAAAGCGGCTTCCACACTTTTCAAACATTGTTATTGAAGTTAAATTGGTCCATAATAACACGTGTGTTCTGAATTAAATAGATGTGATAGTTTTATTTTGTAAATAGCCTCGCTCACATTGTATGAATGAAAAGACAAAAAAAAACCAGAGCGTTTATAAACAAACACTTGTATAAAATACATTTCTTTCAAATACACTCACGTAGGTATTTCGACCACTATGTACGATAATTGTTTTATTATTGAAAAGAAAAGAAGGAATATTCAGCTGTTGGACGGACTCCTAATATTGATATCAAAAGTAAGAGTAAAGTCTCATTACATCACGCCTTCCGTATTCCCTGACGGGTTAAACAGAGGCATGGGTTTAAGCATCTCTGCAAAACCCTTCGGGATAAACAAGCGTGATGTTATGGTATGTATGTGTCAATACGGTGTAAATTTCCACTAATTAGCTACAAATTCTAAAGTCAAGGTTTGCCAACGTGCAATGCAATGGAGTGAATCCGCAACGAGGTGATCCGGCAGAGAACCAAAGTTGTCGACACTGCTCACAGAATAAGCAAGCTGAAGCAATGGGCCGGTCATATTAGCCGTAGAACCGATAACCGTTGGGGTAGACGTGTTCTTGAGTGGAGACCGCGAATTGGTAAACGTAAGGTGGGACAGTAAGGACAGTGCTCCCTCAGGCTAGGTGGAGCTACGATCTTCGCAAGATGGCTGGTAGCAGCTGGATGAGAGTTACCGAAAATCGAGCTGAATGGCGTGCAATAGGATAGGCCTATGTCAAGCAGTGGACTGCTATAGGCTGATGATGATGATAAATGGAGCGCTGTATTCTAGGCGTCAAATTGATAGACCATATTCGCAACACCACACTGCTCTTCAAAACACAGATTACTGACGTTGCTCAAAAAGCCGCTAAGCTGAAGGTGGGACTGGGCTGGCCACGTGTGCCGTATGCCTAATGAACTGTGACCCCGTAGAAAATGGCGGGACGAGTTGGACAAAACAAACGACCAGAGTCCACTTTAGCCCTGGAACGAAAAACCTGGCAGTCATATGGAGAGCAGCAATGGGGTGATGCAAGCTAACAGTACCTAATAGTAATTAACTACAGGGGTACCTTATTGTAGCAGACAAGTAGTGCTTTCCTAATAAGGAAAGCACGACCGACACACACAACTTCGGGATCAGTAATGTAAAATATAGATAAACATAATCGGCCTGTTCCCACTGCTGGGACAGTGAGGCCTCCTCTCTTTTGAGAAGCAGTGGGCTATAATCTACCACGCGGGCCCAGTGCCGGTTGGTAGATGTCACATGTCTTCGAATGGTTCTAAGACATGCCGGTTTCCTCACAATGTTTTCCTCCACCGTGTTTGAGAGCAGTTGTGATGAAAGTAAAGCGCTGGCTGGGTTCGAACCCACGACCTACAATTCTTAAGTTAGGGCTGTTACCAATGGGCCATCAGTACTTTCCTGCTCTCTATAGGTACCTATAGATTAAAATCAGACCGAAAATACCACGGAATATTTTAAAAAATCCGCTGATTTCGTCTTTTCCGTAAATTAAAGTCGGCGCGCTGATTGAACGAGATAAGAAACTTTTTTGGCTGAAAGTGAAGCTAATCATTCAAGATTAGCAATGAAGCTGAAATGTGGCGAGGAAAGACGGCCTTATCTACTTTAAACTGCGGAACTATTATGTTGGTATTACTCACACCTCTAATGTAATTATCGAGGCCTTATTTCATTAAAATAAAAGGCCCTCGTGCAAGTGTGGTTCGTGGCTAATTAGTAACAGCCGCACGGGTCAATTCATCAGATTAAGCTACGATTACCGGGCTTTTTCCATGGATGGGTGACCATCTTTACATACGGAGACTCCTCCGTGTGTCGGAAAGCATGTTACGCCTTTGGTCCCGGCAGTTATTCGTGTATCGTTAAGGGTCATCAGAAGCCCAAAAATCTGACAACCAGTCTTACCATGAGGTATCGTATTACCCCGTTACTGGGTTGTGGAGGTCAGATAGGCAGTCGCTTCATGTGAAATACTGGTATTCAGGTGCATCCTGTTAGATTGGAAGCCGATCCCAAAGAGGAATTGCGAAATAGCTAGGCAGATTTAGATTTCAATAAAATACAAGGTGTAATTAAAATAGTTTTGGACCCGAAAAGGGGTTATTGTACTTACTCATCATTATGAACAACTTTTACTATGGGACTAAGCCGGGGGACTTCTCTCAGTACGTCAAATTCTATTTTTATTTATGGCAAGTAAACCCAATATCGACTATTCTGCCAAGAGGAAGTAAGTAGTTGATTCGTCAAAACAAGTATCAAATTCAATTTTTCGGATGTGATAAAACACATCGGGACAACCGTCAAAAATGTGTTGTCATTAATATAAGTTCGCGCCCCGAACTAGCCTTATGTGCGTCTGTAATACGAAGCAGAAAACGCCCGTAACTTCAGCTGAAACTACGGTTCGTGCTTAGGCAGGTAGACCCCTGATATCGGAAAAAATAATCAGCTGTAGCCTACACTTTGTCGATTTTTGCAAACTATGTATCTTGAGTACGTTTCTACTCAAATACTCTTCAGAAAGAACATTCGTAATTTGCTGACTTAGTTCTATTAAAATGTTAATAAATAGCGACCCTGTAGGTACTTTTGCAAATACAGTTGAAATTAATTTAATTATACACCGTTATACGGAATCGGTTCAGATTAAAATTTGATAACAAGTCACGCCAATCTGTGAGTAGCATGAAATTTTCTTTATTTATACCGTTCTTCTAATTTTCGATATTGTGATCGCATGGTTGCGATCCTTTGTCAAGGACTAGCGAGGTAATTGCGTAACATTTCAACAACATTCATTGCGTTCTTTACGTGGTTGAGCAGACAATTTTTTCATAGCATTAGCAATGGGTTATCAATATCCTTCAAAATGATTCAGATTGCGATCGATTGCGATCGAGATTGCGGACGGGAGTGCCAGACTCTTCACTACATAGTATAAAACAAAGTCGCTTTCTCTGTCCCTTTGAACGCTTAGATCTTTAAAACTACGCAACGGATTTTGATGCGGTTTTTTTAATAGATAGAGTGATTCAAGAGGAAGGTTTATATATATAATACATGCATGCATGTGATGTCGTAAATAAACACATTTTTTTGCGCTTACTTTCCAAACGCTGGCTGAACCCTACGAGATAGGTCAAAATAATGTACTACAGTATTTGTACACCTTAAAAAGGTCTACAAAAAAGTCCGCGATGGTATATATATAATGTCTATCTCTTAGGGATAACCCACAGTAATCATTTTTTATCCTTTACTTTTTACGAGAAATAATGGCTTATTTACGAAGCGATTTTAAGCAATACAGCATTAATCCTTATCCAATTAAGTACCTTAAATACATTGTGCATTTAATATAGATAAATATGGCCCTTTACAGCATGTAATTTAAATGAATATTTTCGAAGATATTACAGATTTAAAATGCAGGGACATAGCGGTTGCTGCGGTACCGGCCGCAGCGGCGCGTCAGCGCGTGCTGGCATTCTTGAAATACCTGTACTTAGTATTAGTATTGCACCCGTGCGAAGCCGGGGCGGGTCGCTAGTAATAAATAAAATAATCAACAATTTTAAAGGATTTAAAATTGTTAGTAACCGCCATAACCATTCGTGAATTGGAATTGGAATGGAATTGCTGTATAGTCCCCATAGTCACTAGTTGTGTTTTCTTCGAAGCGCTTTCCAGAAGTATGTAGGTAATAGGTACACTAGTCTCGCCGCAGCTGTGCGAATAAAAGACAAACACAACATCCCGCGCAAAGAAGAGTTAACTGAACAGTCGACAGACTTGCCAACTATCACTTACTACTTATGTACTGTCGCCATTTTGTATCGTATACTCTTTCGTTATGTACCTACAAACTGCGCCCCGTGGTTTCACCCGTGTTAGTTTCTATCCCGTAGGAATATCGGGATAAAAAGTATCCTATGTGTTAATCCTGGTTATAAACTATCTGTGTGCCAAATTTCATCCAACTCCGTTCAGCCGTTTGTGCGTGATTGAGTTACAAACATCCAAACATCTTCACAAACTTTCACATTTATAACATTAGTAGGATTGAGTAGTAGAGATGCACTTATTTATTTATTTCTCACTGCACTTATCTTTTTTTCACTTCCTCTATTCTCTGCGATACTAAACTGCTTGGAATTCCGGAACACGAAATAATCAATGCAAAAAAATACACATATTCCCCTTTATTCGTAAACGTTGCTTAAAGGTAGGTTTTTTTTATTTATTGGGCCCGACCTTAATGGCTCTTGACCTCGATCACGCCTGATGAGGTCTATGATGGAACGAGCGCGACCAGACGATGCCTAAGGCACTGAAACTCCCACGCATAGACGAAACACAGCAGGCTGCTTGACGTCGGACTCCGGTGGGAGGGTAGTCGCAAACTAGGCGGGCATTAGCCTAACCACCGCAATGGGAGAATTGGCTAGTCAAATAAGTTGTTGGGTGTGAATGTCCAGGATGCGCCGAGCGCTCAGTTCAGTTGAAAAACTGGCGGAACAAATTGTGCTACACGAGGAGGCTTCTTCATACATACCAAAAAATTAAGTTGTGATTAGCGACTGTTTAACCATATTTTTGACGTTTAAACGTCATTTAACTTTAATCATCGTTTATAAACAAACCCCTTAACGTACCAATGTACAGTCAGCGTCAAAAGATGACTTTATCTATTTTTGATACAATATTACGGAACAAAGATTGTAGACAATTGAATGAACTATTAACGATTTCGATGCATACCTACATCGTTTTGAGGCTGACTGTACGTATCCTGTTTTGTTTTTCCCGAATTTTCGTAAATATTGGATCAAAGGTGAACAATAAACACGTAATTTGGATCAAAGAAGCTGTACAGGCAAAGATGCAATTGAGTATTCGGCGTCAGTGAATCTCGGAATTTCGGTCATTGCTCAGTCAACCCTTGCTGTCGACAGGGAGCTGCACGGCAAAAGGTACTTAATTGTGGCTTTGGTGAATCAGTTATCTTCACTGTACTCCAACTTAAACTCTGGCTCAGTCCCAGCTTGACCTATTTAAGTCGAGAGACGAAACTTTACGAGAGTTTATTGGACAATTCAAAATTGTAGAAACAGACGTAATTATGATTTAAAACCATGTTACTCTAGATTTAGTATATCCATACAGAAAAAAATAAAAGAGGAAAGAATATAGAAATTAATTAATATTAACTACATAAAGTTATGATAGTTACAAATAAAAATGTTTAACAAGCTCTCAACTCAAAGGACATCAAAGAAGTTCTCTAAATGAATTAAATATAAACATAAAAAATAATCAAAATAAAGAAACATTTTAAACACTTTAATAATACTTAAATTACGTTACGTTCTATTATTTACACAGTAAATGCCATTAAATATAATTACAAAAACATACAAATCTTCTAACATTTCTGAGTGTCATAATTATCCGGCTTCTCATTAATAAACGCTTTAGCGGCATCCTCTTCCATTTCATGGGACTCTTTGAAATAATTCTCTATTTCTTGCAAGGTTTTGTCTTTGGTTTCAGGTAAATATTTGTACAAAATAAATGCAAAAATGGAAGCTGATATACCGTAGAACAAGAAAGCGCCTGGCAATGTGAGTGCTTTAAATATATGCGGCGACATTTTTAGTACAGTTGCCATTAACAGTTCGGAAAACAATGTGAGAATGAGTAGCGAAGAACTTTTGTACCTTAAAAATATTAATTCACCGAAGATAGTGGACGGCATTATCATCGGACCACATGTTATGGCAACTGAAAAGGAAGTCAGCAGGACAATAGAAATAATTTTATTTTCTAATATGACTTGCAAATTAATTAGATACAGATATAATGATATTATGAACAAAAACGTGATTCCTAGAGCTGACGACGATAACAACAAAGTTCTTCTGTTTATTAACTTTGATAAAACACAACCGATCTGCATACCAAGTATAGTAACAGCGTCTAAGATAAGCATACCGGTATAAGCAGCAGACTCGCTAGCAGTTATTTGACTGATCAAATCTACAGCATACATAGAACATACTAACTTTCCGGAGAAATGATATAACGCCATAACAGCCATAGAGAGCAACAGGGGTTGATAGAAACCCTTCGTAGAAACAGTTTCTTTGACGATCCGAAGTTTATACCACGAAGAGGATTTTACTCGCGCTGCGCACTTTCTAAGATATTCTTTCTGAGATTTTATTAAGCTCTCGAGTTCTTCTTCTGAGTCTTTGTCATGCCCTTTCAACCAATGATGTGCTTTGGCACATTCCTCGAATCGTCCATTCATTGCTAGCCATGACGGAGATTCAGGCATGATGACAGCAGTCATAGAATAAAGGCAGCACACAAACGCAATGATAGCAATGTTCCTCCAGTGGCTGAATGTTCCCGTCACATTAGCGATCCACACGCCCCAGAAGAATATTGAAGACTCGATCATCATGAACACGCCTCGGTATCGCGGCGATGAGTATTCCACAATGATGACAATGAGTACTGTCATGTTACTAGCAAGAGTTACACCTTGGAGTATTTCACTGATGAGGATGTGTAGTGCACTGGTACTGCAGTAGAAAACGATGAAGCTTATTATCGTCAATACTGATACGATTAGAAACGGAATTTTTCTTCCTATGTATTGTGTGAGTATTGGTAGAATGATGACCCACGGCATGGAGCAGTACCCGAGAACGGAAGCTGAAAAGAAAATAAAGGTTACGTTAGATGACTGAAATTGTGATTTAAATCGTCATTGAAATCGGTTCCTCAGAACGCTTCAATATCTAACTAAATTAAATGTTTTGAATTAAAATGCGAATGCTTTGCTTGTCTTTCTACTATTGATTGTTGTACATATTATTGTGTTTATTAGCAGGCAATTAAACTGTTTACACTAGTTAATTTTGTAAATATAAACATGAATATTATTACATAACCAAGATGCCATGTCGTCAGTCAGTGGTTCAGTTGCATTTACTTCTTTCCTCAATTGTGGTATGAGGACTGTAGGTGCTCCGAAACATAGCCCAAGCACGAAATATATCGACGTGCATACTGTGCAAACGTATAACTGGAAAAACGAACATTTTATGATTACTTTAAAAATGTAGAATTTATTTAGATAAAATGTAACTAACTTTTTACACTAGATACAAAATTAAATGACTAACTAACTTACTATATCTACAAATAATTACAAAAACAAAGGAAACTTAGGCGTCGAAGTACTTGTCCGCATAGCTGTCATCCGGAAACGTGCCCAGAAGACTGCCAGCATTACCACGTTGAATTGCAATGTTGAAATAAATTATATATTTCCTTTGACTATTGAAATTTGAAATAGCATGCATCATTTTAGCAAGTCACTCAATTCAGATAAGGTTTGAAATCTTATAAATATATACCAAAACAAATTGTTTTCTACTGAGCAACGGTTCAGTGGACTAGTTTAATTTGAAACTATTGGAATTTTGAAAAACGCATTGGTGGGCTTTTTTTCTGTCCATTTGCGTAAGCAAACTTATTTCGTCAATGTCAACATTTCTTCGTAACAGTATTACGACATGTGGAATATGTACTAAGTTCCTCAGACTAAGCAGTATACTAGATTACCTAATCAACCATAACAACTTCCGCTCTAATTACACTGTTTTAGAAATTCTAACTGACACATGATATTCACTAACCTGTCTTAAGAATGGCTGCCACAAGAACTTCGCATGTGTCGGACATTCTTCATTGCCGTCATTTTTGGCACCCTCCTGGGGACACTTTTCCATTTTTAATAAAAAATGCAATTGTTACACTATATAACAGCACTTCAGCAATCACGAAGTGACTTCTGAAATAAATAAATGAAATTAAATATTATATAAATAAAAATAATATATGTAATGGGTGTATGTATAAATAAGATAATAAAATAAATATTAACGAATGTAATTTACATGTAAATTAGATAAAAGTTTCAAAAACATTCAAGGACTTGCTATTGTTACGATACTGTACAAATACAGATGTTATTATTTACATATTTTTGTTGTACCTATTTATGACAGTTAACACATGAACGAATGTGTCCCACGTCAAGTCTTGTTTATACAGAACAAATTAAAGGTTTTGTGTAAAATAATGATCAGCAGATAATAAATCATTGAAATATTACCATTACATATTTTGAGTCAATGTTAAATTTCACTAGGTTAGATAGGCAGTCGCCCCATGTATCTACAAAACAGGTATTTAGCTGGAACCAAGTAAACTGGAAGCCGACCAATATATTTGGGAAAAGGTTAGGCAAATGATGAAGATTTGGAGCCAAATACCCATCTCCAATAATATTTTATTATTTTCACTGCAGATCATAGTTCACAACCTTGCACTCAGTAGGGAATTCTTCAAATTGTAAGATTTTTAAAACACCCACAACACACGAATAAATCCTCACCATGTTTTCCTTTCAACCCAAGAACCAATAAACTATTTGAGTAGAAACCGCATTATAAAACTCATGTTTATAAATTTAATGAGAACCACTGATCACAGGTAGATGCAGGCAGAAACAATCGATGTCTTTAGTGCACTCACACTGAATCGGATAACTTCATAAATAAGGGTGCTAATACATTGGCGCGACGATGCCGCGGTGTTTGAGCGAGTGCGCGCGTCTGCATGAGCAAGTGCATCGTAGCACAAATAAATAGCTTTATCAGTGTGTTACTTACGCCTATTTATTTCATACACGATATTATTTATTATATTTACTACTGGAACAGGGTCAGGTAGCTACCACGATTATAGCAATTTGCTTCGCAAACGTATTTACCTACTTATACAGTTACAGTACCTATCTGCCAATCACCTACAAAGGTTACATTTTTTGCAATTAGGTTTAATACGAGTTAAGCCCATTGATATAATATACGTATATACTTAGTAAAAACGTAGAAAAATTGGTTGCCACAATTTTGTAATATTACCTCTACTACTCGTACAAGTTATTTTTTTTTTCTTTTAATTACTTCATGCCGACATATTCACAACAAAATGAAGATGAAACAACACACGCGTGCCAAATATTTTTAACCGACTTCGAAAAGGAGGAAGTACTCAATTCGTCTGTATGTTCTTTTTTTGTATGTTTGTTACCCGATATCTCCGGCAAGTGTGAATCGATTTCAAAAATATTTTTTTTAATGGATAGAGCAAACAACGAAATTGCGAACCCAACGACACCGATTTCCGAAATTAAAGTTATTTTTCACTTTTAGCTTTGTAGTGTTTTTTTTTGGAAGTCGGTTGTTTTTTTTTAATATTTTTATAAGTACCTATCTAACTAGGAGACATTGGAACATCACGTGAATGAAATTGCACCTTTATGCTCAGGCGCATTTGAGTCGGGCACGGCAAATGATTGTTATGGAAAGATTCGTCAGAACGGTCTACACAACAACATGAAAGTACGTACCAACGACACGCAACTGGATATAAGTAAGGACCTACCTTAACACTGCTCCTAATTACCCAGATAAAAATGCCAAGAACATTGTGACAGCTATACTGATACATGTATCTGCAATTAAGTAACGACTTCTATTTATTTAAATCCCAATTAGTAATTACCGTACAAAGTAATTAAACGAATATCTCACGAATATGTCATCTTGATAATACACGACACACAATTCTGAGCCTTGCGTTCTTATTTTATTTAATAAAAACAAATTTCTCACCTGGTTTACCACTTTACTTTCAAACTGCGAGTAAACTGGAAACACACATTTGCTTATTCCCCGGAAATTATAAGCGTGAGAGTTTTAACTGACGGTAAAGCAAAATATGGAAGTTATTAAACACACGGTTGACAGAAACACTGGCTTGCGCGGCTGTGTCAAAAATCTCTGTGTTTATAAACAGGTCAGAGTATTTAGGTTATAAAGTAAACGAGATAAGAGAAAAAGCTCATAATAAATCACGTTAAGTAGTAATCGTCAATAGGGGTTTGTTTTATTGAATCACAGCTTGTTTGGGCCATTCCAGATTTTCCAGAATCGTTAATTAAAGATGTCAAAGGTTATTTATAACGTAGACTTCGTCTCTTGAACCTCGAAGATATTTGTCGATGTCGAGAATGGGCTTAATCACACAATAATGTTTATATATTTTAGTAGTAACAGAAAGATCGGATTATTAGACACTAACGAGTGCCCGATGAGATAACAACTGACACTGTCGTGATTCATTTCAGTTTTCGAGTTGAAAATAACTATGTAGGTGTGCTATGCGTCTATGCGTGTTCACAGAATAGATGCGTATTTTTAATACGTCTACATTCCGTGGTAGCCATGTGTATATTTTGTATATATTCGTAGCAAAGGTATACGTTTGTTACGAATATATACAAAACTAGCTGCTGCCCGCGACGTCGTCTGCGTGCATGCTCTACAGCACCAAAAATACCTAAGATGCCAGTGTCGCTATAGCATTATAAGTCCACAACTTTTAAAATAGCATTAAAATATAAGTTTTTTTTTTGCAAGCGAAGCAAGTGAAGAGAGTTATATGGGAATCCTGCTGAGTTCAGTCATAAGATGTGACTGAAGGAAATAGAGAAAATAATGCAGGAATACATTCCAGGACACAAAACAGTAAAAATACGTACAAAGGTATCATACTTTACAACACTTCCCTATAAACTACGTTGGTAGTTATGCTGCCAGGAGCCAATATGTAAAGAGTGTCAGGACTGGTGACGCGGGAGCAAGCAACGTACAGTTGCCCGTGTGAGAAGCAACTCGTCCTGAGGTCGAACCCCGCTGCCCTGCGACTTATTGATGGTCATCGCGAAGCAAACACTCACGGGGAACTGTACGCGCTTGAACTGGAACAGGAAGTTATGAGGTATTAGGGGAATGCGTAGTATAAATACTGCCTCGCCGCCGCCACAACCCGTATGAATTTCCGCCTCAATGGTGTGTCTGTGGAGCGAGATGACTTTAAGGCGGTTAACACAACTTCGGAGGAGATAGGTTCCGAAGAAGCATAATCGGAACACCGACCTTCAGCTTGATGGTATGCGCTGGAAGTCCACTTGCTGACAGGGAGCTCAGAAATTCCACGGGATAATGTGTGGCGTCATCTTGCTCGACAACAGTGTTTATCGAGGTGTAGACCACCTTATTCCCCTCAATTTCCGAGAGAATGCATTCGTTAATTGCTGCAGCCTGATCATTTTAGGGCATCAAAATGGCCCGCTCACACACCCAAGAATTCTGCTGGTGCGGTATACGACTGATGTCCGGTATACACAGCGAATTAGTTCTTCTAAGCTGGATACCACTCTACCGAGAGACTCTGGAAGCACCACCTGTCTCTTCTGGTAGAGTGCCTTCGCCAAGACTTAGAAGGACATCGGAGAATTCTTGAGCATGTGTATTACCGCTGAGCCGAGCTCTCATATTAATGGTCAAGCGAAGCGTACGAACTCGTGACCACAACGAAGATCGTTTCAACGAAGCATTCACCTCGTCAGCCCTCGAGCCCCACGTCACCACGGGAAGCGTTTGCCGAAAATCACCACTGAACAGAACTGTGACACCACCCATCAAATGTTCGTTCCTGCGGATGTCCTGCAAGATTCTGTCCACGGCCTCATCTGCCTTCCTATTGGCCATCGTACACTCATCCCATACGATCAGAGAGCAATCCTTGAGCACGTGTCCCTTATCGCTGTTACGTGACACACCACAAACAGGCGTTTCGGCGCTCTCTAAATCGATGGGAATTTGAAACATGACATGTGCTGTCTTGCCACTCGGAAGCAGTGTGGTAGCGATTCCCGACGACGCTACAGCAATAGCAATTTTGCCTTGCCTCCTGACCTCTGCAAGTATGCCAGTGGTAACAAATGTTTTTCCTGTTCCACCAGGAGCATCCAAGAAAAACATTTTACCCTGGTTTTGCCCAACGCTTTCAAGGACGGTGTCATAAATTTGCTTTTGCTCTGAAGAGAACAAACCGACATGGTCATTTCGTATGGTGGTCATTTCGCGTTATACTCCCGATTTTCACGGTCTTGATACGGTGATGATTGGGGAGCTGGTAACCCATATTCGATCAGTGGATTGCCGCCGATAGAAATGACCACATATTGAAGTGAACTGAGATAGGTGTTCAGCACGCGTTCATCAGTTACTTCGACTTCGTCTCCAGTAGCGCGCCTCAAAGCTCGTCGAAAATCTTCAGACGGATGATGGCAATACTTCTCTCACAAAGCTACCGGGTTCGCGACTCCACAAAACACCAAGATGACGGCAAACAGATGACGCATGCGGCTGGGACTGTCACTGACGCTCGCCTCCGCGAGGGTGTCATGAAATGAAATGATCATCATCAATGAACATAACTTTTTTGTAATACTTAACACCGCATTTTTTTTTAATTGTCTTCCTCAACTCTGCTCAAGATTTTGAGGGTTTTGTTGGAACTTGAATTTGTCAAAACGAACTATACGATACAACTTTTATGAAGAAAATGCACATCACCATCTATGAGTTTTAAGAATAACTAACTACTTACCTCGCCAACATGATCAAATTTAAATTATAAATTTCCAAAAAATGTTAACATGTAACTTGATTTGATTTTTATGAAATCTCATAGATGGCGCTGTTTTAAAATTGTCTTTAAACTACTAACATTCATTAAACTATATTTCTCTGCCCAAGTTACTTAAATGGCGTAGTTTTTATAGTGTAACGTCAGATAATAGCATGGCTTACTCAAAAATAACATTTAGATATGCGTCGTTAGATTACACGCTGTCACAGAATGCGTAAGAAAAATAATGATTCGCAGCTCCTCCCACGTAGGTGATAGCGTGATAATATGTAGCCTATATGTTGACCCGACCTCTTAGTAATATTCATGCAAAATTTGAAGTAAATCCATGCAGTACTTTTTGAGTTTATCCCGGACAGACAAACAGACAAACAGACAAAAATTCTAAAAACTATATTTTTGGCTTCGGTATCGATTGTAGATCACGCCCCAGGTATTCTTTTTAAAAAATATTCAATGTACAGTTTTGACTTTCCTACGATTTTATTATATGTATAGATATATAAAGGCTAGGCAGATGATGATACACATATATTCTTCTAGGTAATATATAAAATTCTCGTATCACAGTGTTAGTAAATAACTACCTATTTACAGATGAAACTATCAATGAATAAGTAAGTTTGCGCAACTAGTTTCGTAGTGCAAATTCGGATTTATTTAAATGAAAAATTAGTTACGCGACTCATGCATTAAAAGTTCAGTAAGTGGGTACTCTCACATATTTTCCATGTCGTAGACCGACGGTTTCAAAGGAGAATGCCATCAAATATATGGCGCCCTGTACCAAACGAAAAGTCCGCTGTCACAACCAAACCTAGTGTATTTGGAGGAGAATTTAATACCCATCCTGTACTGCTAACTATTTTTTGCATGGATTCCCGCAATTCGTATTTATTTGCCATTTACTTACTTAATATTTTGAGGTTACTTATAAATTATATCATTGCATTTACACCGGTTTATTTTTTGTTTATGAATGAAGTGCCTATTAACACAGTGATTTAATTTTTTTTTTTTTTGTTAATACTGAACAATTTAAATACTTATTTTTTTATATTTGAAAAATACTGCCCATTATTACCTAATAAGGTACCAATTATTAGGTATCAATATTTTTTATTGAAAACAGCGATGTGGGGACCCAATATTACCTTAATATCTGCTTATACCATGGAGGGGCCCGTGGCTAAATAATAACAGCCGCACAGGTCGATCAATCAGGTTAAGCTACGCTTAGCGGTTGGTCTGTGGATGGGAGACCATCTTTACATACCGAGACCTCTCCGTGCCTCGGAAAGCACGTTAAGCCGTAGGTCCCGGCTGTCATTCATGGATCTTTGACAGTCGTTACGGGTAGTCAGAAGCCCGAAAGTCTGAGTCTTACCAAGGGGTATCGTATTACCCAGGTTGTGGAGATCAGATAGGCAGTGACTCCATGTAAAATACTGGTATTCAGCTGCATCCGGTTAGACACCACAACACAGTTGGGAAAAGGCTAGGCAGATGATGATCTGCTTATACCACGGTTTTCTCTCCGCTCACACATTGCCTACTCACCAGAGCGGTTCCTGCTTCGATCATGTGATCAAAACCAGCCTATCATATATTACGCTTATTACTTACTAACTCAACAATTACTGACGTAAGTAAATTTAACGCTGCCTAAGCCAAATCGTTCTCAGACTATTTTAACAAATAAACTCGAATATGATTTGTGCAACATTGATTTTAGCCTACTTTACAATACTGCTGACGCTAATTTGGCTTTATCGTACTTAATAAAAAATGTTATACAGGCAATGTTACATAACACGACCATTTTTACAGTAAATAAGAAATGTTATGATATTAAACCATGGATTACTCCGGGACTATTTTGTTATATAAGACACCGAGATAAACTTCATCAGCAAACTAAAAGATACCCTTATAATCTAATAATTCAAACCAAAAAAAAACAATATAAAAGATACAGGAATTTCTGCAACAATCTCCTAAAGAATTAAAAAAACAATTATGTTAAAGAAATAATTACTATAAGCAGCTTAACTGCGTGCTTCACAAGTTTCCCGGAATAAAGGGAAATCGTTTTCGCTTGACGTTAAAAAAATCTTCCAACAATAATTTACTTTCTCTGTGACAAAATTAAGTTGACTCCTTATGGATATTTTGTTGAAAAAACAGCTTCAGCTTCGGGACCTGTGAGATTTTCGAGTTCCAAATCTCAGTCGAACCCTATGTGACGCTGCACATTTTTCAAAATGTCCAGTCATTGCCAAACAGGAAAGCAACTCGGGCCACAAAAAACAATTTTTAAGGAGCATGCCGAAAACACGATAATACTAATGTTTATCCATTGGAAAAATGTTTCCATCACATTTGCAATCCATTTGATCTAAAGTATCACACAATATAACATCGCATCACACCATGTATTTCTCGAAGGGTTAGACAGAGGTGTATCTACCTTAGTACACCAACGTTTCGCCTATTTCGTCCAATATCCAGCCTCCGTTGCGACTGAGAAATTCCTTTTGGAAAAAACCAATAACACTTTGCTCGACCTGGGATCGAAACCAGGACCTCGAGCTCAGCACCAGCACTTGCGATCACTAAACCAACGAGGCAGTCACCAAAAGAAAATATTCACTTACATTTTTTTTTTTATTGTTGAATGGGCTCGTTCTTGACCTCAATCACGGCCGATGGAAAGCGATGGATGAGGTCTGTGAATGTATAACATCCCTTGTCGAGACGAATATTCAGTAACTATTATTATTAAGTGTTAAGCTGCTAGCCAGCAACATTCCCCACATTATTCCCCTAATTAATAGTTGGATTGCGTTAATGCTGCAATAGAAAACAATAAACCCGACCAATGTATTTATGCAAATGATTATGAAGGGTAGTTTTCGTCCATAAAAACTTGTTACCATGGGTATTGCGAACACCCGCTGTAATGCACTGTAGCCGTGAACGGTACTGGAAAGAAAAAGTCTTAAGTGTATTTTAAAAGCAAATACATGACATGCAACATGGTTTGCTTCGTTCCTTTTTTTTTACTGGTCTACGCTGTGCCACTCCTGTGCAAAGCCCTTCCTTTATGAAGTGAAAATGGGCAAGATCACTTGTGATCTTTTCCTTTTGTTTTCTTTGGAGTTAATGTCAAGAAGTCATGATGGCTTCGACCCGCACCATACCGGCTAATTCTGACCCAAGCAGGAAGTTTACGATGACAGGCACTCCGGCCACTTCCGGCTACTTTCTTGATGACGTAATTTGAATGGCATGGTGTTTACAAGAACAAGATAGAAATCGGCTTGGTTATCGAGAATATAAAATGATAAATGATTTTATTTCTGTAAGTTGGTTTGTACAAACACTCTTACACGTCAATCATAAATTCTTTTTTAATCTAGGTCGGCGTACAAAATAAAATAAATAAATAGTAATCACAAGTAGAGTTATTACAAAAATCAGGACAAGAACGATCAATATTATTGTTCGAAAATTAGTTAAATATTTCAAACTAACAGACAAACATTATACAGCCAGGGAAATTAATTATTAAGCAAATTGACACCCTACATAAATTTTCCTTGTTATAGACATTTCTACAACTGTCTAACAATGACAGTTGTGATACGGACAGTTGAAATTGGTAGTAACTTTGCTTAACAATTATTTTCCCTAACTTTACAAATACCTTCTAAAAGTATATGGATTCCAATTAATAGCTTTTGTATTATAAACTTGAAGTTCTTTCGGGGAAATTCGGCTTGACCCTCTATCCTGACTCAGGACAGAGGTTCAAGCCGAATTTGCCCGAATTCCTGAGTAAACCAAAGCTCTAACTTTCCTAGAAAGGACTCATACCAGCAATTTATATTACACTACCAAGACGCCATTTGATTGCTGATCCAGATATTCGTCAAAGTGACCTTTACCCTGGTTATAGGTTAAAAGCTGTAGGCGCTCCGAAATATAAACCTAACTGTAAATATACAGACCTGCATAGGTATTCACAATCATTCGATAGGCTTTGGTCGAAAATGACACGGTCAGCAAATAGCTATGTTGAAACTGACAACATTTTCGGGTATCCGATTTGTAAACAGAGTGTAGAGGACTCCTTCGATAACATTGATTGAAGCTTAATACGGTGCAGAAGCGTATCTAGCAGTTGTGAATAGTTATGCAGAGGAATAGCTAACATAAGTAGGTATATGGCAGTTTTTAATAAGGAAAGACCAAAAAACTTTTTCAGAATTAACACTTCTACGTATTTGTTAAGATCTGTATACATTATTTTTAGCAGGAAAATGTTAATATGACGTGTTGTTGTATTATACAACATTTAATAAAATAATAATAATGTATGTTACAATTTCATATATACTTCTTTGGATTGACGAAAAGGATGGGTATCAACACCAATTAATTCTTATTTTTTGATAACATTTAGATTAACATGTTTTGAGCTCGTTGCATAGTATTTCTATTTAGATACTTCCATTGAATACATTCAACATAAAACTCAAGTAACGCGGTAATGTATTAACATTACATAAGTAAACAAAAAAAGGTGCCTAAGATAGGTATGCTTAAAGCTTATTAAAGCTTAGCTGGGATAAAGATGAAGCATTTGGCAACAATAAAACACATACATAATAAATTAATCATAATTATTTTAATAACATTATTCATAAAAATGCTCTTCGTATACTTTGTTGGTTATTTACCATCTGAACTTTATTTACCTACGAGTTTTCTTCTATTACTAACTTATCTTTATTTTTGTTCCGTCAAGTCTTGTGAAACCCCTTCAGACTTTTGTGATTCTTTGAAATAGTTCTCTATTTCTTGTAAAGTTTTATCTTTGCTCTCGGGTAAATATTTATACAATACAAATGCAAAAATAGACGCTGAGAAATTAAAAATGAAGGCGTCCGTGCAGATGAAACAATTTAAAAATGTACGGCGACACTTTCAATACAGACGCCATCAATATTTCACAAAATATAGCAAGTGTTGGTAATGAAGAGCTTCGATATCTTAATGGCGTTAATTCTCCTTTCACAGAACACGCCAATATCATTGGTCCACAACTTACATATAGTAATCGAAAATAAAGTAAGCAACAACAAAGACTTACTTACTTTTTATTTTCAGCTATCACAGATAATATCTAAGCAGGTACAAATAAAGTGATATTAAAAACAGAAACATAATACCAATCGAAAATGATGACAGTAATAATGTTGTCTTTTTGAGATATTTCGATAAAACACATCCAATTTGCATGCTGAATATAGTGACAGCTTCCAATATGAGCATGCGTGCACACGCTGTAAACTCACTGTCAGTTATTTTCTTAATTGACTCAATAGAATAGATGCTACAAACAAACTTCCCTGACAAATTATAAAGGAACATGACTGTCACAGACAACAAAAGAGGTTTATAGAATGCCTTTGTAGTATCTAATCGTTTCCAGGACGTATTTGAGTCAACTCAACATAGCTTCTTTCCGTTTAGAACGTGTCAGATATTCCTTTTGTGACTGTATTAAAGTCTCTAGCTCGTTTTCAGCATATTTGTCGTATCCTTTCAGACAGTGGTGAGACGCCGCACATTCCTCGAAACGTCCATTCACTTTCAAACAAGACGGTGGATTCGGGCCATAGGAAGGCAGTCAGAGATAATATAGAACATGCAAAAGCTAGAAAAGCAATATGCTTCCAGTGGCTGAATATTCCAGTTGCATTGGCGATCAAAAAGAATATAGTTGATTTTACTGTCCTATATAAATGTCTCGATAGCGCGGGGAAGTGTATTCGGTGACAATTACAATCAGAAGTGTCATGTTGCTGCCGACAAGCATGCCTTGCATTATTTCACTAATTAGAAGAACAGTAGTTGAAGTACTGCAATAAAATACGATGTATCCAATTAGCGTGTTGACACACAATATAACGAACGGCACTTTTCTTCCGAAACGCCGCGAGAGTATTGGTAGTATTAGTATCCATGGAAACACGCCGTGCTGAAATGGCTATTTTTAAAGCTAACGATTTCATTAGAAATCTATATAATAGTAGGTAGATTGTACAACTAGTGCATAAAAGAAGCTATTTTACGCCGAGCCGCAGGCGAGGGTGGATAGTTAATTCGAGGTGCAAAATGGCTCGTTTATGCCCGAGTACCTAGTTATACACATTGTTTTACACTTCCATTGCGAAAAAATTAAACAGGCATAAAGTATATAACAGTATTTTCACTATTCAAAAATGTTGCAATATTGAAGAAGACAATAGCTAATTTCCTTCACGAAACTTTTTAAGTTTTTCTTTTAATTTTCAACATGTACCATTCGACTTAGGTACTTTCTTTGCATTTTTAAATAATAAATGAGTACTATTTAATCTGGTTTTATTAAATTAACGATATAAATTAAAGCAAATTAAATAAAATAACGACTTTAATCTGCGACGTTTTATTGTACGTTGGGCCTGATTATTGTAGTCTTAGAAAAAAATACTTTATGCACTAGAGCACAAAAAGCGACTTTGGCCCCGATTCTGTTGTTCACAAACTAAACTAAATTTAAGTTCAGAGAAGACAAAAGATAAATATTAGTTTAGTCCTGTCAAATTAGTCAGCGCCTGACGTAAACTGACGTATTTTTAGTAGCCAATTTTTTAATCACATCTAAACTTGTAGGATTATCTAATTTAACAGGACTAAACTAATATTTATCTTCTGTCCTTTTCATAATGAAATACTTAGAAAGAAAAAGATGCACTGAACTTAAATTTAACTTAGTTTGTGAACAACAGAATCGGGGCCTTTATGTCGCCAATGCACAACAAAAAGACGAAATTTTAGATCATTAGAAGTAAAAATAAAATGAATGAATCGTTGACAAGAGCATTACTTCAGAACGGCAGGGCCGATGTAGCATTTTTTTGTTTGTTTTAAAATGTTTGTAATAGTCCGAATTAGGTTTTAATGGAAAGGATAATTGGGAAAAAATCCCGAAAAATTTTCAAACTCCGTCTTTTTTCTATGGGAATTTTGGATGAAGTTCTATTATTTGGAAAGGACAACGTTTTTTGGGTCACCTAATAATGAATATAAATCAATTATCTTTTCACCAGCAGCACAAATGTGTAAAAAGAATCGCTTTCAATATTGATATTTGAACAATGTTAATTATATCAATCTACAAGGTCAAATTAAATTATCTAGTGAAACTCCGCACATATGTAATATATAAAAAAGATAAAACAATATCAAAAATTAGTAACGATTTTTTTGTTTGAATAAATAACCGCTGTTAGTGTAGTTCTATCGTGTTTTAGATATTGATTAACATTCCCAAAAAAAAAACAGATTTTATTTAAACTGACATTTCAAGCACCTATATTACTATAAATGCGGTCGTTAACCGCCCCCCTCCCTCCCTTGCATGCCATACTTAGTGCAATTAGGAAGCTAGTTTTACACAACCACGATGCTATATCTTCGCTGACCGCTTCCGTAAAGTTAGCATCCCTCCTTATTTGCGGTATGAACACGTTGGGGGCTCCGTAACATAACCCGAGCACGAAGTATATGGTCCAAACTCCTCCGACCACGAACAGCTAGAAGATGGATAACAATTATTAATATTACCTACAAGCCTGTATTCCCGAGGTCGGCAGAGGTTGTTACGCCCTCATTTCGCTTGTTATAGAGTCCAGATTCTGAGCTTTTATTGGATCTATAAGAAAAATCTAATAACACTGCATGATCTGGGGATTTAATTCAGGTCCTCCTACTCAGCAGTCGCGCGTACGACTACAAGACTATCGAGGTAGTGTACAAATATTAGTTCTGTGACTTGTATAAAATAAATCTACGGAAAAAAATGTTATGTGACGCGTTAAGGCTCGCACATGTTATGAGCGAACCGCGCCGCATTCTAAAAATCCTCCTACATCATTTTAGTACAAACTGTATGTACCATCGCACACTAAAGGGTACAGGCGCAGCGCAACTCACTGGCGGATCACTCGCCAAGCGCGGCCTGTAGTGTGATGTAGTGATGGTTCATACAAGTAGTGATGGTTTATACAAGATGTACTAAAGTGACGCAGGATGATTTTTGCAATGCTTTGCGTTGCGGCGCGACCGGCCTATACAGGGTGGAATCGAAGTCATGGGCATTATTTTAACCTAAGGCACTACTCACGATACTGATTGCATTAGGGCTATTAATACGCAAATCAAAAATATTTTTAATGCAAGTAAGGAAAACCTTAAAAATGTAGTAAGTCAAATTGCACAAGGCTTATTATTGCAAATAAACACTTAAAGTAATTAAAACAAAATACTTCGTTAACGCCAATAATTGTTGAAATATCAAAATCTTAAAGCGCAGTACAGCGCAAAGCGAAATGTAAACAAACATCACCTGCGCGCGCGCGGGTTTTTCCTTACAAGTAATAATAACAATGGGCTACAAGACATTCCGTCCGGCGGGATTCCCTGAACTCTCTCCGTCCCACTCCCTCACTCGCAAAAATACGAATATCACCCCCGCGCGGGGTATGCTTCCCGCCGCAACACGAAGTCACGAACCCGGAACCAGTGTCATATCGACTGCGCAGGTGCATTGACGCGTAATTGATTTATTGATCCCGTGACGTAATCGCCGTACTCGCCGCTCGCGGCATACGGTGCTTGGATTGCAGTGTATTAAGTGTTAGTGTAGTAGTTGTGTGTTGTGTGTGTGTTTGTGTACACGATGCCTCGACCGCGTAATGTGCAGGCTAGGTACACCAACCAACAATACCCACAAATGGTTGTAATTTACGATCGCGCAAGAAATTTAGTATGAACTCGTGAAATGTTCCATCGGCGCTACCCGAACGACCCTATTCCTTCACGGGGTCTCATTCCACCAGAACCACTCAGAACCTGTTGGATTTTTCGTCTTTTCACGTGCCAGCACATGCACAAGCTCGTGGAAGAGCACCCGTTTACCCTCTGTCACTTTACCGACAAATAAGGTTTTTTCAAAACAATCCACAAGCTAGGTACGTAAATGTTTTTTTTTAATGTATGTTAGTTGACGTAGTTTTGACCGTCCTAAGCCGGCAAAGTACGAAGGGAAAATTGGAATTTATTATGAATCAATTCATTGGCAACTTACGAATGTCACGTGAGTCGGGCGGGGTCAAAGAATTCACGCCCAATGACGCGCGTACGGCGTAGTGTACCTACGCATTTGCTATCGAGAAGCGCAACTAATTTGATACTTTGTATGACTTACTACATTTTAAGGTTTTCCATACTTGCATTAATAATATTTTTGATTTGCGTAATAGTAGCCCTAATGCAATTAGTATCATAAGTAGTACCTTAGGTTAAAATAATGCCCATGATATCAAATGCACCCTGTATGTGCACAAGCCTCATTGCATTTGCGCATGATGAAGCTCGTGCACATATTATAGTAAATAGTTGTTATTAATCCAAATTCGAAATTTGAATGTGTCTATAACAGTTACTGCGTTGCGGTATGGCCTGCCGCGACTTCTAAAGTGCGCTGGCTCATTTTTACAAAGAGGCGCGCTGCGGGAAGTTAGTAGGTACCTACATCAATACACACATGCGTTTGGTTTTGACGAGTACCCGACATTCGACAATCGTATACACCCATGTTTTACGAGTGTGATTGGAGTCTTAATAAGTCAAACAAATAAATAATTAAATCTCGAGTTCTGATTTTAAAAGACCAAATTATGATGTTATTTAGGTATAGGTCCATGTTCAGCAGTTGATGAATCGTAACAACGCCGATAAACAACTCTACAAATAAATTCATTTTGGTCCTTACATAATGAAATTGGTGTTTTCTAGAGAAATGGCAAAAGCAAAACGAAAATGAATGACTATCACTAAATTTGAAACACAAATACACAATTCCAAATTGGAAAAAAAAAGAAATTCCTAGCCAAACGCCAGATCCTATTTGAGATCAAAGTGGCCAGTTCTACAAAACGCCAACTTCATATGTACAATTTTATTGTATAAGAACCTAAAATTATAACACTCATTGAAGTTTTTGATCTTGTTGTATAATTATGAATCTATTTATTCATATAACTACTAGTAACTTCTTCTTGTAGAAACTTCAGCCGGCGTATATCGCTGTTTTGATTACCTAATCTATACATAAGTATAATAAAATAGTAACGAAATCAAAACTGTACACTAAATATTTTTGAAAAAAAGTAATTGGTGCAAGGTTTGAAGACGAGATAACGAGTGTGTAGTCGAGAAAATATGGTTTTTAGAATTTTTGTCCGTTTCTCCGGATTGGCGCAAAAATGGCTAAATGAATTTTAATGAAATTTGACACACAGTTTATAACCTGAAACAACCCATAGGGTACTTTTAATCCAGGTAGTACGTTCCCGCGAGATATTTACCGACATCCACGCGGGCGAAGCCCTGACAAAAGCTTGTTATATTACTATGAAATTATGAAATATGAACTATGATAATATTGAACTATATTCATTTAAAATTTAAACCAATTTATTCCTTAATGGGATTACGAGAAATCAATCAGAAGATCAGTCTTTAACGGCCGAATGCCTGATAGCATTTCCCGTCGGCTAAAATGACGAACTTGAATACGAACTTTCATCCCCCTGCTTAACCCCTTTTAGGGAATTAATTTCCAAAAATTATTCCTTAGCACTTACTTTCGTTAAACATGTAACAAAATGAAAGGGAAGATATTTTTTATTTTTGTCCCACTGCTGGCCAAAGGCCTCCCCCAAATCCTACCAGGAACTCTTTTCCCTATAAGGAAATCTTGCGCAAAATTGTACGCTTTTAGACCCAGTGGTTTAGGCTGCTTAGACTGTAGGTAGGTACTACATTGTCTGTCAGAAAGTGAATAAACAAGATTTAAAAAAATATTAAATACGTCTTAAAAATGGTGTCCACATAATTTTCACATCACTAGAGGTACGATGTCTTCTGTTTTAAGGCCACTATGGTTGCTTGCTGCCTAACCTAACCTAATCTAAGGGTAGTTAGGTACCACTTGTTCCCTAGGAAACATTTGCCGCAGTAAAAACATCATTAAATGGTATACATAGATAAAAGTTCACTGCCTGAACTTGTCTACAAGTATGTCTTAAATAAATTAAGACTTAATTCTTCAATACAATGAAAAAACAATGTCTTTCTGATATATCCGTAACTTGCTCCATACATCCGTGGCACATTTCCAGCTCAAAATATTTATTCAATCTTTAATTTGCATCTGCACATGTCTTTAGACATCTATAAATAACTTGCGTATTCCATTATTAATAAATAAAGCTTATTTATAAACAACATATCCCGGAATCGACCCACACCACCAAACACCCAAATTAGAATATCATGTTGAAATCATAGTTCACACACTGAATTTTTACTATCATATAAAACACATTGTTTATTTTATGAAATTGGTTGTACTTATTGTAGCAGAAACTGTAGTTATATTACAAAAATTACGCACGCACAGTTGCACACATTTGGACTTAGATAAGCAAAAAGGATCCAACCCACAACATGACCGAAAATGAGTTAAGTATACCAAACTGCTCGTCAAGGTCTATATTTGCGATTAGCAAAAACAATCCAAGTAAAATACGAATTTTTAATGTCAAAACATTCGTATTTTACTTGGATTGTTTTTGCTAATCAAGTCAAAACCAACTAAAATGAACAGAGTACCTACTACGCTAGACCCTTAAATTTTAAGGGTCTAGCGTAGTAGGTAATCTGGTCATTTTGGTTGGTTTTTTCGACTGTACAGCGAAAGTTAAACTGTAATGTACAGTCAGCAAAGGAGATAAGTATGCAGGGGCGTCGAATATAGTTGAAGTTTACTAAGATCGGTTTCTGAGTAAACTTCAACTATATTCGATTCTATATTTTGATGTTTTCAAATGAAATTTAATTTGTTAAGTGAACTGTTTTTTTTTCTATTAATTAAATTAAATTTTATTCGAAAACATCAATCGGTTTCTTACTAAACTTCCACTATATTCGACGACCCTGCATACTTGTCTCCTTTGCTGATTGTACGTAGCTTAATTTATTTGTGGGTTAAAAAATACCTATAGATATTATTGAAAGACATCGATCAGTAAACGATTCGGAACAAACAACTTTTTTAATGTGCATTAATTCAGAACACATTGTACCTATATAAGGTTTATTCTTACAAGGAGAGTACCAAACTTGGGAATCACAGATTCCGTTGATTTTTATATATGTTGTAGAGTAGTCTCCCCTCAATTACCAGGTAAAATGGTAAGACGCACTTCGCTTTCATTTTCGAGAAAAATGAATTTAAAGCTTAAGTCCACTTGACTCATTTTTTTCCAAATTTTTTTTTTTTTTTTAATAATTTGTTTAAAAAAAATACATTTATTTCGAGCAACATTAACTCATATGTGGAGTACACACAAATACAGACAACATACCAAGAATAATAAAATAAAATAAAAAGGCAACATCTAACGGGCCCTGCTGACGGCAACATCCCTATCACAGCAGTGCCGTATGTATGGACAGTCCATCCGGTCCGCGATCATCGCCAGTACAGCATTGGGGCTGCCCCACACTACGCACCAGGGACGCGGCACGCTTGCGCATGGTCGCATAAAAGCAATCAGTGCGCGCCTCAGCGAACATGCCTGAGGCGCTGCAGTAGTTAATTATAAATATTAATATTAATTAAAATAACAAATTATTTAATAAAAATAAATAAATTTGGAAAAAAATGAGTCGAGTAATAAATAAATTTGGAAAAAAATGAGTCGAGTGGATGTAAACTTTAAATTCATTTTTCTCGGAAATGAAAGCGAAGTGCGTCTTACCATTTTACCTGGTAATTGAGGGGAGACTACTCTACAACATATATAAAAATCAACGGAATCTGTGATTCCCAAGTTTGGTACTCTCCTTGTTAGTGTGTTCCGTTACCTAGTCTAATCTCTGTTCTAAATCTTCTGTCTAAATACCATATTACTTATTATTTAAACAGAAATTAAGACTACTCGAAAGAACAAAATAAGAATGCACCTTTTTTCTACAAAGCCACAGCATGACTATAATTTTTTTTTTTTGTCACATTTTAACAATTCCAAGGACACTATACGGCTATAGCCATCATCATCTGCCTAGCCTTTTCCCAACTATGTTGGGGTCAGCTTCCAGTCTAACCGGTTTGCAGCCGAATACCATTATTTTACATGGAGCGACTGCCTATATGACTTCCACAACCCAGTTACTGGGTAATACGATACCCCTTGGTAAGACTGATTGTCAGATTTTCGAGCTTCTGACAATCCGTAACGTACGACTGTCAAAGATCCACCAATGACAGCCGGGATAACCGGCTTAACGTGCTTTCCGAGGCTCGGAGGGGTCTTGGTTTGTAAAGATCGTCACCCATCCACGGACCAACCGCGGCAAGCGTAGCTTAACCTGATCGATCGACCAGTGCGGCTGTTATTACTTAGCCACAAGCCCCTCACTATATGGCTATAGCCATCATAACAATAAAACTTTTATTGTGTAACGTTTACCGCGCCGGTACCTGTTAAGTTGATTTTCTTTGATATTGATATAGGTAAATATACCTTTTTTTTTTTTGTGGATGGGAAATCATCAAATGACCCCTCCCGCTCTGGGTGGAGCAGAAGGGAGTGTCAGACTCTTACTGACTAAAACCCACCCGTGTTCCTTCCTTAGCCCTTTGTGTTCCGGGGTAGCGGTAACCCCTTCGGACAATCCCGCTGCAGGTAAATATACCTTACATACATACATGATCAGCCTATACTGTTCCCACTGCTGGGACACAGGCCTCCTCTTTGTGAGAGGGAGTGGGCCATAGGGTTACTCCACATATCCCATTGAAGCCTCATAGAGTACATAATGGGGATTTTGTGGACAAAAAGTTCACAAATCCCCATCGTTTTAAAATTAAAATATAAACAACATATTGTATAATAACCATGAAGTCTTTATTTCTTATGGAGGTTAGGAGTTATTGATATTTTTATGATCAATTTAAAGTAATTGGTGGGGATTCTCAATGGGGATTTGTGGAATTACCCTAGCCATATTCCACCACGCGGGCCCAGTGCGAGTTGATAGATGTCGCATGTCTTAGAATTTTTGGTTCTAGGATATGCCGGTTTCCTCGCGATGTTTTCCTTCACCGTTTTGAGAGCAGTGGTGATGAAATTAAACACACAAAGTAAAGTGCCTGCCTGGATTCGAACTCACGAACTGCAACTCGTAAGTCGGGCCCGATACCACTGGGGCTGTAAATAAAAAATAGTACAATATGACGATTTATTCCGGTCTGAAAAAATATTAAAATATATATACATATATATATATATACTCGTATATATATATACATATTAAAATATAGATATCTTACGACAAACTTGCCAATGTAATATGGCGTCTAAATAAAACTATTATACTTTTCACTGTAATTCTGTCGCAGCAATCAAACCACGAACCTCCGCAAAAAGTTGACATTTGTAGGCGTCAGCGACATATATCAAAATGAAGTCACTAGGTATAGCAGAAACTTTATGAGCAATATTTATTTTTATTCAGGCCAAGTGTAATTTGATAGTTTCTCATTCAAATCTATCTCGACCCACGTGAGATTCCTGGACATCTTGTATATTGTCACTTGTATATAACACTACACTTTCACTTTTTTGCAGTAAGGACTGTCTATAGATATTTTTACCCAACTGCGCGAGATCTAAGACAGGGTTAAACCTATTTTAAAAGCGATTTTGTTACTAGGTACTTTTAATTGTAACTTAACTAATACTATGAACACTATTAGTTATCAGTATATTATATAATTACATATAAATACTAGCCATTATTAGATATAATACGAAAAAGAAGAATTAGAATCGTTTTCGTATTGTGTTGTGTATCTACCTACTTGATATATTGGGGAGTTGCCAAGGAGCCGGTTTCGTCGTCATTTTCATTGTCAACTATAATCTTTATAATTTAGTTTTACGTTTATCTGCTATTAATGACAAGTAAGTATATTTACTTAAGCTCTGACGAAGCTGAAGCGAATCCTGTGCTAGGCCCTAATTCACTATGACCACACAATAATTCCATATTTCGAAACCACGTCAATTGCTTTTCTAATCACACCAATCTCGCAATCATTTTACGCGGTTTAATTCATTGTGTCATAGAGAATACGTTCCCCTAAACGTGGGACAAGAAAAATAATTGCTATTAATAGATAAAATAATAAATAATGCTTGTCAAGTCACATTATAAGTATTTATAATTAAAAGAATAGCGTATATATTTCACGGTAAAATTCCATCTCGTACCTAAGTGTGTGCCTGCGGATTATTGCGTAAAACGCTATCAGTAGCAATGGCTTTCATTTTGAAACAACATTCATTGCATTATTTAAAATAATAAATTAATTGCATAATTTGAAATTAGAAGATTATATCCAAGATAAGAATGCTTGGAAACATGCTGGTCCTGCTCCATAGGACAATCTAGAGTCTAGATAAAATCAAACCGGTTGCTAATTTCATTGTAAAATTTATTCTTTTTTTTGACATTGATTTACATTCTGTAATTAGTAATTACATTAACTCACACCTTGACTTATTACTTGTATTTTTTTTTTTTTTTTAATGATAATCGTCTACTTTTACCATGTTTTTAAATATTTGAGCACCACACCGTGTAGGTATCTATTAGAATAATTTATATGTAATGGTTTCATTTTTAATTCATTTACCTAGTGTGATATAGTAATTTTATTTTAGGTGCATCGTCTTCACATATTATCTATATATATAAAAAGACAAGTCCTGACTGACTGACTGACTGACTGACTGACTGACTGACTCATCAACGCCCAGCCTAAACCCTTGGACCTAGAAAGCTGAAATTTTGCACAGAGGTTTTCTTTATAATGTAGACGAGGAATAAGGAAGGAATTTTCGAAATTCAACCCCTAAGGGAGTTAAATAGGGAATGAAAGTTTGTATGAAAACTCTTATTCCTTGGGTTAATAAACTTGAAACTTGGCACGAATACTTATGTAAGTAAACTATGAAAATTGGTATTTTTTGTTTTTCTAAACTGCCTTCTGAAGGGGGATGGGGGGGTGTCAAAATTTGTATGGAAGAATTTTAACGCGCGGTCCGATTAACTCATAACTCAGTATTTATACTTAATACAAAAAATAAATAATTACGTGTATCAGGGTTTTTCGAAAATCTACCCCTAACGGGGAGAAATGGGGTAGTTAATTTTACAGGGCAAATTTTACTGCCTGGCTTAATTAACTCGAAAATTGTTATAAATAATCTGTGAGTCAAGTAATGAACACATTCCAAACGATTTTTCAAAATTCCACCCCTGTGGGGGTGAAAAGTGGGGAAAAACTTTATACGAAAAATCTTATTCATTTGGTTAATAAACTTGAAACTTGGAAGGAATATTTGCTTAAGTAAGTAATAAGAAATGGGTCTTTCGAAAGTAGACCCCTGACGGGTAAAAAAGTGGTATTTCGAATTTTAAGGCCGGTATTATAGTGGGTAGCTTGATTTACTCCAAAAAAATGGTATGAATAAATTTAAGCTTCAAACTTGGCACTAATACTTATTTAAGTAAATTATAATTTGTCATTTTATGTTTTTCTGCTCTAAAGGGAGATTGAGGGTGTCAGTTTGTATGGAAGAATTTTATCGCGCGGTCCAATAATATAAACTCGGAACTCAGTATGTATACTTAAGACCAAAATAAATAAAAAAGTGTGACTGGGTTTTTCGAAAATCTAACCCTAACGGGGTGAACGGGGGTAGTCCATATCACAGAGGAGTATTTTATTGCGTGGCTTGATTCAATGGGAAACTGGTATAAATAATCTTTGAGTCAAGATATGGAAACCCTATGGGGATAAAAACTGTGAAGGTGAAAAGGTGGTCTTATTCCTTTGGTTAAGAAACTTGAAACTTTTCATCACTTGCCTCAGTAAATAATAAAGATTGTCACTTTTAGGGGTTTACTACTTACTTACTTAAAATAAAAAAGTAGGAGTTTTAGGGTTTTACTTATTCGACTCCTACCGGGGTGGAAAAGGGTAATAAAGTTTAAGGAGTAGAAACTCCAACTTCCATTAACACGAAAATGGGTATAAATAATCTTTATATCATAAAAATGGAAACGTACCAAATTCAAAAACAAGCCCTGTCGTGATGAAAAGGGAGGATAGTTTATTTGAAACATCTTAGGTAGTTTAACTAAAATATTGGCCCGAATACTTATTTCTTTAAATAAAGTAAGTATAAAGATCGTAATCAATAATTTTCGAAATACCTTTCAGGGGGAGGTGGAGAGGGTGTTAAATTTATTTGAGGAAAGTACGAAACCCACGCGGACGAAGTCGCAGGCAAAAGCTAGTTATATATATAATAACTAGCTGACCCCGCAAATGTCCTTTTGCAAAAAAAAAATAGATAGTAGCCGATTTGTCATTCGTGGATCTTTGACAGTCGTTAGGGGTAGTCAGAAGCCAGTCTGACAACCAGTCTTACCAAGGGGTATCGTATTACCCAGTAACTGGGTTATGGAGGTCAGAGAGCTAGTCGCTCCATGTAAAATACCGCTATTCAGCTGCATCCGGTTAGAGTGGAAGCCGACCCCAACATAGTTGGGAAAAGGCTAGGCAGATGATGATGAGATAGTAGCCAATTCTCGACACGAGAATTTTATATATTAGATTAATGTATACAAAATAATTGTAAAACATTTTAAAAGAGTAACGGTGGAGTTTCTTGCCGATTCTTCTCCATACGAAAACTTCCTTTTGGAAGGAGCGACTAGAATCAATTCTATTTATTGTAATTTTTGACGTTCAAAAGTGCCTTTTATGTGCCTATCTGAAATAAATGTTTTGACTTTTTTGACTTTGAATTATTTACGTCATTGAGCAAACAATTATTTCGAATGTATGAAGCAATGGATTAGCCATGAGCCATATCCTTCAAAATGATTCAGATGTGTGTTACGCAATTATTAGGGTGCTGTTCATAAAAATGTTATAATCTCTTGCCAAAAAACAAACCGTGCGGTGGCCTATTTCATTAAAAAATGCAATGAAAAACATTTTATAACGGGCAAAACATTCACCATCATTTTTGGCGTTTGTCGATAGAAACGGCAAAACGTGTCGAGGTTTTTATCAATACATGTCCGTCGTTTATAGTCAGTATTTACATATTTTTGAGTAAACCTAAAAAAGTGCAGTGCTTTTTGCAATGTAATGGATTTTTACTATATTCGCGAGAATTATGCAAACGACGAGTAGCCGGGATTTTTTTTTGAGGTTTATTAATTTATACTTTTACTTGAACTGTGAAAGTCGTATGTAGGGGTTTGTGCAGACCACAGACGATTTGAGGCACACTTTTTGTTCGTCGAAATGGAAAACAAACCTAGGGAGGTACTCGTAGAGTTAAATGTTGCACGATGTAAAAGTATGTAGTCCTTGGCAGTCTTCGCAGATTCCTCGCATAATACCGCGTCACAGGTCACATATTTAATTTTAATGAAATAGTTAATCAATTTATTCCATACATATTTTTATTATAATTAACTTTAACTTTGACTGTGCTGGCGTCATGTTGCGCTGAATTACGAAAACGTCGGTACGCCACACCTTTCGGCCAAAAACTCTTTTTTCATGAAGGTTTCTAAGTACTGAGTTGGAACTCGCACCACAAACGACTTGAAGTTTATGTTATGGCGCGACTCCAACTTCTCTACTCTGAAGGTCTATTCGGTTTGATTCTGATGTATTCCACGATGTCTTCAGTACTCGTGTAGTCATGCATACGAGCGACACAAACAATCTGTCGTCTGCGTAGTCCTCATGGATCATGGGTTCAGGTATAATGGTTTAAGTGCCAGTGTACTACACTAACCCCCCCCTGCAAAATCACCACACACTGGTTTATTAGTAATCACTCTCTGCAAAATCAGTTAGTCACAGCACCTCATTACATCAAACATAGCAACTACGTTTGTCTTGCACCCTAATTTTGAAGGACACTACTAATCCATTGCTTCATATGTTCAAGAAATTTGTCTACTCAACAATGTAAATAACGAAATGAATGTTGATGCTGACATTGTGTTACGCAATTACCCCACTGGTTTTGTTGCGAACAAACAGAATTTTTACGTTTTACAATGCTTTTTACTAACAACAATCAATTAATTTAATGATCACCTCAACCGGCTATTGAAGAAAAACAATACAAACAACCCTTAATTACGCGATGTGCATCAATTTTAATAACAATATAATATATATCCTGTTGAATTTAATACCGATTAATTACGGCAAATTATATCACAACGTATAGCCACATATTAATAAACAGTTCGAATTCTACCCTCACATTATCGGGCATATCACAATGACATTTAATGAAGCTCCACTATTTGTTTCTGCCACATTCAATATTAGAGATAGGCTTAAAATGGAGCCTAGTTCGAGCTGATAGTGTTTGTTTTCATTTAGTATCTAAACATAATTACCCTTTTGCTGTGCGGCTCCTAGTCACGTATAAATGTACCATAGCTGACTGCGAATGGTGTGGAATGGTCAGTCCGAGATGGTATGATACTAGGAACACGAGATCAACTAGTTGCATTGATAATTTATTCTGATAATGGCAGTAAGACGGATAAGACCTAGAGTCCTAGACCCTATAGCACTATAAGAGCTCAACTGTCACAATTACTTTTTTATGCTACTGAACTTAATAAGCCTAAAGAGGGCCCTATGAGATGTGAACGATTGTGAATGTTAATTTTGTGATGTTTCTTGCCAATTAAACAAAACTTGCAACATGTTGAATAATTTAGTTCATAGCGATGAACTCCATGATAAGATGTTTATGACCAAAACAATATTTTATTTATTTAACATACATTTCGTTTTATTTAAATAAGCTATTTATCTAGTTAACACATACGCCATCTCGCCTGTATTACCCGAAGGATTAAGCAAAAGTGCATCTACAATAAGTACAAACGCCAGAACATCAAGCTGTCAAGTTTCTTTAATAGATTTCAACTTTAACGCTAAAGCATAAGGTTCAAAGTTATTTGGGAAAATTTGACAGTTTCGGGTAGCTTTGATGTGGTGGCGTCTGTACAACCACATTTTACTAGTTATCGTTGTCACAGTGCTGTGGTTTCGACAGAAACATCAACTCGCGGAAGGCTCACATTGAAATGGCAAAGGTAACATTTTCCGTACACCGTTTCAAGTTAAACCAAGCATTTATCACGAATTCGTACGTTTGAAACTGAACACAAAATTCAAAGAAATGTTCCTTCGGTGAAAATGCACCAAAGGAACATTTCTTTGAATTTTGTGTTAAAGAACTACCAATCGGCTTTGAAATATTATTTTTGTATTTGATAGCCCAATTTTTGAGAAAGGCTATAGGTATAAATAACATCACGCTAGGATCCTTAGGAACCGGCTAAAAAGAAAAAAGAAAGACCACTAAACGAACACGAAGTAAAAGCGCGGGCAGGCGACACGATGTGACGGGATGGGTCGGGGAAAAAAGAAGTTTCACGCGGACGAAGTCGCAGGCAGATGCTAGTATCCTAAACTGTCCTAAAGATAGTTAGCTAAATTAAATAAATATTCTTCTGAGCATTCATTTACTTGCGTCGCATGTGGGCCATGTGGCAGACATACGCATGTCGGGGTCGGCTAGACTTATAATTCTGAATATGTAGACCGTAGTTTATTTAGCTGTGAAAATGCATTTCTATCAATGATATTTTAAGTGGTAATGTCTGTTGTTGATAAGACATAACCTCTAGCTAGAACTTCAAACTGGAATAACTTTAATTTCTGACTTCTTATAAAAGTATAACTGAAAACAAAACATTCAGAAACTCAAACTTTGTATTTTATACCGATAATTTCAAAAGTTTTTGAGAAGGTTATTCATGAAAAACTTTACAGCTTCAAATCAAAGTATGACATCCTAAGTGAAGATCAATTTGGTTTTAGGAAAAATAAATCTACCACATTGGCTTGTTTTGCTTTATTAAAATTGAGAACCAGAAGTGTTAATCATAAAATACCAATTACCTCTATTTCCTTAAATATGTCAAAGGCTTCCGATTTCGTCAACAATAAATTGCTTCTTCTCAAATTGGATCGATACGGTATTAGAGGAAACGGGTTGAAATAGCTCGAAAGTTACCTCACCCATCAACAACAATGTGTGGAGATTTCGAGACAAGCATGGCACCAAAAAATCGTCTTTAGATCTCCCTATCAGGAAAATAATTGTGGTGTTCCTCAAGGAACCATACTGGGACCACTTTTGTTTTTGCTGTATGCTAAACACTTAGCTAGCGTAACCTCCAACAATTGCATACTATATGCTGATGATACGACCCTCAACATCCAAAACGACCATTATGACGTAGGTGAATACCAGATGGAAATAAACGAGACTCTAAATAAAATTACCACTTGGCTCAATCAAAACATTCTCCACATTAATATTAGCAAAACCAAAATGAGACCAGACATACAACAGTATGCGTCCACAGTTAAAAATACAACACGATAATGACGCAATTGAAGCAGTTGAAAGTACAAAATTCCTAGCGATAACAATAGACAAACACTGTAACTGGAGAGCTCATATTGACGAACTTTACACAGAGGTAGATAGATTCGTATTCGTTCTAAATAGATTAACACGTGTGACTAGTGTTGATGCGGCACTATGTGCATATGGTATATGGCTACTCGTATGATTTAAAAGAGTGTCCGTGGAGTTTCTTGCCCGTTCTTCTCCACAGGTATGCTTTGGAATGGGCAACTGGCTTCATCTTTCTGACTGGCCGACCCTTGACAATTCAAAAGTGCCTATAATTGGTTTATTTGAAATAAATGCTTTAAAGAAGAATGGAATAATATCCTCCAGGTGTTACGAGGACTAAAACACGGTGACTTGAATATAGTGGACTGTATTATAATATTCGACATAGGAAAAACAAACGTTAAACAATTAAATATGAATTGGCGTGAAAAGAAATGTGCGATCGCTCAGTAGCGTGGACGATGACGCAGTGGTGGCCAGCCTTTTTTTTTTTTTGTTCCGGGGTGGAAAATCCTCATGGATGTCCGCCGCGAAAATATGCATTTGTGAGGTTTAAGTGTTAACGATTCTAGTACTTTTGCACACAACCTGGTCCCTAATAAGGCACCACAAAGCTCTAGCCTTGGGATTGTGGTAGATTTGATTGGTGCAACCTTACTTTTGGAGGTGAGCAGATGTGTATGGACGGTGCCGCTACTAGCTACAGAAATAATGTATATGCAAGCTCCGTATGCCTTTTCTGACGCATCCTTAAAGATATGTACTTCTACGGATAAAGGGGTGTCGCATACCTTTACGGATGCGTCAGAAAAGGACCATAACTATATATAGTTTGAGTTTGAGTTTATGTCTGATAAATTTTGCGTTATGGTATTATGGGGTAATTCTGTAGAACTTAACAGAGTGCTTCGAGCTCAAAAGAAATGCATTCGCTGCATATGTGGAACGCACCCACTGGACAGCTGTGTTCCATTATTCAAAAAATTAAAAATATTACCACTCCTAGCACTATATATTTTTGAAATTTGATTACCAAATTAAGCATGCATTTAATCTGCATAATGCTATTATATCCAGACCTAGCCGCGAAGTCCACATGCTTCGTGTACCTAGACGAAATAATAAACTATTTTCTAATTTCTAATAACGTATTTTGTATAGCGACCAAAATTGAAAAAAATTAACTACCAGATTGTTTTAAAACTCTTAACTTTAGGACATTTAGATCTAAATTATTCAATTATCTCAAATAAATTTACACTCCACTATTGATTTTATGAATGAAATGAAAAGTTGACATAAATATTAGAATAGTTATCATCATCATCATCATCAGCCGGAAGACGTCCACTGCTGAACAAAGGCCTCCCCCTTAGACCACCACGCCGAACGACAATTCGCCACTTGCATCCATCGGTTGCCCGCGACTCTCACGATGTCGTCGGTCCACCTAGCGGGAGGCCTGCCTACGCTGCGTCTTCCGGTTCGTGGTCGCCACTCAAGAACTTTTCTTCCCCATCGGGTATCAGTTCTACGAGCGATGTGGCCTGCCCATTGCCACTTCAACTTGCAAATTTTAAGAGCTATGTCAGTGACTCTGGTTCTTCGTCGAATATCCTCGTTCCGGATTTTATCACGCAAAGAAACTCCGAGCATAGCTCTTTCCATTGCTCGAGAATAGTTATATTCTTTTCTTATTATCTCTTTGACGTAATTTAATGTTTTTGTCATTTCCATTCCTAATATTTGACTAATTTGCAATTTGAATGTTATCCTAATTTATTTAATTCAATGTTATATCTAACAAACTAACCAAAGCCCTGAAAATGCATTTGTACGCCAGAAGCGGCAGAATATTATGAACTTTTAAAACTATGTAAGTAACAGATCTATAACAATAATATTCTGACAAATAAATGGACATACATAGCACAAACACATTTATATCATGCTACATAACATATTTTTTATCAGAAGGCGCAAAAAAAAATTACGACAATAATTTGTTTGGGCGTTCGCCATTGCCCTTTTTCTTTCTCACTAGTTATCGGCTTCAGCATCCTCGAAAACCATGAAAACGACACCCATTACGAAAAATTTTAATTTTTTGCAACCTCCATCTTGGATTTTCGTTTTGACCTCACTATTGGATTCAGAAAAAAGAAGAAAACATCAAAAGTATCTCTCTCTCTCGGTCTCTCCCTGTCTCATATTTCGACACTGACGTCTAAGTCTCTTGTAATAGGGGGCGAGCTTATTGCCATCAACCGGACACAAACTTAGACTCACAATAAATGAATAGAAAACTCCAATAACACTTAGCCTGGGAATCGAACCTAGGCCAACGAGGCACTCAGTTGAAATTTTTAAAACAACTAGCTGTAGCCCCCGACCTTATCTGCGATCCAAGATAAAAGTAGCCTATGTCCTTCTCCAGGTCATGGTCTACCCATGTGCCAAATTTCATCGAAATCCGTTCAGCCCTTTTAGCGTGAAAGAATAACAAACAAACAAACTTACTTTCGCATTTATAATATTAGTTAGGATATTTTATTTCGACTTTTCTTATTTCCACTTTGCATCGGTTTTTCGTGTTGAATAAAATCGTTATATTTATAATTATTCATAAAATAGCTAAACGAAATATCCGATCCTGCTTGACTTTGTTAACTTAATAAGAGTTATGAACACGGAAATCACTTATGGACTTAAAATCTGGAGAGCTCAGACTACAATCAAGGAATTATTAAGTAACAAACTCTGTCTGCAAAAACATCTTTCACTCGCGTGCCTCAGGATAAAGTTTCTGAATTAATTTGCCAAATAACGTCGAAACACGAGATTTAAACTTGCCATCCAACTTTGCTTGTTAAATGTTAATTGCTATCAAACGGAATACATTATTAGACTTTCTTATGAGATAAGAATATTAATCACTTACCCATGATTTATAATAATGACGAGCAGCACCTCGCGGTTTCACCCGCAAAAGGTTCGATCCCGTAGAAATATCGGGATAAATAGTATTATATATGTTAATCCAGATTATAAACTATCTTTATGCAAAATTTCATTTAAATGCGTTCTGTCGTTTTTGTGTGATTGAGTGACAAACATCCAAACATACAATTTTTTACACAAATCCTAACTAATATAATAAATGAGAAAGTCAGTTTTTGTTACGCTTTCACGCTAAAACGACTAAACGAATTTGGACGAACTTTGGGATATGGATAGACCACGTCCTGAAGAAGGACATAAGATACTTTTTATCCTGAATTGCAGACGAAAACGTGGGAAAAAGTTAATTTATAATATCAGTAGGAATTCGGGCCCTTCAGGAGAAAGAAAGAAAGAAAGAAAAATAGGTTTATTTGTCACAGAAACACGTGCAAACAGAAAGATGATTAATTCTAATGACATCATATATATCGAAACAAAAAAAATATATATAATATACATGAGCACAAAGCAGAGATAGTCGACGGCTGCACGTCATGACTAACACAATACAATTACATATTTAGAATTTCGCAGGATAACCTGCGACATTCTAAATATGTAATTAGAAATGAAATTTATAGGTCAGTAATGTCAGACGCCTAGGTTGTATGTTGCTATTGATTTATGATTATAAATAAACATATGTTATGGCCGCGAATCATATTTGAGTCAACATACACTCACCTGCAAATTGCAAAAAAAAACTTAAGTAAATTCGTATTTCGCGGGCTCCATTAACGCAACCCCCATAGGCCGAGTCCGAGTCATTACCGACGACTTATCGTAAAGCGAAATTTTTACCTAAACAGCGTTTTTCATCGCAAAGAACATTTTAAACTACACACATCAAAAGTGTCTAGGGATCAAGCATTTTTATGCGGATTTCTTGAGATTGAGATGTGGCTTTGTAATAAATTTATGATTTTATAAATTTATATGGATCCTTTTTGGTGCATTTCATAATTTGAATCAGGAACCGTGAATCAAATTCGAGTAAAAGATGAAAATCAGCTGTCAATATTTTCCCTATGAAAACATACAACGCATTGAAGACATTATTAGTGCTACTGTTTCCCTACTACTGATTAAAACCAACGTTATTATGGAGCGGCGACGTCATTTAAGCAGGGAAGAAATGCTCAGAGCCGTGGGAATGATAGAAGCTGGTTCCCGGCAACGTACTGTGGCTTTAGCTCTGAATACAAGTCAGAGTGTTATCAGTCGACTTTGGACACGTTACCGAAGCACTGGTACCGTGGCTGAGCGCCATGGAGGACGGTATCGCTGCACCACACGGAGACAAGACCGATACATTCAAATCTTAACTCGAAGAGCTCCAACAGTAACCGCCATGATGTTAGCCGTGAGGCTTCATCACTCTTCAGGGAACTTAATTAGCGACCAAACAGTCAGAAACCGCTTGCATGAAGTGAACCTTCATTCCCGAAGACCGCTACGGGTACCACCTATAGCAATGCACAATCGTAGGATTCGATATCAATGGGCTCTTGAACACAGAAATTGGGCAGAAGAACAATGGCGTTTCGTGTGCTTTTCTGATGAGTCTCGTTTTGGTATGAGACCGGATGCAAGACGTATACGACACTGGAGAACCCCTGGACGCCAACAGCGATTAAAATCCTGCCAGGAAGTCCATCCTTATAGTGGTGGAACCATCATGGTATGGGCGGGTATTTGGATCGGCGGAAGAACTGAGTTGATTTGGATCAGAGGCAACCTCAACGCTCAAATTTATGCTGAGACGATTGTATCAGACGTCATCGTTCCTCTACAAGTGCAAATCGGTCCCTTATTTCAGTTAATGCATGATAATGCACGACCGCACACCGCAAGAGTTGTAAGACAGACTCTCGCCGCAGCTAACATCAATGTCCTGCCCTGGCCTGCTCAGTCGCCAGACTTGAACCCGATTGAGCATGCATGGGATATGCTACAGAGAAGAGCTCTGCCGAATATGGAGGGTATCCAGTCGCAAGAAGACCTTTTTTTGTTGTTGCAACGAACATGGGCGGCCATTCCACAGCGTGATTTGGATGAACTCATTTTGAGTATGCCAAACCGATGTTCTTGTGTTGTTAGTGTTCGCGGTAGAAACACGGATTATTAATTGTTTAAGTTACCCAATAAAATTTTAGAGAAAACTGTTATTTCAGTCTTTTTTTCGAACTTTTGTGTTAGTGGTTCAAATGTCAAAAATCCCTTTATTAGGAAAATGGCAAATTTCTTTATTAATGCAAAGGTGACTTGGTTTATCGTTACTATGACAAACGAAAACACTTTATTTGATGAATCCTTAAAGAAAATTTTAATTAATATCAATCAGGAGAAAAGTTATTGCAAAAATATATGTTGATCCCTAGACACTTTTGATGTGTGTATAACGGACAATAGCTTTGGTTTTTTTGGACTTTCCCGCCAAAATACAACAATTATTAAAGTAATAGCAAATCTTAAATTTCAATTTAATAGCGCAACTATTAGTAAAAATAAATTTTAAAGAAACCCTTCTCCTATAAAATTTGATTTTGTCGCTTACGATAATTCGCGGTAATGGCACAGAATAAATAGTACAAGTAGTAATGGCTCGATGACCATTTCTATGTATGTCTAACCAATCCAATGTGCTTCTATTTCTGAAGTGCTCACAAAACTCCCCCAGCCCATCTAAGACTCAGATAAACTTGATAACGTGAAATTCAATTTTTAAAACGGAATCATGAGGTCGCATTACTTACTGCAGGAAATGGAATGTCGCCGATTTATTTAAACCACCTCGACTTGTTCCAAGCCATTAGCTTTTTCAATCCAAAGATGAGTGTAAAGTGGTAATAATAACGTGAGAAGTATTTGCTCGATATTGTTCGTCCCTTATACATTGTTCAATTATAATTGATTACATATTTTAATAGATAGCACATATAACAAGTTTGATTTATTCAATGGATTAGAGCTAATGGTGCTTCATTCAGTAATAAAATAACTTTATTTATTTGGAACGTTTCCAAACACAAATGTACAATCATTTAGCAAATGTCTACGCTCATAATTTTACCCATTAAAACAATTATTCCGTTCAAAGACGATACAAAAGAGGGTTATTTTCAATTGATGTGTTTTATTGTCAACAGATACAAAAGCGTACTCAAGAAAACGAGAATAAATAAAAGGATAAAAATGACCTGAATAAATTACGTCACATAAAACATATAGGTCTCATACCCAATAAACATACCTGCCAATACATTCAAAAGGGCAAGACTCAGACGAATAGTTTCACCATATTGAGAAGGGATGTGAAAACAGTTTAAGTAAAAAGGATAAGTGTGTTTTCGTAGCATGTGTAGAGAAATTCGACACCCACTCGGCTATTTACGGGCGATGGTGCGATAAGCATTTTCTCTTTCAATACCATCAAAGAGACTGGCCGCCTATTCAGGGCTTCACCCGACAAAATGTAACACATAAAGGGTATACGAAGATTGCAACGCTGTTTCTGACTTGCCTCGCAAAAAACAGTGTTAAAATCCATTTCTATCGTACATCATCGGACGTACAGTTTGTTTCGAGAACTTTTTTATTTATAGGTCGCGGTACGAAACATTATCCGAGCGTAGTCGAGTGCTGATGAAGCCCATCAAATCATTTGTCGGCATGGCTACGCCAAACTTCAGCTATTATTCCGGTCGGTTTACTAAAACAAAAGTGCTCTTAATTCTTGATCTGGGATTTCATGTGATCATTACTTTCCTCGGTTCGTTTGGCTGGCTCGCGGCTGGATGGAAGACTCACTCCTTGTGACAAATTAAATTTTATCAAGCTACAACAATGGTCCTTGGGCATTATGAAGCGTAATCCCTTAAGCGGGGAGACGTCTAAGTATCTGAAAAGCAAATTAGGCGATCGCGCTTTCGAGGGCTATTTATAAATTATACTCGAGGAAATTTTGTGCTCGGGTTGTTAAATAACTTGTACTAGATAAATGTCTGGAATGGAAGGCAACGGTCTGGCAAACAATAAAAATATTTTGTAAAATGTAAGGAGCTTTTCATTTACGCTTCTTCTTCATCTTAGCATGTCGATGACAAAAATATAGTTTTTTTCTTAAATTTCAGCAACGTGGATAGCGTTCGTAATAATTTATAGTTATAATTATCTATTTATTTTATTTATTTAAACTTTCGCTGACTGTTGTGTGAACGTCAACATCGTGCCTGCCGTGTGATTACAACTTGACCATTTTCCTCTTTCTGTGTAGGTAGATTGTGGAATGTAAACCATTTTCACTGCATTCACATTTGTATATCCTCACATGTTTGGTTTCACTTTACCTGTAAAATAAGTTTGTAAAGGGTGCTCGAAACAAATTGCCTTGGCAGTTTTATCGTCGATATGCATGTTATTGATGAAAAACATTAAACTCTAGACATACAGGGCAACTCCAGAAAATGAATACGAAAGATCCCAAACTACCGGAAAATTTTAAACAAGAAAAAATTGCCCAACATCACCATTAACTTCAGACACCTCAACTTACCATCACCATAATTTAATATAAACTAGTTATTTAAATTGTTATGTACAAAAATGCCTGTAGTTCCGCGTGAACGTCGAAAGCGGCGGAAGCTTTTTCGCTCGTAAATCCAACGAACGAAGCTCTTCCGTTCCCACGCCCGCTCCCCGATTAAATTCTCCAACATTAGCGCATTCATGGCAACAGATAATATATTCAATCGCCTCGGCTGGATCTCTGTTCAGTTCATTGATTTATTCATTTGACACTTTATTTAGTTGGATTATGAAGTTCTGCCTTTGTATTCAATTACGCTGAATCTCGACGCCCATACTCCAGTATGATTCTTCATCATGAATTTGAAATAGAGAAACAATTAGATTATTATTAAATATGTCTGTGTTGAACCGACATTTGGAAGAATTTAGGAAAATGAATGAATTTAGGAAGAATAAACGCAGATGGAGCAGACGAGTCCTTGAGTGGAGACCGCGTATCGGCAAGCGTAGTGTAGGACGTCCCCCAGCTAGATGGACGGACGACCTAAAGAAAGTGACTGGAACGGACTGGATGAGGAAGGCGGAGGACAGGGTGTTGTGGCGCAGCCTGGGAGAGGCCTATGTCCAGCAGTGGACTGCGATAGGCTGAGTTGATTGATTGATTGAAACGCAGATTCATAGCAGCACATAATATCTACATTCAATCGGCTGGACCGTTGTTCAAATAATTGATTTTTTGACACTATATTTAGTTAGTTGGATTATAAAGTTCTGTCTTTGTATTCAATTATGTTAAGCCGAGGCCTGTACTCTAGAACAGTTCACTAATAATGTTTACACCATGAATTTTAAATTGAAAATAGATTTGAGTAGATCCCTACCTAACAATTATCTACAATATAACCTATCAACAATTATCTTCTCTGTGATTTGAGCAACGAATACTGTTTATCAGTGTTTAATTGAGATTCATGCTTGAACATCGATCTGGGAAACCTGCCCTTAAATCAAAAAGACAATACTGGCAACAGATAATGTTTTTAATGGCCTTGACTGAACCTCGATTCAATTCGTTTGACATAAAGTATGTAGATAGTTTAGACTTGAATCAATTTCCTGAGCAGGCGCAGATCCACCGTTGTGGGCACGATAGGCATGCCCATAACCCTAATAGACTTGTGACGTCACACTTTCACGGTCTATTGAGATCGATAGGTTGATGATATTATATCCTATATTATGCCTTATTAAAATTTAAACAATACAATTAATCGTGTGTAAAATCTTGGTCAGGACGTCATATATTTTGTAAACATCTTTTTTGTAGGAATGCTCTATATCGATCATGAGTGAGTTCATACGACTCGCACTTGCCGATTTTCGGGTAGCTGTGACCACAACCTTTTTTGAGGGCTGGATCCGCACCTGTTCCTGAGATTAAAGAGAGAGAGCAGTGGTGGCCCAATAGTGTCGGCTCCGATTTACGAATTGTACGTGTGGGTTCAAACCCAGTCAGGCGCGTTAACTTATGTAATTTATTTCATCATCACTGCTCTCAAAACGATAAAAGAAAACATCGTGAGGAAACCGGCATGTCCTAGAACCGATAATTTGTAGACAAGTGACATCTACCAATCCGCACTGGGGTCGCGTAGCGGATTACGGTCTGCTCTGTGGTCCGCTCCCTCTCAAAAAGATAGGAGGCCTATGTCCCAGCAGTGGAAACATTATAGGCTGATTATGTATTCTGTAGATGTACTTTACATTTCTATATTAGTCTTGTCAGCTACCAACGGTAAACACCTAATAATAAAACACAGTGGCCTCCGTTAATACAACATGGAAGTTTGCGCATGAGTCACAGGCGGCCGCAAATCAGAGGTAAATCGGATTCGGCAGCCATTGCCAATACATTTGTGATAGCAATCAAAATGCTGGACGTGACCTTATGTGCCCCTTATACGCTTTTACCAATGGGAATAACGGACATCGGTTGTAATTCGAATTTTATGGGAAACGTATAAAAATGATGTAAATTTTTAGCCGTGAATATACTTACCTATATAAATATTTTTAATAAAGGGCTCATCACGGAATAAAAAACTTGGATTCTATCCAAAAAGCGTAAAACAAAAAGCGACTATAAACATGTGGTTTACACTGCAGGCTCCACACGAACTACACGTAAAATTAATTCAATGTGAACTAATTATTTTACTGAGAAACTAAAAATAGCATTAGCAATAAAGTCACATACGTGTTGGGTTGGACCTCCCTCATACCTCGACGTTTGTGAACAAGTTTTCGATTCCTAAACTTAGAAAATAAGATTGAGCTGCGCTTCTACTGGTAATGGCTTTCTTGTGTACCGACTCTAGTTTGACGGGTAACTCGAATTCTCTGCTAGGATATTCCCGTGATACTTCCCAAAGCACTACACATGTGCCACTTCTAATAGTCTACAGCAATTTCATCTCCAATAAAAAGAACATCTGTAAGGAATACTTATTCATCGAAATACAATAAAAGTCTGTTCATAATAATTTCCTCGCCTATTATCATGAGTCGAACAAAGAAAGTTTTGCGCAATAACCAGTAATCGTTCCTTAATATCTTTCGCGTAAATGTTTTCCAAGTTCGATCATTATTTTCACCTCAGTTCACCGATGGACAAAGATTCTTCGATAATTTATTGTCAAAGTAATTTTTTCGTTTTACAAAATGGGACTGTATTATTCATCAGTTTGGGAGCATTTAAGTAGGCGTGTTAAAGTTACATTTAGGTAAAGTTCTACAATACAAAGTATTCTATGATTTACGAGTAAAGTTAGGTCGGTGTGACTGAGAAGTCCTTAAAAGTACATAATATGTACTGCACCGGTATCTATCTCCGCCGTCGGCAAATTTAGACATAAATAAGGAGGCGCTCGTCGTAAATGAAACAGGTTTGACAGTTCGCCGACATTCATCCCAACTTCGACGTTCTCATTTCTGTCTATAACACAATCCGGACGGGTGCATGTAACCGGATCCGACTTGGCAACTGCTACCTTCCCTTTTTCTTGTTTACAACATTAAACCTAAATTTGTAGCATTTTATGGACGATTGTGTTTTTAACCCCAACTGCAAAATGCACGGTGTTATGTATATAACACCTGAAGAAGTTTGAAGACTGTCTCTGGCTCTCAAACTGATGAACCGCGTTTTTTGCTATATATTTTCTTTAAATGGTTTTAATATTTTTTCAGCCTTTTTTAGTTTAAGACCTTTTTCCTTCGTGTTTGAGGCGTCGTAAGTCCTAGAGGAAATAATATATTCTACAGGGACAAATTAAATTCGAAACTCTGCAGACATGACGGTGTATCAATATGTAAACACGATAAAATAAAACAAAGCCACCCATTGTATGTTTTGTAGTGTTAAATGTATTTTTGTTATATATTTTCCGGTGCACAATAAAGTATATATAAATAAATAAAGCCAATTGTAAATAATTACCGTGATTACCTGCTACACCCATAAAACTAGATTTTCTTACGAGTTTTTCACGACTGCAGTTCAGTATTGAAAAGCAATCGCATCTAAATTCGCAGAGTTTGCATTTTGCGTCATCATTCATTTAAAAGCATAACTTAAAATTAATATCGTTAGATGACATAGCAAAACAACTAACAAGCCTAGGAAATATGAACGATGAACAACAAACTTTGAAAAAATAAAATCGAACACCTACACGAAACTTTGAAACCCAATATATTCTTCTGCCCGTTATTTTATCATGGGAATTCTAACAGAGAATGTGAAAGTCGTTAAATGAAGCCTGACAATTTTCAGGGTTTTAAAGGACAAACTTTGGTAATGTATTCAACAATAAAGGATACATCATCGTGAGTGATAAAATCGTTCCGCGACGATATTTCAAGCGGGGCGACAGGTGATATGAGATATTTTTGGGACATAACTTGGTTTACGTAGTAGGTACGTGTATACATAGATGTGGATAGGCAGTGCGCACGGTAGGTACATGTACGCGGCCGCACCTGACCACAAATCAGCGGTAAATCAGATTTCGAACGTCCACGTCCGTGATTGCAGAAACGAATTTGTGTTGTGTTGTGTTATGCCGACAACCACTAACAATGTAACCGCTTACGTCATTCCGACTGCACGGTTTAAATGCTTGTTAACTGATAGTAACTAACTCTGACTTTTCATTTTCCGCGCGTAAATGTGGTCGTAATGAAATATGATCGAATGAAATCATTCGAAAATAAAAACATCAAATTCAATAATCCCTTCTGTGCGAAAAAGTACCCCGCGTCAGCTAAACGCAGAGCTAAGTAATTAATTCATTCACTTCTAATTCCGCCTTGCAAATGTACAAAAGAAGCACATCAAAGAGCGTGCACAGTACACGAATACAACAACTTGTAGCGGGTTTGCATCGCAGAATTTACTCAGGGATTGTTTGCGTTTCATTAACGCCGGTCAACAAGAAACCTTAGGTGCTTATCTGCTTGTACTTTCAGACTTTTGTTTTAAATTAAATCTTCCTAGGTTTAATACCTACATTAAGAATTGCCAATGTAATTAGAATCTTGGTAGATTTTGCAAACTTGCAGCTCTTGGTAACCCAAATAAATATGTAGGTCATTTGTTTGCACTGAACTTTATGTAGGTACGGACAACGGAGACGTTTAATTAAATTACTTATTAAAACGAGTAGTTCTCCAACAGTTTGGTCAACAAAGTGTGATATAAATAATGTAATCTCAGGAAAGTTGGACGAATATACATAAATCCTTATTACTAAGAGATAAACTAACTAGAGCTAGCTAATTGCTAGTTACGTAAGATAATTCGTGGAAAGTTAGTCAATTAAGGGGAGCTAATATTTTGTAAATGAGCAACGATCTGTCTCTCAAGTACCGTTAACGTCACGCCGACACTTGCATACGTCGAGAATAGTGGAGAGACAGATGGGTTCGAGTCGAGGCAGTAGCGGGCTCGACGGAGCGAATCTGTTCACGGTAATATTTCAAAGCCTAGTTAGTGCCTGTATCTATACAGGAATGCAAAGACAAAGGTACTGTGTTACACGTGGTACGTCAGTTGTTCATGCTGCTATCGGGAGTTGTTACACGACGCCTTGTGCCTTTAATGAACTACACCATTACGGTTGCGTATGATTGCGTTTGGCTTAGAATGTTACTAGAATTTAGATGCCTACACCGAAAACTCTAACATGTTACTACTTCAAGTGGGACCATCGATATATTGCTATTTCTAATACCATTTCCCATTAGTGCACTCCTCATGTAGGTGGATAAATAATATGCTTACCTAGTAACAAAAAAAAAAGAACAGCTGATTTTTCATCATCATTCATTAAAAAACTCCTTGAGCAGACATCTAGGTCCAATTACACATAAGTACTTCCTCAGGCAATGCACGAATGTTGCACATATGTAGTGCACGCAAGGACCTAATGCCTAGCCTAGTCAGATTTCGCTGCGACAAAACTTCTCTCACGTTGCAGTATTTGCGGGAACCATGTACGCGAATGGAATACAAAAAGGTATAGATTGTTCTTACAGCTGCAATTTCTTACCGACGCTGTTTCACCCAAGTGATAACCATTCAAATACAAAGACAAACGAGAAAAGCGCCAATCCTACTAATATTATAAATGCGAAAGTTTGTGAGGATGGATGGATGGATGTTTGTTACTCTTTTACGCAAAAACTACTGAACGGATTTGGATGAAACTTTACAGTAATATAGCTTATACATCAGAATAACACATAGGATACTTTTTATTCCGATATTCCTACTTAATCGAAACTTAAGCGGGTGAAACCGCGGGGCGCAGCTAGTAAATTATATAAACCAGACATGACATTTTGTTGAATGTAAACAGAATATTTGATTAACAATGTTAGCCAGAAAATGTTACTAATTAACATTAGAGTAACCGCCAATCTAATGCACAGTTTGTGATGTAGTGTCTATTTGCATTTGTAGTAGGTAGGTAGGGCTGTCATTAGCCATAAAACAAAAACACAGGAGAAAGGGGTTACAAAGTACCTACATAATCATTTGATGAACGCTAATGAAACACGGACTATTTACATAAAATAAAATCCGTTTAATGAGAAGACAAAAGCTAGGTAGTAAATTAAAAGCTAGGTACCTAGTAAATTATAAGAAATAATAAGTGCTACACAAATAAAGCGAACCATTGTGGCGTACTTCGTTTAAAAGTAGCGCGATATTAAGACTTCCGTACAATGAATGCAATAAGCAAGAAATCTGAACAAAATGATGATTGAAAATGAAAGTATGGGCGACTCTTTGTGCCAGTCGGGGCGAGACTACCGGGAGAGGACTAACGTAATTGCACCGCTTCACTCCGTTCAATAGAAGTGTACTTACCAGCTTAAGTTTTTGCCCCCAGTTTTTTGTCGGTCTCCAGCTAAGCGCCCAAGCAAGGCAATAAGTCTATTCAAAAGCTCTATTTAAAGTTTACTCACGACTAATTGTCTCACACAAATGCTAATCTCGAAAATTAACTGCACTTATGCCGGGGTAACTAGGTTAGCTCGGTGCTTCACTAAATTAAACCAACTTTGTATACAATCAACCTGAATGTAAGAGAGGCGCCACAGGTTTGTCTGTATCCAGCTTTGTGTTGGTAATTGGATTTGGTGAATGCTTGATAATCGTAGGAATCCATTACTTCGAAAAAGATCGAACATAAATGAATAAGCTATAAGAAAGTTCCCAGTGTGGAACTATGCTTGTCGGAATGCGCCTTTTTTGGCTCGTTTGCTAGACTAGGGATGGGAAACCTTCGGTGCGCGTGCCGTATGTGGCACGTGAGAGAATATTGTCGACCAGGATTGACTGCGGTAGCGGGTTTTTTTTTTCGTATTTAGTTTTCATTCGTATTTTTATCTGGGTGGAACTTAGGTCACGTGTAAGTTTGAAAAGAGATACAAAAATGTTTTTATTATGAAAAAAAAAACAACTGGCTTCCAAAAAAACACTACAAAGTTTTGTATTTTCGTTTTTTTTTTTGTCACCTACTTCTGAAGTTAAATTATTTTCACATTACCTATAGTGTTTTTTTGGAAGTCGGTTTCTTTTTTTTTGTTATAAGTTTTTATTTTTCACTTTTCAGTTGTGTTGTACTTGACCCCAACCAAATTCATATACCACTACTTGCTATGTAAATATCAGTGACAGAAAGTTATTATAACATCATCAATATAAACTAAATGGAAAAAATTCGTAGAAGCTAACCCAAAAACTACCCAAGTAGAACAGCCGCGTAAGCTTCCTTCACAAAATGAAAAAAACAGAACAAAATCTGCGCTAATGTGTGTTAAGTTTTCATCGACTCACTATGTCAGTAACCCCTTTGGAAACCTAAAGCTTCGTTATTTTCGTCCCAGTCCGAACAACTATCAATGTTTTTAGGAGTGAAACGAAAACGAAAATAACTTTTTGTTAATCTCTAAATCCTAAAAGAGAATGCAGGCAATAATCAATTCTGAAAAACTCCAATAAACATATAGATAAAATGTTACAGTATCTACTTAACTACGTGAAAAAAAAAGATCATGGCGACTTTTTTTAATTCATTTTTTGAATAATCAGATACAGTTGAATGTTACTCAAGATGTATGAAAAGTCGAAAATAGATTTATAAACAGGTTATCCGATTACAATAAATTAAAACAAACTATTATAGCGGATTAAGAACCTATTTTGAAATTGTTTTTATTTAGAATATTTGATTTCGGTACTGTTTTATTTTGGTCTAGGCTGGCGTCAATCATCATAACATTATATTATAACAGACAAATTGTTGAACAATTGTGGCTGACAGTTGTTTACCGTAAAATTAGAGGCAAAGTGTCGATCAATGAGTTTGAAAAGTTAAGCACAAAGTTTTGACCGTCGGAGTAACACATCCTACAAAGTTTATTGGGTAGTCACCTATTCTTTATATTTTCGTATGAAGGATAAAGAGCTGAACGTAACATGAAATACTCCTGGGTAACGTCATTTGAGACGAAACGTAAAAATAAATGTTTACTACATAGACCAATTTAAATATGCATGTATTGAATATCTCATGTAGAAGTGTGTTTGGCTACACAATATAATACTCTTAATAAGTAAATGACGTAGGTAAATACAGTTTCATATAAATGTACCAAAAAATAAAATACGGGTTTAATTCATAATTATCTATTCACTCACGCCTGTAAACATTGTTCACATACATCAACTTAATGCGTCTTTATAAAGTACAGAAAGAGACAGACGACCTCATGTTTACAGGAAACTCACACTCGTTTGCTAATACAAGTAAAAACGAACACCTTTAATAATTACCGAGTTTAAGGGTCATCTCAGGGCTGTCTCAGGCAGCTGTCCCGCCAGAAGCGAGTAGAGCTAGCAACTAGCAACTAAAAATGAGTTGGCAAGCAGCGAGTGTGCGATGGGGACGAGCGAATCGATTACTCGCTGGTATGCGTGTGTACTGCTGGTTGAGCAGTGGTGGCCCAGTGGTAACGGCCGCTACTTACTAGTTGTAGGTTCGATCCCCGTCAGGCGCTTTACTTTGTGTAAGTTATTTCATCACCATTGCTCTTAAAACGGTGAAGGAAAACATCGTGAGGAAACCGGCATGTCCTAGAACCAAAAATTCGAAGACATGTGACATCTAGCAACCCGCACTGGGCCCGCGTGGTAGATTACGGCCCACTCCCTCTCATAGAATGGAGGCCTGTGTACCAAGCGTGAGTCTCAGTCAGTGAATGTTCTGGCCGCCAAGCGAGTGTCGCTGAGCGAGTAACTTCCTACTCTTTTTGTTAGCTCTTGTCGCTGCGACAAACGAGTACTCGCCAGCGGTCTGAACAATCAGCAAAAAACTATGAATATGTGTATCTCTTTTACTTAAACGGGACCTACAATCTTTCCTACCCACGTTACTTGAGCGAAAAAATCGTTGATAGCTAGTACCCCTTCGGCGCTGGGACAGGTGCCTCAGCCGGGCCGCCCGCCGCTTTCTTACCTGATTACGGTATACTCGCCTCCGCCGGGCAATTTAACGTCATAATACCTTAAATAATTCAATTGTATGCACCCTGCTGGGCCCGAAAGCCGACGGATTTTACTCACAGCATAATGTAATTTTCTCGTATGAAACTTCACACAAACTGGCGTGGATTTCATGGCTTGTAACTAAACTACAGTGTAAAGGAATTGAAAGCATGCAGTGTTCATATTAAAGGCCCGGAATCATACAATTTTGCCTGCTATGTAAAAGTAGGTAATTGAAAGTATACATACAAGAATTTTGTTTCGGAATTTTCATGAGAAAATTCGATTTATAAAATTCGCTCACCATATATGTATTAACTAAAATACCAACCGATAAGGTACCAACTGAATATTTTTTCAGTTTATGCATCGTCATGTTACATGGTAGGATCCATGAAATCAGCTAAAAATGTAATCATGCCCGTTACAAAAAATGAGGGTACCTATAGGACCCCGACAACCTCTAGGTAATCCAAAAGGTAACATTACGCTAAATTAATTATTCCCTCGGCACTTACCATTATAACGGCAATCGCTTTTATCAAAACATTGACAAAACAAACTCAAAACTCGTTGAAATCTGAACTTTAAATTAATAAACATAGGCCCATTGCAGACAATGGGGACAGCTGTTGTCTTTGTCGCAAAAGTATTTGCTTTTGTTCCTAAGGTGACTATTCAAGCAGGGAAAGATAAAAATTACGAACTCCGAGGTGCTTCGAGGCGTTTTTATCAAAGAAGAAAACAAAGGGTTGTTTAATGACGGTATTAGTGGAAAGTTCACGATAAATTCGGGGTCGTTAGGGGTTCTTTGTCACTGTTGTATTGTGTCCTGAGTCAAGTACTTGCGACAGTTTCATTGGAAAACCTAATTCAATGTGAATTTTAAAATTAAGTTTACCCCGGTTACCTAGGTGTAAATATATTTAAAGGTTTTTTTTTCACTATTCGGGCCGCTTTCAATTAATTATTCACTTGTCTTTTTAAATTAATGTAATGAAAATTAAAAGTCTGTGGAAAAGGTAGGTCGTTAATTCGACAAATTAGGCTATAAATTTTGTTAGTATTTTCTATATTCACAGTATTTAACCAGAGAGAAACCCCTAAGTTTCGAAATGTAAAAGGTTTAAAACGTGTAGATACCTTTCAAAATGGGTACAAAACTCGTCATTATGAAATCTCCAAATGAAATGAAATGTGATGTCTTGATAAATAGCGGATCATTAAAATAGAGTCGACTTAGGAAACGTGCCAAATAAACAAGGAAACTGAAACAGCTATACATTTTCACATTTTTAATATTAATGTGTATAAGACGCCCACACAAGTCATTAATGGAACATTGACACAAGCGCAGACGCTATAGAACGCCGAATATTATAACAGACTTAATATAGAACAGAACTATAATTACAGAGTCGATTTCAAAAGTTAGTTACCAGACAGCAGAATTTAGTTAAAACAAGCATAGTAGGCAGACCCTTTGAAACTATTAATGAAAGCCAAAAGCAATAATACAAGGAGCTCAAAATTGAGGTACTGATATGTAAATAAATGAGATTTAGCCTGAACATCTTGGATGACAACTAAGACAATACCACAATCAATTTTACATGAATTATGATCATCAATAACATTATTGTTATTTGATATGAAATAGTAATTCAATAGGGTTATATGAACTTAGAGGCTTGTAATAGGACGATTTAAATGATTATAATTCTGTAAATACAATAACCTTTTACGATCGCTAATCATATTTTGTTCAACATACAACCTGCCACTGTTTTTTTTTTTCAATTTTGCGGGCTATAATGTAGATCGTTAATCCTCAAAAAACAACTTAAAAGCCCACCGCAAATAGGCCAGGAGCCCAAAACTCTGTGACAGGTACACGAAGTCTTAGATAAAATAAGGCTAATGCCTAAACATGTACGAAGGCAGCTACCTAAATACCACAATCCATTAGCAGAGACTGATATTACTTTGCGGCGCGGCCGTCCGACAAGACTGACGTTTGCACCGCCATCCTGCTAAAGGCATCCTCGTGAATGTACTTCGTGTACAGCTGGCCTTTTTTGTGCTTCGTAAATGGAATTAAACTCGAAAATAGACGTGATTATATTTGATTTCCAAGTAGCGAGAGTTTCTTGGTAATGTTTTTTATAAGTAGGTACAGCTGTAAAAACCTTTTAAAGCCTGTAAATGTATTTGCTTCTTTTTAAGCTAGTAACACTGCTAATTGCTACGATACGCTGTTTATTTTCTTCGGTAGATATGTCTTAGAATATGTAAGTAAATAAGTAGTATATAAGAATTTGCTTTTACCTAAGCACAGTTAAATTCAAAACGTAAACAGCGCCCAAGTAACAATTACTGGAAATTGGCCTACTTTAGGTTACAGCAAAGAGCTCAAAATACTTATTAAGTTGTAAGTAGCGATTACGGTACCCGGTGAACATCCCGAGTGTATTAAGCACAAGGACAAATAGGTACCTTTGTTGTTTTACTTAATTCGCGCTTACTATGTTGAACGGATGGTCCCGAAGTTAATCTATACTATTAGGTCCTTACATGTGAAATTAGCGTTTTGTCGTACTGACCACTTTAATCTGAAATATCTCCTCTTTGGTTAAAAATTCCAAATTCAAATTTATAAATTAATTTAGCTGGTACATTTGAGTTTTGAAAACAGTCATTCATTTGTTTTTTCCTCATTATTTTTTTCTTTGGCGTCGCTTATTACCGCACAATGGAAAACATGAAATATCGGTATATTTTCGAGTACGAGTTCTACCGTGGCACCCAGTGCTGTAGAAATAGCTCGAAGGATTAATGATGTGTACGGCGCTGGTGTCGCAAAAGAAAGCACGGTACGTTTTTTGTTTCAACGTTTTCGTTCTGGAAATTTCGACCTTCAGAACCAACCCCGTGGACGGCCGGAGATCAAAGTGGAAAATGAAGAATTAAAGGCTATTGTGGAAGCGGATCCATCACAAAGCATTTCAGGGATAGCTGCAGGCTTCGGGGTAAGTGATAAAACTGTATTAATCCACTTGAAGCAAATCGGGAAAGTAAAAAAACTTGAATGATCATGAATTGAGTGAATCGAACTTGCAAACACGCGTCTACTGCTGTGTTACTTTGCTCAACCGACACAATAATGAAGGGATTTTAAATCGAATCATTACCTGTGATGAAAAGTGGATACTGTACGATAATCGGAAGCGCTCGTCGCAATGGCTGAACCCTGGAGAACCAGCCAAATCCTGCCCTAAATGAAAATTGACTCAGAAAAAGTTACTTGTGAGTGTTTGGTGGACTAGCGCCGGTGTCGTTCACTACAGCTTTCTAAAATCTGGCCAAACGTTTACGGCAGATAGGTATCTATTGTCAGCAACTGCAAACCATGAAGGAAGAATTAGCTGTTAAAACAACCGAGATTGGTCAATCGCTCTAGGCCATTGCTGCTTCACGACAGCGCAAGACCACACACTGCACAACAAACAACCACTAAGGGTTTTAATTTTTTTTTTTTTTTTTTAATAAGTTAGATGAGCTACAATTGGAATGTCTGCGACATCAACCGTACTCCCCGGACCTTGCTCCAACAGATTACCATTTTTTTCCGGAATTTAGACAACTTTTTACAAGGAAAAAAATTCAACTCCGATGCGGCAGTCCAAACCGCCTTCAAAGAGCTCATCAAAAAAACCATGGGGGCGAGAATCGCCCCAATGGTTTTTTTTAGTAAAGGGATTAATGAACTACCTATAAGATGGCAAAAGTGCATAGATAACAATGGTGCATACTTTGATTAGTTCAATATATTTTACAAAAAAAAAAAAACTTTATATTCCTGCCGTACAAAACGCCAATTTCATATGTGGACCTAATATTATAAAGTCTGGAACCAAATTGCGTCTTATTGTTATCTTTGTATTCTTTTACAGTAACACAGTACCTATTTCTCGGGAATTTTTCATTTTCATTGTTTTACGAAATTATTATTTACTAGCTGCGCCCCGCGGTTTCACCCGCGTAAGTTTCGATCCCGTGGGAATATCGGGATAAAAAGTATCCTTTGTGTTAATCCTGGTTATAAAGTATATGTGTGCCAAACTTCATCCAAATCCGTTCAGTAGTTTTTGCGTGAAAGAGTAACAAACATCCATCCACCCATCCTCACAAACTTTCGCATTTATAATATTAGTAGGATAGGTGAAAAGAAAGGATTTATAGTCCATGAACTCTAACATTATTTTTTTATTTATTAGGTACCAAACTAGATGCTGTCCGCGACTTCGTCTACGATCTAGGATAAAAAGAAACCTACAGCCTTCTCCAGGTCTATCCATGTGCCAATTTTCATCCAAATCCGTTCAGCCTTTTCAGCGTGAAAGCCTAATAAACAAACTCACTTTCGCATTTATAATATTAGTTAGGATGTATTGCGTCATTACGTTGCTAAATAGACACGGATGGCTTCAGTAGCGAGCAAGGCAGGCACTAAGTGGCGTTGGGGCTTTGTTTTTCTATGGCTCTCCGAATAAAACAAGGCCCTTGTTTTTCTAGGTCCTGGCAAATTGTTAGGACAAAATCTCTCATAAAGTGAATTAGCTTGGAACTTCACAACTCAAAGGCCGGTACGTCAATTCTGATAGGTATTTCGTTTAAAACATGTTTTTTTTAAAGAAAGAAACAATCTGTATAAACTAGCTGACTTAACACACCTCTTCTTCCAGAGTCTTGTAATCGACAAACGTATACATTTTAGGGTTCATGAAACACCCTCCATATAAGAAACCTTAGTAAGTAAATATCAATAAATTGATGAAGGCCACGCGAGAAAATGCCCGGGTCAAGAGTTCAGAACTGGCACGATATGCAAATTACTTCTGAATTATGTGAAATAACCCATTTAGTTTCAAACTACGAAATCCCATCAAAATAGTCTCTTATAAAATTTTACTCAACTGTGATATAGTGACTGATTAAAGCCCCCCAAACATCTACAATATGTACATAATTTATACATATGTTGACTCTAAAGTTGATATAAGCAAACAATGGTGTTATCCAATTAACTATGCAACCACATTGCTCGAGATTGTCATGCCTTATAGTATTAACTGGGGTTGATAGATCAAATAATCACCATGAAAACAAGATCAGATTTTGGATAAATAGGTAAGTATTCTCCACGATAATCATAAAGTTTAGCATGAAAACAAATGTTACACTATTCTAGGAATCATTTAAATAGGAAAACGTGGCGCGTTAGAAATTTTCTCAGAATTGTGACCCCCTTATGGCACCTTATTATAAAATATTCTAATGTTAATAAGTTAGCAGAGGAAGCCGCATGTTGTACAAAGTCCTAACATATAGGAATTTCTCGAAAAACATGCAGCGTTTGATGTTATACTGTTACGCTGAAAACTGTTGAAAAGAAACTACTAAAAGAAAACTTCAAAAGATAAAAACAAAATCTTGTATTAGTACCTACCTACACTAACAACATATTTTCAAAACAGGAAAAGACGTCCTTTCAGCTTACCTATTTTCTTAACGAGCAGTTTTATTAATGACCCTTTGTCACAGTTTTTTCTAATATTCTCTTCATTAGCAGCCTCGGTGCTGCGCATAATAGGAGCAGCATGCAATGTGTAACCGATATTCCCGAAGCTTTGCGCCTTGCAACCTGCTCGACCGGTCGGCACTTATGACCTACGTTACTACGCTAAATAATAACATACCTACAGTTTTTATCAGTATTAATAACGAGTTGATTCAGACTGCATTTTTTATAACTAGATATGGAACGTAATCAAACGGGCTCTTGAGCTACAATGAAATCTGATTAGGGCTAATCAGGTGCACGCTTCGGAAATGATTTTTCTAACGGTTGTTAGCAGTTATTATACAATGAATTGTTTCCGAATAGAATTTATTTACTTTTCATATGCCACATATGTTTTGTTAGTTGTAATGTGCCCTTTCATAAAAATACGCATTTCTTTAGTAATCCTTTTAATAGATTGTAGTTTTTACACATTACAAATAGAGTCTGTCGATGTCATTTGCACTTGTATAAAATTAAATAATCTGGTCAGCATTGATGCCATTTCACTGTAATTAAAATTGATGAATGCAATTTTAATACACTTAATACAATTATATTGCGAATAATTACATGCTGAGTTGAGAGCCGCTTTTCCAAGCTTTTATTATAATCTACAGCATTGCGGGGTCAGTGAAAATTTAAGGAAGGCCTACTTAGTTAGAAATCGTTGGTGAAACAACTTTGCATAGTTTCTATATACCTAGGTACATTATAACTTAATTTTCCAGATGACAGCGATGCGGACGATTACTTCGACGCGTCCTTTTATTTTTTTATTTGTATATACAAGGTGTACAGGGACTTGTCGCTAAGTAATAAAAGCCGCACGGGTCGATCGATCAGGTTAAGCCACGCTTTCCGCGGTTGGTCCGTGGATGGGTGACCATCTTTTCATACCAAGATCCCTCCGTATCTCGGAAAGCACGTTAAGCCGTTGGTCCCGGCTGTCATTCGTGGATCTTTGACAGTCGTTACGGGTCGTCAGAAGCCCGAAAGTCTGACAACCAGTCTTACCAAGGGATATCGTATTACCCAGTAACTGGGTTGTAGAGGTCAGATAGGCAGTCGCTCCATGTAAAGTACCCCCAGTGTAAGTGCCTCCGGTTAGACTGGAAGCCGACCCCAACATAGTTGGGAAAAGGCTAGGCAGATGATGATACAAGATGTAACAGAATAAACGCAAGTCCTGAAAGTAGTTTGTTCATAATTGAATACTGAATCGATTTCAGTAACTTTTAATATAGGTATTTTTTTCTCAAAAATTAAGTATTTTTCATACTAACCGCCGAATGAGCCAAATTAAATTAAATCTTATTTCAAGGCAATAAGACTCAATTTTAAATGCACAAAGTAATGCTAGTGTCAACACGATTTTCTTAATAAAAATAGAAAGCTTTCTTATGAAATAAGCATCACCTTTGTACCTATTTTTCTGTTCTGTTTTTTTCTTGTCTGTTTATATGTTTGTACATAAATAGTAAAATAAATAAATAAAACTTTAAAAAAGTTTTGGTCATTGTATTTATTATGCTTTTAACTCAATACTCTAATTGGGGTCTCGCGTTAATTATCTTACGCCTTGTATAGTTAGTTAGTTAGACATTTAATTTAGTACCTAGTTTAAATTAGTTAGTAACCTATACATAAAATAAAATTAAACTTTATTCTTGTTTTGACAGAATTGTTTGGAAAAGGGAGAGGGAGGCCTCTGCTCGTGACACAATACAGGCTAGTTAGATTAGATTAGATTCATGTTTTATTATTTTGCATCATTTTAGTTACATGACAAAAATTATACCCTTAGATCACACTAATAATATTATAAAGGCGAAAGTTTGTGGGTGTGAGTGTTTATATGTTTGTTACTTCTTCACGCTCAAACTGCTAGACCAATTTTGATAAAATTTTGTGTGGAGGTAGCTGACACCCTGGATTAAGACTATGCCGACAGCACAGTGGCGCCCTCATCGTTTGTTTGATTATTTCATACAATTTAGAATGAAAATGCAGAAAATAAGCACGTTAAGTTGTGCTTCACAAGATTATACATTAATATTATTAGAAACGGTACTTTTATATTGTTTTTTTTTTTATTATAATCCTTAAAACGGAATATAGTGGCCACTGTTATCCGTTTTAAGGATTATAATAAAACTAAACAATATAAAACTACCGTTCCAATTGTTTTGAATAAAATAAAGATACTAAATCAAAATAACCACTGCTATCATTTCATTAAATTTGTTATAAGTAGTTGTTTTTACAAAATTGTTCAATCCCGGGAACCCGGGGTTAGTTATTTATTCAGAAAAGAATGTCCATATTATTCTTTCGCGGGAAGAAGTTTAGGTAAATAAGCGCCCGATTATCCGATCACTGGTTAGTACCCACCTGAAGTATGTAGTCAAAACGTAAAAAAAGTATACTGAAATTAAATAAAAAAAATGGTGGAATCCGTACAATTTATTCAATGAAATTAATATGTGCGTGTGTAGGTACATCTTCCTCAATTTTCACAACGACAGTAAAAACCTTTGCAGGCGCCTTAAGTAGATAGAGGCGGGTATAATGAAAAGCTATTCATTTATTCATTCATAACTCACAATGCCGTAACTTGTAAACGAGGAACAAAAAGCCGTTTTGTAGGTAAATGAAAACAATGGGAGCTAGTGGTTACTCTTGCAAATCAAATTACAACTTTTATATTATTACGAAGCTGTTTCCTAGATTCATTCAACACATAAACTTGTGAGGCCTTTTGCACTTAAAACTTCCTCCGGGGAAAACTGTGCGGTCACATTATATCGTTGAACGAATTGTTATTGTTTCTGAAGGGAACTTTAACCGCTGCGGATTAAATTCAGCCGAAGTGGCTTGTCGGCTTTCATTGTCATAAACTGCGCCGACATGTCATCTCAATATTTTTTTGTTAGACTATTTCAATTTACGTGTTTTATTCGTACGAAATAAAATTCGCATTGGGGTCGTGAAGTATGGAGCTTTATAGTTATTTTTATTAGGATTATTAAATTAATAATCCTATAAGGTATACCTACCCTATTCTTTATTAGTACTAATAATACTTATTTTACTTCAAAGTCAATTGATTGTGTTGATAAATAGATAGACGTAAATGGTTAAATGTATATAATGTATCATGCTCTGTGTGAATATTAAAATTCAATAACAATGATTTATTTATCTGTGTGTTCCAAGAGTCGGGTAGTTGCCAACAAAAGTTCTTTGTCTCACGGAAATCCATTTTCCTTCAGTTTCCGCACCCTCTCTATATGTTTATATTACCCGAAGGTACATTTACAAAAAACCAGTATCATGACCTTAAAGTACCTACACGTCTTACATTAGGTACATAATATGTATGTAGTTCTTTCCTTAAATTCTATTTAATTTTCAGAGGCATTGTGCTATATAAATTATTCATCACATCTATATGAAATGCAAATTTTTAAGCAAAGCTCGAAGCCAATTTTGAAGATAAGCTCTTGGAAACATATCCCACGTTACTACGTTTCTTTTCACATGAGGGAATTCAAAACAACCATTAATGTAACTCAGGGTAATCATGAATATTCCATTGGAAACCCTTTTACGAGATAGCCTTACACGAACCGCTTTTAAAAAATAATTATGTTTCAGAGGAATTTTATAATGGGTAGTTTACGATCACAGCGGTCGTATTGAAAGTTACAAAGAGGTCTTTTACTTTATAATTTGTTTGATAATCAAGATGGGCACAGTGAAATATCCCGCTGTGATATCGCCTTACAAAACAAAAAGAAAGTCAAAAGTGGAAAATAAAACGTGAGCCTTTATAGAAGTTGTGGAAACGGAAAGTTTTCCAATTGATAATAATTTCCATTGTGATGCAACACAAAGGGGAACAGAAAAGTATGAAGTTCTGAAATAAATTCTTAATTTAAGAGCTGACTGAACGCTATCTGAAAGGAAAGTCGGGATTAGAAGAACAAAGACTACGGCTCAGCTCACTGTGGAGCTTAATTTTTTGTTGACTTCTGTTTCGCTCTTTGCTGTTTGCATAAATTGGAATCGCAAACTTCGTTAAAGAACTATAGGAACCTACTACAACTGCAAAGAATCGACCCCTAAACGCGCAAATAAGTTATTACCAATATCAGTTCATGACAATATCACTCCAAATAACCCGGAAAAGCGTTGGAAATATGCAGTAAACGAGCAAAAGTTCACATCAAATAAATCGTAAATCTTTAACAGTCCATTCATAAATCACAACCAAACGCTTCGACTTTAATTGGACATGAATAAATCAAGAAACACTTAATTACGTTTACGAACTTAACTGTAGAAGGAAGAATTTGAAAATAACATGAAACAGGTAAATCAAGGGACTGTCGAGCACTTTGCATACAAGTCCCGCCGCCGTCTGACGATACATATGCGAGTAGCGAGGGACGAAGAAAAACCAACACGGCTGGACAAATTGGTTGGACGTCCGCAATTTATGCCACTTATCATAAAAAAAAGCTATTCACAGCACAAAAAGGTAAGGGGTGTAGTTTTTGAGTGTTTGGGGGTGCATGGTGCGGAAGCGGCAGTGCTCGTAAATCCTTGTTGTTCCGTTCTGCCGCGCCGGTACTCGATTACATTCTAATTCCGACGTACAACGTAGAACTACTTGCAGATCGCGGCCCGCCTATAAATACGGCCAATTAATACTCGTAATGACGTCGCGTGTAGGGGATTTGTATTTAAGTCTAGTGTGAAGTCAGAATTTCTGCTGTTTACAGTTTCTGTTGTCGTCGTGCACAGTCACTTTGTCTTCTTCTTCGTCAACTACTTCGTACCTATAACATAATTTAAATCACCGTCACGAGATTCCATAAATTCAATCTTGCTATACAGGGTGTTCGGCAGAACGTTGAACACACGAAAATGACAGATAGGTGGGATCGTCTGCTACCTATCTAGCCCAAAAAAATTACCCAGGCCCACAGTTTTTTTTATTTTTTTTTATTACCGAAATTTGTGAGTTTTAAAACTTTGAAGGAACTTTATGTAGGATAGACGAAACTCGCAGCTCTTTTATTTTTTGTTTTTGTCTCGACTATTGGTAAATTCATCTAAAATTATTGTACCAAACAATAATAGTATTGGACTATTGGTAAATTCATCTAAAATTATTGTTTGGTGCAAATGGTAACTAGACAAAAAGTTATAAGCCATCAAACATTACAAAAAGGCATAAAACGTGATTTTAAGCTTTTCTTTGCATTGCATTAAAAAAAACTGTGGATTTTAGTAATAATTATAAACCTTTTCAAAAATTAAAAAAAAAAACTATGGGGCCTAGGTATTTTTTTTGGGCTGGATAGGTAGCAGACGACCCCACCTATCTGCCATTTTCGTGTGTTCAACGTTCTGCCGAACACCCTGTATAATGATTTTTAAAAAATTACTGTGCTAGCTCTATGAAAGGAGAACAACAGACTGATATATTAATAGTCATAGTAGTTTTAGTACGTTCACTTCCTAAACACCCTAAACCAGTTTCTGAAGGAATCGCTTAGGTCTCTGCTCACGCACTCTACACCCCCTTCTGGGCCATTCGTTGACTAAACTATAATTACTTTTTGGAACATAATGCTACTGCAATTTAAAAAAAAAAAAAGATAAATGCATGAGAGGTAGATAATGTGAACGATATCTACGGTAGCAAAATAATGAAATTTAATCCTTCGAAAAGTGTCGCTGGTTATAGTAGAACATAATGGAGCACACATACTTATTCAACAATATTATCTGCTGCCTGAATGAGTATGTAAACAGGATTACATGTTAAATCCTCCTCATTATATTTTTAATTCTCATTGTGTATTAAAAGTAGATTTAAATGTAAATATGAATCATATTTCAGCCCGTTAACATCACCAAGCTAGGATTTATGCAGTGTCGAGATCAACTGTCAGTAAATGTAGAATAGGTACACCATAAATATTACAGACATAAATGTCGAAATTTTACAAAGGATGACGATCATTTCGATAACAGCGATATTTTAAAGGAAACCTTTGGATTGTTTAATGGCCGAACCAAATTTCCTATCCCCAGTTTTGGCATATGGAGGTAGAAAAACCTGTAGGGTACATACTATTACCATTTTAAAACGCATTTTAATCTAGCGATCTGTATGATTCTATGATACTGGCTGTTAATGATTATACTGGTTACCATCAGTAGCATAGGTAATTGGGTTCGCCCGTTAGACAGAAAGGAGAGACAATACCACAGGTAGTCTGTGGTGTACCATTTACATATATACAATAAATACATATGTGCATACATAAAACATATAATTATCTATTTAAATTCATATAAATACAACTAGCGACCCGCCCCGGCTTCGCACGGGTGCAATGCTGATACTAAGTATAGGTACTTCAAGAATGTCAGCACGCGCCGCCGGCCCCCCGGCCGCGGCCGGTACCGCAGCAACCGCTATGTCCCTGCATTTTAAATCTGTAATATCTTCGAAAATATTCATTTAAATTACATGCTGTAAAGGGCCTTATTACCTATATTAAATGCACAATGTATTTAAGGTACTTAATTGGATAAGGATTAATGCTGTATTGCTTAAAATCGCTTCGTAAATAAGCCATTATTTCTCGTAAAAAGTAAAGGATAAAAAATGATTATTGTGGGTTATCCCTAAGAGATAGACATATACCATCGTGGACTTTTTTGTAGACCTTTTTAAGGTGTACAATACTGTAGTACATTATTTTGACCTATCTCGTAGGGTTCAGCCAGCGTTTGAAAAGTAAGCGCAAAAAAATGTGTTTATTTACGACATCACATTAAAAACCTCTAAAATTATCAGTGTTTCTCTACTATACATGCATGCATGTATTATATATATAAACCTTCCTCTTTAATCACTCTATCTATTAAAAAAAACCGTATCAAAATCCGTTGCGTAGTTTTAAAGATCTAAGCGTACATAGGGACAGAGAAAGCGACTTTGTTTTATACTATGTAGTGATAATAATCATAAAATAAGTGCAAAGAAGATGAAAAAAAATACGTTTAAGGAGAGAGATGGTGTTTTTACCTTAATTTTTAAAATGGACAAGGATTGGGTACCCCTTATCGACACGGATAAGATTTATCACAGAAACTGGTGGAATATACCGTCACCTCTAATTGCACAGCTTAAGTACGGAGTTTTGTTTTGAAGGTGCTGCATAATCAGGGGCGCGCCGACCCCATACAGCGCCTGTGTACGAAACCTATGTAGCGCCTATTTTTTTCACGAACTTTAATGTTTCAACTTATTTTTTTTTATTATTTGTTTTTGACCGAAACATAATTATGTTCTCCAGTTTTATATACTTCAATAATATTTTCTTAATAGATGAAATCAGTTCGCTTCCGTTTACCAATTACTGCGAAAAATAAAACTCAAATATATGTTTACCTACATACTTTTTTTTATAACGTTATATCTAATGGTGACTTTTAGATAGATTACTTTTTTTAAAAATAATACTGATTTAACTAATATGTAGTAGTATGCTATGTTAAAAAAACAACAAGAGTCTAAAATGTGTAAGAAATAAACATAATTAATTACTTAAATTATATTATTTCCACTCTTCTCGCTTTTCTATTTGCAAAATCCTTAATAATTTCGTGTATGTCTATTTATGGTCTAATATGGCCTCCTCTATGATATTGTTGCTAAATTTGTCTCATTACTGAGCGCAGGCATTTAAGCGCAGGTAATTTTTTATAAGTTTTAATTTAGAAAACTATCTTTCCGCGCTCGCTACGGTAACTGGCATAGTTAGCAAAATTCGTAATGTAATGGTGATGTTAGGGCATACAGCTGTCAAATTGTCTAAATAAAAAAAAATGGAGAATTTACACCACATTGTTGTTTAATTTTTTGAAAAAAGACTGACAAAATGATGTAATTTCTTCACAGAAATCATCGACATTAATATCAGTTGAATGATTTGTTGAAAGTTTTTCCTGCAACTGATGACTGCTACTTCTTAATCGATTTTGATCTTGGTCATCACTTAGTTTAAATAAAAAATTAAACACATCATTGTGATTATTCAATAAATTAAATCTTTCGTCTACGGAGGATAAAGCTTGATCTAATCTAAAAAAAAAACATTAATTTTAAAAGCAGTTTTCGGATAATTTATAGTGTGTTTTTCATGTTCATGATCAAAACTCTTTGGAGTCTTACGACGTCTTAGGGGTCTGGATCTGGAAGTTTCAAATTCAACCTCGACATCTAATTTTCCGGCAATTTTCATGGCATCATTTACAATTTCATCAAAATTTCCGTCGTTTCTAATTTTTATCAAAAACTTCTTTAATTCCGTTAAAGCATCTAAACAACTTGCATATTCATATCGATGGACTGCAGAATTTTGCTCACAAAATTTACTTTTGTCAATATTATAACTTATCTGATATATAAAATTCTCGTGTCACGGTGTGCGTAATTGAACTACTCGACCGATTTTTATGAAATTTTGTGTGCATATCGGGTGGGTCTGAGAATCGGCCAACATCTATTTTTCATAGCCCTATTTTTTTTTGCAAAACTACGCTGCGGGGTCAGCTTGTTCTTATTATAAAAAATCAATGCGCATCTTGCGCACACTTTCGATTGAATGCTTGTTCAACTGGTTTAGCAACGAGAGATCATTCCTTATAGTCGGGGAATCCCCGTGAGTCCCGTGACCCCACCCTGCTTACGTCGCACGCATCGCATCGGTCGGGTTGCGTTCCTAAACTCATTCAAACAAACGCTCGGCGCGGGCGCATCTTTTGATTTTAACGCTGAGCTCGTAATTAATGTAAACTAAAACCCAAAGCATAACATTAAACCACAAACGTGACTATAATTGTCTTGGGAGACTTGTAAAATAAGCGCATTATATGTTTGTTATTTAGAAGGCATATGTTGCGCCTATTGTATGGTGATGGCGCGCGGCGCCCCTATTGCCTTGGCGCCTGTGTGCGCCGCACACTTCGCACACAGGGGCGGTGCGGCCCTGTGCATAATCCACACTGTACCCTCAGCCTAATATAATATCACGCAAAATAATATAGCTACCTTACTAGTCGCCGTTATCAACAAATTGTGGTAGCGACATGAGAGCGTATTTGATCGTAAACAAGTATCTGACAAATAAATGTGGGAATTGATAGCGAGAAACACGTTACTCTGTTTCGTAGATATTTATGTCCGTGTTGGGTATCTTCAGCACTTTACCAAACACTAAACGAAATGACAAATTGTTTCCCATTTGAGAGCCTCCCAAAACAATAATATTACAATAATATTATTTACCAGTATTGTGACTACCTACCTAACTACTCCACCGAAGGCCTTTATAAAAAAAAAGTTACGGTAGTTCAGTTTCAACTATTGTTTGTCGGCTCTTGTTGGAATAAGTTTTAGCGAGTTTATTATTGTTCTACTAAAATTTTATAGTAGCCTTTGTACATGACTTGTAAGAGACTTATGTCCATCAAAAATATAACTTGGACTTAGTCAAAATATTCAAGGAAATGCTAAAAGAAACTGTATTTTCGTTAAAGGGGCAAGCTAACACATACAAACAAAAACTTGCACTTAATTTATTAATTCACGAATAACTTGACAAAGCAATGAGGACATTTAATTAATCTTCAAACTTAAGTGAATGAAATTCAAAGCCTACTACATAATTAATATCCGTGTTAATATGTTATATTAATTTCAAAATACAGCAATGTTCAAAGTATAATTTAACACGGCCTGATAGATATTACAATAATAGTTATAAAGTCAAACTGCCATGCCAACCTTACTCGAGTCATTAACATTACAACATTGAGGCAGTCAGATTTGCACCTAATTTGTAAACAAGGGAAAGGTCAGCGGACCGTTCGGTCATCTTAATAATTTATAGGCATGCAAATTACACATCCGTCCTGTGGGCCATAGAAACATCCTACATCTCGGTATAACTGAGTACTAAAATGCTATACAACCTGCATGTAAGACTATTTTGCTACGGCGTAGTGTGCTACGGCGTAGCTTTAGCGTAGCGCCTATGCTAAGCTGTGGCTACGAACTTCTAGCAAAGAATTTCAGTAAGTTTGTAACCCCTTAGCGAAGCCTAATGGTGTTGTTAAATGTGCTTAATATGGATCTTAATTGAGTAGCAGTCTTTGACAGTGTTGTGATGGTAATGTGTTCCAATCAATATAAACAAACAAAAAAAAAACATTTTGAAGACCCGAATTTTAAAATAATTGCAAGTATTTAATCGCTTAAAGTGTGTAACTAATTGAAAACCCTCTAATCACTAGGTAATCATGTTTTATTACTTACACAAATCCTCGAAATGGTAGAATGACGGTACCGCTTACGCTCCACACAGGTTATAATGTCACCGCTTAAAACTTTGCTGAACCCATACAGAAAGACGATAAAGGAACGCGAATGACACACGTACATACACAAGTACTTATTACTGAAATTAAGTACACCGGTACCAAAGAGCCTCGTTTACACGAATTAAAATAATCCTCTCGACAAATCACGAACACATTCAAAGAGTACATGGAACGCACGGAAATGGACGGACGCTAAAAGGGTGTATTCTGGTTTCTGTAATTAACATACCACTGACGAAAACCCTTTTTCTTTCGATTGACGAGGTGGGTGGATTAAATTCGAGAAACGTTTTTAATAAAGATTTTTAAAGGCCGCGTTTATATTTAGAACAATTCAATAGGTCCTTTCGAAATTGTCTTTTACGGATATTTTAGAAAACAAAGTAATGAGAAACTTCGATTAATTTCAATGTTACTGGATATTCAGTATTGCGTATTTTTGAAGCCCGTTGTTTCAAATAAACCACAGCGTTACTTTATAATAACTCCATTTAAACGGGCTTACATCTAGGCACCATTTTAATACAATAATATTTTAAAACTTTATTATACCTTCAAATTCGATGAAACGATGCGTTTTCATCGAATTTGAAGGGATAATCATCATCATCATTTTCAATACAAAAAACGTAGTTTGTTATAAGAACAAAGTATCTTTCACACTCGTATGGCTACACAAAGTTACCTCGCCATTGGTTCAGTAAAAAGCGACAAGTGTGAAATCGCCTTTCAAGCATGATCGCATTTCCATATAATCACTATTGGACTATCACAACCCTCGATTCTCCCAGCCAGCTGTTACATTTTCTCATTTCCTACTATCCACATGGAGTAGATTAGCTGGATAACGGCACTAACTACTTATTCGAGTACCTACACCTATACTGTATTCACTGAAGCATAACTGGAAATGTAAACAAAAAAAATCCTACCTTTATTTTTATTTTCTTCGTTGTGTTTCATATAAAAGTCATTGAATATTAGTAGAAATAGCCCAATTATTAAGCTGCCGTAATAATAAACGAGGGGTCGTAAGTTCGAATCCCACCTGAAGCGCTTTTTGTAAGTACTTACCTACTCATAATGCAAATAAATCGGCTTAGTCAGAAGGGTTTGTACAGTAACGTGTACTGGGTCCGCTTGTTGGATTACAGTACTGGCTACTCCCCAACACAGAAGGGAGACCAGAGTACCAGCTGTAGGAACAGTAGAAAGGTATTAAGCTTATTATTTATGTATGAAGGCTTAGTTACTCAAATTTGCGTTTTGCAATGTGACAATTACATAGGCATCCATGTAAGCGAAACTCCGCAGACGTGTCTAATGGGTATCGATATCTAAAAATGATAAAACAAAAAAATAGATATCATAGCATCACGTCCGCGGGAGTTTCGCTAGCTGATTTAATTTGACCTTGTAGTAGTCCTATGGTAAGTGGGTATTAGTAAAAATTCGCATATCCCAACAACTTAATAATCTGCCTCTAATTAGGCTATCTAATTAGGCAAGGTAACGTATTAAGATATTTGTATCTCCACTCAATTGAATCTGATCTAATTACTTATATACCCATGTAATAGGCATTGTTATCTGATAATAAATGTATAAAGCATCAATTACACGCACCTATATACTGATTAATTACTGTCCGGTGTATAATGTACCTACATGTGCACCGTGATACGGTAATTTAACCCATTGTGTGGTCAACGCTGTACGTTGATACATCGAATATTATCTACGGACCTACCTATTCGCAAATGAGTCCCAGATTCGCTACGGGTGCTTTAGTAACTTTATATAATTCAGAATACCTATTCAGATTCAAGATTAGATAACTATCATTAGCTACCATTCTAAGATTGTAAAAGTGAAAATTGCATTTTCGTTATCGCAAATCCGTCAATCCTTCCGATTCGCTTAACTAACCACGACTGACTGCGCACTGTGAAGTTCTTTTTATATGATATAAGTAGATTATATTAATGCAAAAAAGTGCCATTGATTGACTGAAAATATTCTGCTTAGATAGCGCAAACTCTTCCCACACAGTCTCAGCTTTACATGCATATGTAGATCAAAATGTAGTGCACCACATGATTTTAATAAGTTACCTAAGCTCAGATTTTTAATTTGCTAGACTATAATGACAGCGGAGATCGACCTTTTCTTGTCAACATGACATTATTTAGTATATATTATGTTATTTTTGTCTGGCAAATTAAAAATCAGAGTTCACACAATTTAGTAAATAAGTATCTACTAACATTAGAAACAAGTAGGTATGTATGTAGGTATGTTCATCCTCCTACAGAAAAGCTTAGTTCCATTCACGTGGACCTCCGGCATTTAGATATACCTGCCTAGGCGTTTACGAGTAAATTGCCTATACTTACGATTCAATCGTTTGTGCACAAGTCAATTAATACTAAACTCAATTTAACTCGTATTGACTAGTAATTAGATAGGTATGGAACAAGCTTTTTGCTTACTTTAATATGATTAAAGGCTAATTGTTCCAACGCTAGATAATCATCCGCGGAATAATTTTGAATTTTTGACAGTTCTTCCATACAAAATCTGTCAGACGTCAATTTTATTCTACGAATAAATATTATCTGTCGAGTGAAAAATCAACCCTAAATAATAATATATAATGATGATTTTGGTTCTACATTGATTTCTCAAATATTTGAAAGTCAATCTAAAACGGAAATTGGATATTATACGTAAAAGCAAAACAAACAAAGTTATTTGCTGAGAGCAAAATAAACATATGCAAAAAGAAACCGAAAGTAACGCCATCGCCAGACCAATATAGACGATAAAGATGAAAGCAAAGAGTTACCTAAATGGAGCCACATGAACAAATACCTATCTATCGAACAGACACAAACATCCAATGACTAAGCGTAACCGTAATAATGGAGCGAAACCAAAAAGAATCCTGAACATAATATTTGCATTAGCACTTATTCAAAGTCGTTCGCCGCTCAACCCTGTTACCCGCACAACGGCACAATAAAAGTTACGAGTACCCGCGACCGTACGATATCTCGTAGGCAGTTCAGAAAACGGATATCGGAGTGGTACACCATGGACAAAGTAAACTCTCCCACTCTGTTTGCTTTTAATTAACCAATAGTCAACAAACGGCTTTGCCCCATACACTTTTCATGAAACAATTTTGCTGCACTTTATAACGGCTGTTTGCTTTATGTAACACGCGTAAATTAGTAACGGTACTTGCCAGTCTGAAAGTATCGATTAAAACTCTCGTTTAAGCGCTATCGATGATACAGCAAAGGGGCCGTTTGACGGACGTTAATAATTGCGTCTTCAATCTATTCGATTCACTGCGAATGATGAATCGATGTTATTACATTGCGAAAAGGCCTATTGGAAGCGCTTTAATGTAATTACGCGAAACAGGTGAAAAGCTACATGTTCTTGAACTCATTAGGTAAGCGTAATAAAATTGCTTCATTTAATGAATGCGTAGGTAAGCATCTCTATACAATTTCCTCAGGGAATTCGGGAAGAGCGAATGTTTATTTATTTTTTTTTAAAATACGCATGTAAGGGTCGATTTTCATTGCGTCTTTCTGAACCTTTATAATAAATACATTCCCTACATCATGTTTTATCTTTTTTGCTGTAATATCGAAGCGTTATAAGAACGTGTAACACAGACTATCTAAATGTATCTATCCCAGCTAAATAAAGTGCTGGGTGTAAAAAGTGCGTGCGTAATAATAGTTCCTAGCCCATCACGCGAACCGTTCAAAGTTTTACGACTCGCGCAGGTTTTTCCTCCACTTCCTCGTACCTACATACTTTATGACTTTCCTTTCATTTCCAAAATTATTAACATGGAAGTTTATAAATATACCGTCGAAGGGCATCCCCGAAAAAATATTAGTCAGAAGAAGTGAGATCGTTTGCCGATGTCGGGACATATATCGATAAATAACAATAACGACAGGTAACTGACGTACATCCAGAGTGCATTAGGCTGCGTTTCCACTAGAAATGAGTGAGGATGCGTAGCGAGGGATGTGCGTAAAACTAACCAATAACAACACTAGTTTAGCTCAAGCTATGAAAATGAAGCGATGTTATTTGTTAGTTTCACACACATCCCTCGCTACTTTCTGGTGGAAACGCAGCCTAAATCTGAACTTTAATTTTTCAGGTGCTTGCAAGGAATTTTCATGAAAAGAGGGGCATTTGAGCCCTGCTTGATACCTAATATTCTCAAAGTCCTGAGAATTGTAGAAAGAAGTAGAAGTAAAGCCGCAGCAAGGCACCACAAGACTTGTCGATCTATTCTGTAAAAATCACACAGCGTCAACATATACTTGCTTAAAGGTGGAGTGAGTTTGAAGTGAGCTGTCAATAGTATCAATCCCAGACAACTTCAAGCTCACTCACCTAAGATTTTTACAGAATAGATCGGCCGCTTAGGTACTCGGACTCCTCAGTACCAATAAGGTACAGAAAATGAATATTAAAATCAAATCCGCAGAATTTAATCAAAGAACCACAAAAACTAACTCCCTCTTTTCAGAATGAAACTTTTAATAAAAGAACCCATTCAAATGTGTTTTATAATCTGCATCAATAGTTAATTTACTAGATATTGAGTTTAATGCCCAGTGGACGCTGTGAAGAGCTCGCTGGCAAGTGGCGCTCCGCCCACCGTCGCCGCATTATGAAGATTCAACATTCAACTGAAAAAGTTAAATGGCGCGGAATAAAGCATCGGTAATAGAAAATGAACGACAATCCTCATTTCCTTGTTCTATATTCTGATTAAAGAACTTTTATAATATTCAAGAATTATGTGTCTGTAACTCATGTGTAAAATCAGAGAAATCATTTGTTAAGCGAATTGACACCTTATGTCAATTTGCCGTCATAGAAAGGTAGCCATGTAGCCATGTCTTACAACTGCCAAGCAATGACAGTTGTGATTTGATTAAAGGTACGGATAGGTAATCGAAGATGGTAGTCAATTTTCTAAGCAATTAATTTTCCTGACTGTATCTAAGTGGATTTTGTGAATAGGTATAACGTAGAGGCTGATTTTTATAAATTCCGCATATTTTTTCATCAAATGTGCCCTTAGGCCTTTAGGCTAAATATCTACCTATTACACATCCCAATTTGCAAGCCAGTGAGCCGTGGGGTCCGAATTTGTACATTTAATTTGGTTATGAATTTCCATTAGGTACTAAGCGATTCAGGGCAGGTATTTAATATTTTAAAAAAATTATTAGAACACCTGACCTCCGACGTGTTCTAATATTTTTTTACAAACATACGAAACATTCCTATCTATTAGGTGGTAACTTGACTACACTAAATACAAAATATCGACACTTTTGGATCATCAGCATCATACGTTCAGAACTCTATGCTCACGCGGTGACTAAGAAAACGGCTTAAACCGTATTGGGTTAGTGGGTCGCTCATGCATAATAGCATATGCAGGTGATGATACAATATGTTTGTATAACACAGGTACCGAACTCGTTCCCAATACATATCTCCACAGTTACACGTCTTTGAATTTGCTTTCATCGCGACTACGGAAAAGCCCGATGTCTAGGTGTAAAGGGTCTTAAATCTAATGAGGAATGCGTGTGTGTAGGTATATCTTTGTAATTAATTACAAGTACATTTCTCAAACGGAAAGATACACGTATTTCCATAATAATTGTACCCATGGCTTGTTTGAAACCGTAGAATATAACACATGTACAGCTACGCGCTCCGAACGCCCTCCGGAAATTAACATTTTCTAAAGCGCTTGCAAATGAAGGCGCATACACATCGAAATGACTTTTCAAAGCATTTGTTACATCTACACATTCCTCATGGATTTACGTCGTGAAAGTAGACGAAAAAATAAATTAAACACATTAATGAAACGTTCGTGCTATTTGCTTAACACTCGAACCGTCGCAATAAAGGAATCGCTAAGATGCGAAGGAATTTGATAGATATTCATAATGCAAAGGAAAGGAAGCACAATCAGATTTTCATTGGAGATTCACGGCGGCGTTCGTGGGCCGCGAAGGGGGGTGGAGAAATGAATACTTATTGCGAAAATGAAGCGGGCCATTAATGAACGCTGGCTCCGGTGAACCGATCGCCCGCGATTTAATTCCCTTCGAAAAATATTCAATAAACGCCGCAAAGACCCTCGCGCGGGATCATCCGCAAACAGGCGGAATCCAATGGAGTAGAAAAATTGCATAGACAGGGGAAAATTCATATTTTATCAAAAGAGAATAATCCTCATAAATCTTTCGTTGCTATTGAACGGTTGTTGCTTAGAACAGCTTTATATTACTTCGGAGAGAGTGGGCATTAGTAAGATATTATGTGGGCACTTAAAAGATAAGTAAAAATCTGATATGTCAGGGTATTTGTAAATCATTTCTAAAAGGGTCTATTTTATAAGAAGCTCCCCTGATACAGCAACAAGATTATTCGCTTCGACTTTTACAAAAACCCACTTTTTCAATGTTCACAATAAGAAAGAATCATCTATTACGTTCCATTGTTAGGCGTGCTCCCGTACTTAGTACATTTGGGTTTTTCTCTTTGTATGGACGAACAGCTTTAGTTTGAAGTTTTTTCATCTTTTTTTTATATTTTAGGTTTACCTACTCTCGTATTTCATGCCGCTGCAATGCGAATGTGTGAATGAATTGAATGTTTTACAATAGCATTTTTCTTTTACAGAAATTGAAAAATTATTTTTAGTGAAACACGAAAAAGTATACTTTAAATATTTTATTAATTACTTACATATCTTTCAACGCTTTGACAACACAGATATTATAGAGCAATTCGTTTTGTAACTTGGACCACGCTTTCGTCGCGGTCTCCTCAACTGACACCAGAGCATCTCGAAGATCCTCATTTTGCGAAATGACTTTAGCATGCATTTTGAGGAACAAACTCATGTATGACTGGGCTAATTCGAAATCCCTATTACTCTTTAACATAACGTCTATCATTTTCAAAAATTTCTTCATGACATCTATGTTCCCGCCTGCATCGGCCGCCATACTTGTAACCTCAGCTTCAATAGCCGCCGGCGCAAAAGTTTTCAATTTCTCTATACACTTCTCGTAATTCTCTTCCGTCTCACACACTATTAATTTCTTTCCGAATACTGTCAGTGTTGATAAAGAATCGGGCATTAACAACTGCGTCTCTCTATTGCCGTCTTTGTCTTTCTGTAAGTCAAATTCTAGTTCGAGGCTCGGTATGGTCGGTAGGAAGAAAGGTGCTGATTTTGGCACGGTCAGAGGAGTTTTCGGCTTGTTTCGTTTCTTGACAATATCTAGATGTAGTAAGTTCAACCACCTTGAAGTTGGTTGATCTGATAAGGTTATCAAATCTTCACTTATTTGTATTGGGGATCTATATTCTGGTTCCTCTCCTAAGTCTATCGTTCCTATGTCATCTATTTCTGGCTTCTCCGGCGCTGTGCTTGGCAACCCTAGAATTTAGTTTAAACAATTGTAGTCATCGACGAGACTATTTTCCTAGAAAATAAAAATCGTAACAGAAAAGGTCAAGGAACACTTACTCAATTTAGGTATATTAATTTCTTTCTTGTCTATCGGCTTGAGGAATATTCTCTCGTACAGCAATCTGTTCGCCCATAGAAACACGCCCACTTCTCCTACGTGGGTTGTTGCTAGGAAGTCACCCGTCGGAGACATACTGAGCGAGGTGCAAGGCTGCTCCACCTAACGACAATCATAAGCAAAATTTATTTATGTATTCACCAACACAAACTATCATTACAGGATATCCCAAATTGAAATATACTATCAATGTTGACTTTCATCGCAAGCTTGATTTATGTTCTTTTATGTCAAAAAAATGTTGCAGTCAGTCTGAAAAAAAAACCTGCATTTCCCGCACCTCGAATCAAATACACGAAAAATGTACTGAAAATTTAACTTACAGAGAAAATATCTACTAATTTGGCGCTTGGTATATCCCACGTACAAATAGTGCAATCCATAGATGAGCTGATCAACCATCTAGAACAAAACATCATTTTCAAAAATATTCTTAGCGAAACAAATGTACTCGAAACACAAAAGAAAGTTCGAATCGAAAGAAATCCAAGTGCGTAAGTAAATAAATATATTATCTCACCGGCTCTGAGTATCAAATTCAATATCAGTTATCCTGCCGTCATGACCGTCGAACTTTCTTACAATATTCATGGTGTCGATATCTATAAGTGTTATAGAAAAGTCTTCGTTTGCCAGTGCTAATAACCCACTGTCTCTGTGGCATTTTGTACTGGACACCGATTCTTCTAATCGTATTACGTGGTAAGGAGTTGTCGCTGAAAGAATATTTAAAACTTAGTGGCTGTGTTCGCGAAGATGAATGAATATGGAACGATTATCGAAGAGATTTATAACGCGGATATACATAATGTAAGTAGGAAGTGAGAAAAAGTTAAGTGATAGGAACTTCTAGTGAATCTATCAAAAGATGCATACCTACGCGTGACAGCGCGTGAAAGGACATTAGCGGCCATAGGAATGTCTACGGGTTTTTGGTTTGTACCCAATTTCATAGGAAAATAACTTGTTTTTAAATTATTTTTCTTTTTCCCTTTTACATCTGTACGTTTCTATTATTTTACTAATCTTTTTTTTTTTAACACTGCAAAAAAAAGACAATGGATATCCAATTTTTGCATTTTTATTTTGCTAAAAACTCCAATTAAACGAGTGCAGGAAGGTGAATTCTCCAAAACAACTCAAATGTAACGAGATTAGAAACCACAAACTACTGTTATTTTCGAAATACGAGTACAGTACAAAAATACGGTCTCCGATTTTTAAACTATACTAATAAAACAAAAATAAATTGAGCAAAATTAAATAGGTTAAATGGAAAAAATCACTTGCATCCGACCAACTTTTAGGTATTTGTTTACATAGGTTAATTAAACCATCAACATTGTACAATATTACACTAAACTACAATACAACAGAAGCAATTTTTAACACGGAATATGCAAATGTAGTACTCATACATGATACGTACATATTCCTTTTGAAGAATACCTTACACCGAATGTCGCTGTTTATATACAGGGTGCTGGGCAGAACGTTGAACACACGAAAATGGCAGATAGGTGGGGTCGTCTGCTACCTACCCAGCCCAAAAAAAAAGAAATACCAAGGACCCATACTTTTTTTTTATTTTTGAAAAGGTTTATAATTAATTTACTAAAATCCACAGTTTTTTTATTTAATTCAATGCAGAGAAAAGCTCAAAATCACGTTTTATCCCTTATTGCAATGATTGATGGCTTATAACTTTTTGTCTAGTTACTATTTGCACCAAACAATAATTTCAGCTGAATCTACCAATAGGCGAGACAAAAATAAAAAAGAGTTGCCAGTTTCGTCTATCCTACATAAAGTTCCTTCAAAGTTTTAAAACTCACGAATTTCGGTAATAAAAAAAAAGTAAAAAAAACTGTGGGGCCTGGGAATTTTTTTTGGGCTGGGTAGGTAGCAGACGACCCCACCTATCTGCCATTTTCGTGTGTTCAACGTTCTGCCGAACACCCTGTATAATAGGTGTTCAAGGAAAAAACTAATTCTCCGCAGTGTCGCATTTTGACGACGCATTAATTGATTTATAAACTAGATTTTTTTAAACTCTTTTTATAATTACTCTTTAAACATCTGCCCTTCATTGCATACAATAAATTCTACTCAACCACAAACCCACAATAAATTCGTACTTACCAGATTTGAAATGCCACAGTTTCAGTTGATCATCAGCTCCAACTGTGATGACCCTCTGGTTGCATAAATCTGTCTCCACCCCTCGGACTGCACCCTTATGTGCTAGTTTATTCTCTTTACCATAGTATCCACGATGCAAACCAGATTGCATGTTAAATTTGTGTACTTGACCATTGGTGTAGCCTGGATGGTAAAATCATAGTGGAATAAATAAAACTTTGGGTTTCTTTTGGACATCAGAAAAGTCGTCAAAAAAAGAGTAATTAACAATTTTTAGGTAAGGTGTAGATACTAGACAGACTGCAATTTACACAGGGTAGCAAGGAAATCGGCGCGCAAACTGAAACCATGAATTCAGTACATGATTACAGACCCCCTAGCGTAGAAATACGTCGGATATGAAAAGGAAAAATCCGATATTTCATAGAAAAGTACAGACGCCAGCACATCAAGCTACTACAATCTGTCAAACTTCTTTAATAGATTTTCAACTTTATCGCTAAAAGCATTAGGTTCAAAGTTGATTAGGAAAATTTGACCGTTCCGGGTAGCTTGATTTGCTGGCGTCTATGCAATACCTACGCGGTTAAAAGGAACAGTGAATTAAAATAAAATATATATTTGTAAAGTTTCAAGGCAGGGATTCAGAATCATGTGCTGAATCTACGTTAACAGGTTGCGCCTCGAAGTCCCTGCCACCCTGCACACCATATCTTGAACTATGGAATACCCCAAGGTAAAACTGTTAGGCCCATAGTAGTTTTCCATTATTATTTCATTCTAGGTAGCTTTTACAGTTAGAACTCACCAATAACAACAAAGTTTCCACAGTGTGTAACAGTCAGACATGTAGCCACAACACCTTTATCTGTTTCCGGCGGTTTCAACTTATGGTCACCCATTCGCATTTTATTGTAAGACCATGTCGTGGCCATGAAGAATCCCTCATGTAGTGACGCAACGCTGTCCCATTGCTTGTCGCGTTGCATGCACGAACTTATCTTTGTAATCGGTGGCAGTACTAGGTTATCAATTTGTGTTCTCTCTGAAAGGGAAAGTATGTTAACAGCTACATATAAAACAAAAGTCCCCCCGCCGCGTCTGTCTGGACCAGTCTGGACGCGTTCAAATCTCTGGAACTACATGTCTGATTTGAAAAAATCTTCTTTTGAAGTTTATAGGATATTTAACATCACGCTACGCCCCTTAGGAACCGAGCAAAAAAAAGTCAGAAAGAACGCTACTTCTTACACTTCGTCGTTACTATACAAAAAACTGTGTCGATCAATATTTACGCTTATGCCAAAACGCAAAGCAAGGGAGGCCGCATTCATGCCATGCGTATAATCGACAACTGCAGTTGTATTATACATTTCCTACTTGACGCTCACAGTCGGCGGTAGGCTTTACACTTTGGTGTGAACGCGGCCTTATGTCAACCTCATATATGTGGCCAGTAATTTCTATAGAGCTGCAGGTGTTAGCTTCCGCCGCAAACTTCCGTCCCGTATTTCGCATAGATGCGTCGAGACATATTACCTAATACCTTCTGCCCGCGGCTTCGCCCGCATAGATGTCGGAGATTATCCCACGGGAATGTGCTACCGGTACGAAAAGTAGCCTATGTCCTTCCCTAAGATACCATGTATCTCCTTGCCAAATTTTATCTAAATCCGTTCATTGGTTTAAGCGTGAAAAGGTAACATACAGAGCCAGAGTTACTTTCAAATTTATATTTATTTTAATATGGATGTACCTATTATCCAATATCTTACTGCAGTTACCAGGTTTAGAAATAATTTTGTCCTGAGTTTGCTTCTGAAAGTCAATCATATGAAAAATATGTACTACACTTACTTTTCTTCTTTGAAGCTTTTCTGTTATGCGAGGCTTTCCCAAGGCTTTTGTTGAATGTTTCAGACACTGTATTCATGATATGCAGACTACTGTCACTGCCTGCTGCTAAAAGGTTGTTACCACTTGGCTCACAGTGACAAACCATGGTTGGTGGCTGCGAATGACCTTCCCTACAAAGTAAACATTGAAGTTATATATATATATATATATATATATTTTTTATAGTTAATATATATTTTTGGATTATCAAAATCATATTTTTGGATTATCAAAATCAAAATTCATTTATTCAAACTAGGCTGAGAATCAGCACTTTTCAAATGTCATAATTACAAGAGACAGTCCCCCAAAAACGCCCGCCCTTCACCACTTCCTAGTGCTTTCGCTGGGGAGAAAAAGTGGCGCAACAAACTCCCGCAGCACAGCTGTCTGTTTAGTTAGAAAATTATAAAAATAAAATTGATCAAGCTAAAGTTTATTGAAATCCTCATTTCCAATTGATGTAATTTCCACATAATCCAATATCAACTTTAAGCTAGTGTAAATTAAGTAGATCTCAGAATTAATAGTACTACTTATTGACAAAGTCATAAAAATGTTTAAGTTGTACTTCAAACTGAACTTCGTTTACATGATTGTTTGAAAACTTAATCGCGAATGTAATTTAAGCTTCAAATGGACAAAAATAAAAGAAGATATTCATTTTAAATAGATAGTATCCATTTAGACAGCTTACAAAATGTGTGATAGCAATAAATTGCTTATTATAATTGCAAATCAATTTATAACTTCTCACCTTTTCCTCAAAAGCCTTGCACCACCATCAGGCATATCAAATATCCATAGCTTCAATGAATTATCTTCAGAATTTGTCACCATCAATGGTTCGGACATCAAACACTTCAGCCCAGATATTTTAGAGAAATGGGCAGACTGTACTTGAGACAGCACCCTCTTCTCTTCCAAGTCCCACATTACTATGTGACCCTCTGAACTGCCTGTCACCATAACTGGGACTCCATCAAGCCTGAACGACAATGCACTGACCATTCCCCAGTCATGAACAAATTCCATTACAGATTGGTCGAATTTTAAATTGTGTAGGATTATTTTGCCATTGGCCAAGCCCACTGCCACCACATCTAGGGCAGGCGCTGGCTCCGTGACAGTTATGGCTGACTCCCATCCTTGGAAAGTAAACACCAATTTGGAAGTGCGGACATTCCATAGCTGCAATTGACCTTGCTGACTTCCAAGCAGTATTTTATTTAAATACGTTGGTGGATGGCATAAAGTGGTTATCTTGAAACTATCCTCATCAAAACCAAGTTCAAGGAACTCTGATTCGTCCTTTATATCAAATATTTTAAGTACATTGTCTTCATCAACAGAAATGAGATGAATACCAAAGGGAAACATCAAATGCACTGGCGCATTGTGGCCTTTGTAAACATGCTTAAGTTCGCAACCTCGTCTCCATGCGTAAATGTTATTCTCACTAGCAGTATAGACATGGTAGCTGTCCCCAGTCATATATGTAATAGGACCGGGATGTTCACCGCTGACGCTTAGCAAACGGAATTTATCACATCCATATGTATGAAACCACTTGCCCACACTCGTACATAGCAGTGTTTCTCCTCGTCTCTTGATAAATCTAGCAACAAAGGGCACATGTGTACTAACATAACCTAAAACCCTGGAGCCGGTATAAATCCGGCTGCCTGAACTCTCCGGCATTATTAAGCACTATCTTAAGAAGTCGCCTTTATTGTTACTATACGATAGTTCACAAAAGAATATTATCATTCCATATGAAATTATTTCTCAAAAAACAACACGCGTGCGTTTGTTATTGACTTGCTGACACCTGTTTGACATTGACAGATTGATTGTCATCTTTGTCAAACTCAAGCCACAGATAATAAAAGTGCTGCATTCTACACTACTGTACTGAATTGTTCAGGCAGAAGCGGGGGCTTCAGTCTGTTATAAATTGTGTACGTTATACCGCATGTGCTTGAACACTCAGGGGGAGTGTGGAGCTATTGAAGCACATGCGGTATAGCGATATAGCAAACGTTGTATAGCGTCTTTATAGTTACACAACGCTTTGTTTTCTTCTTTCGAAAGTCAAATTACTCTGAAAGAGAAAAATCGGTAACTATTTTATTTATCGTGTATTTATTACGTTTATTAGTAAGGGGATAAATACCTACACATAACATTAAAACATCCGCTACCACAGGCGACCTCTGCTGACCGAATAACGCATAATGCATCCTCCTGTCCTCCATTTTTCAGGTTTGTTGATCAACGAATACTAAATAAATAAATAAATAAAATAATTAAATAATGATGCCTTGAATAGAGATTAATGATAATGAGCATTCATTTTTAAAATATACCCACTTGCGTCTATACGTTAGATCTTTGGTCAGTTGCCGTTGACAACATATGAAGATTAAATAGCATACAAAAATAACATTACCAGTACCTACTCCAAAACTCATCGAATAACTTCTCCCCCTGTATTTGCGTTTATCACAAGTTTATGAGAAAAATAATACATGTTTTATCTTATTCATTTTATTTGTTATTGTAATATAAAAAATTACTTGCGTAATAATCTTGTCTATTACTTTATTTTAATATTTATTAAAATACAAGTATTTAATATTATATTTATAGGAGTCCTTGTCGCTTCAAATCTTCGTACGTCTTACGATTAACGACGTTTCCTTGCGAATCTTCAAACTCCTCATCATTTTCTGCTACGAATCTCTCGTTCTCTTTCTGGTGTTTGATTTTCTCCCACACTATAAACAAAACAAACGGTTAGTAATTATTTGAGCCATACATTTGTATTCTAATAAACAGATTGTAGACTTCTACTTCGAGTAGTCTATGATGTAGTCAACAAAAACTTTCTAATTATAACCAATCATCATAATTTTCTTGCCTTTATTCCAATTTATTTGGGATCAGTGCAACATATTTTTTCTTCCACACTTCTCTATTAATCGTCGTCTCGTTAGTCACTCTCCTTTCGAGCTATATCATCTTTCACACAATCTATCCATTGTTTCTAATTTTAACTATTATTAACTAATACTTACACGCAAGCGCATCTTCAATCTGCGTAACATTAGCAAAATGGGCCGTGTTGGGTATACCCAGACACCGCATGCCGTGAGCGTGGCGCCATTCAGCGAAGTGCCGCTGGAACGCTTTCGGTCCCTTGTATGTGTAGTTACCGCAGATCTCGCATGTGTAGCTGATATTAAGACCATGCAGCTTGTAGAGCCAGTATGGGATTGGCTGTAAAAAACAAAGTAATAGTACATTATGTATAGTGTGTAATGATCAATGCACACGCGTTTCATATGACGTTTTTCAACACACTTGCGAGGAATAAACAGACTTGTATTGTTATTAACTTTATGGAAAACGGCGCGCTGGTTTTGTTTTTCCGCGCGTCGCGCTAGCGATGCGTGCGCAGGTGTAAATAAAAGCACTGGCAAAACCGCTAAACAGTCTATAAAAAAAATACAATAGAGACAAAATAATGTTTAGACTGATCGTAGTGTTGTCGTATGTCAAATTATACACTCCGCGTCACAAAAATCGCACCTCTCCGAAAATAAGTTTCAAGCATGTCCTGCCATCAACGAATACATTAAACCCAATTAATATTGGTATCAATTGAAAGTATGTTTAACGACCTTCAAATTAACATCAGTTAAAATTCCTAAACACAACAAATTTCATTAGCATGTAACGTTAAAAAAAAATTATCAAAATACGCATTACAACGGCCAATAATTGCATCACCCTACAAGGGTATAAAACGGGCGATCCGGGTCAAATGTGGGTCATTCGCTATCCAACCTTTGAAGTAAACACACGTTAACGGCTAAAACAAGAAAAATACCCCTGAAGATGGATACAACTTCAGATAAAGCCACTCAAGTCATTGCACTACTGCAATCAGTGATGCGGCAATGTTATGTTGCTCGGCAACTGAACTTGAGTCGTTTTTCCGTTCGACGAGTGTTCCAACGTTTCCAAGAGACTGGTGGCTATATCCAAAGACATGAATCTGGAAGACAACGCTGCACATCCGAAAGAGACGATCGCTTCATTGTTTCAAAGTCTTTACTGTCTTAGAATATATTATTAATATGAGTATTACCGAGGGCATCTACCCCACTGACTTGAAAAAAGTGATAATAAAACCGCTCCACAAAAAGGAAGACAAGATAAATATAAAAAATTACCGCCCAATAGCAAAAATTCCCGTCTTTTCAAAAATTTTTGAAAAAGTTATTTATAAATCGATTTACCAATATCTTCACAAATACAATATTTTATGCAAAGAACAAAACGGATTCCGAAAAAATAAAACAATTAACATGGCTATTTTCGATTTTTTAAATAATGTCATGTCTGCTGTTGATAGAAAGACTCCCATCTGCGCTGTTTACACAGACATGACTAAAGCTTTTGATTATGTTGACCACAAAATCCTTTTATACAAATTGCATTGTTATGGCATCAGAGGCAACATTTTAAAATTATTAGAATCATACTTAAGTAATAGACTGCAATGTACAGAGATCACAAGAGTGTGCGCAAAAACTAAAACAGAACGAACGTATATATCAAAATTTAAAAGTATAAAATATGGAGTGCCTCAAGGTAGCGTGCTTGGGCCACCTTTATTTCTCATTTACATAAATGATTTGCCAAAAGTGACGCAACAACAAATGATTTTGTTTGCAGACGATAGCACTGCTATAGTAAAATGTAATGACTTGAATACTTATCAACTTGACATTAATAATACTCTTACTGACATAATTAATTGGCTTAATATGAATAATTTATTAATAAACCTCAAGAAAACAAAAATAATGCACTTCCACCAAAGAACTGAAATCCCTAAAATTTGTGTCAATTATAATGGCAACGAAATAGAAAAAGTAACAGTGAGTGTATTTCTAGGAATTTATATTGATAATAAACTTAATTGGAAACCTCACATAGAAAATCTTTGCAAAAAAATAAATAAATCTGCCTATGCACTTTTTCAATTGGCTAGAAAAGTGAATATAGACGCGTTACTTGTTGCTTATCACGGTCTAGTAGCCTCACTTCTAAGGTATGGAATTATTTTCTGGGGTAATTCCCCGGATAAGGAATTACTATTTAAGGCGCAGAAAAGGTGTATTAGAGCCATGTGTGGTCTGAAAACAGATGACAGCTGTGCACCGTACTTCAGATCACTAAATATACTTACGCTACCGTCGATATACATATTAGAAATTAGTATATTCGTCAAAACAAATCCTGACCTTTTTGAAAAAATTACAAAGGTACGAAATGTTCCAATTCGTAGTCAGTACAAACACTCTTTGAGTAATTATAAATGTAAAACTGCATTAGTAAAAAAAAGTATCCTGGGTATGGCACCACGCATTTATAATAAAATTCCCGACGCCATAAAAGAATTAAATTTTACACAATTTAAAAAGAGGATGAAACTGTTCCTAATTGATAAATGTTATTATACTACTGACGAATTTTTAAATGACAAATTAACATAGAGTTACATTTCACTAATAATGACATTTAACAATTTTGATATTTTTTATTATATACTTAAAATTATTTGGACATTTTACTCTCTTGGCATTTGAATTATTTTGACATTCTAAATTATTTTGAAATTCTAATTATTTTGAAATTTTATTCTTTTGACATTTTTATTATTTGGACATTTTAACTATTTTAATTTTTGGGACATTTTATTTATTTTGCAAATGTTTTAATTATTTTGACATAGATTTTTTTTTTGACATTTTAATTATTCATTTCTTAAATTTGCAATAATATAGATTTTTTTTTTTCTCCGATGTTATAATAATTTTGCATGTTTTTCTTTTTTAATCATCAAATTCGTTTTCGTCAGCAAGAATTGCACACCACATTTGTACGCCTTTAGGCATAGCATAGCGCTCTGTATATTAAAATAAGATCTGTATTGGTTTACCTATGTTAACAAATAAAATAAATATTATTACGTAATCGGTTCTCCAATGCTGTTGAGCTGCAACAAAAACTCCGATCATCTCGCAGAACTTCTGTAAGCGTCTCCACGATTAGAAGAAGATTGCGGGAAAAGAAAATTGCAGCTTACAGGGCTGCTACAGGGCCAAAATTGACTACACAGCATAGGAGAGACGGGTTGGAATTTGCCCGCGACCATGTGGATTAGATAATGGATCAATGGAGAGCTGTGCTCTTCACGGATGAGACGAGGGTGTGTTTTTTCTGCAACGACAGGCGTAGAAGAGTGTATATGAGGCAAGGGGAATGATTCGCACATGCCTGTATTCAAGAGACAGTGGAATACGGGGGTGGCTCGTGCATATTCTGGGGCGGCATGTCAATCTACGGCAAAACGAACCTTGTGTTCTCGGACTGGAAGTGCTCGCGGGCAAGGGTCGCTGACTGCTCCTCGGTACATAACAGAGATCTTAGAGGAGCATGTGGTCCCTTGTGCGGATTTTGTTGGCAGTGGGTTCATGTTAATGCACGATAGCGCCCATTGTCACACCGCATTAATTGTAAGAAACTATACTCGCAAGAAGTTGGGATCCCTGTTATGCGCTGGCGGGCGCGAAGTGCAGACCTGAACCCTATTGAGCACCTTTGGGATGAAATGAAACAACGAAACAAACTCTTTCTGACCTCCAAGATGCCGTCGTTGCAGAATGGGACAATATTCCTCAAGAGACTGTTGTAACATTAATTAGGTCCATGAGAGAACGCATGGAAGCAGTCAGGGGGGTAGGTAACACTAGGTTTTAAGTTGTTTTTAAGGACTTAGTCGTAATTCTTTTTGTTAAAATAAAACGACACGTTTTAATCGTGTGCAATAACTTGCTTTTTTTTTATTGCCTGGTAAACATAACTAAATCTGTTGCTTTATTCTGAAATTAAAATAAATTGCCTTTCCAACGATACCTTAAAATCATATGTCTACGATTGATTAATAGTGAGCGTCAAAATGAAGGGACCAAACCTCCTATGTCTGTCATACATATATAAAAAAATAATACCATTAATCTACTATTTCCTACCTTTGCTGTAATTTTAGCTACCTCACCATATACATAATATTTTAACATAATGCTTGGTCCCTCCATCATGATATCAAGATGGAGGGACCAAACTAATAGACTACTCCTGGGCGGTTTATTTTCGATCTTCGAAGGATAAATATTTAATACCTATTTACTACCTTCTAATCGTGCAATATTTCTTACGTTAAAGTTTATTTTAACTATCCAAAAAAAAAATAAAGAAATAAGTAGGTACAGTCAACAGCAAAAGTAGATGATGAAAATCAGAAATTCAATACTAATGAACGGAGTTCGCGTCAGAACTGTGTGGCGTCGAAGTGTCGTTATGTGATTGTAAATTATACCTTACTAATACTAATTAAACATTTACTACTTCGACGCCACACAGTTCTGACGCGAACTCCGTTCATTAATTAGTATTGAATTTCTGATTTTCATCGTCTACTTTTGCTGTTGACTGTACAACATACAAAATTTAATCGTAGTAGCATTATTTATAGTAGTTTATTCCCACAAAACGGCACTGAAATGCATACTTCGAAGACACGAACATTGGAGGCCTCGGTGCGCCATCTTCGACGTAGACACCATGGCTCGTCTGCGCGAAGTGACGCAACTATGCCTCTAACAAATCTTCGTACAGCATGTGTAGATCGTGATGCAAGGGCAGCAACAAGCACTGCTGGAGCCACCGCAACAGCCACCACAACCTCCGCACATTTTCTTAGGTAAAGAGTACCGAGAGCCTAAAATAGTTTCGAAAGTAGACGCAAAGTTGTGGAAAGTCACTGTTTCTAATATTTTTTTAAAATGATAGGGGTTTTTTTTTACTTTTTATTATGTGTGTATTACGCGAGCGATTTGATTAATTTAAAAAATAATAAAGGCGTTTTTTTTTAAAATAAGAATAGCACAAAAATATCTAGCTAATATAAAATGTATCTTTAATTTTTAATATTTACTATTTATTGGTTCATTTTATTTAATTCTTGTAATACTCAATATAGGTAAACACAGAAAAATATTAAAGGTAGTTCTAAAACATAGTCGATGGATTGCATTGTAGATGCTGTTTGTGATAGCAAAAAAAAAAAACAATAAATAAAATGAACCAATAAATAGTAATAATTAAAAACTAAAGATACATTTTATATTAGCTAGATATGTTTGTGCTATACTTATTTTTAAAAAAAACGCCTTTATTAATGCTACTACGATTAAAATGTGTACACACAGCATCAGAGAAAAGGAACCCCGCCAAGACTTAAACAATATCGCCCGAGCGACGGCGGGCGCGTCACATGACTAGCCCCGCCGCCGCTCGCCGCACCCGTCTTTGCCTGAGCATCCACCGATCCCACTCAAATATTATTGCAAGTTTTTAATAATTATAAATTATGGTATTTTTTTGGCTTCTGGCCGAACCGTGTACCAAAAATAACTTACAAAAAGACACTTTACGTGCGGTTAAGGATATGAACCCGCATCACCAGGCGCCAATCGATCATCTCCTATACCGTGTCTTATACCACTAGGCTATTGACTCAGTTAACATCTCAACAAAAAATCGAATAGCATTACTCCTTTTATCGAACAAGATTGATAACGGTCTAATTTTCTAGATATTAAGGTTTAAATGTCAACTTCCACCACGTGTTATTATAACACTAGCCTACCGTCTTGTTTTACAAAATGCAATACGTAACTCCTCAATTAACTAAGAGATAAGTTTGAAATTAGCATAGATTTCTTGTTTGGTTGAATAGAATGTGCTTGATTCCGATTGTTGCACTACCGTAATTTTACTTCAGAAACTTAACTGCTGTACAAACTGCGAGTTAAGGTTGAATTTAGAATACTTCTTCGCCTTATTTACTAAACTGTGATTGAGGGTATAATTACTTTTGAAATCGTTTCGTTTTCGTGCCGATCCGCTTGTGTGTATATCTTCGTCATAATATTATCTAATTTATTATGTTTTGAACAGTTTATTCTATTAACTGATAGTATGGTCCGACCAACAACTTTTTTGAAGGCTAAAATTGTTGTTCTCTGGGAACAGGCAGGAGCAAAGCATAAAGAAAATAGCACGAGATATGGGCATAACGATTCTATAGACTGTGGATAAAGCTGGAGAGCGCTGGAGTACCGGCAGAGGTTGTCTCAGTGTTAAGGCATTGGTATCGATACCAGCCAAACCAGGTACGATGGGCTGGGGCTCTCTCCCAGGAATATGGCATGGAGTGTGGCGTGAGGCAAGGGGGCATTACTTCTCCTCTGTTGTTCAACCTATACGTTAATGACCTCATTTGTGAGCTCAGCAGTACTCATGTGGGTTGTTTCGTGGATGGTGTTAGCGTCAATAACATCAGTTATGCAGACGACATGGTACTGCTGGGCCCATCGGTGGGCGCAGTTTGTAAACTAGTGGCGATATGTGAGGCGTACGCGGCGGAGCATGGGCTGAAATATAACTGTAAAAAGAGTGAAGTTCTCGTTTTTAAGAGTGGAAAACGGGGTCCACTTCATGGTCCGCCTATTATGCTTAATGGCGCGGCTCTGGCAGTGGTGAACAGTTTCAGGTATCTGAGGCACATTGTGACAGACGATTTGCAGGATGACGCTGACATTGAGAGGGAGCGCAGAGCATTGGCAGTCAGGGGGAACATAGTTGCGCGTAGGTTTGCTCGCTACTCGAGGGAAGTAAAGATAACTCTTTTTAAGGCGTATTGCCAGTCCTTTTACTCGAGCAGTTTGTGGATAAAAAATAAATAATACTATTTTTTTTTGTTTTTTCGTAATATTGTGGAAGTTCATTGAGTGGAACCCTTTAAAACTATGCGTTCAAGTGCTGACATCAAGAAGTATTCTATTACTTCTTGATGTCAGCACTTGAAATTGAGGATGTCTGTCACTGTCTACAGTGACAGCCATCCTCTCCGTTATTATTAGGCAATTTACTCGGCAGATTGATTGTGTAACTTATCTGATAATATTGTATTGGAACGTATGAGCAAGTGTTTATAATTCCTAATATTTGTGGCATGATTATCTCGTAGTTAATCAAAAATAAATAACCTTTATTATTATCAATCCAGTTACTCTTGTTTACAAATAGTCTTGTATATGTTAACGATGCACCATGTGACCTCACATATTTTTCTAATGTTGTGTTAAAAGGGTTATCAGAAAATGTGGTAAAAAAGAAAGATGTATATTGCTATACTATTATAGTTTAGCATGTTGGTTCTTCCTCTGTAATTCACAGGCACAAATGACAACTTCAAATAAATAAATATTGTAGTTGTTTCTAGAAATATCTATACAGGGTTATTTGAAAAACACCAGCAACCTCTTAAGAGACCATTGTACTCATCATTATGAACAACTTTTACTATGGGACCTGAAATCGCGAAATTAAAATTATCTGTTCCCTACATTTTATCTTCGTCTATCTCGTAAAATGTAGGGAACAGCTGATTTTTTTTTTTGCTATTTCAGGTTTTGTCCCATAGTAAAAGTTGTTCATAATGATGAGTGCAATAACCTCTTAAAAGGTTGCTGGTGTTTTTCAAATAACCCTGTGTACGAACGGTAACCGTCGTTATTTTGTGTTTAGTTAATATTCTAAGTAAATAACGCCAATTTACACAGAAAACTATATACTCAACCAGGAAGTGGATTCTACGAAGTCCTAGAAATGTAATTGGAGAAATAAATGAATATTGTTTATGCAACATGCCTAGTTTTTCTTACAAACCTCATACCTACTTTAAAATTTGATTTCTTAAATAATAATTAACGAAAAACACCTATAAAAAAAAATCTCCTCCGCGGATTTGAACTCATGACCTGTGATGATGTTAAGCCGCAGTCTTAACCACTAAATCAACACGCCATTAACGTTTCACTAAAAACATAAATGGTTTGGTGTCATTACCAAGGGGGGTTCCTTTTCTTTGAAGCTTACTGTACCTACGTTGTACCTACTTATTTCTTTAATTTTTTTTTGGCTAGTTAAAATAAACTTTAACATAAGAAATATTGCACGGTTAGAAGGTAGTAAATAGGTATTAAATATTCATCCTTCAAAGATTGAAAATAAACCGCCCGGGAGTAGTCTATCAGTTTGGTCCCTCCATCTTGATATCATGATGAAGGGACCAAGCATTATGTTAAAATATTATGTATATGGTGAGGTAGCTAAAATTACAGCAAAGGTAGGAAATAGTAGTTTAATGGTATTATTTTTTTATATATGTATGACAGACATAGGAGGTTTGGTCCCTTCATTTTGACGCTCACGATTAATAGGGTTAAAATGACTTTGAAGGGAATTCTTATAGAGGTGCGATTTTTGTGACGCCGAGTGTAGTTTAGTTAGCATGGAATTAGAAAGTACTATTGGCATAGAGAATATACATTAGTTCAGTGAGATTCCGCAATAATAGAACGCCAGTCAGTCCTTTTCCGTTTGTTCCGGGAGGGACCACGGACAATGTAAGGTAAATAAATTTTACTTCATTTTGGAACCAAGGACAATTTCATACTATTTTCTAGTCTAGCTCCACGTCTGAGGACTGACTATCAAAATTCAAGCCCTGGCATATTTTGGGAATCAGTTTCAGTACCTTCAGTAAAAATAAATAAATACTGTATCTATAGTACCAAATTCATAGGAATACTCTCATTTGTGACAGTAAACTTTTTACTATTATCATTCGATTTTACCATTACTTGAGATTAATCTGTGGAAGATAAAATATTGTCATATTTTACCTTTCCGTCCCAGCCAAGAGGTAAGTTCTTAGGGTTGTACGGAACTTCATCATCATCGGAGTCAACATCAGGTGCTGCAGAGGCATCGCTCTCGTCTCCGCTATCGTCACGGCGTTCACCAGCCGCACGGGCCGCACGACGGGTGACATTCTCGATAGTCGAGGAACGCGTGCCACTAACGATGTTGGCAAACCTGAAAATTAAAACATTGTATTTAATTTAGGTGTTTATTTTTTATACTAGGTACTTTTTTCAAAGAATTGTTAGGTTAATTTATCTGTATTTTAAAATCGACTATATTGACAAGATTATTCAGAACAATTATTTATGTGACAACATCAAGCGGTAACGGTGGACAAGTGGTTATGGAAGGCACAATCAATCAATTCGGGCACTGGGTTTTGGGGCGAGCTATGGGTCAGACATACTAAAGTAACAGTGTCAAGATTGATAAATTTATTATTGTAACTGGTTAATTGTAGTAGAATGTTAGATCTGAGTGATTAAATAATATTGTTATCTACCCAAAGAGTTTTATTACAGAATGATGAAATGTTGTTTACCTGTAAACTTGAGCTTCAATAGCACCAATGTCTTTGTGCCTTTGCTGGGTTGATGCCTTTGCTTTATTGCCGCCCTTCTTTGCGACTAGAGACTTGTCTAGGGATGTTTGACCCTTAGTACTGAACAATCTAAAAATAGAATGTAATATTTAGAAATTATAACTTGAGACAATGATAAAACCATCATTCAATCATTCAATCAATCAAATCATTTATTTGCAACAAATGTAGGTACATAAAAATACATTAAATTTGTTTCATACCTTTGTGCCCTCTCTTCCAAAGTTCCACCACACTTCAACCCAAGAGCCATCAGGGCAGATTTCAATCTGTCCAATCCAAGGGAGGCAAGTTCCTCCCATGAGGAGAAAGCTGATAGATCCAAATGTGCTCCCACATTTGTTAGGGCACCACCAGTTTCTTTCTACAAAACAATACTAAATTAAGACAGACACACAATAAAGCAAAAAAATGTAGGTAGGCATAAAGTAACAGGACCTCTTTGGTGCAAACCAAAAAGTATACTATTTTTTTTTTCTTTTCTTTTTTTTTTGATTTGATTTTTGATTTGATTTGATTTTTTTTAAGATATCTTACAGGCCATCCAGGAAAGTTTCCAGACTCCCATTGCTTCACGAACTCCTGATGAGCAGCAGCCATCTCCTGCGCTTGATCCTGCAGAGGTTTTACTCTATTGACAAAGTCTTTCAAGTACGTTAGTAGAACTCTGATATAGTTTCGATATTCACTGTTCTTACGCTCACGGGGAATATCGAAGAGGTGGTCAAAGATGCTCAAGTATGTGATGTAGTCCACTTTCTGTGAAGAACAAAAAAATATGTAAGTTGTAAAAGAAGAAGAAACCAAGTTGAAATGGTAACTCTGCACCCTAATTGCGTAACACACTATCAATCAGGATCTGAATCATTTTGAAGGATATTGCTAATCTGTTGGAGGATTGCAGCAGGGCTGGTTCTTGAGATATTTGATGGTGTGGAAGCAGAAATAAAAAGGCAGGCTTTTTGGCGTTACGTAAGTGGATCAGGATTTATTGCAGACTAAACTGAATGACAGGAGTTTGACACAAGGAACAGGAATATGAATTATACATAAAAAATAGTTTGTTGGAGTTGCCAACAAATCCACTGCTTCATATGTTTGAAAAATTTGTCTGCTTGATGTCGTAAATAATGCAATAATGTTGTTGAACTGTCAAAATGAAAGCCATTGTTATTGTCAGTGTGTTACGCAATTACCCCGCTGAAATGGGGATGAATTTACAATCAAAGACCATTAAACAATAAAACATAATGAGGTTACCTCTATGCCTTTTAAGTTGATATACTTCTCATAGCACTCATGCAGATCCAAATATTTGCCATAACCTTCTTCATCAGTGAACTCAACAGGAGCTGAAATAAAATGCAATGAAAAAATATTATAGTTTATTAATTTTTGTGCTTAGTGAGACTATTTCTTAATATAAAACCATCACACATACTTGTGTAGTCCTCAGCTGGGTTCTCTCTTATTTTTGCCAACTCCTCGAATTCAACTGACATTGGCACGCAAATCTGCAACATTTCAAATAAGCAAATGTTTCATCAACCATTAATAAATATAAATTTTCATATTGTTCAACAATCAGTCTGCCTCTTAGCCTTTTCCCAACTATTTTGGGTTTAGCTTCCAGTCTTAACTGTATGCAACTGGGTTTTGGCTATAGTTCTCAACAAAAGAAATAAATAATGATGAATTATAGACCTATAGCAGTGTTAATAATATCAAATAAATTACATTCCATCGCCACTTACTCAGATATCTCCTTTTGTAAAATGTATTCTAAGTTGATTTTGAATGACCATTTGTAACAAAATGTCATAATAAGTTTTTGTTTGCAATGGAATTTGAACTTTGTTAAGCATAACAGTCAGTGTGTTGTTTGAAAATTATCTCAAATTCTTAATTCAAATAAACATGTCCTAGCTTCAAAAATTGATACTTACATAAACATACACTTCATTGAATAGTAACAAAAAAAACTAAATAGACTGAATTAATCACCTCATTAGGATGTTTTCTGTGGAACTCTTTGATTTGCTTGAGTCTAGCATAGAACTCGTTGAACTCACTCGGTCCAGACAATGCAGCAATCTCTTCCTTACGAAGGCCATCCTTGTCTTCATATAGCTCCTTAAGTCTTATGGTTGATTCAACATATCTCTGGAGCAAGAGAATAGTCAGTAAAACTAAGAGATAAGAATGTTACTGCATCTACATGTCAATTGCACTACAAATTTTCAGATCCTATTGGTCCAAAACTTCACATTTACAGTGAATACTGAGTACTAAGAAAAGTTAAGGTACTAAGGGTCAGTCAGACAAAATATATTAAGAATTGGAATCGGCCTAATTTAAATAAATAAAAATATACTCACATCATGCAAATTCTTCAAGCGGTGATCAGCATTTATAGTTTCCCGATGCTGAAAATAAGTTCAAAACAGTTAATTTACACGAACCGATAATTATTAAGAAAAGTTATACATTTTCTGCTGCTAAGCTAGTAGAAGTGGAAAACGAGTGGATATACTTACTTAAAAGTATGCCATACTAGAAGCATTTCGCAATTACTTTGCCTTTCAACAATAACCAAAAACAATAATAATGTCCAATCAGAGATGTTAAAACTGTCTTTTGGTTATAAAATATTTCATTAACTTTTTAAATAAATTAAACATAACTTTTATAGAGTTATACAATAGTGAATCGTGATTTAAATGTATTAAGTCTCACCCCGGTCTTTTTATGAAGTATTTCTTTGACCATTGCGTCCATCGTTCTCTCCCTCTCTTCATGGTAGCTTCTTTGCTGTTCTAATATAGTTTCCATGCTGATGTTGTACTTTCACTTATACCAAACCTCTTCTAGTTCTTGCACACATACAGTCAAACTAAGGGGAAAATTTGATTCGTGAATCAAAATGAAAAATACACAATTTTTAACCACAACACACAACCAGCGCCGACGTTTGACAATGACTGAATTTAGGGATGTGAAAAAATAATCGATTATACAAAAAATCGATTTATTTTTCAATAAAAATCGATTTTTATAATCGTTTGACAGATTACAAACAATCGATTAATACCGCAAAGCGAACCACTAACTACTATAACTATAAGAATCATCAATACAAATCTAACATATGAATGAAATTATGCGATTCATATTAGTACAGAGGTCAGCACCACAGAATACCTAATAGTACTTCGTACAGAATGGCCACTCCCTACCTCGCGCTGACATCAGATACCGCACCTCACCCCGCACACCCCCGACATTATCGGCGGTTATTAGCTCGGGGCGCTCACAAAGAACCGCAGCACTGTACTGCTGACACGAACACTTTTAAAATTTTTAATTTATTTAAAAGTTTTAATCACGATGGTTCGATATTGTGATGCTTTTCCGAATTTGTATTTACATAAATGTTTGTAAGACATCGCATTTTATTATTATTTATAGATAGGTAGGTCATTTAAACGAAAATATTTTAGTGTAAGCAATATTTAACTAAGTACCTTATTTGCATGGGTATTTGCTCTGGGATAGCAACATTTAGTGAAGTGGAACTGATGATGAAGACCACAGATGGCCACCGGGACTACTCAATAATAAGTATTTCACAGGTTGCGATTCGATTACTTTAATATGTTTGCTAAGCACAATTTATGCTCGTCACAATGCGAATGGTGAAATGGAGCTGATGATGGAGTACCAAGAGAACTCCTCAACAATTAACGTCCCTGCACCGGGAAAAGCAATATTTTGTACAAGGCGATGAGCAAGTTGACAGGCTATTGTAACTTAGATACTTTATAAACAGACCCACTAAAAAGCGAGAAATAAAAACTTTTTAGCAAAAAAAAAACCGACTTCCAAAAAAACACTAAGAACAAAGTGAAAAATAACTTTAATTTCGTAAGTTGGTGGCAATAAACTAAAATACAGATCCAAAGACACCGACTTCCGAAATTAAAGTTATTGTTAAAAAGTTTTACATTTATTACTTAACTATTATAATATTATTTTTATTTCATTACGAACCCGACTAATTAGATAAACAATCAAACTAGTCCTTTCTAGTCGCGTCGTCGTCGTTCCCGCCATTTTTTTTACGCTCCGCACGACAACCAACCCCACTAGAGTTTACGCACACATTTGCACGTGTACCAACGTCATTTGGCTATGTAGTAGTAGTAGGTAATTATTTTGCGCGCGTTGTACGGAGTGTCCGTGGTGTGCCAGCACATCAAGCTACCTCAATCTGTCAGATTTTCCCAATTGAATATGAACCTTATTCCTTTGAACTAAAGTTGAAAATCTATCAAAGAAATTTGACAGATTGGGGTAGGTTGACCTGCTGGCGTCTGTACATTAATTTGTTAGTAGTTATTACAACGAAACACCCTCACGTTTTTGGTTATATTCAGGGAAAAGTTTCCGTAAAAGAAACATTGAAGTTTTATAGTGCTGTCTCATGTGCGGCCACGAGGTGGCTACATCTAGAGGTATCTAATCTAAGTATATAGTGCTCTGTGCTCTCATCTATTACTATACTCTATGATACTCTCTAACAAGACATCAGCTCAACTTGTTAAACTAGTGTAGTTGAGCGAGGAGATATTAGCTCAACCATAGTAGTTTTTAGGTTAAGTTTTAAGCCTACCCTCATATATAAAGCTCACTGATCTGACCGTCATGCGCCATAACTTTATTATGACACTATCCACTAGTTTAGAGCTTGCGCTCTGTCCGCGACCTAATGAATTTTCAGATAACCTTTGCAGCACTATAAATAATTTGGAGTGATTCGATGTTTTTCTCTTCAATTACTCTCAGTGGCTTTAATCGACAAAGTTCATAAAAGTGTTTTTTTATTGAAGGACATGTCCTATCCTATTCCTAATATTAGTTCCACGGACTCTCACGAGTCACGCCAAAATGGCGAAAATCAAATGTCTCAATTTAGTCATCGATAGTATGAAGTACAGCGTACTTTTTTAATACAGGGTCAGTGATTACCATGCACATTGAATTTATCTATGTATTTTAAAAAGTTTTTCAATTGCAATAGTATTGGAATTAGTAATTACTGTATAGTGGGTAATCGATTTATAATCTGTATCAAACAAAGAGTTACGAGAATAATTTTATTTTTTGTTTGTGGCCGTTTTTGGTTGGCTAACGTCAGCGCTGTCATTTCTGTTTCTGCTACACGTTCTATATTTATCTATTGCAATTTCGCAAGTGGCCGGTGTTTAGAAATAAAAGTGTAATTTTAAAATAATCATGATCTATTCTACATGGATCAATCAATTTCATTCAGTATTTTTAATCGTTTGTTCTCTAGTCACATACGTTCAGTCTGATGTGCCGAGACCCCGCGGTGTCTCTTTATCTAAAGCACCGCTATATTCGCCGACAAAAGATTTCACCTGTTTCGACGGAACAATTTCGATACCATTTAGCTATGTAAACGACGATTACTGCGATTGCTTCGATGGCAGTGATGAGCCAGGCACTTCAGCATGTCTGAATGGCTTTTTCCATTGCACAAACGCCGGTCATCGACCGCTAAACATACCCAGTTCGAGGGTGAACGATGGAGTTTGCGATTGTTGTGACGGTACTGACGAGTACGCCTCAGATGAAACATGTGTTAACACCTGTGAAGAACTCGGCCGAGAGGCCAGGGCTGAAGCTCAACGTGTGGCTGAGCTGTACAAAGCAGGTAGTCACTTGAGATTAGAACTTATAGAGAAAGGAAATACTAAACGAAATGAAATGGCAGAACAACTTCAACAGCTAGAAAAAGACAAATCTGAGGCTGTTCAGATTAAGAATGAGAAAGAAAACCTCAAAAATGAGTTGGAAGCTAAAGAGAATGAGGCCCTGAAGGTATACAGAGAAGCTGAGGAGCAGGAAAAACAAAAGAAAGCAGAGGAAGAGAAACAAAACTCAATTAAAGAAGCTTTGGAACACTTCAATAATTATGATGCTAATCATGATGAAGTGTTGTCAATGGATGAAATAATACTAGCTAGAGTATTTGATAAAGACCAAAATGGAGACCTTGATGAAGAAGAAATTAAATATTTCTTTGGTGAGAGTGACAGTGTAGACAAAGACACTTTTGTTACAACTACTTGGCCATTATTGAAACCACTATTGATGGTAAAGGATGGATTGTTCAAGCCAGCTGAAGAACAAGAAGATATTGAACCAGACCAAGATGTTGATGAGGCTGGTGGTGACCTTGACACCGAATATGCTGGACATGATGATGAGGCCAGTGACTTAGATCTACCTCAAGATGAACAAGAAGAACAGGAAGCAGAAGCAGAACAAACTAATGTTTATGATGAAGAAACACAAAAGTTAGTTGATGAGGCTACTGAGGCTCGCAGATTACATACTGATGCTGAACGTACAGTTAGAGAAATAGAAGCTAACATTAGGAAAATTCAACAAAGTTTTGAGAAAGATTATGGCCTGCAACAAGAGTATGCCACTTTGGATGGTGAATGTTGGGAATATGAAGACAAAGAGTATGTGTACAGATTATGTGTTTTCCAGAAAGTAACACAAAAATCCAAGAATGGTGGTGCAGAGGTTGGACTCGGAAACTGGGGAGAATGGGCTGGTGTAGATCACAACAAATATTCAATTATGAAGTATACAAATGGCGTAGCCTGCTGGAACGGGCCTAGCAGGATGACAACAGTACATATCAGTTGTGGGTTGGAGACTAAACTCCTATCTGTCACAGAACCTTACCGCTGTGAATATAAGATGGAGTTTAGCACACCTGCAGCTTGTGATGAATCCCATCCAACTGCACAGCACTCATCCCACGATGAACTTTAATAATTCCAGTGTTGAAATTTTCACACTCTTGTGATGGGTTAACACCTAAGTTACAAATGTAAATCAGTCATCATCCATTATCATGTTTTTCTAAGGACAAGTCTCAAATCATGTTCTGAATAAACAAGAATTTCATATGTGTACTGGAAATCTATTGGAATTTAATGTAGCATGAGTTAGTAGAAGAGTATCAAGTAGTAAAATTATTTTTGTTTAAGTGGAAGTGTTAATATTTTCAAATATTTTTTGGTAACTTCAAGAATTGTTTTTCACCAGTGTTTTGATGTAAAGACTGAAATATTCAACATCATACATTATTTTTTCTCTCACATTCCTTAAATGCAAGGCTGTTTTAGTTCAAGTAGAAAATAAAATTTTAATGAAGTGAACAAAACATTGTGAGTGATCAATAAAATTATTGTTTTAATACCCTCTTGTTTAATTTTATCTGTTCATGTTTTTATTTTGTGATTGTTTTTAATTTATAACGAATCCTGCTCTTATCACGCGAGAGTAGGTATAACAGTATCTTAACGCAGATTACGTACGTAATTGAGGTTGAATGCTGTGGAAAAGATTATAAAAAACAACAATGAGATGGCGAGTCGAATTTAGACAGTAATGCAAGTCAGCTATGATAGATATTTACATTGCCAAGTAAAATTTTGGCTAGATGATAATTTTTGAATTGAATTTACGTGAATTGTTGGATATAGATTGACCTAGTTTCAATAGGTTCTGCTTACACCCCTTCCACGCCTGCTCGTTTGACGCAAGATGACGAGAAATGTAATTCTTCATAATTTTTTTGATATTTATTACCATATTGTGAGAAGATCAAGGATTTTCCATTATGCAAATAAAAATTGGTACTAAATGAGTAATACAAAGTTGATACGACAGATGGGCTTTCCTTTAAACTGCCTATACTAGGTATCATTATCAAGCTCTTTACCAAAAATCAATTAAATTGAAACAGTAGTTTAGTCGCAAATGATTTTTTAAGTTTCTGCCCCGTTTGAACACGATGTATTTTTCCTAACAGCTGATTATGTAAGGTGCATGACCAATGCGTATAGCGCATAGGTCATGCACCTTAAAACGATAAATCTACAATACGTTGTTGCCGCTCTTACGCAAGTCATAAACCAATACGCACATAAGAGAGTGACAATCCTATTAGCAAAACATCACGTGCGTAAAAGAAATAGAAATAGGTCAGTGTGTTGCTATTGTATCTTAGATCCTTGCGACACAAAATACCGAAAGTACAGAAGTCCACGCTCGGCGGTCGCGCTATGGTTGTAAACTTTGGCTTATGTACAAAAAACTATCGTGGTAGTGGCACTCGCATCTAGTTGTTTGATTTATTGATGAGAAACGAAAAAACCAATAATAACTAAAATATTTTAATTTTAATCTTATTGTTACATTACAAATTTGTCACAAAGTGCTACAAAGTCATGTTCGCTTTTACTTTACGGCGCGGGACTGGGGGCCGGGGCGCTTACCTACCTACCTAACTACTGTGTTACGTTAATACAAACCATCGAAATACAAGCAAATACCTACTTACCTCTCCGAAACAACTGGTAGATTAAAAAACGACAATTCACCGTTTAATGTTGAATTTAAACAACCGTCCACTGAACAGTTATAATTTTTTTTTATTGCTCCATTTTTGCACTTCATAGACGCGTGTCTCAAGCGGATGGCACTCGCGCTCGCACTAATCCCAATCAGTCCGAGATATCGTGTCCGTGAGCGGTGTCTATGTGTTCGTTGCTCGAGCGCACTTTGTATGTAGTTTGACTTCTGTACTCTCTGTATTTTGTGCTTGCGATCAGTAAGTGGGGCCTCCAAAAAACTTGTTTTTTCAGTGCGCCGACGCTACCCTTCCGGAACGTAGGTACGTACGCGGAAGCTCCTGCGCCCTTATTGTTTTGTCGAACTCGTGCGCTGACAATACTTGTGATTTTGTTTTGTTATTGTGATTGGACACTAAATAAGTTTAAGACAGTATTCCTTTTTTTTATTGTGACAGGACACGCAACTTGGGATTATTATTATTTAGTGTTAGTGTTTTTTTTTTTTTGTAATTGACTGTTTTTATTGTGATAGTTAAACTTTGGTTGTGTGTGTATAATTAAAGTGTTCAAAATACCTCGTGTAACTGACACGGTGTCAGAATACACTGATATGATTTTAATCTACGGCGAATGCCGTGGAAACGCAACGTTAGCTCTACGAACTTACAGAGAAAGGTATGGTAATAGCCGCAATTGCCCTAGGAATGCCCGCACCATACAGTTGGCAGTACAAAGATTACGGGACAATAAACGTATAGTGCAGTAACAGGAGGTAGTGCCACCGCGGCAAATGCCCGCTGCTTGGGACGAAAGAATTTTAGACAATTTTTCCCGCAGCTCGACGAGTCTCCACAGAGCCGCCCGGCAGTTTAGATGTTGCCATAGAACTATCCACAAGGTTCTAAAACGTAAAAAACGCAAACCTTCTAAATATCGGAAGGTGCAAACTTTGTTATCGAGAGACTTGCCGATCAGCAACAGTTACTGCCAATGGCTACTAAATAAAACATCCGAAGACCGTCATTTCTTAACTAATTTAGTATGGACCTATGAGAGTACTTTTACTCGGACCGGCGCATCTGGAATCGGCAAAATCTCCGGAACTGCAGTTTGGGAAATCCACCATGTGTTTCGAGTTACTGCCCGCGCGCGACGTTGGACGTTGTCACTTTGTTAGGTAGGTATCCAAGGTCAGTCACCAGGCCCAAGTTTTTATGAAGTTTGGGTTTCTCCTTTATTTACAAAGGGTGGTTGCGTTTTACTCTGATTTGTAAACTATTTAGTTTGTTTGAAAAAAAAAAATTCTCATTTATGGCGCATTTTATTTTTATACCGTATCGAATTAATACTAAACACGTATAGTATACGTAGTGTAATTTAATGCCCCTCGGTCGTATCAACTCTGTATAATATGAAGGAAAATCAATTAATTGCATTCGTCCGCTTCGTTAAAACTTGAATGATTCGCACAAATTACGAGAATGTCAACTGTCAAAAGAGTTGTCTCAATCTGTCAAAAAAAGTGTCAAATGAATCGCCTCAAAAACATATAGGCACATGTTGGTAAAATTTTCAAATAATTTTGTAAATAAAAACCATAACTCTTTAATTTAAATGCAAGTGTAACTAGTAATTAGTATACTTACGAATTCCTTCAGTGTTCAATTTCTGTTAACCAGAACAAAACATGGAAGTCGATCAAATAGTTTCGCGATCTTGTTTTTCAATGCTAGAAGGAAAGGTTGACGATAAAATTTTGAAAGCGTTGAATTCCATGGGTCTTGAGAAACCTACGCGTATACAAGCCGAGGTTTTGCCATATTTGCTACAAGGGAAGGACTTGATTGGTGCAGCTAAGACGGGCAGTGGAAAGACATTAGCGTTTCTCATACCGGTTGTTGATAATTTGGTCAAGTTGGGGTGGCCTGCAAAGGGAGGTAAGATACATTTAATCATTCACTTCTTATGTGTAGATAGTTAGCTAAACAATTACTATCAGTAAATGGTAATCTTAACCTTCTTTGTTCTGGTTAGTGTTCTTGTCTTGCCTATGAAAAACTAGTTTTTATATGACTAAGTATAAAAATATAAAACATGCTTGAGAATATTTAAAAGTCTATAAAATGTTGTAGATTATTTATTATGAATTTGTAATCCCTGATAACTTTGTAATGTTATCCCTTTTATTTTGTGTTCAGGTACTGGATGTATAATATTATCACCTACAAGAGAGCTGGCACTGCAAACTTCTGATGTATTAAAGAAGCTATTAGTTCACATAAATTTATCTCATTGTCTTATTGTGGGAGGAGAAAAGAAGGCTAAAGATGTTATAAAATTGAAGAAAGGTAAGTGTTTTTTCTGAAATTTAGGTAAATAAACAAAGTTTTCTTTTTAAGTTCTATTTAAGTCATTTAAACAATTTAAATCTAATGAGGTCTGTGAAATTGTATATAGAAAAAAATTAAGAAAGACAATTTGTTGGCTATCTGGTAATTAATTGTACAAGATTTATCATTATGAACAACTATTACTATGGGACCAAACCTGAAATTGCAAAAAATTAATCAGCTGTTCCCTACATTTTGACGAGTTATCCGAACATAAATGGACCTAGTTATGCAAAAAGGATCCAACCCACAACATGACCGAAAATGAGTTAAGTATACCAAACTGCTCGTCAAGGTCTATATTTTCGATTAGCAAAAGCAATCCAAGTAAAATACGAATTTTTAATGTCAAAATATTCGTATTTTACTTGGATTGTTTTTGATAATCGAAAATATAGACCTTGACAAGCAGTTTGATTTACTTAACTCATTTTCGGTCATGTTGTGGGTTGGATCCTTTTTGCATAACTACGTCCAAATGTAGAGAACAGCTGGTTTTTTAACCGAATATGAATTACCGGACAACTTGTATATTTGGTACATAAGATTCTTGAATGAAAGTAACATTTCATTAAATAACTACAATGTTGCCTAATAAGAATCATGAGAACAAGATATCTTTGTCTAGCCATTCAAATAACTTGAGAATTTAAGAATGACTAAAATCAAGAATTAAATCTAATAGGAATCATTTATAAACATTAAAAAAAATATTACAGGTGCAAACATTATAGTCAGTACACCAGGCCGGCTATTAGATCACCTTCAAAACACAGATAAGTTTAACTGTGACAAACTAAAGTGTTTAATACTAGATGAGGCAGATAAACTCCTGGAAGCAGGCTTTCAGAAGCATATTACTGGTATCATCAATTTATTGCCAAGTAAGTTTTTGTTGCATTTTTAGGTTTCCGTAGTCAACAAGGAACCCTCATAGTTTCGCCATGACCATCTGTCTGTCTGTCCGTCTGTCCGTCCGCCCGTCTGTCCGTCCGTCCGCAGCTTAACTCCGAGACTCTTAGTACTAGAAAGCTGTAATTTGGCATGGATATACATATTAATCACGGCGATAAAGTGGTAATATAAATAATATAAAAACTTGAAAAAAAAAAAGTTTTGGGGTAAGTACCTCTACACCTAAAGTGGGGATTTTTTTTCCTCATGCCCATTGTGTGGGGTATCGTTGGATAGGTCTTGCAAAAATATTCCGGATTTGCGTAGGTCATTTTTCGATTCAGGGATTCGTTTGTGAAATATTAAGCTTTAAAGTGCTAATTTTTGTTAGAGACAAGTGTCCCCCCCCCCCCCCCCCCCGGCCTGCTGAATGGTTGCTTTTGGATAAGTGAAAAATTCACGGCAGTAGTAGGTATATATTATAATACCTAACGAAATTAAAAGGAAAACTCACAGATAAGTAGGCTCTACAAGTTTACGATGAATAGTCGACCAACTTAAATTTGCAGTTGCAATGTATGGGAGAACATGATTATCTACTGCAATGTTGTTCTTGGGATAAATTTATTCCAACTACGGAATCCTTCATTGTGCGTGGTCCGACACGCACTTGGACGATTTTTCTGCTGTACTGTGCTTTACCTACTTCTCCTGTTGGTCATCTCTTTTATTGGCACAAATTGTTGGAGAATAGGACCAAAATACCAGCTTCTTATTGTCCCACTGCAGGGCAAAGCATATAATTTCAAACTCTTCTCATACAAAGAAGGCATGAGCATTGACACTACACTTGCTCATGGTGGATTGGCAGTTACATACCTACTTGCTGTGGTAAAACTATTGGCAATTCATCTACTTACCTAGATCAGAGGTTCTCAAACTTATTTTGTCCATCGCCTACTTTGAGAATATGTTTTTTATAGTTTCCCTAATTTTTTTTTTACTCACCATCTTTCTTGAATCTGAAACATCTATTGGCACGATTATATTTTAAATGAGTAATATTATAAATAGTCGTAAGATAGGATATATAATCTTATCTGGGTCTTCTGCTGCCCCCTGTAAGTCTGATGCGCCCACGAGGGGGCGTTATCGCCCACTTTGAGAACCTATTATCTAGATTAATCGCCTATACTTTTATGCACCCTGATTTCTCAGCACAGTGCATTGGCTAAAAATTGAATATTACCACTTGTAAAGGTTATGTTATAGAAGAGCTATTGAATTAACTTGACATTTTGGGGCCGTCTCCACGAGTGAGAGAATCACGGCGATATTATGGTCGCGATGATGTCGCCGTGTGGAGATTGATTCATAGAGTTTCTATTGACTTTGATGGCACGACGATAATATCGCTGCGATTCTCTCGATCGTGGAGACGGCCCCTTAAACTGAGCTTCTTTCTAGTTTTTATCGAAAGTTAAAATGCAAAATATGTATGAATTATTTCACAGTTTAAGTTGTTATTCTGAAAATACCTAGTTGTTTTTGTGTAAATAAAACATAAGTTGAACAACTGTTCAAATAAAGATAACATATTTTTTACATATCTACTTAGGTATTGTAATTACTTGTAAATATTTTTTTGTAGCAAAAAGGCAAACAGTATTATTCAGTGCTACTATGGGCGAAAATGTCAAGAATCTAGCCAGATTGGCATTGAGAACTGATCCAGTTTTGATATCTGTAACTGATAACAAAATGTCTACAGTCTCAGGACTCCAGCAAGGGTGAATATAAAATGTTCATAAATAAATAAGACTGTGTTGTTGGTCCAGTGGTTGTAAGTATTACTGCTGAGTTTGACCTCCTGGGTTCGATCCCCAGGTAGGACAAAGTGTTATTGGGTTTTCCATCTGGAATTTCTCATTAGGAGCCTGGAGTCCCGATTTGTGCCCGGTCGATGGTAATAGGCTCGCCCCCTATTACATGGAACTTAAACATAGCTAGTTAAAAGTGTGTTTACTATGGACATCTGCCTAACCTTTCGGGGAACACAGGAGTGAGTGATGTTATGTTATGTCAATAAATAAGAATATGCAGTGATACTTGTAGTTCTGATCTTAGAGAGGCTCGTGGCTAAATAATAACAGCCGCACAGGCCGATCGATCAGGTCAAGCTATGCTTGCCGTGGTTGGTCTGTGGATGGGTGACCATCTTTACATACCGAGACTCCTCCGTGTCTCGAAAAGCACGTTAAGCCGTTGGTCCCGGCTGTCCGTCGTAGATCTTTGACAGTCGTTACGAGTAGTCAGAAGCCCGAAAGTCTGATAAGCAGTCTTACCAAGGAGTATCATGTTACCCAGTAACTGGGTTTTGAAGGTCAGATAAGCAGTAGTTCCATGTAAAATACCGGTATTCAGCTGCATCCAGTTAGACTGGAAGCTGACCCTAACATAGTTGGGAAAAGGCTAGGCAGATGAGATGATTTCTAGCTCTGATCTTAACCAGCCTAAAAATTCAACCCTTAATCTCTTTCTAAAGGTTTGAGTGGAGGTATTGGTTAGTCCAGTACTGGATACCTATGTGTAGATACTACGCCTCACTCCTGGTTTCCGAATCCAGTTTACCTGTAGTTGTAAAATCAACTGCATTCCATCGGTCTATTTGGTTGCAGTAGCATTCACGCCAATACACAGCGTTTTCGAAATCCTGACTGTTACAAGATAACTATTCATGTATATTCAAGTGTATTTTCTTTCTTTCTAAGTGTCTCCGGAAGAATAACCGGGTTTTCCGATGTTTAAAAACTCGTCACTTCTTTTCACAGATATTACATCTGCCCAGTAGAGAAAAGGATCTCATGGTTGTACAAAATGCTGAAGAAAAGTAAAAAACTAAAAGTGATGGTATTTTTCTCATCATGCAGATCGGTGGACTTTCATCACGATTTTTTCGGAGTACATTGTAAAGCTACTATTTTAAGTATACATGTGAGTTTTAGTTAATGGCTTTGCTCTATTTACTTCAAACTGCTAGCCTTTTCGTCAACAGCCAATAGCAGACCGCTGATAGACTTAGGTAGGCCTTTCCAATCGTGCGCCATTACCTCGTTCCTCGGTTACTCTCATCCATTTGCTACCAGCAACCCTGTGGACATCGTCACTCCACTTGGCCAACTACCAACCTACATGTGCTTATCGTCAGTCACAAGATTAGTACATAATATGCTCATTTTTTTAATAATCGTTGCTTTAAGTTAGGAGACGTTTAAACGTCAAAAATGTGTGGTCAAGCAGTCGAGCAACGTTTATAAACCCAACCCCTAATGGGCATTAGGGGTTGGGTTTTTCATTTCTTGCGTACATTAAGGGGGGCCCCTTAATGTATGCAAGAAATCTCGACGTCCTCTGCTCTCTGTCTGACTGACCATGTAGAGCCTCAGTAGACCAAGTGCCATATTGACTTGCTTTTTGGGCTGAGTTATCAATAGTTAACATGAAGGACTTGGGTGTCACATTTGATCAAAAGCTTACTTTTCATGATCACATTTCTACAGTTACCAAAGAATCCTTTAAAAGGCTAGAGTTTGTTCTCCGGAATGCCCGTGATTTTCGCAAGCATTTAATAAGGCTCTTATACAGCAGACTTGTCCGAACCAAGCTAGAAGCTAGTTCTTCTGTATGGAATTGGAATCCACACGAAGCAATGTATGCACTTCTTCTTGAAAAAGTGCAAAAAGCATTCCTGCTTTATGCTATCAAGTTCCTTGTATGATGTCTGGGATATCATTGGAGTCCAGAAGGGCATATGATCAGGTAGGCGTTATGCTCAGACATCTATAATGAGCTGATTTGACATTACACACCGAATAATTATCTCTATGGTAGAAAACATCGACTGCTAGTCGTGCCCTCGTGTCGGACTGTGGCCCGTGCTGCGTCTCCCGAACCGCGCGTGTTGACCGCACTTAATAAGTTCGTGGAGGCCAACCCGGACTGCGATCTGTTCGCTAATAAATTCTCCAATTTAATGGTTATTTGCCTACATTTTTGTGAGAATAATAGTACCTATTTAATTGTTATTATTAGTTTATGTTAGTACTATTTTAAGTACTTTGATTTATGTAATTGGTTTCTTAAGCCGTATAAATCACATAAATAAAATCATTCTGATAAATGGCTCGGAACGAATCACCTTTCCGTCGATATCGAGTTGTAACTAAGTAACACACTCAAATGATAAGTTGTGCGAAATATGCGGTATGATGAGATAAATTGCAACATGCCTACAATGTTTTCGTTCTCGGATTATGCTGTTCTTAGAAACTGTCCTACATCAATAATTAATTACTTGCTCTTATCGGGGGGCGGGGGGAGTAAGAGCTTTGCTTACTTTTGCTGACCAGGGGGAGGGGGGGGTTAATAATTGCAAAAAATCTGCTTACGTAATACTTGATCGGCCTCTACTGCCAATGTTTGTATGAAAGAAAATTTCGGAAATTCGAAAAAAAAAAAACACCCGTGCGAAGCTGGGGCAGGCCCGGCCGCTAGTTAAATGTAAAAGAATGATAAAATTCCATCGATTCGTATTCTAAAAAATCTTAACCATTTATGCAAAGGTGGGTCAGCTAATTGTTATAATTGACTGTACCAGCTTATTGTTAAATATCACTTCATCATCATCCTACAGCAGTCCCGGACGTAGGCCTTTACAATTGCACGGCATTCAGCTCGATACTCGGCAAATCTCATCCAGCTGCTACCAGCCACCCTGCAAAGATCGTCGCTCCACCTCGCCTAGCCTGAGGGCGTCCTACCTTTCGTTTGCCGAAATATAACCTGCACATCATAAAATAAAGGAGTCTATTTAAATAAAAAATTCAAGATCATTGTGACAGTTAGATAAACCATACTTAATTTCTAAATTTACAGGGAGTTCCTGTCAAAAGTGGTAAAGGAATTACGATGTCCATACCTACGTGCAATAAATATATTATCTACTAGCTGTGCCCGCGACTTCGTTCGCGTGGTTGTCGAGAACAAAACAACGTCGTTTAGATAAGAGTATATCACCTTTTTGATGATTTAGATAAGAGTCCTGACTTTGGTATAGTTGATTACGTTAATGCTTCTCTATATACTATGTTAGCGGTGGAATTACCCGGAGCATATACAAAAAGGTTGTTTGGGTTGCTAACACGTGATAGAGAAACATAGAGTTGGCCGTGTGAAAAACAATCAAAAGTAAGGTCTACACCCGCAACGGATAACGTCTGGCCTTGGGCTTTATTAATAGTCATAGCGTAACAGAGGCTTACAGGAAATTGCACACGTTTGAAAGTAAACGGAAAATTATTGGGGATAATGGGTATCCTGGGAATGAAAACAACATCACCGGAGCCGCAACCTATTAAGATTTCGGCTTCGATGACATTTCGTTGGAGATTTGTTACTCTCAACCGAGTTCCATTGCATAGTTTTGGTGGGCTTAAATTTCTGAGTAGAATGATTGGTACTCCGACTTTTAAATAAATTTTGTGTGCTGGAAGACCTGGTGTATTTAGAGAGTCTAAAAACTCTACTGGATAGTGGGTGGCATCTCCTTCTTCTAAAACCGTGTTAATAGATAAATATTCCCTACTTTCTCCAGAAACATGTACCAATATTTGAGAATTTATTGCTGCTGCTTGGTCGTTGCGAGGTGCCAAAATAGCTCGTTGGCATAGCCAAGCAGCGTCATGGTTCGAGATCTCTGATGGATCTCCGTATACAGAGGAAATGAGTTCCTGCTGTGAGGCAACAGAAGAACACAGGCTTTCGACTAAAGTTACTTTACCTCCTTCTTGAGTCGGGTATGTGCCGTTACCAATTTGAAGTAGTAAATTTGAGAAAACCTGCGCGTTTGCGTCACCTCCCAAATATGCTCGCATATTAAAGCTCAAATTAGTTAATATGACACTACGTCATAAAATAGAGCTCTTTAAACAGGCACCTATTTCATCGGCCCTCGTTCCTCTGGGTATTATAGGGAGTGTCTGCCTGAAGTCTCCACAGAATAGCACCGTTAAGCCTCCCATCGGTCGGTCATTTTGTCTTATATCTCGCAACGTTCTATCTACAGCTTCCACAGCTTTACGATTTGCCATCGTACACTCGTCCCAAACGATAAGGGCGCAATCGCGTAAAACCCTTGCTTTATCACTATTGCGAGACACGTTGCAAACAGGGTTTTCTGTGCGGTCCAAGTCGATTGGTATTTTAAATGTTGTATGTGCAGTTTTTCCTCCTGGTAATAAAGTGGCAGCTATTCCTGAGGAAGCGACGGCAAGGGCAATTTTGTTTTGGCTCCTTATTTGAGCCAAGATAACTTTAGTGAGGAAAGTTTTACCTGTTCCACCAGGTGCATCTAAAAACAGCATTTCTCCTAATGAATGTTCTACACTACAGCATACTCTATCAAAGATTTGACGTTGTTCTGACGTCAAATTTGAACAGCCATTTCGCAATATTTCTGCTAACTCTTCGGGGTTGTAATTTATTTCAGATGTATACTCCCTATTAATTCGTTCCCCACCAACTGTCGGTGTCGGCAAGCCGTATTGACTGAGGGGGTTCCCTCCTATACTTGTAACTATATCTTGTATAGCCAGCAAAGCCCTATTATGGCAGCTTTCACGTACTTGGTCAGAAGTTTCACTATTTATATTTTGCTGTCTCAAAAAATCTTCGGCAAACGCGTCTTTATATTTTTGCCACAACTGCCCAGCGTCCGATAGGCCACAAAATGTCAACAAAATGGCAAATAAATGGCGCAAACGATGTGGACTATCACTGACGCATGCTTCGGCTAAAGCATCATCCCAATGCTGATCGCCATCTAATAAATGCCGTGCGCGGCAAGCAGCTTGAAATGTGGGATATTCTATATCGTCCACTTTGCGGAGCTCAGCAAAAGAAGTAGGTCCTCGCACTGTGTGAAGAAGAAGGCGTAAATAATAACACTCTGCATTATTTGGGTGCACCGTGTATACTCTTCCAATCACGTGTTCTTTAAAAATGCCGGACTCGCCTTCTACAGCAGTTCCACGTCTCCTGCGATTAAAAACACCTTGCTGCTTGTTATAAGTATAATAATGTGGCACTTCATTGTACAACAGAGACTTAGCGAAATTGTCTCTTTCGCAAAGGCGAAAGAATGCGAGCAAGGTGGTTTGTCTTGGGTTGTTCATTCTTTCTGCCACATTTTCTGGCTGAAAGTAAACTCGCTGCCCGCCTTCCAGGTGCACGTCAAGATGGATGACTGGCGGATACCTTTCATGAATAGGGAAACTCAAAATGCGCCAAACTGCCTCCGAAGAGCTTATGTATCGGCCAGATTGATACCTTGTCACTTCATCAAATTGGTTGTTATTTCTTAGTGCTATCATGGCTTGATCACTACCTTTATTAACATATTTACATATATATTTTATAGATTCGACGCTATTACAAATTTCAACATTAATGTGTGCTTGAAAAGCGTTTGACAAAACTGGAGAATACGGTACCACCCAACTATTATTTAGAATTATTTCTTGTCCACGGAATCTGACAGTAGCTGTGAAACCACCTTGTGACGGTGATCTTCGCCGGTATTGCGGATACCCATTTTCCCCAGCCATAGTTAGTTCTTTCAGTGCTCTGGGGTATTTTTTTGAGCATTGACCATCTTTCATGCACGGTGATTCCCTGTTTAAGAGGCCACATGGCCCGTGAACCATATGTGTTTTTACTATGTCATGCAAAATCGGATCTGCATTATAGTCCGGAAATTCTGCACTTATGACACTGTCTATAGCATCGGGACGAATTTTTTCTTCCAGCCACAGAAGAATGTGCGCGTGGGGTAAACCACGCTTTTGCCACTCGACGCTATACATAAAACAAAGAGTTGAACCGAAAACTTTCTCCTTTGTAAGTAGATTAATCAAGACTTTGAGTTTTAAATGAAAAATCCTAGCAATAATGTCATGTCTGTCGTATGACGCCTGTCCTGTGAGAAGTGCCTGGCAAATCTCCGTCCACTTTGGATTTGTTGTAAATGTTATAAAAAGGTCCGGCCGGCCGTATTTACGGACGTAACAAAAAGCATCTTGCGTTCGTTCGTGCATATACCGCGGACCGCCTGTGAAACTGGATGGCAAAATAACCAATCGACCCAAGTTTTCGACGTTATTATCTGATTGCATGGCGTCCCGCAAGTGCACGTATTCTTCAGCGCGTAACCGTCGCTGGTTAGTGCGAATATACACTAAACGTTCAGTTTCTATTTTTGCGTACATGTCCACAATAAATTGGCTGAACAAACCACGAAATCGTTGCAAATATACGAAACTGTTTTGCCTTATTTGTAAAAGGTAGGAATAGTATTGTTGAGCAGATATTTTTTTTTGATAATTAGTGACTCTCGTAGTAGGGTTCACTTGGTACAGCCCAAAATTGTACCCATCTTCACCATGACAATAAATTAGTGGATATTGCAGGGCGTCGTAAGCTCGGTGGGTTTCCAAAATGCGTTGAAGGCGATCGTCGCGTGTACGCAACACGATATCACGTCTCTCACACTCCTGGTCGACTAAAACAACTGCAACTTCATCTGCGACGGGTGCATTGTGTCTTCCACGGTGTTCACCCACAGGACGTCTATCGGCACTTATAACAATTTTGAAATCATTGCTGCCTTGTGGAATTGACTCCAATGCAGCTTTGAATTCACGAACGTACTGGTTAACGTGATGCAGCAATTCTTGAAGTTGACCCAAAAGCTCAGCATTGAGCTGGGGAAAATTGTGATTTCTAACATTGAGCTGTTGCGTGTAATCGGATACAAAATAAATTTGGAGAAATTTGGGTTCATTTTCTGGCAGCAAAGATCCAATAAGGTGATAAACTTGACCTTGTACTTTGAAGGTTGGCATGAACGGTCCTTCCGTTATTTGTTTTGCCCCAAAGGAAGTCATTTGGAAAGCACTGTTATATAAACGAATATTATCCAAAAAACGGTTCGACTGGGGATGATCGCCATTCAGGAGACTTTTAAGTAAGTGTGGTGGATCTTGGAAATTTGGAAGAACAATTTTTCCATTTGAGCAGCACATTCCATCTGTCTCTTTCCTCCATTTCAAAGCATGACAAAAATTACAAATTTCTCTCATGTCACCCACGAAAGTAAAGCCAGCATAATTAATTCTAGACGAATATGTGAACCCTGATTTTTCCCTATTGTCCCAAGGTAATAAAATATTTGCATCGTCATTTTCCATGGACTCATCAGCTCCGCTATTTGTTTCTCTATTCATATGGTATCGAGCTCGTTCTATTTCTAGGCGAGATTGACGTTGTTCTGCTGTTTCTGCTCGTCTTAGTTCATCTATTCTTTCCCTTTCAGATGCAAGATAACTTTCATTGTTTCTTTGTACACCTACATAGTTATGTCTAGCTATTTGTAATCGTTCTTCTCTTTGGGAGAGAGATTCAGACTCACGCGAGAGAGCGTGTCGCTCTCGGTCAGATGACAGACGTGCTTGGCGTTCCTCGATACTCTCTTGAGAACGCAAAGTCGCGGTCCGAGTTCTTTGCGAACTTAAGCGCGACTCCCTTTCTGTGAAAGTCTCTGACTCGCGTGAGAGAGACTGGCGCTCCCGATCAGCAGACAGCCGAACTTCGCGTTCCTGGATATTCTCTTGAGAACGCAAAGTCGCGGTCCGAGTTCTTTGCGAACTTAAGCGCGACTCCCTTTCTGTGAAAGTCTCTGACTCGCGTGAGAGAGACTGGCGCTCCCGATCAGCAGACAGCCGAACTTCGCGTTCCTGGATATTCTCTTGAGAACGCAAAGTCGCGGTCCGAGTTCTTTGCGAACTTAAGCGCGACTCCCTTTCTGTGAATGAGACCTACAAAGTCTCATCCTTTTCGCATTTCGGCTACGCAGCGAAAGGTTAGTTTTTTTTCTTTGAGGCATTTTCAAGGAAAATTAAAGCAATAAACAAAACTAACAACACTTATGACTGAATAGCCTACAAACTTAAAAGAACGGTGCGTCGAACAGTCTAGTGTGACAACGTATCGTCTGTTCGTGGTCGTGACTCAACGAATTGGCAACACTAACTTACTGTATAACGATTGGCACTATTGGATTCAAACTACGAAGTAAATCAAATACAATCTTTACTTCGTACTTCAAACCAATGACCAAAGTTGACCAAACGAAACCAATAAGATAAGCAAATACTTTTTTTTCGACCAATTTAGAAAATCGATAAACCAAGCAACCAAAGAACTTTTACGACACACGCAAGAACTTTTAAGACACCTAACGAAACCCAATTTGCCTAGTAAACACGGTGGACGTCATCCTCGCGCGGAAAATCTTAACACCGCGATTCAGAAAATGACGTCATTTGCACAACGCCATCTATCGGATTTAGATTTCAACTATCAACATTAGTTCTATTTTTAGTCTTAAGATGTCGTTGCAAGTACTATACTTAATTGCGTAACGTAATATTTTACTTCTTGAACTCACTAAATTAATCATATCTTTTGATAGAGTGAACCGATTTCGATGAAACAAAAACTAAGTTAAACCTCAAGTTGCGTATAATTTTTGTATATAAACATTGTCAGCATTGAATTCGTAGATTTTACGTGATGTGCGCACAAACAAACAGACAAACAGACAAAAATTTCAAAAATGATGGAAATGGGTTCTGTTACTTATCTTTTCACACGCTGGCTATTTTTTGTTTCAATTTCTTCAATGTACAAAAATGACTTTTCTACAGATTTATTATATGTATAGATTTACTTATTTATATTTACATTATTTATATGCACTTTATTTATATTATTATTATGATAATATTAAAATGATCTTTGTTAGGGTCAACAAAGTCAAGCTAGGAGGAAAGAAGCATATCATAACTTTATTGAGGCGCAAAACGGGGTTTTGTTTTGCACTGACGTCGCAGCTCGGGGTTTGGATATTCCCAGCGTTGATTGGATTGTACAGTATGATCCACCATCGGATCCAAAGGTATGTTTTGGTTATTTACAGATTTCTATAGATAGGTACTGCAATGCACGTGCGCGCGTCATGCATGCATTTTATGAAGTTGTAATTCTAATCGTAACTAATATTATAAATGCGAAAGTATGTTTGTTCGTTTGTTACGCTTTCACGCTAAAACAGCTGAACCGATTTGGATGAAATTTGGCACACATGGACCGTAACCTGGGTAAGGATGGACTATTTTTCATCCCGGATCGCAAATGGAGTCGTGGGCAGCAGCTAGTAAGGTATAAATTGGAATGAGTGACGCGCGTTTGTGAAACGTAACTTCTGTAATAATTTACTTCGTGCCTTCAACCCAAGTAGGCGTTGACTGCTCGTTTAGTCGGTTAGAAAATGTGTAGGTACACTGACTTAAAGGACAATGCCAGATCCTGCCCCAGCAATTTACAGAAATTGTAAATAAATAAATATTGAGATAAGTACAGAAGTGTTCCAAGTTTTAAGAATGAGCAGACTTGGAACACTTCTGTACGTATCTCTATTACAAAAGTGCAACTGATATCGTACGAACTCTCGGACATTACAGCGTGGGTCGTTTCAAAAAGATTGACAGCTACGCATTTATTTATCTATTTATAAAATTCGTTTGGACATGTTTACTATTTTATCATTATCTTATCTTTTAGGAGTACATTCATCGAGTTGGTCGCACGGCCAGGGGACTGAACAATAAAGGGAATGCAGTCATCTTGTTGAGGCCCGAAGAAGAGAATTTTATAAAATTTTTAGAAAAAGAAAAGGTGTTTTTAGATAAATACACTTTTGGTGACCCTCCTGATGAGGTTCAAGATATGGTAAGCATTAAGTAGTGATGGACGGTCACCTGAACGTCACAAGTAATACTTGAACTACGAAAAGTTCCCTTACTGTATGCTACGATAAATCCATAATCTGTCATTGATATCATGCAACAAAATATTATCACGAATCATCTACGATGTATTATCTATTCTGAAATATCACAATAATACTACTACAAATAGATCAAGTTACGTAAAAACATAAGATAGCCATGTTTTTTTAAAGATTTTGTGGTTGGCAACATTGTGATTAAATCGCTGGCAACATAACGCGATTTTGCAGTCAAGTAGAGCGTACATTATTTCACCTATCAATAACTTATCCATCTTTTTTTTCAGCTAGAAGATCTTATTACGAATAATGGTGTAATGAAGACGCTGGCAAGAAAGGCGTATCTATCATTTCTAAGATGCTACAAAACACATCCACTCAAAAAGATATTTAATATCAATTCGTTGGATTTAAAACTAGCAGCAAAAGCCTTTGGGTTCTTAAAACAGCCTCACGTCGATTTTCGTATCCTTTTCATAATAACATAATGATTTTATATTTCGAAGACGTAGTGAAGTGTAGATCCCGGGAATTAACTGGATGCAGGCGGCACAGGACCAGTCGCAGCGATGATTGGGGTAGGCCTATGTTCAGCAATATTTCGGCTGATATGGTGATGATGACATACTATTACGAAGATAGTTAGGCGTTATGACTACAGCAGAAATGTTTCCTTTTGAACTGTCCCTATTAAATGGAAACCAAATCCGGGCCCATGATTTTATGTCACAACGGCGTAACTACCAAAAAGGCAGCTTTTACGCATTGTTGTTCTATAATCTGCATGTGTGCAGCATAAAACGCGTCGCTTTACACTGGGGAGACGTGAAATCATCATGCTTTTGCCGCACTGTAGGTACCTGCACCACAAGTACCACAAATATGATTTCTTTCAACTACGTAGTAATGTTATCATTAATCACTACAAAACCGATCACAAAAAAAGTATTTTTTGCTTAGAACCAAAACAGTGCTGAAATGTTATATGAAATCTCATGGTTGCAGTTTTTCATTAATGCACTGTTTTTTATTTAGATATAAATTTACCACAGAGGTTTAATGTTTCCCATTAAGTTTAATATAAAATGTATGCATTAGATCAAAAAGATACAGGCTGAAAATAAAAATCGGCTGATTATAACCGACTTAATGAAAAAAAAAAAAAAAACAAATGGCACGCATTACCATTGTAAAACTTTGATACCTCCTATTTATCAAGAAAAGTTAAAAAAAATGGAAATAGATAGCGATATGAATTCAACTCCAGAAAGTATAAAAACAGCTGCAAATGAAATTGTTAATAACCTTTGCCGCAAAAGTCGCGGGATACTTTGCTTTCATTGAGTTTTTATTTTAAGTAGGTATATTTTATTACGGTACCTACCTAGGTAGATTGGTAGTTGAAAGAAAAGTAGATTACGCACCTTGCTAATGAGTAATTAATGCACTCGTGTTAATTTGGTGCCCGAGCGCACGCGAGGGCACTAAATTAACACTCGTGCGTTTATAACTCAGTTTGCGCTCGATGCAACCATCTACTATTAATTAGCATCCGTTAAACGCTGTATAATAATCGACTAACCTTGTTTTCTTTTTCTAACACTGTACAGTTTGTCTACCAGTACCTGTTGAATGGATGACTTTAACTGACCTTGACCGTGACCTTTGTTCTAATATTGTTGGATTGATATTGCATATTATGAAGCTGTGTTAACATAACACTAAAATGATAAGTTCTGAATTTTGCAAAATATAAAGGGGGTCGGTCCTTCCAAGCTACTACAATCTGTCAAATTTCTTTAATAGATTTTCATCTTTATCGCTAAAGGTATGATTCCGATCTCGGCAGCACGCAGCAGTGCTGCCGCAGCACTACTGGTCCCCGTATATTCTCTATAGGTTTATATGAGAAATCACATTCCGAGCTCCGCAGCAATGCCGCGCGACACTGCTGCGTCATATTGCTGCTGTGCTCGGAATGTAAACCTATAGAAAATGTATGCCCACCAGTAGTGCTGCGGCAGCACTGCTGCGTGCTGCCGAGATCGGAATCATACCTTAAAGCATAAGGTTGTGTTGAAGGTCAATATTGATTAGGAAAATTTTACAGTTTCGGGTAGCTTGATTTGCTGGCGTCTGTAACTTTACCAGCAATCTGGCCATGTTACTTCTACCTATTTAATTACATGTATTCAACTATCCTGCTGGATTCAATTATCTCTCTACACTACCTAGCAGTTGACGAACTTGCAAAGCCGCCGTTACAGTCGAATCTTGAGTTGTTACGTTACAGGCGAGTGCGCGCTTTTATGAAAAACTCTAAAGCGCTTATTTCACTTGGCTGAATATTGTCGTCTATGAATTTCAGACAAGTGTTTAGTGTTCTTTTAAAGGTCATCCATTAATCTGTACACAAACCGTAAACTGTATGGACGAACTGTAAACTGTTTTGTAAAAACAAAACAAGGTTTTTCATAAATAGTGTTTAATTGACGCAAACTGAACATAACTTTTGAACAGTGTTATTCTACAATCTACATGCAACTACGTATGAGTAATTACTTATTCGCAGGCATTCATGCAACAAAAGACACTCCGCGTCCAACCCAGTTAATCTCAATAGTTCAGATAAACTCTCGCCCAAACATAACTGCGTGATAAGAAACCACAAATGCATCAATATTTTCTTAGCTATAACATTTCAGTTCCGAAGAAGAAATGATATTGAAAGATCTTGACAAACGAAGACTTATCTTGAAGAATATAAGAGTACCCTTTGAAACTATTATACTATTTATCAACAACATGCAATCTGACCGTTAGATTATTATTATGTCAAGATAAAGACATTCGACGAGTTGGGTTAATAAATGTTATGTAATTTATCACAATAAAACGACTATTTAAAATAAAACGTGGTTTATTTAATTTTTTTCTAGATTACATTAGCTACTTTTCCTGTTGTTGCCTTTCTGCCTGTAGATCTTAGTTTTCTCAGCTTTCTGCTTGAAGTTTGTTGGCGCGTTCAATGACTTGAAGTATCCATAACCGCCGCCTCCTTTTCTCTTTTGTGGAGGTCCTTTGCTGGCCACCTTAAGTTCTACGGCAGGTGGAACCGTGAAACCGAAAGATTTGGAGACCTTCGCCATATCTATAGTGTCGATGTCGAATATAGTCTTGAGGTGATGAGAGTCATAAGCCCTCAAGTAACTCTTGAACGCTTCTTTAGCTGATTGGTTCAGGAAATAGTTTCTTGATATTAGTTTTTCCAGCTGAAACAAGGATTTTGAATGTTTATCTAATATAAAAATCTCGTGTCACAGTGTTAGTTACCATACTCCTCCGAAACGGCTTGACCGATTTTTATGAAATTTTATATGCATATTCAGTAGGTCTGAGAATCGGCTACTATCTATTTTTTTTTTTTGCAAAACGACGCGGACGTTTGCGGGGTCAGCTAGTTTATTTATACAGGGTGGAATTGAAGTCATGGGCATTATTTTAACCTAAGGCACTACTCACGATACTGATTGCATTAGGGCTATTAATACGCAAATCAAAAATATTATTAATGCAATTAAGGAAAACCTTAAAAATGTAGTAAGTCAAATTGCACAAGGCTTATTATTGCAAATAAACACTTAAAGTAATTAAAACAAAATACTTCGTTAACGCCAATAAATGTTGAAATATCAAAATCTTGAAGCGCAGTACAGCGCAAAGCGAAATGTAAACAAACATCACCTGCGCGCGCGCGGGTTTTTCCTTACAAGTAATAATAACAATGGGCTACAAGACATTCCGTCGGGCGGGATTCCCTGAACTCTCTCCGTCCCACTCCCTCACTCGCAAAAATACGAATATCACCCCCGCGCGGGGTATGCTTCCCGCCGCAACACGAACCCGGAACCAGTGTCATAACGACTGCGCAGGTGCATTGACGCGTAATTGATTTATTGATCCCGTGACGTAATCGCCGTACTCGCCGCTCGCGTCATACGGTGCTTGGATTGCAGTGTATTAAGTGTTAGTGTAGTAGTTGTGTGTGTGTTTGTGTACACGATGCCTCGACCGCGTAATGTGCAGGCTAGGTACACCAACCAACAATACCCACAAATGGTTGTAATTTACGATCGCACAAGAAATTTAGTATGAACTCGTGAAATGTTCCATCGCCGCAACCCAAACGACCCTATTCCTTCACGGGGTCTCATTCCACCAGAACCACTAAGAACCTGTTGGATTTTTCGTCTTTTCACGTGCCAGCACATGCACAAGCTCGTGGAAGAGCACCCGTTTACCCGCTGTCACTTTACCGACAAATAAAGTTTTTTCAAAACAATCCACAGGCTAGGTACGTAAATGTTTTTTTTTTTAATGTATGTTAGTTGACGTAGTTTTGACCGTCCTAAGCCGGCAAAGTACGAAGGGAAAGTTGGAATTTATTATGAATCAATTCATTGGCAACTTACGAATGTCACGTGAGTCGGGCGGGGTCAAAGAATTCACGCCCAATGACGCGTACGGCGTAGTGTACCTACGCATTTGCTATCGAGAAGCGCAAAGTATTTCATACTTTCTATGACATACTACATTTTAAGGTTTTCCATACTTGCATTAATAATATTTTTGATTTGCGTAATAGTAGCCCTAATGCAATTAGTATCATGAGTAGTGCCTTAGGTTAAAATAATGCCCATGACTTCAATTGCACCCTGTATAACAATTGCTTGTTGCACTTAGGGGCGTATTCAGATAACCCGCGCCGACCACGTACCGGATCCGCACACGGGTTGTGCTCGCCTTACACCCGCGCTCGCCACGAGCAAAATCAGCGCACGTCTCGCTCCCGCTTATGTTACTAATGACTGGACTACTTTCGTTCACTAGACCTAGTGGATTCCAGAGTTCATAATCTGCTAAAATCATAATGGTCGGTCAATGGTCTGAGAAAAACAAAATTTCATGCTAGATTTCATTTAAGTAATATATATTTCTACATATTACGTATTAGTGTCTGCAATCTGAAGTAGTAAGAAGTTCGTAAACAGCAATAAACATTACATTTATTCATTTGTCATTATGTACTCGAGATTACCATTTTATGCCATTTCTTTCAATGGAGTGTCAGTGGTTGACCATTGGAAAGTCATAATGACGCCATTGTATTAGTAGATTACCAAACTTGTCAAAATCGACAATTATGAAATCAATGTTATACCATTCTGACACTATTGTAATAGCAGACTTGAGGCCCTGGTGTCACAACGTTAGATGTGACATCGGGATGGGTGCAGCGCGTGTGCGGGGTGGGTGCAGCGCGTGTGCGGGGTGAGCACGGTGTTGGCATGAGGCGAACGCGTGGCGTGTGCGGTTGGACTTCGATAAATGCAATTTGAGATCTATTGGTGTGTCATAAGACTCAAATTATACAGGTTGAAATTTTAATCACCGTTTTCCTCTTAAGGGGGTACTCATCATTATGAACAACTTTTACTTTGGGACCAAACCTGAAATCGCGAAAAAAATCAGCTGTTCCCTGCATTTTGACGAGTTATGCGTGAACATAAACGCGTGATGCGTAGCTAATAGGAGCGAACATATTTCGTACAGATGTACGCGTTTCGCTTGAATAATTACGCGTTACTACAAATCCTGGGGGCGCCTTTTTTGGCACGATATACACGCGGGACATGTGAACGTTAAAAGGTTTCTACCTAAATAGTCCAGTCATTACGTCGGAAAAATCGGGAAATAAATGAAAATGAACCGAGAAAGCCAAATTTTGGATATTACGTGGGGGATGGCAAGAAAAGCTTAAGTTCAAATTGTCGACCAAAATAACCTTGTGCAATTTTCGCCATCTTGAAAAAACCCTTAAATTCAGTTTTTTCATCATAACTCGGTTCCCCGTTGAGATACGAAAATTTTTATAGAATACTTTTTTGTTGCTCTTCTTGCGATCTACAATTAAGGTCCCAAGCATTTTTCACGTATCGATCGTCGTTTTCGAGATATCGATCAAAAATATCAAAAATTTGGGGAGAATTTTTTTTTTTTCGCTATTTACTTTTTTCTGGTGAAAGATATCGAAAAATGTTTTACAAGTACAAACGTGGCTCGGAATTTTTAAAGATCCTCAAGAATGGGGTTGGCGACAAACAAATAACGGGCTCGAACCAATTTGCACCACAGCCGCACCCGCTCCACCTGAACTTTTGAAACTCATTTCGTGCAAATGCAAAGGAAAGTGTGGAGCTGCTTGTGGCTACAGGAAAGCAGGAATCCATTGCTCCGTTATTTGCCTGCACTGCAGTGGACAGACATGTGACAATGTCCCAGAGTCGAAATTTTATTCAGCGACGATCACGACGATGACGATGATTACGATTTTTCGACCGTCACAACATCATTTCCTGCGATTGAAGAGGTTTCACGACTCGAAGAGTCTACGGAGGAGGAACTTGAACAGCCAGGACCATCCAAACGACGAAAAACGTGTGAAAAAAATTACCACTTGTAATCATTATGTTTGCTGCATAAAAATTATTTCATCAATGTTTGATTTCTAATTTGGCTGGTTTATGATTTTTTTTTGTATTGCAATAATTCCCTGAACCATTTTCCATTCATTTTGACGCGTGGATACAACCGAGCGAGCGGCTAAATGAAAACCGGGCACAGTTTCACTGACTTTGTGGCGCGCTAGAGGTCGTAATTTTTGTCGGAAATGAAAAATAAAAAACGAATTTGTAGGTCTGGACACGCTCTACAAGTTTATTTTAAACATTTTTCGATATCTTTCACCAGAAAAAAGTAAATAGCGAAACAAAAAAATGTTTGATATTTTTGATCGATATCTCGAAAACGACGATCGATACGTGAAAAATGCTTGGGACCTTAATTGTAGATCGCAAGAAGAGCAACAAAAAAGTATTCTATAAAAAATTTTGTATCTCAACGGGGAATCGAGTTATGATGAAAAAACTGAATTTAAGGGTTTTTTCAAGATGGCGGAAATTGCACAAGGTTATTTTGGTCGACAATTTGAACTTAAGCTTTTCTAGCCACCCCCCACGTGATATCCAAAATTTGGCTTTCTCGGTTCATTTTCACTTTTAAATGTATATAATGACTGGACTAAAATGCTTTCCATATTTACAAACCTGCATTTGAATATCAGAAATCTTATTCCAAGAGAATTCAAACTCGTTGAGCGCGACCCTGGACTGTTTCAAGAATCTGAGGAAGCCAAGTTCTTCAGGACGAAGGAACAGCAACGCATGCCCACTTGTTCCGAGGCCTCGGGCAGTTCTGCCTACGCGATGAATGTATTCCTATAACAATAGAACAAAATATTATTATTTTAAAACTTTGAAGGACACTGGAGTGGACTCCAGAAGGGAAAATACCGAATATTCCCGATGATCGGGGAAAAAATCCCAATATTCGGAAAATACTATTACCCTGAATTTCTGTTATTATGGGACTGAAAAGCCCGTTTTTTTTATTGTTGAATGGGCCCGCTCTTGACCTCGATCACGCCTGATGGAAGGCGATGGATGAGCGTGCCCAGAAAATGCCCAAGGTACTGGAACTCGAACCCACGCATCGACGAAGCACAGCAGGCTGCTTGACTCCGTTGGGAGGGTGGTCGCAAACCAGACGGGCGTTAGCCCTACCACCGCAAGGGAAGAATTGGCCGCTCAAATAAGGTTTTGGGTGTGACTGTCCAGGATGCGCCGAGCGCTCGGTTCAGTTGAGTAACTGGCGGAACAAACTGCGCTACACGAGGAGACTTCTTCATGGATCCCAAAAATCCCTTTATTTTATGTTAAAAGCCAATATTAGCCGCTACATAGGGCGATGCAATGATTATCGAAATATTTGATGCTTCAAACTTGATTATGGGATTATAGTTGATAAAGTAATGCATAAGTGAATTGGTTCTCAATCAAGCTGCTTTTTACGAGTAACACTTTTATGAACATTGACATAAGGTTTTTTTTTTCTTTATTTATTTAGTGATGGTTTTAATCCAGACAGATTATGCCACCCTCATCGTTACAAAACATTGACATAAGGTTAAATTACAATGATCAAAGGTTGCTTGTGAAAACTATAATAATGCAAGTAATTAAAAACTTCAGCTTAATTCATTATAAATTTCAAGCATTATGTGTTTTTATGAATAAGAACGGAACAAAAGAAGTATGTTGAAATCGTAGCAACTAGGGTTCTGTAGTTTCAGCCTACTGACTTGGGGGGTCAAGGCGTGAGTTTACGTTTATCGTGGTAAGTAAATAATGCAACTGTAAATGTATGTATCATACCTTGGGATCATCAGGCGGGTCATATTGCACGATCCAGTCAACGGCGGGTATGTCCAGACCTCTGGCCGCCACATCCGTGCATAACAGTATTCCTGTCTCGGCGTTGCAGAATTGGAAGAAAGTCGTCGTACGTTTTGTTTGTTGTTGCTTTCCCTTATGAATAAGATAATATTTAAATATAACTGGTAGAGGTATTATAGAAAAAATATAGTTAAGAGGTAGATTTTTTAAATTTTCACAAATATAGAAACAATAATTGGAAAATTAAATTAAAATAAAAAAAAAAGAAAAAAAAAGCGAGTTGGGGGATAATATGCGTCACATCCACACAAAACGGCCATCACTTAGCATAATGCTGCGACCCTACGCGGGACGGATCCCCAGCGCTGGAATATACAAATCTTTCTAGATAGGATGGGTATTATTTGAACTAAAAGCAAAGATTTTGTAACATATGCATTTAAAATCATAAAACGTAATATAGCTTCCGTTTTGTTGCTGGAAACAATTCTTAGCTTAGCAACTGTGGCTTTTTTGGCAACATTTTATCATGAACATGAGTACAAGGTTTAACTTAGATTTTTGTAACTTGAAATAATAATGATAATACATTTTTTAGGTACTTACGTGTATAGACATGACAGGTAGATCAATATAGTTGAAGAGTTCATGGTGATACTTCACAGACATGCAGGTGGAGAAGAACACCATAACCTTTTTCTTTCTATTCTTCTTGAGGAATGTGAATAGGACCATCATACGCTTCTCTGATGGGCATACAATGTATCTGAAAAAAAAAATGGTCATAAATTCTTAAGATCTTATCAGAATAAGGAAAAAGGAATGTCAAATAAATAAAGTAGCCTAATAAATATTTGTTTTATTATTCTGATACATATTTCATTATTATAAGATGAAGTAGCATCTGGTGCATAAGTATAATAGTAATGAATAATGAAATATACAAGTAAATATGCCATCTAAACCAACAAATTATAACAGCACCAATATTTAATTAGTGTCTTCTAAGGCTTGATATTGCAACAACCTAAGTTTTTATGATGATTTTCTATAAAATTTAACATCAATCAGTAGTCTCACTCCCTGTTACATGTACTCAAACACAACACAACTGGCGAAACGTGGGATTCTAGGTCAACGGGAAGTACCCTATAGGTTTGATTTCGGAACATAAACACCTGTATCTTTTGATTGCATTGACTTACTTAGAAGTTTGATTTTTTCACTGCTTCAAGGGATTGCAGCCCTGAGTATTTGATATTAATTTCAACTTGATAACTGCACGCGTTTCTGAGAAAAAGGGTCTTGACTGACGGAAAGACAGACGCACATCGAAGTGATCTTAAAAGGGTTCCCTTTTTCTTTTCGAGGTACAGAACCCCAAAAACAACACATACCCTTGTTCTAGAGAGTCGACAGTGGCCTGTTCTCTGTGGTCATCCACTCCTACATACACAGGTTCGTGTTTTACAGCGAGGGCCGTCAGCGACTCTGTTTTTTTAGTTTGAGTGGCACTGAACAACATTGTTTGACGACGTTCTGAAAGAAAAAGACACGATTGGTTGTGTGATGGTTAAAGTGGGTTTATGGGGCCTGCAACAGAAAAGTCTAATATATCTGTACAAGCAACAATGAGAATAATTAAACTCGTAAATAGAAAGACAAAGATGGTTGGAGGAAGCCATAAGTTAATAAGAAAAACTAAATACAAGCTTGTAAAAAGGTTTAAGTTTACATCTATGTTATTAAAGAGAGCCTTAGGCCCTTTGTAAACACACCGTTTTTCGTGCCATGAAAAACCACGATGTATTCGCCTGGTTGGAGTTGTATGGATCACTATGGAAGCTCATTACAGACGTTTTTTCTACGGCGCGGTTTATACGCTGTATTGTAAAGAAACCGTGCCGTATACAAACAAAGGGCCTAAGCCTTGTAGTATGTGAAGTTAGACAATGTAAGAAAATGATGGTGATAATGATTTGTTTAGTCACTTACTAGGTAGCAGTTTGATGATCTGCTTAACTTCTTCTTCGAAACCAATCTCCAGTATTCTGTCAGCCTCATCAATGACGAGACATTGCAGGTTTTTGTACAAGAAGTCTGGTGTGTTTTGCAAATGATCCAGCAGACGACCTGGTGTTGCCACTAGTATATTAATACCTGCCATAGACAAAAAATAAATTAGTCTTGATCAGAATTGAAAAGGAAGTTTCTACAAATCAATTTTCTATGTGGTAAAAATGTGCAAATTATAATAAGTCCGCCTCTGTATATTTATGTGCTTGAAGTATTAAATAAATAAAGTTACCTTTAGACAGCTTTTGAGCTTCAGTACTTCTGTTAGCTCCTCCCATTACCAAACCATAAGTATGATGATGATATTTCATCAATTCCATCAAAACTCCAAATGTTTGCATAGCCAACTCTCTTGTAGGAGACAGAATAATTACACCAGTACCTTAAATAAAATATTAAAACGCTTTGTAAAAATAAATAAGGATCAACGTAAAAGGTTGTATGTTTATACAAAGTTCAGATATCCATTCTGTGTTCACAAAACAACTGTTCTCAAACTCTACAGTAAATGGGACTCAACACAAAATGTGCCTCAACAGTTTCCTGGAGACTCGATTTTATGTTGATGTGTACATAAACTGGTTATGGAGTTATGGCAGTCAAGTTTTCACATTCGCCTTTTTATCATCATTTCATTACAGTATACCACCTATTGCAATAAAATTAAAGTATGTTTAGATATGCCATAGCAGTTTTTCAGACAGTAAGGACATCATTCATTTCATAGCCAAAAATTAAAGTGCTGGCCAGAAAAATAGAATTCTGTTTTCTTATAGGAAATAACATCTTGAGGACTTTTTACAATTACAACGAAAGTCTACAATTAACTTCTTGGCTGTTGAGTTTGAAAATGTCAAAAATCCTATTTTTATTTCAAAGTGTTACATTAAAAAAAATACTAACTTTTAATTGAATAAAACATCCTGAAAATGTTTTGACTATTATAACATAGGTCTCCAATTAACCCCCTGGTTTCTATTTGACTTTGAAACTACCGAAAACAATATGTATGCCAACAACAGTTCATTCATTTAAAGATGCAAACAGTTTTTGATTTTTTGGTTTTCAGTCCTAAGCCCAAGGTAAATATGGATTTAAGCATTAGTTGTCTAAAATAGGTATTAAAACATAATGAAAATGTAATTTTTTTATATAAAATGTTCGACACCTGAATGATGTGCTTTGGAAAGTAAACCTATTTTGTAAGACAAACCAATGATAATCAAACTCACCATTTCTAGGCTTGAATTTCAGCTTATAGATAAGATCAATTGCTGGTATAAGAAAGGCTAGAGTCTTTCCAGATCCTGTTCTGGCTGCACCAACCAGATCCCTTCCTTCAAGGAGTGGAGGAATAGCTTTAGACTGTATTTCGGTCATAGTAGTGAAGCCCATGTCTTTGATACCCATCAAAGTTGATTCACAGACTGTTCCTTCTAGCGCTGTGAATTTCTGATCTGACAATATGCCAAGGCATAAGCTGGAACCTGGCACTGGAATGAGAATGTATCTGAAGATTAGTATTTTTGTAATACTCATTTATGTAAGCTACTAAGTTGTTTTCCATGTATGATTACTATAGTTTCTGCCTATCCCTATAGGAAGAAGGTGTGAGTTTATGTAGATTTTAATTCATGACAATAATCTATTCTGTACTAAAATTATAAAGCTGAAGAGTTTGTTTGTTTAATTGAACATGCTAATCTCAGGAACTACTGGTTTGAATTGTAAAATTATTTTTGTGTTGGATAGTCCATTTATCAAGGAAGGCTATAGGCTATTAACATCACACTACAACCAATAGGAGCGGAGCATCAATGAAAAGTGTAGTCTTAAAATGACACACACACATACACATTTTTTTGTAAAAAATGTGTATGCAAATAACAACAAGTGAATATTGTCACTTACATTCACTTTCTGTATTAGTAGTATTTTCAGCATCATTTTCCGTGTCACTGCCGTCTTCAGCTTCAGATCCACTATTTTCTGACTCACTCTCCTCTTTCACAGCTACTGGCTCTGGTTTTATTTCCTGCTTTACTTTCTTTTGTTTTTCTGTAAAACAATTATCAGAAAAATTTGTTGGTTCTACAAAGGATATTATATTAAAATGAGGATTTCAATAAATACAGCAATGAAACAATCACCTTAGTTTTTATGTTTGTGCTATGGATATTAATAGTATTAAATACATACTTTTGGGCACTGCCTTTTCGTTTTCCTCACGTGGTCTTTTTTTGACTTCTTTTGCTGTATTGGTCTCAGCTTCTGTAAAAGTGCAAAAGGAAATTGTAACATGGTAGGTACAACGCTTACTTTCAGCTACTTGTGGGTAACACTGTGTTAAAACTTTACTATTTTGCTAAAATGAACAGCCAAGTATATTAAAGTATACTGTTGTTTGTTGAATACAAAAAAATAAAGGCATTGCGAGTATGATCCAAGAGGTTATGTTACCTGCATTGTCCTCAGAAACTCCGTTACTCTTTTGATTGACGAGCTTAAGCTTCTTCTTCTCTCGCTTTTTTATTTTCCTCATAAGGATTTTGTCAGGAGTAGGCATAATGAACTTTATTAATTATTTATTTCACACGAAAACACATGTTTCACTTCCCACAATGTGTAAATTTTAAATGACAGATGTCATAAAATCCAGACCATACAACGACTAAATAATATGTAGAGGACATGAACAATAAAAAAACTTTTTACAAAAAAACAACCGACTTCCAAAAAAACACTACAAAGTGAAAAATAACTTTAATTTCGGAAGTCGGTGTCGTTGGTACTGCATTTTCTTTTATTGACACCGACTTCCAAAATTAAAGTAATTTTTCACTTTGTAGTGTTTTTTTGGAAGTCGGTTGTCTTTTTTGTAAAAAGTTTTTATTTTTCACTTTTTAGTGGGCCAGTTTGTAACTTATAGTGCTCCATCACAATGTTAGAAAATGTTTACAAACATTTTCTAACATTGTGATATAATACATTTAATCAAAAAAGTTTTCAGAAATCAGAGAAGGGTTCATGTTAGGTAATGTTAGTAAACATTTTATAACAGCAGTGTGGGAGCACCATTATCTAAACTACTGTACAGTTTACACAAAAAAACTGATTTTTCCGGTCGATACCGTACAAAGTCTTCAAATTAATGTTTTTTATCATGTTTAGATATTGATAAGTGCCCAGAGACAGAGAGAGAGCGCTAATTAAATTTGGCCCTGTATAATAACTAGATTGCCCACCATCACCTTTTTGCACTTATAATATCACTAGCTGCGCCCCGCGGTTTCACCCGCGTAAGTTTCGATCCCGTGGGAATATCCTATGTGTTATTCTGATAAATAAGCTATATTACTGTACAGGTTCATCAAAATCCGTTCAGTAGTTTTTGCGTGAAAGAGTAACAAACATCCATCCATCCATCTTCACAAACTTTCGCATTTATAATACTAGCTGCGCCCCGCGGTTTCACCCGCGTAAGTTTTGATCCCGTGAGAATATCGGGACAATAGTATCCTATGTGTTATTCTGATGTATAAACTATATTACTGTGAAGTTTCATCAAAATCCGTTCAGTAGTTTTTGCGTGAAAAAGTAACAAACATCCATCCATCCATCCTCACAAACTTTCGCATTTATAATATTAGTAGGATTATATTATATATTATATTAAATTATTATTATTATTATATTGTTAGGTATATTATTATTAAGTAGGAAGGATAGTAGGAAGTAGGATTGCCCACCATGCGTTGCAATGCCTTTTCTTCTCAGTGTTGGGAGTTGTTTTTTCACACAATAAAATTTGTTTTTTAAAACCGAAATATCAAAATTAATCAAATTAGAAACTGACAATTTATTTTGATAGTCCTAAAATGTCTCCATGCTAAAAGTTTAGAAAATAAATTCGTGATCAGAATTTGTTAGCCAAACTCTAAGACTGGGTGGTTTCCAGATCGCACCCACTAGGTTCCCCAATTTTAGAAGACAGTTTTTATAATTTTCTTTGATGAAAAAATTCAACATTAGCAGCGTTATGTAGAAAAAATCACGGCCATACAAACATTCACAGTTCACACGGGTCGAATACAGAACCTCCTTTTTTGGAGTCGGTTAAAAATCTCGCTAATCATTCATTAGCTACTGTTTTCTTACCAATTAGTTAGCTCTTAATCAATGAATAACTTTTCTTTATCTAAAAACACTAGTTAGCAGGTGATTTGTACAGGAATTATAGGATTTCTAGAATTTTATTTATTTGTAGAAATGTTAGCTTGACGTTAGAGTGGCACTGCACGTGACATATGACATTGACATGACAGAATGACAGTGACACGCCTCGGTCTGATTGTCGCAGTTTTACCTTTCACGTTTGTTTTGCGAAGTGTACTTTTTGGTTATGATGATGTTGTTTTATCATCATTCTTAAGGTTTTCTGCACAATTGCACATTGCTCATTACCACATTTGAGTTTAGTTTTGATTTTGTATTTGGCACGCAGATTCTGCACATTTGTTAAACCTATAAAACAGCCATGGACGATGAAAGAGTAAATCCCAGGAAGAAATTTAAATTTTTAGAAGATCAAGTTTCTGCTGCAACTTTAGGAGCTGTAAAGGCAATGGGATTTAAAATGATGACTGATATCCAGGCTGAGGTATTACCGGCAGCTTTAGATGGATTGGATGTGGTAGCAACTGCTAAAACAGGTTCTGGCAAGACATTGGCTTTTCTTATACCAGCTGTAGAAACTGTTATCAAATGTGTGGAAAAACAGATTCAAGGTAATGTAAAATGTGTTAAAGATATTTGTTTTTCTGTTGCCAATAATTTTCAACACTACTGTAGAGTATTATTTTACTAGTGAACATACCTACTGTAACAATTGATGATTTAAAACTCTGACTACAAAAGCAATCTAATTGTAATATGGGACTTAAAACCTAGTTTACTACTATGGCCGAAAAACCCTAGTGTCATCAACTGACCTAAAAGTTATATTCAGTACAGGACAACATAGAATCCATTAAACAGCCAGGGGCTGTATTACAAAGTATTAATGCATCATGATCCTAGTGCGAAAAAAACTTGGTGCTATTGGTCATGTATAGCTCCATCTTTCTTAAATTGGAATCATGGCAATAAACCGTCATACTACAGCACCTGACTAACCCAAACATTGTGTTTATTTCAGGCACATGTTGTATAATCATATCACCAACCAGGGAGCTAGCAATACAAACATACAGTGTGCTCCAAGACCTTGTTGCAAATCATGGGACCATCACATCAGCTTTGGTCATTGGAGGAGAGAGTCGGAAGAAACAGAGTGCTGAGCTTTCTACAGGTCAGTACACATACAGTTGTAATTTGGTTCTTTTCTATCAGAATAAGTGACTGCAATACATACTACCACTCTATACATTTCTTCCTTTTGTAAATAGATTTTATGTACTACGATTTTCACAAAAAAATACTAAACAAAAGATGTTCTTTCATAATTTTTTGTGAAAGCTCCCTGTGCCATTAATTTTAGATTTTGTATGGCTCCAAAGATGTTAAGTAACCTATAGCCTTCCTCAGGAATTGGATTATCAAATGCAAAAAGATGAACTGGTAGTTCCAGAGAGGAGTGCATTCAGATAAATAAACAAACTCTTCAGATTTATAATATTTATTAGTAATTACACACTTTTGGGTATATATATAGATAATCTTTTAAATTTCAGGAGTTCACATAGTAGTGTCAACACCTGGGCGATTATTTGATCATATGAGAACAAAAGAATTTGATTACAGAAATGTCTGTTGTCTAGTATTAGATGAAGCTGATAAAATCTTTCAGTATGGGTTTGAAGAAGACTTGAAACAAATTATCAACCGTTTACCAAGTAAGTTTCACATCCCTTACTTAGAAAATTTTGTTTAAGGCACCTGCCCTACCACTGAAGAGGAATGGACTAGGTATCAACGATTTTCTTGCTCAAGAAACATACAAAAAATTGTAGGTTGTTTAATGTAAGTAAAAGAGATAGGTACAAATTAATAGTTGATCACTGACTGTTCACACCGCCCGGCGAGTACTCGTTTGTTGCATTGACAAGAGCAATCAAGAGAGTACCTACTCGATCATTGATGCTCGCTTGGCGGGTGAACACTTGTTGACACTCATGCTTAATACATACCCATACCCGCAAGTAATCGCTCGTCGCCATCGCACATTCGCTACTGGTTTATAGTTGCTAGCTCTACTCGCTTCTCGTTAATCGCCGGTGATGAGACAGGTGACTAAATATCCTTACTAGATAAGGATGTTACTTCTAAGGAGGTTTTTGTTAAATGAGTAAGAGCTTATTATGAAGAAGCCACAACTACAGACCGATTCAAACTTTATGGCAGCTCGGATGGAACATGAGACGAGTCACTGCATAGTAATAAAATCACGTGTCAGCGGGGGTGAGGGGTGCGGTATTGCGCAGTGAGTAGCGCACTTCAGAGCTGCCATATGTTTAATCTATGGCTGCCATAAAATTTGAATTGGACTGTAAGAGAAGATGCTTCTATAACTAATTATTATTTAAAATTGTGTTTTCATATTACGCTTGCAGAACATAGACAAACCATGTTATTTAGTGCTACACAATCCGAAAGAACTGCTGCTTTAATTAAATCAGCAATGAAGGAAAAGGTTCACAACATAAACACTGATGAAGATAATCTCATGGCTACTGTTGAAGGACTGAAACAAGGGTAAGTAATTAATTAATTAATTATATTCCTGAATATTTATGTGAGATCTAATAGAAAAAACATGATTGGGAGACCAATAAAAAAAAACAGAAGTTGCTAATGCACATACACATACACTCGTAAGTAATCGAAAGAGAGAGAGAGAGAAAGTCGGATGTACTGGACATAACGCTTTTTCTTTGTGTGACGATTTCTACCATCAACTCCTACCGCAAGCCGCGTTAAGGAATTTCGTGCTGAAAAACCTCGCCAAATACATAACCTGCTCCTTTATTTGAAGTCGGTTAAAAAACGAGGTGGTTTTTTGTACAGATCAAGATTTGTAAGGTCATCTTAAAAACTGTTCAAATTTTAAACCAGCTTATAACTATAATATAATTTTTCAATACATCCAGGTATGCAGTATGTGAAACAGAATACAGATTGTGGTGGCTACACAAGTTACTAAAGAAAACGAAAAACTTCAAGATAATGGTGTTTTTCTCAAGTTGTAAATCAGTAGAATTTCATCATGAATTCTTTAGCACATATTGTCAAGCTGCAGTGTTATGTATTCATGTAAGTAGGTACCTAAATAAGTTGATATCAAATGGCTTTTTAAGCAAATCTGACGGATATTATACTTTTTACCTTTGGTTAAGTGGCAGATAAGACTTAGTGTGCCCTTTGAAAAGTTCTAACATGATGATATTATCGTGGACCTCCACGTCGGGCCACCACCATAACACAGGGAAGTAAAATGTCTGAAAATATAAGAAGACGCTTTTAAATTTCGGTCCATGATAACGTGAAACGTATTTCCATACATTTTATGGACGTGGAAGTCGAAGATAATATCGTGACGTTAGAAATTATAAAAGCGCACATTGGCTTTGAAATTGTATTAAAGCTTAATCCAGAATACAGAAATAATCTTATAATTTAAATATTTAATTTTTTTTGCAGGGTAAAATGAGCCAAGCAGACAGAACCGATGTTATAACAAACTTTTACAATGCGGAAAAAGTAGCATTGTTTTGTACAGATTTAGCAGCAAGAGGGTTAGATATACCGGCAGTGGATTGGATAGTGCAATTTGATCCACCATCTGATGCCAATGTAAGTTCGAATGAACGCATCCTCTAGATTTGGTAAATACCTACCACTATGAGCATGACCTATAGTATTTCTATCTCACGAAGCGACACGCGCTTTATTTGTGGTTACAAAGTGTACAGACGCCAGCAGGTCAACCTACCCCAATCTGTCAAATTTCTTTAATAGATTTTCAACTTTAGTCCAAATGAATAACGTTTATATTCAATTGGGAAAATCTGACAGATTGGGGTAGCTTGATGTGCTGGCCACTGTACAAACAAGCTGTGAATATTGTGTGTAAGCGCAGGAGATATTGGTACTGTCCGAGACAATGGCGGAGTCGGAAGTGTGTGTGTGTGTTATGTGTTGACGCTACTTGTCTTCACGTATGTTACATATTTACAGCGTGTTCGTACACTTGATTACTATAAGTCAAGCGCGCGTTCTTAAATCCGAACCAAAAGTTTATTTTATTTTAATTTTTCAGGAATACATCCATAGGGTGGGCAGAACTGCAAGGGGCATGGGCGCAGAAGGAAATGCTGTGATACTATTACGACCAGATGAGATAGAATTCGTTTCATATTTGAAAGAATCCAAAATATATTTAGACAAATATGAAGCATGGGAAAAATTCTCTAATTTACAACCTAAGGTAAGATTTGGACCTCTTTATGAAAACTAGCGATTTAGTATTTTCTTGACGGCAAAATGACGCGATATCAAAGCCCTAATCCTAATAGAAAGCGTCTGTTGCGATCATTTCTTCGACGAACCTGAAAACGTCCGTCATCGCGCCGCCAGAGGGCGCTTTCGGGTTTTCTAAACAAATTAGTGAAAATTCGTGATCAAGTGATCACGAATTTTCACTAATTTTTTAGGACATTGCCTGATAGAAAATTTTCACAATTTTCAGCTGGATGCTGCTATGTCAGATCCACAATTTCACGAGTTGGCAGTTGAAGCTTTTCAAGGGTACATGAGAGCTTTTGAAGTAAAGAAATTGAAGCACATTTTCAATTTGATAACAATGGATGTCGATGCCGTAGCCAGATCTTTTGGCCTAAAAGAAAGACCTGATGTTGACGTTCGTAAGTAAAATGATTATGTTAAAGCCAGATCCAATAAACTAGTAAAATATTTTTTTCGTGGAGTATTTCTATCTCACGAAGCGTCGCATGATTTACTTCTGGTAACCAAGTGTACAAACACGCTGTGAATGTATGCGTGATTTTGAGTAGCGTCAGCACATGACACACACGCACTTCAGACTTCGCCCGTGTTTCGGATGGTATGGAGAGATCCTGCGCTTACGCACACATTCACAGCGTGTTTGGACACTTGGTGACCACAACACAAGTGTGCGTCGCTTCGTGAGATAAAAATTTTATGCCTAACTAACCCGCCCAAAGCGCGTCAGAAATTTTTTGCTATACAATGTGGAACTGGATGTACGACATTAAATTAAAACAAGCACAGTACTAGTCCATCGAAACATTTTAAAACACGAAGATTAGTAGTTAATGAAAAATTGCAATTTTCAAAGAAAATAAATTGCAGAAACAACCGCATAGAAAGTAAACACGCTTTATCTACGAAACGTCACTGACCAGATGCGCGGCGCGGCGGCGGCGGTGCGGGGCGTTAGGTTTTGTACAGGTTCTTGACCTTACAATGTTTACCTATTGTTACGGACTCGGATCTACATCATGTTGAAAAATTTGAAAATTAAAAATAATTTCCTGTGGCTAAAGTATTCATTGGATTTGATTGATTTTTGTATACGGATAAAGAACATGATCCTCTTTACGTGATTTAAAGGAATGTCGATCGTCCTGTTCCACTTATTGCAGATGTGGTTTAGAATGTTGGCACTTACTTTTTATTTTTCTGTCTCAGGCATTGGATTCAGTAAAAAACACAGACCTAGAAAAAGAATGGCAGCAATGCTTGCAGAACAAACTACTGGAAATATAAAACGCGTCAAATAATAAGTTTACTGACAATCTGAAAGAAAATCTATTTAAAAGTACAAGTTGTACCTACATAGGTACTTGTTTACAAACTATTTATTTTTGAATAAAACAAATACGAAGTAAATAAACTTTTTTTATTAATTATTCCTTAGAGGGACAGAAATATGTTTTTACAAGATGAAAATAATCTATCTTCTGACTAGATAAGTCTAAAGGTATATTTACGTATAAAAACCGTTCCGAAATTTATACATACACAAATTATGAGAGTTAAAGACCAAGTAATCGTTAAATTAAACATAGGAACTTTTTAGACCTCTGTAATGAGGCTTATTCATTTTGAAGACCATTCCTAGCTTAGCTATAGTCTCAAAATAAAGATTTTTTTTCTTACAGTCCATTCAGTTATTTTACCTCTGATTTTGCATCACTGTCAATATTACAGTGATCTTTAATCTCTTGACAATAAGGTTGGTGCAACTGTCAAGTATGTCAAAATTACAGTGATTTTTATTGTTGTTGTATTATGGTTGCTGCAACTGTAAAGTCTGTCAAAATTATAGTGATTTTTATCGTTGTTGTAATATGGTTGCTGCAACTATCAAGTCTGTCAAAATCACAGTGATTTTTGTTGTTGTCAACTCTGTCTAAATTACAGTGATATAAAGTGTTGTTTTGTAATTAGGTTGCTGCAACTGTCAAGTCTGTCAAAATCACAGTGATTTTTATTGTTGTTTTAATAAGGTTGCTGTTGGGTTGCAGATAATTATCATGGGTATTATAATACAGTTATAGGACTTTGTGTAGTCATGAGCCACGAATCAATTAAGCCATAATAAAATCTCTTGGACTCAGATAAGCTAGAAAGGCTTCATTACGCTTACGTTTGAGGTCCACTTACATTAACAATACTATATACATGAAACCTAGTTTCTATTTGGGCGAAACGCACATTTCGTAGATATTATTTCTTGATAATTTCTCGTAGCAATCTTCATGGTTGTGTTGGTGATTGATGGCATAGATCATGGAGTCTATAGTTTCCACAGTGGCCGGACATCGGTTTAACGAGAAATACTGTACACACCGCCACGAAGTCTTGCCATGGGTTGTTGAATGTTTGGTATAGACAAAGTTCATATGCACTAATTGTTTGTGGCCCTTCCTACTATAAATATATTTGTAGCGAACTGGTAGCTGCTGGTTTTCATTTGATCCATTCACAACAAGTGATAGAGCACCTGCAAGTAAAGAAAGCATTTCAATTGCTGCTTGTTCAATTGTTATTATAAAATTCAAGGGTTATGGCTCATGAATTTGATAACAATAATGCCTAAAAACTAGAGTATCTCTCTCTTCAAAATAATCATATTATTATACTACAGAATAAAATAAAGTTTTTGTTCTGTTTATAAGGTCATTTAATCAAATATGGATAAAAAAATACATTCGCTTATAATTATCATTCAAAACACATAAGTAACATCACACATTAAAATAGCACTTGTTCTTCTGTTTCATTAAAAAATTAAGTCATTGTTCCACACAGAGGCCTTAAGTATTAAAAAATATGAATGTAAAATAATCAGGAATGTAAATCTCAATTTGGTTCATATACAAAATAAGTGTAAAACTGATGTAAAATACATGTAATAGAGATCATTTTGATATCAAAATTGATTCATGTCAAAATACTAGTCCAAACACTATTCTAATTAATATAAAGTAGTATCAGAAATTATTGTTTGATACCTTAAATTAGTACAATAAATAGACTAGAATATGAGCAATAAAGTCTTTAAAAAATTTATGGCGAAACACAATGGCACTAATGGAGTGTGAAATGTTTTTTCTCTAATTGAATGTAATTTTATAAAAATAGTTTTAGTTTTTTATTTATTAATTAATTGGCACTTGAGGGCAGTTCCACTATCACAGTTTATTTATTTATTGTGCTTTATGATCTTTATTACTCCAAAATGTATCTGGTACTTATTATTAATAGCCTACACTACACTATTTATGCAACTTTTTAAGGTGTTCTTGTCACAATCATCCAGTTTATAGATTTGGTCCCAAATCTTTTTTGAATCTATGATTCAGTTTTGTGTCTTAAAAATATAAGTAGCAGGCTTTATCAAGCCCTTCAATATATCTTTTTTCTACCAATATGTATATTATTTTCACTTATAAATAGTTGAATATTGCCTCTATAGAGGGGTGAAGCATACTATGTATAAAAATAAACTGTTAATTTGCGTAATAGTCTCCTTGCAATTGAGATACTTTGATTATATCATTAAAATGGATTCCGAAGCAAGGAGTTTTGCAGAATGGCAGTTCACATGCGCTGCACATAAATCTAGTGTCTCGTCTTCGCCCTATTTTCCAGCAGAGGCGGCATGAACGCTGCGGATATTTCTTCTTTCCATCTTCCTTTTGCGGAATAGTTACAAGGCGGTGTTCCATTGTCGGTCTAGGATAGTCTTCACTTGTGTTAGATCTCAGTGCATTGTTAGTCACCTTACCATTCACTAAGTTTTTAAGGTCGATGAATAACGAACTCAAGCTGGTATCTGAAATCACGATGGGCATTTTCATTGCACTGTTTGCAGAATAAAAGGTATAAAAGTTGTTCATAAGATTGTAAATTGTTGAAAATGCCATCGTGTTTTCATAACAAAAAGCTTTATACAAAAGAAAACAGATAAATTACTGAGTGAAAAATAAAATGATTGCATTTTCAACACAATCTCTAATCTTATTGATCAGGATGATACTATGACGAGGAAGCGTTAGTAAGCAAAGATAATAATGGATGTAAAGATTTGAAAAAATTTTACATGGAGGTAGAGATTATGTCACAGTGCTGGATTTTAGAGATTGTTATAAGATTTTACATTGACAAAATATACTTACTGTCTTGTGGTGATGGATAGTCCATAGGTATGGACAGATCTTTTTTCCCTTCTCTTGAAGATTCATAATTTTTTGGATTGGAACATACTGCTGGGTCTGTTACTATGATATCACTATCATCACATTCTGTCTTCAAATCCAATCCATTATCAGACAGAGATTGATCCTTACTTTTCTCATTGAAATCTTGGGAGTTCGATTTCTGTAAATGTGTGTTGTATGTAGAAGAAATATCTACAGGATTGTCATCGTACAAGTTTTTCATGTTCTCATAATTATTTGTTTGATATATCTGATTATTTTGTGTGTAAATAGATTTTTCTTTTGTTTTTGGTCTCTTTTCAGGGTTTAATATGTCTGAGAAATAGTTTTTTTGTAGAAATTCAGTGGATTTCCTTTTAAGGTTGCTGATTCTATGTAGTTTTTCTATTAGTTGCCTTTGTTTTAGCAGTTCTAGTTCATTGTTTGTTGTTTCGTCATTCATGCCAGTGTCATAGTTGTCTGACACACATGATTCAGCATCAGGTGTATTGTTTTGAGTTTCTGTTCTGTGTTTCGGTAAATCTTGCTCTTTTTCACTGTCATCATCTTCTTCAGTCTGGAAATATTAGAATGATCAATTAGTTTAAGGAAATTGGGTACTTTAGTACTTTTGTGAATTGGTACTTATTTAGGACTTTTTTTATTGAGAAATTGGGCAGTAATAATTTTACTCTTGATTTGTTACCATACTGAGTTAATATATTTCAGGACAGTAATGTTACACAAACTTACCTCTTTGTTTGTCAATCCTTTGATTTGCAATACTTCTGCTGTTCCTATAAAACTAGTGAGATCTTCGCGTTTCACACTCACTTCCCCATGGTACATAAACTGTAGCAAGTCTTTCATTGCTTTGTGAGTCACATCCCTTAGTACAACTGGAAAATGAATAGCAACAGTTATAAGATCATATTAGAACAACTAGAAAAATAGAAAAAAAATGGTTACATGAATAACTTGTTTCCAATAAAACTGTTATTAGTTACCAATTGGATGTTGACATGGATTCATTTGAAACATTTTCTTGAAATAAGGTGAACATATTGACAGTATCACTTTATGTGCTTGCAACAAATGGCCTTCGACTGCAATAGTAACATCGACAAATTCGCCATTTCCTAATAAACCGGCGAATCCTTTAGTCAGGTTCCCGTGAAAATTATTCCAGGACAATGAGAATTGTTGGTCCATTTCTAACCACTTTTAGGTTGCATCTGAAAAGGAAAATACGGTCGATTGCTTCATTAAACACTTCCTACATTCTTAGAGCCTATCTAAAGTAATACTAACAATTTACAGCTGTATATAATGAAATAAAATTAATAAATATTTTGTGTGAGAAACGTGACAGATGTGAACGGCGCGTCGCGTATGCCGTAGTGTTGTAATTTTAGTAATATTTTAGTTGATGCAATAGCTAGGAATGCGACTTAAAAGAAATGACAATCGACTAAGGATTCATCACTCTTCATTAAAACAACGTCAATTTTATTACTTACCAGCAGTATTTTTTCTTTTTGGAAATAGCTACCTTTCAAATACAAGGAACTGAATTTTCAGAGAAAAAAAAAGAAAATTATAGGTTGACCAGTTTAACTTGGTAGAATAAAAAATGTGAATTATATTTTAGAATTTGAACACGTTTTACGAAGTCTGTTTTGTAACTTCCCGTTCCGTAGGTATAAATTCTACCTAATTAATGATTTGGTGGTGGGCGCCGTCAGTAGTTCGCAGAGCGGTGGCAAGCTCTAGCGAAATAGCCAAAATGTTCTCCGACGCTCGACACCCTTTGCATGACAACATTCTTGTGCCACAGAGGCTGAAAAGCCGAAACAGTTTTTTAAAGTGTGTCGTCCCGCTCACTGAAGAACCATCACAAGAGAGACTGAAGTTGTGGCGAGACAGTGCTTCCTTACCCAAACCGTTCGTTCCACCCTCTGAAGTCCTCCCACCTGGACATGAGTTACCTTGGGTAACCTGGAAGTCTTTAAACAGACTCCTGATCCAGGTTGGCAGAAGCAAGGAAAACCTGTTCAGGTGGTGATTCATAGACGACTCCGCCTTGGAGTGTAAATGTGGTGCTGTTCCACAAACGATGGGACATTTAGTATCGTGTCCTGCGTGTCCTGTCAGCTGCACGTTACAGGAACTGATGGACGCTGGTGATGGCGCCAAACAGGTAGCCGAATTCTGGGCCGAGTCCATTTAGATTGCTATCGACACGCTAAGAAGAAGAATGATCTGGTCAAACTGATGAGAATACCACGCGGGATACGGAACGAAATTCGCTTGAGCCGATTGCGTCAACGCACACTGTGAACGCACTTAATGCGATGCTTAATAAAAATTTTTTTATTGATTTAGTGTCTAGCTTGGGAGATAAGAACGATTTTATATTGTAAAATCGCCACCTAACGGCCTATCGAGAGTAAAGTACTCCTACATGCTTACGCGTTGTGAGGCGTGCAATATCAATGTCGTAAAAAGAAATATACATCGTCGACGTCATCCTCGCCGAAGGAGATGGTGGATCACATCTATTCATCACACCACAGCATCACACATATTCAAATGCCAAAACTGTGTACGCGTGCGTCTTGCGTGAGCGCTCGATGCGGAGCAGAGGAGTGCGACCGCGCGATTATGTGGCCAGCCACTCGCGCTCGTATTGCCGGTCCTTTGACTGGCGCGCGGTGTGCACGACGAGGAGCATGACGTGCGGCATGACGAGTGATGTTGCCACACTACGTCTCTGCTTCCTTTCCTCGCTACTTCCCATGCCACTCGTCGAGTGTGTGGCAGGCCTCTAAAGTCGGTTTACGGACGATAGTTTTACGTGATAACGTCACAAAGAAACATTGATGAATAAATGTGTCACAAGCCAACGCTTGGGCCGATCGTGCCTGTCTATCGCTTGTTCCGCGGTCTCGCTTGCACGCTCAGGCTCAGGCGGAACGTGACACATTTTCGTACGTGCAGCCGGTGTTCATCGATCTATATAGACGTTATCACATCAAAAACAGGCGCAAATAGCGTGACTTCCTAAACATTCGCGTCCCGCTTCCCACGCTGGATTCCCTTTAGCTTAAACAATCCATAAAACGTGCAATGTATGTAGGTACTTTCCTGTCATTTGGTACTATGCATTAGGTAATTTGCATCCTAATGAAGCACGTCCCAGCTGTTATACGAGTTTTGCAAAATTCTAATGATTAGCGAAGTTAGAAGTTTTGTTCATGTCATGTTGCCCCAGAGGACATAAGAAACGTCAAGAATATAGGAATTAGGAAGATATTCCAGAACTGGGTTGAAAAAGGTTGGTACCTACCTACCAAAATACTCGGAATTATCTGAACTGATATGGCACTGATTGTTTTAAGTATGTTATGCCTATTGCAGTCTATCGGAGACTTTTGAAGTGCAAACTTTAATTTGCTGGTATCTTTTAGGCTGGTAGGTAGGTATAAAATACCTATGGTCACACAACAGATTTTCCTGCACCTTGCTACGTACCGTATATACCTACCTACTTAGATATATAAAGCATCATGTTTCACTCAGTTGGTAGATGGCTTCCAGTTATTTAGTTCGCCTTCCATTAGTACAGAGCTTTGCTAAAACTTTCCATCAGCGGTCGTGGACTAGTCCAGCTAAATTAAGTTTCAACCAAACTTTTAGGAGTTTGTCGACGCAGTGGAATCCCAACGAAGATGTTAGTTACACACACCAAGTTTTGTTTGTTATCTCTCTACGTGCGACTTTCTATATTTTAGTGAAATACTTTCGTTATCTTTGGCATGTCTAATTTACTGACCTAGATATATAGTTAATTATTGTTCTTGATCTTCGAGATCTTGATCAGGGTTTTGCTCTGGGTTAATCTATATACTTAATATTATAAAGAGGTAAAATTTATGAGTTTGTAACTACGGGGTAGTCTTTCGGAACACTGATACATTTCCGAAAAGTCTTTCACCAATGTTATGGGAAGCAACAGTACCTGTAGCCGAGTGTCATAAGATAGTTTATGTTAAAACAAGAAAGTTCAAGCGGACAAAGTCGCGGGGAGAAGCTAGTTTATTTATAAAGTGAAGCGAAGTGTTATCTCTCAGAACTCCTGTAAAATACCTGCGGGTAGTTGTGTTTAGTTGTTACAGGTAGTTCAGACGTATTTGCCTAAGTAGACATTCATAACTAATAACTATTTTGGGAATTATTATCCTACAAGCTAAGCACATAAATTAGTTGCAGGGTTGAATTTTTATTCAAGTTTGATTCTTGTGCAGAAATCAAACTCCCAAGTCAAAGCCGACCCCAAACTGCTGCACCAATCTAGCCTTCATAGTCTTCTCACGTAAAAGCTAATGAAGTCGTGCAGGTGAAGTTGGGCCTGTAGTCTTGCTTGGAGTTCAAGGAAATATGTATCTACAGCTACACCGTGTACCTTGTACTTATATCTTATGTACCAGATATGAGCAAGGTGTTTCAATTTCAAGACATTGCAATGTAATGTGCTGCAACTGTATCTCCAGTAATTTATTTTTATGATAGTCTATGAAAATGGTTGTTACATACATACTCAAGTACGAACAAGGGCAGTCGCCCACGGCGACTTTTTGCAGCAATTTAGTAGAGTGATTTGTTAACGCGAGTTTACAATCTGCAACGCTACTTTTGGCCGTTTGTCTCATTTGCAACGCACGATAGAAGCGATTCAGTAGTGATAAAATCGCATTGTATCGATTCAGCATCGCTTCTGCGTCGATGTTGCCATACTGTTTCCGCTGCTGGGAAAGAGGCCTCCTCTCTTTGATAGGGACGGGCTAATAAACTACCACGCAGGCCCAGTGCGGGTTGGTAGATGTCATATGTCTTCGAATTTTTTGTACTGGGACATGCTATTTTTCTCACGATGTTTTCCTTCACCTTTTTGAGAGCAGTGGTGATGAAATTATTTACACAAAGTAAAGCGTCTGGGTTCGAACCCACGATCTACAAACTCGTATGTCGGGGCTGTTACCACTGGGCCACCACTGCATCGTTGGCAACGCGCTACTGTATTAATTCTGCATCGCTACTAACGCGCGATTGTTTCTGGCGACATCGGGTAAATAAAGACTGGTGTTGCCGCGGGTGTGAAGACACAGACAGGCAGATGTAGTCCACATGCATTCAAGTAGACACTACAGCGTACGACTGTGTAGATATTGCATCGCGTCCGTGTCAATTCTGCATCGCGACAACAGTATCGCGATAGTTGCGTTGCAGAATCGTGGTTACTTGGGCGAAGGTATACCTACCTACGACCAGCGACAACATCACAATTCACAACTGTATCGCAGTTTTTTTGCGATTGTATAGCTACTGAATCGTTGCAAAAAGTCGCCGTGTGAATGTATTTCGCACGCGAATGAACCATGTAGCTAGTTATACTTTTTCCGGGTAGGTCCAAGAAGTAGATTTTCAAATACCTATCTGTGCTTGTAATGTGATTATACAGTTTAAATTAATTTAGGTTACGAGTATTAGTTACTCATTAAACAAAGCTAATTTCTTTAACTGGCAAGAGGCAAGACAGACAAGTTTCAACGTCAAGTATACCTACCTAATGCTTTTTACCTACTTACTAGGTACGTAATACGAATACCAGACTAGTAGAAATAAGAAATAGACTTCGACAACGTTGTTTAAAATTCTAATCGGTTTATATATTTATATACGTATAGGTATATATCCATTTCATAGAACTATCAAAGAAGTTGTGATTTGAACTTACGGACAATTTAAGTTGGTAGTCAACTTGGCTAAACAATTTTTTCCCTAACTTTACATAAAGTTCAAAAGACTCTTTTGCTTTTGACATTTCAATTGTGTGTTGTATATTGATTCTTATCAATGCCATTAAACCAGTGCTAAGTCCACACGCCTCGTGCACTATCGATTATATGTCAGTAACATTCGTGAGAGGGCGCACCACCAATGCTTGAACATCTAAAGGGCCTTGTCTACGGCGGCGAGAGGCCGCATTGGAGCTGTAGTTTTGAACCTGGCTGTTAACAATAAATACCGGTACCTACGCGTTTTTTCAACAACAAAGGGGCTGTTGCTATTTTATGCTGAGAAAATGAGAACATACTTGTATTTACCTACCTTTAAAAGTAAAACTAGGAACCCACCCAGCCAGCTCCATAATTGCGTAACACACTATTAATCTCAATCTGAATCATTTTGAAGCTTATTGCTAATCCATTGCTTCATATTATGTTTGAAAAAGTCTGCTCAACAACGTAAATAACGCAATGAATGTTGTTGAACTGTCAAATCCATTGCTACTGATAGTGTGTTACGCAATCAACTCGCAGTTAAATTTTTTCCAGACCTTTTCGTATTTTTAGACAAGTCATAAATACTGCCTAGTTCAAATGTTGTTCCTATTTATTTCTGTTTTGAAGTAGACGAAGCCTGTGTCTCTCTCAATATCGATTGTAGGACATGTCCACCGAGCGGCTTAACCGTCGATTAATTAAGTTCTGTAAGAGCACAGTCACCCTATTTTCTAAGATAGCCCAACCATGACTCCGCACTTTTAATTTTCTGGTGTCACGAGTTACTGCGATAAAGCCATCCCCCTTCTTCACCAGTTCCCCACTAATGAAAAGTATGCGATGAATGGGCTTCTTATTAAAAGTGTAGAAAAGTTTCGTGAAGACAAAGTTTTCTATATTGTGTTGTTAACACCATAAAATAATGAAATTGCTGTGCAGATTCTTCTGTCTTTTTGTTGCGTTGTATAAATCCTGTTACTTTTTGGCCGGAGGCGAGGAATATTACGAGGTTGCGGTCTACGAGTGGACTAAAATTACCTAGAATATGTAAGAGATTGTATTTTGTCGAAATATAATATTTATTACGTAGGTACTTTGCACCGTACTCAAAAGTTTTAAATAGAGGAAAGTATTCCATAATTAAAGCGCTGGTCGTAGGTACCTCCATTTTCAGGACGGTCTATGTTGGTCCGGCGACGCGGTCACTCCACTGGAGGCTGCCATTGACAGGTAATCGATGCGGTTTGCTAGTTTATTTGGCTATCGGTTCCGCTCTCAGCATGTGTATCTACTCGATATAATCGATACAGACCCCCAGCTTAATACGATTATGAATCGGAGCGTATTCGATTATAGCGATTCCGATATGACTGCGCATTTAATAACGTGCCGGAAACTTGGATATCTACTTACCTGTTTATGTTTCTGGTAGTTATTGTGTTAGGTATGAGATCCCTTGGGGCTCTTAATCCTGTTGAGGAGATGACAATTTAGCATTTAGGTTAGTGAACGGAGGCGTTAATGCTTTACTATCTTATGCCTTCGATTATTTACCTAAATAAGACTTTTAAAACATTCACTTTTCATTGAAACATTTCTCGTTGAGAATTCTAGCCGGTTCTTATTCTGCAAAAGAAAAACCGATAGTTGTTAAAATTATGGTCAGAATGAAATCCATGTCAGTACCTCCTTAATCGTTTTGTCACTCAAAAATACAAAACTCATTTGTAATGATTGCTTTCGCCACATTAAACCTAAACCGTGAAATCTGTGGATATAACAACTAGATCTATTGGAACTATGATCGAAATGCGAAACCTACTAAAGTTTATACTCTCCGCAAGGCTTATTATTTCGTCTAGTTTGTGGCATGTAGGAGTTTGCACTAAAACCGATAATGAAATTGATGAATTAAAGTTATGAACTTCTAGTAATTTTCATAGCTTACCGTAGAATGCAGGCTGTATTAAGAGTTTGTAGAACGTTTACGCAGATTCCTTTGTCCGGTCGTAATAAAAACGGTTGGTAGAGTGTAGATTAGTTTCTTGTCGTAGATATCTAGAAGCATCGAGCCAGCTGCGTCGGACGTCTGTAAGTTCGGTTCGGCTCCGGCACGCGCGAGATGGGACAAATTTTAGCCGACCTATTTACTGCACAACACCGGATTGGACTTGTACCGCGGTACCTGTAACTTTGAGTGCCGTATCTGATGGATTCCGCTGATGTAGGTTGACAATCTTGCGTGTTTAGCGTAAAGTTTTGTAGGTTTGCATCGCTTCGAACAGTGTGTTCTATTTTAGTATCCTCTTGTGCATCGTCTTCTAAAAAAAACATTTTCGGTAGGTATTCTAGTACACGATTTTGAAATACGTTGGTTTAGATAATGTAAATATAAAGTTGAAGAAAGCTCAAGCTCGTCTATGAGATTCAAGATGAGAATCATCAACAAATACCTAAAATCAGCTAACAATTCCGCAAATGAAATTAGTGAGAAAAAATTATTCGGCGCGAACACGCTTCGAATAAATTGATGTTAGAGACGATATCATTAACTTTATCATGATTCTTCAATTGATTGGGGATTTTTCGTCCGTGGCTGAGTTAGTTCGCGAAGTATCCGCAAGTCGGAAGTACGAGGACGTGCTCTCCAATGGGGTTGGAAGTTGGCGCGTGATTGGCCCCATTGTTAAACCTCAATAGTCCGTCTTGAGACCGCTAACTGAACCGTTTCATGCTCCATCCGTTGTGATAATTCTGACTTATCAGTTTGATTTTTGTGGGTTCGTTGGTATGGTGTGATTTCACATCTTCAGATTATTATCCCATAGTTTAACCCCATCTTTTGTCCATGGATAAATATTAGAGGGAAATTTTGGTTTAACAGTTTCTTTTTGCTTTAAAATTGTAAATTTTTTAATCAACTTTAGTGCGATAACATCATGAAATTCACTTTAACAACTTAATTAAGACGTAACGGCGCAATTTAAAATTAAATTTCAGAGCAGGCAGCAAAGTACACACATCAAAAGTGTCTAGGGATCAAGTACTTACATTTTTAAATATAAAAAATATCAAATTAATATTTACTTTATTTATAAATCTAGTCTTCCAGACTGGCTTCTTACTTTAATTACTATGTTTAAGTTTACAACTTATCCCTTTATTTTGTAAAAATTAAGAATATTTTTTGTAAATAGTGGGAAATTAACCCAAGTTTTTTGTCGACAATTAAACGGCAAAAAATCACACAATCACAGCGATTTGGCATGCTAAAAACAGTTCATCAAAGTCATTCTGTGGAATGGCTGCACGGCATTCATACTCGGCAGTGCTCTTCTTTGGAGCATATCCCATGCGTCATCAATTGGGTTGAGGTCTGGCGACTGAGCAGGCCACGGCAGAACGTTGATGCGAGCATCGGCAAGAGTGCGTGTTACGACTCTAGCCGTGTGTGGACGTGCATTAGTCGAAACGAATTTACCCAACCGGTTTCGCAAAGGGATAATCACGTCTGAAACAATCCTCTCCGTATAATCTGAGCATCGAGGTTGCCCTTGATTCTAATGAGATCGGTTCTTCCACCGATCCAAATACCAGCCTAAACCATTACGTATTGTTCCCACTTTTTTTTTTTTTTTTTATTTTTTTTTGTGGATGGGAAATCATCCAATGACCCCTCCCGCTCTGGGTGGAGCAGAAGGGAGTGTCAGACTCTTACTGACTAAAACCCACCCGTGTTCCTTCCTTAGCCCTTTGTGTTCCGGGGTAGCGGTAACCCTTTCGGACAATCCCGCTGCCCCGGCAGGCTTCGGCCCTTTCGGGCCCCTTCCTTGCTGCTGACATCTCTTTGAGGCGCGCGTGGAACACGTACGCGCCGTCCGGCACGGGCCTGGTCCTGATCGGACGGAGAGTTACCCATTACTCTCCGCCCGCAGGCCCGCGCCTACGGTGGCCGGGAGTCGTCTCGCGGCTCCCGACGCCCGGGGCGTCTCCCGCGGCGGCTGGGACGTGAGGCCCTCTCCCTCATCCGTCCCGCCACCTCCTTCGCTAGCATGACTGCTTCGCAGAAGGAGGTGACTGCCTCCCACTCCCTCTCGCCCCGGACCATGGCTTGAACCAGGGCCGGGCGCGAGAGGTCGCCGCCGCTGCCGATCGCCTCTGCGAGAACACGGCGGTGCTCCGCCCAATTGGGGCATACCGCCACCGTATGCTCCACCGTGTCCTCCGGGCGACCCTCGCAGTGGTGACACCCGGGCGTTTCCTCCCGCCCGATGATGTGCAGGAACCTCCCGAAACACCCGTGTCCGGTGAGGACCTGCGTCAGGCGGTAGGTGAGGGCGCCGTGGCGCCTCTCTAGCCACTCCTCAAAGAGGGGTCTTACCGCCGCTATCGCGGCGTGCCCTGCGCTGGGTTGCGACAGTCGCTCTTTCCATGCCGCCATGAGATCGCGCCGGAGGTCGGTCCGCTCCGCCGCGATTTGCCGCGGAAGCGGAGTTTCCCCCCGGCGTAGTGCCTCCGCGCGCCACTCGTACAGGCGCGCGAGGACTATCGCCTCCAGATCCCACGGCGGCAGTCCGGCAAGGAGGCTTGCCGCCTCGCCCGAGATCGTGCGGTACCCCCGGATCAGCCTTACGGCTACCACCTTCTGGGGCGCGTTCAAATAGTGGGCGGCTCGCCGCCGCAGTGAACGCGCCCACACCGGGGCCCCGTACAGGGCCATGGACCGCACGACCCCCGCGTAAAGCCTCCGGCAGGAGGCGTTTGGCCCCCTCAGGTTGGGCAAGAGCCGCTTGAAGGCGGCCCCGGCCCGTTCCAGCTTGGGAGCCAAACGTCGGAGGTGCTCGACGAAGTTCCACCGGCTGTCGAGGACGAGACCCAGGTATCTCATCGTTGTCTCGACGCCGATGTGAACCCCTCCTGCCGTTATTTGGGATCCCGAAGGCGGCCCGTTCCGAGGCCCATGAAAAGACATGGCCTCGGACTTGTGCAAAGCCACCTCGAGACCCAACTGCCGGATCCTCTCCACGACTATCGCAACCCCGCGTGTCATCGCGTCGGCCGCCGCCTGATGCGACCTCCCCTGCGCCAGGACTAGCGTGTCGTCAGCGTAGCAAACCACGCTGACTCCATCAGGGAGATCGGCCCGCAGCACCCAGTCGTAACCGATGTCCCACAGGAGCGGCCCCAGAACCGATCCCTGTGGGACACCGCACGACATCTCTCGCCGGTTCCATTCCCCGTTGCGACCGGGGTAGATGACGGCTCTGTCCGTCAGATACGCCCCGACTACTCGACGGAAGTAGGTCGGCACCCGGTGATACCGGAGTGCTTCCCCAATGCAACTCCAGGGCAGGGTGTTAAACGCGTTGGCGATGTCGAGTGACACCGCCACGACCACCCCACCCCGGGACACCGCGTCCCCCGTCGTGAGGGCCCTCACGCGCATGATGGCGTCCACCGTCGAGCGCCCCTTGCGGAAGCCGAACTGGCTGTCCGCAAGATCCGGCCCCGTCCTCACCAGGTGCCCGACGAGGCGGCCCGCAATCACTCTCTCAAAGAGCTTGCCGACCTCGTCGAGCAGCACGATGGGCCGGAATGCGGACGGAGAGTCCGCAGGGCGCCCTGGCTTCTGTATGAGGACCAGCTTCCCCGTCTTCCAGCGGAGTGGAAACTGGCCCCTCTCCATGCATGCGCTCAAGAGCGCCTCTAGTCGGGGCCCGAGAGCCGTCGAGGCCAGGACCCAGGCCTTACCCGGCAAGCCGTCGGGTCCTGGGGCGGTATTTTTGGCCTTCAGCCTATCTACCGCCACTCTCAGATCTACCCCGGTCACCTCAGGGATGTCGTCGTCGTCCGCGTGGTCCGCTTCAGGCACCGCAAGTGGCGGAGCCATGGGCGGGGCAGTATGCTCCGCCCGTGAAGGGAACAGAGCGCTCACCACCTCCTCCACCAGCTGGGGGCGGAGACTCTGCGTCAGCGGGGGGGCCCAGGTGCGGAGTTTATTCCGCACCATTTTATAAGGGCGCCCCCATGGATCTCTGTTCAGAGTCTCCACCATCTCCTCGCGGGCCATATCCTTGGCCCGCTGGACAGCCTCGCGGAGGGCGGTCTTCGCCGCTCTGTACCCCTCGTACAGCTCCGCCTCCGTGGCTTCCGCATCCGGAGGGCGGATGCGGAGCCTGCGGTGCCTGGTGTAAAGGTGTCGCGCGTCGACGCAAGCCTTGCGTAGCGACTCCACCTCCCGCGACCACCAGTACACCTGACGTCGGGCGCGTCCTGGCCGGACTCGGGGCATTGCCACGTCGCATATCTCCGACATGGCCTCCCGGAACCACTCCGCCTCATCGTCGATATCGGCAGGCCTGTCCGGTGATGACACCCAGGCCTGCACGATCGAGGCTTCCAGGAGGAGCTCCCGGTCCAGCTGCTTCAGCGCCCACCGCGGACCACTCGGGGCCTGTTGGACCGGCGCGCTGGAGGTCTGGCCGGAGACGTCGAACCGGATGTACCGGTGATCGGAGTAGGTCTCCACCTCCTCCATGACGCGCCAGTCAATGACACTCTGTGACAGAGCGGGGCTGGCGAACGAGATGTCCACCACGGACTCGCCCCGCATCCGCACACACGTGGGAACAGAACCCCGATTTAGGACGACCAGGCCTGTTTCCAGAGCCCAGTCCTCCACCATCCTGCCCCGCACGTCCGTGCAACGGGAACCCCAGGCCAGATTCTTGGCGTTGAAGTCCCCGAGCACTAGTACGGGGAAGCGATGGTTTCCGGCGACGACGACACTCAACTCTGTTAAAGAGTTCTGGAACTCGGCGAGAGTTCGGCTCGGAGAGAAGTACACTCCCACTACTACTAACTCTCCGAACCGTGCTGCTACGCACCCCTGTCCCTTCGTGACTCCTTCGAGGGACGGGGTGCCGGCGGCGACCGACGAAATTATGGCCACTGAGCCGCTCAGGTCCTCCACCCAGTCATCCCTGGGCGGGACAAAGTACGGCTCAGCGACCACGGCGATGTTAATCGACCACTGCGCCATGCTCTGGAGCAACAGGTCCTGGGCGCAGGCGCAGTGGTCGATGTTCGCCTGGAGGAGGCGTAATGGAGCCATCACTCTTCCATTTCAGCCCCCTCCTGGGCCCCTTGCGAGGGCCCCTCCGCCGGGGCGGTGGCGGCAGTGGCGGCAGCGGCGGCGGTGACGGCGGTGGCGGCAGCGGCAGTGGCGGTAGCGGCGGCGGCGGTGGTGGCGGCGGCGGCGGCAACAGAGGCGGCAGCGACGGTGGTGGTGGCGGCGGCGGTGGTGGCGGAGGGCCTCCCTTTCCTCTTGGCTCCGGTGGGTGGAACGCAGCACTTGCTCCCTGCCCGATGCTCGGCCGGCTTGCCGGCAGCCGCACATGCGACGCAGTGCGGCGCGGCGCTGCACGAGCCGGCCGTGTGTCCGGGCTGACCGCATCGGAAGCACAGAGTGCTGCGGTCCACCTCCGAGGTACACTGGGCGCCAACGTGGTGCCCCACATGGCACCGGAAGCACCTCAGAGGTCTGGGTTCCAGCAGTTTGACCTGCGCTGAAACCCAGCTGACCAGAAGCCTTCGGCCCTCCACAATTTTTCTGGCCGCCGTCACGGGGCAGCTTACCGTTACGGTTCGCGTGCCCGTGAAGTCAGGACGTATGGTGCCCGCCTTCACCTGATCAGGCAGACACCCGGTATTGTTCCCCCTTAATCTGACAAAATTTCAAACGTTCTTGACGTCCAGTGGACCTTCAAACTCGAGTACGTCTTGTATCCAGCCTCATACCGAAATGAGATTCATCGGAAAAGCAAACACAACGCCAGTATTCTTTCTCCCAATTTCTGTGCAAACGGGCCCTATAATTGCGGGGTGCCATAGGTGGCACACTCAGCGGCCTTCGGGAACGCAGTCCCGCTTCACGCACATTATTTCGGATGGTTTGGTCGCTTATCAGGAAGCCTGAAGAGCTGTGGAGCCTCGTAGCCAACATCATGGCGGTCATGGTACGATTCCGTCGAGCAGAATTTTGGATATAGGTCCGGTCCTGTCTGCGAGTGGTGATGCGAGATCGTCCTTCATGTCGCTCGGTCACGCTGCCCGTGATACGATAGTGTGTCCAGAGGCGGCTTAAGACGCTCTGTGTAATGCCATGAGCGATAGCCACAGATAGTAGTTAGGGAGGCGAATAGGGGAATTTTCGGTAATACTCGAGCGTGGCAGTTTGAGATATGAGAGATACCTTAGACCTAATAGAACAACCTTGTAAAGTATTTAGCTCTATATGTAGTGACGCGCGCCTAGGATAGACGATCAGATTAGTAAAAAAAAATCGATAGTCTGAAATACTCGAGCGCGTCAGATTAAGATATTGGGGGTTGATTTTAGTGTTTTAAGACTAAATTTAACTAATCTGACGATAAGTCCTTGACGCCGCCGAGTTATAGGGTCGCGAACTTGTAAAAAAAAAACGTTAATCCGGCATTCTCGAGCGCGATTTTTTATTTTTTTATTTTGAAGAATATAATCTAAAACTCACTAAAAATACAAAATCTGCCGGTTTCCGCATGACCAGAAGTGTGGAGGAGCCATTTCGTCTTCCGAAAAACGCGTTGCGGCATATAAGTAGCGAACGATTCATCTTACAAAAAAAAAGTTTAAATAAACAAAAAGTTTACACAAAAAAGGTCTCTTTACATTTTTGTCCAAAGTTAAAACTTTTTGACTTGAAGCATCATAAAAACTCAAACTCCCGGTTTTTTGAGTATATCTCGAAAACTGAGGGTGTTAAAAAAAATTGATATGAAATAACGATAATTAAATTATGTGACTTTTATTATATCTCACAAATTTTTTTTTTCTAAAGCTTCTCGACAATTTTCGTGGACGAAGGTATTATTAACATGTACAGTTTCATATATATTATTCAATAGCCTGTTGATCCTCAAATTGTTTTTTGGACGTACCGTAAGCAAAACGAAGTGAAGAATTGAAGCAAAAAAGAGGAATTTGCCATAAACATGTAATACAGACTGAGCGCTTCGCGGAAATATGCCGTCCTACCAGTATTTTTCCTATATTTCGCAACATTGATGGTGGGGAAAGAAGCGGTAGAAGGGAATTTTCGGTACACCCTAATATATATATATATATATGTTTATGGTCCCCTACCGTAGACCTATGTGCCCTCAGTATAACGAAGATTGAAGAGAGAGAAAAGACCCGACGGTATATTTCTCGAATGTGCTGGAAACTTTGATGAATTGTATTGAGCAAAAATGTAAAGGTCATACATAACAATACAATTATAATACAATTTGTATTTCATTTCATTTTTTTTTTATACAATAAATAATACAATTCGTACTACATTTCATCTACATTTACGTTGGTTGTATCTATCGCTTTATTGTCATTCTTAAATTCCCCGTTTTATCAAGGAGAAAGAAAGGAAAAAAAAGAAACCAAAAAACCTTTTTCGATCAGATTAAGAGAACCCACCAACATTTTTGTCAGATTAAGGAAATATGCTTTCAGGATACCGAGATAAACCTCCCCTATGAAAATCTGACGCGCTCGAGTATTTCAAAAAAACTTTTTTTTTTTGCATTTTCAAAAATTCATCGCAACTTATCGTCACGCCGAAATCGTCAGTTTTTTTAAAGGGAGCTTCCTTGGGGCCTACTTAACACCCCTTCCGAAAATCTGACGCGCTCGAGTAATTTATTTTTTTTTGCATTTTTGACTACTTTATATGCCTACCCCCACCACGCAAACCGGCAGATTAGTATACCGTTGCTATCAGAGGCACTTGGGGCAAACGTAGTATGAATATCTGACGCGCTCGAGAATGCCCAAGTAACTGTTTTTTTTAACATTTTTGAAAAACCGTACACGCCAAACCCACCGCTAAAATGGTTTTTACCATACGAGCTTTTCTTTTCGAAATCATTTTATCTTTCGATTTTGATAGGTCTCGACGGCGCCGTTGAATTACGCCATTTAGCTACCTCGCCTCCCTAACTATAGGTACGTTGCCCGGAACCAACTTGCAACATTCCGACGGCTCTCATCAGCTCTTCTCATGTCAAATGATGTCGTCGCTCCATATAGATGCAATTTTTTCTAGTTCTGATGCAAAAAATTGCATTGGTTTTGTAAAAACGTGCGCTTTGAGGAATACCCCCATACTTTAATACGAATCTTGAATAACAGTTGATTTTCTATTTTCAATCAAAATTTAAAGAAAATTCTTTATACAAATAGTGAAAACAACTAAAAAGAATCAATACCGATCCAAAAAAGTCAAAATAATAATCCTCAATTGCGGCAATACTCTAAAACGTACTTGATCGCTAGACACTTTTGATGTGTGTATTTTAAATTTAAAAATAAATACAATACAAAATAAGTAATTGAATTCGCCAATACCGTGATTACTCTCACAATAATACAAGAAAGAGAGTTCAATCAGGCGCCGCGCCCGCCGCCCGCGCCGTCGGCTGACCGCTTACCAATATCTCAGCTGAATGGACCTCAATTAAGCCTCACAGACTAACCTAGAATAAATCTCTTGCCCTTAAAATTCAATTTCTTAGAATAACGCAAATAGATATGACAATCGAAATGTAGATTACGTTCTGTCGCGAGATGAATTTTTATGAATTATAATTTTGCAATCACCTCGCACTGTCGAGTCACGTTTGGGAGTTTGAATTGTCCCTCTACATGATGCTGCCTCAATCATTATACCAGCTACTTATCGAGAGTACTGCACTTGCATGTTTATGAATCTTTTGTCCAAAGACTCGCGATTTCTGTTTGTATTCCGTAATATAAAAGAGCTGGTGCTCTAAGGGTCCATTTATTTTCAATATGCATGCCATCAGTGTATAGTGGCTTTTTGTCTTCGTATCGGACGGTCCGCTCGGTATTTGGGGAAGATCCAAAGAGACAATGGCCGGCTTTTACTAAAATGACTGTGAAAGCGTCAGTGGTCTGCGTTTTTACTGATCAACCACAATGCAAGTGCATCAGTGAAATATTATGATAACGTAAAAAAATACTGAGAATTATTTTCGATAGTAATATTTTCTTCCTGCAGTCCCTGTCTTTTGCATCAGAATAGATAAGTTTTGAAAATGTACAGAATATAAAATATATCAATCTACTCATAGTCTTCCAGCCCGTATTTCGGCCGTGGCGGCCAATCTTAACGGACACGGCGTAGACACAAGTGCAATCTCTTTCCTCACTCTCATAGTCCTATGGGACGGCAATCTCACATATGACCGGAGAGAGATCAGGCGCTCCTGCGCCTAACGGCTTAACGTGCTTTCTGAGGCACGGGGGTATCACACCGCCAACTTCCAGACTCCGAGCTGTTACTAAAAAATTCCCAATGGAAAAACCCAATAACACTGCCTAACCTGGGAATCAAACCCAGGATCCAACACTCAGCAGAATATCCAGCACTCATAGCTACCATAGGTACTTACTCCGTAATTTTCCCAGTGTAAACTGCTTTGTGATCTGACCGGATTCTTAAATAACGCGTCTGTGTTGGACATTTCTAAAGAGGTTTTAGGCAAAGGCTCTTGGCGGAAAATCTTTTACTAAAAGTTACAGGACGCAATGACCGGAAAACAGATGTCACAACAACGCGCTATCTAAAAAGCTTTTGTTAATGTTTTAGGAAATGTGTGAGTTACGTCATTGCTGTTTGGTGTGGTTCCGAACTAAAAAAAAAAAAAAATCATGTTTTTACTTTTGGTGATTGTTGAAGTTGTACCAAACATGTACTCTATAGTTGTCTCATGTCAAGTCAAGACGCACGTATGGCTATAATTACCTTACCGTTGGATATTTTGTAATAGGCTATAGCAGGATCGTCGTGTTCAGCGGTGAAGACAGCTGATTGATAATCGTACTACTTATATTAAATTGTAATATGACCCAACAGGTGAAAGTAGAATCTCGCCACGCACACGTCATAAAGCACATCCCACGCTCTTCTCCCGCTAAGTCTTGGCTCGAGAAGGCGCACGTCAAAACGCCAACACTTACAACACAATGCAGTGCTTATCCCTAGTCAGGCGGAGTCCACAGTACGATAATACCTCTTCAGTGAGAGGATTATGCCGTGAAACGATTCTACTTATCGTCGCCTACCGTCTTTGGCGCTGCACTGCCAAGTAAACAGCGCCCAGATAGTTCGCTGCCGGCTTAAGTTTCAATGCAAACTTATTTCATAATTATAATCTGTGCCTTTCATTCTTTTCCAACACAATTAAATTATGATGTTACGAATAATTTATGTGGACATAAAATTGATAGCTAATAAATTTTTAAGCGTATTTAAAATAAAGAGAGATAAAGTTACAATAAAAGTATAAAAATGCACCGTCAGGGTGTTGTAGGAGGAAGCTGGGCGGGGGAGCCGCTAATGCCTCTCGGAGTGCGGATTACTTCATGAAATGGTCGCGCTTAGCGCCACTCCAGCGTGAAAGCTGCCTGGCGATCTGTTTGCGCCACCCACTTCACAATACAACCAAGTGTCAGTCAAAAGATACCGCTGTACGAATAATACTGTAACCTAGAAACAGGGCGGATGTAAAATTCGAAATTGATCTATTCATAAAACAACGTGCAGAAAATACCAAGGAGGGTTCATTTCTGCCGGAGTTACTTTTATTGTCGTCAACGGATTTCTACAAACTGGGGCAAATCCAGGGGGTATCCAGGGGCCAGCAACCTTTAATGCAAATAGTGTAGTGGCTACTCTAAAAGACCTTATGATTATTGTTATCTTGTTTGAAAAAAATGCAGACCTAGGTATCTTGACGGTGTTTCAGGAAACGTTTTCTTACTCTCGCACGCCGATTGTTGAACTTCAGTTGACACGTCGAGCGGTGTTGGGAAGGAACTTTTTAGTTTCCTTCCCTATTGGCTTCCTTCAGTGAAACTTTGTCTAGTGGCAATGGAAACCAACATTGATTTAAAACAGATGAAACTTGTCAGCGAGTTACTGTTACTTCACGAGTTTTATTGACAAGTTGAAAAACGAAAAAAATATATGACTTCTTATGTAGTAGTCTTCTATGTTTTTGCTGTAAACATTGATTGTTATTGAAACAGATACGAGTGAAAAGTTATTTGATTGGTTCATTTGAACAATGTTAAGATGATATTGGTGGCTGTACGTGCTTTTACATATCTACGTACAAGGAACAAATTTTTTTCGCTGTTTTGATGTTCATAGAGGGCTGATTTAACGATTACTTACAGAAAGCTTTAAACCTGTATTTTCACTTCGACGGCCCTTGCTGATTAGATTAAACTAAGCAAGTTCATACCGTAAACAAACCGTAGTTTTTTCCGCGTTTCCCCGAAAAATTTAAGCATATTATTATAATTTTTACTATAAATTCTCCGCTGCTTAGAAATATTCTCCAAAGTTCTCGTTCCAATGCACGGTTAGACACACCCAAGCCGTCTTTACTGCAATAAAGGATCAATAAATCCAAAACAAAACCCCGGTACGTAACGGCTCAACAGGAAATGTCCCTGTACCTATATTTCACGCGGGTTTTTGTTTATTTTTTCTTTATTGCGTAAAATACGAATCGCCATTTCCATTGACTTTACCCAGATAACGTTGTTTGCTTTCGTTTCTATATAAAATGTAGTTTTGCTTATGGAAAGCTTATTTCTTCATCTAGTCGTTAGATACAGGCGGGGTGACTGTGAAGCCTGGATTTGTTTTGCGCTGCTGCAATTACCTTTTGTTTCTGTTGGATTTTCTGAAATAGGAAATGTTAAAATCATAATTTCATGTTTCTGTCGAAGTTAAGCTTTAGAATAAGAAAGTTCGTTTAACAAACTAATGCATTGTAGAGAATTGTTGTAAGCTTAATCCGTAGCTAAGTAATTTTTTTAAAGGTTTACTTTTATTTGCGTTTTGATAATAAATGGTAATTAAACAAATGTATCACATAGTTAGGAGTTTAGCTACTTAGGGCATGCATGCAGTCTGATACTTTTTTCAACTAAATTAAGGGGAGAATTTCAATAATCTTTTCGAGGAATAATTTTGAAATTTTAGCAGTTATTTCATGCAAAAACTGTCAAACATCAATTGTATTGCTCGAATAAAAGTTATCTGGCGATGGAAAAATCAGCCCTTAGTCAAACTAAGTACCTAAATTATTTTGATCCCATCGCCCAATATATACATTACTGCCCTCGAAGATTAAGAATTCTTGGCATGTTACAAGCATGTTGTTATTAAAACAATTAAAAAATATCACATTATTTATTACAAAACTTACGTTGTTACGTATAGTAAACATTAAACGATGTTTATTATTCATCATAAAACTCGCGAAGCATCTCGCTCGGAGCTATCGAGTAGAAAAGTTGCTTCCGTTTAGTTTGTTCTCAGCGCCGACCGAATGGAAAATTGCATTGTTTATATAAAGGTTAGTATAAAATAGGTACTTCTTTTCTATTTCTATTTGGACTTTATAGCTAACAAGAAACTGTATTCTGTTTACTTTACTGGGACATTTTTCGCTGTATCTTCGTGTTGACTAGATTATGAGTAAATGATCTGCGGCAGTAGTGGCTTTTATTTTGACAGTTCAACAACTTTCATAGCGTTATTTACGTTGTTGAGCAGACACATTTTTCGAATATATGAAACAATGGATAGCTTTATCCTTAAAAAAAATTCAGATGAGCTGGCTAAAAAGACACCGTGCCCTCTAAATCCGCCACGTCCTATTGGCGCCGAATCTGTATGAATATCATAATAACAGGAGAACAAGAAGTAATATCTAGCACGCTAATTAGTTTGCAGATCTTTTGCTCAGTTCTCATGCATGTTAAGGCGGCATATTCTGAAGTGTCGTCACCGTCACCTGTTATGAAGTTTTAAGTCGACCCAAATTGTACGCTCATCTTCCCTCTCTTTCTTATTTAATGTGGAAGTAAAAGATAGCCTTTCCATAAGCACGCTGTAAATCGTTGCTAAATGTCTCTACGTTTTCTCTTTTCAAACTTTAAACTAACTGGTCGCACCAACGATAACTATAAAGCTTTTGTTTGAGGAAAGAATGAATTACTTATAGATAAGGGATGAGTGATCTTTATACTACGATTGTAGTAATAATGCAGAAGGGTAGCAGAAAGAACATTGATTTTACATGAACTTTCTAAGTTCACCATGGTTTCTCAACGAGGTATCGATAACTTTTCATGTCAGTTGGCTTCTAAGACTGAGATTTGGCGCGACGAGAACATGGCATGTCTTTTATGCATACCTGGGTAGCACGAGCTTGGCTGTCTTTAGTTTTTCAACATTAACTGCAAAGACCCAATGGTTGTTAGTCACTGTCTACGTTCTAGGTCCTACCATTGAAGATCTATTGAATATATCCGAATATTCTCGTATTGGATTTCTTGATATTTTTCGTACAAACACATACAATTTTCGTATTGTAGCAAATGGAAAACGTTATCACGGCGACGGTAACGTTTCCTGTGATCTCCTGTAAGCCGAGATTAGGTCGGATTGAGTCGAACCGTGCCACCGAACCGGTTATATTGAAGACGTATGTAGAACGTCTGAACACACTCTTAATACCTATTAACTTGTCAAGTTCATTAATGAGAATTTCTTTAGATCATTCCTTGTACTGCATGGTTAAGAGGTTGTCTCATTCTAAGTGACTTTTTAAACAATGCATATACTCGAGGTGTTTTCAGAAACCGACATAAATTTTTATTGCACAATGTTTTCGTCGTCTTTTTATCATCATTGGTGCTTTCCCAAACAAAGTTAAATATTAGTATAGGTGAGAAAAGTTCAACATGAATAATGCTCACCGGTGTGAGAATTAGTAGGTGAGCCACAATAAAATATTCCTGCACCATAATACTGAGTGGCGTGCAATTTGGACGGAATAATCTTCGCATTTAGAATTAGAGGTTCGCTTTAAGCCGTCGTAAATATAGCGCAACACAGTTATTTTGAAAAGGCTTGCACGCCGTGCCCGCGGCGGTGCGCTTGGCGGAATATAATAATAGTCGTCGGGCCACCGCGGAATATCATCTCGGTACATTGTGAGAGGCAGGATGCTCATTAGATGAACGCCCCGGGCCGCGCCCGCGCCGCCCCGCTTAGTGCCTACCTTCAGACACACTGCCTCATGCTGCCACTGCACATCGTATTCTAATTAGTTTTACTTTATACTCTCTCCCTAACATTAACTGCTTGCCAAAAGCTACAAATTGGTGCCTACGTGGCCTACTTTTTCCGTCCACTGCACCAATAATATAAATTTCAGGATCCTTTCCAACGACGTTCTGATAAGACCGAAACGAGCAACTGAAACGGAAAGTGTTCATTCTGAAGTAATATCTTACGATAAAGTTTTAGTTAGAACCTATTATAGGATACACGGCTCACGGATCTAATAGGCTTTAACCTCTGTATGTTATCGCCTAAGTTGAGTGCGGTGTTAACATTATAATTATAACGACTACTGTAACTCAACACTGGAATAATGTCTGAGTGAGTTTGCGGAGCCGATGTAATATTTTAATCTTATCATTCGAGTCAAGTTTCATGTCTCGCGAGGAAAGTTTGATCCGTGGTTCAAGTTTCGAGACGAACGACGAGCTTACAACTGTGACTGTGGGCTCTAACAGATCGATGTACGTACTTTAATGGGGCCAACACCATTATTGATGTATCTAATAGTTCTCATACGTGATCGAATATCCTACTATTTTCCAGGCTCTTTTTTATAAAATAGTAAAAGTGCTATACTGGGCACCACTTACTAATTTTATTTAGAACTAGCTGTGCCCGTAACTTCATGCACGCTTCTTGTATGCATGCATATCGAAAAATAAATTGGTTTTCATAGGTTTTAACTTTTATGCGCGGAACCCTAATATTTTTATAAAATAAAATTAGTCTATGTCTCTTTATAACATCAGCTATCTACCTTTGAATGTCCCGTCGAAAGTGGTCCAGGGTTTCGGAGTTTAGCTGGAACAAAAAAACACATAAACAGACAAATTTATATATATTTTTTTATTTGTTATAAGTAGATACAGCCTATCGATTCTGTAAAAATCTCACCGTGATAACATAGGTGAAGTGAGCGTGAAGTGAACTATCAATGGAGGCCATCCGTAACATCAGGTGTAATGACAGCTCACTTCACCTTAGTTTTCACGGTGAGATTTTTACAGAATAGCACTGCTGTATACACATTTACTGTGCTGTCACATACATTTAGTAAAAAGCTAATATTTAGGCATTACAAATAGACACTTAAATTTTATTTATTTGTGTAGGGGCTAAGGAAGGAACACGGGTGGGTTTTAGTCAGTAAGAGTCTGCCATAGGTGTGTGCAAAAATACAGAAGAAGTAAAGTACCTACTTATTTTCATGTTTTGTATGTTCAGCAAAATTGTTTATCTACTCTGTGGAGTGCCGTTGTTTTGAGAAACAATCTCTTTTGCACAAGCTCGGCGGTGACTAAGCATTTTCAAAGTTAAGAAGCCTTGTTTGGCCGCTTCCGATATTTGTTAAGCCCGTGTCGGTTTTACAAGATGCCAGCTTGAGATAATTAATGTGTAGCCTCGTAAAACCCTTCTTAGTAATTTAACAACTTCTGATTGAATAAAACTTAGCAACCTTTGTCCTGCTACATAATAATTTAATTATAATATACTGTGAACTAATAGCTGACACTTTTTCATTGTTAACGACTACGCCTGCCTGGTAATCGAATTGGTGATAGCTATTTACTGTTAGTAGCTCAATAGACGATTATGTTAATAATTTTAAATCTTTTGTTTGAGTTTTATGGCACCCATGAGAAAAATCAAAGTGGCGATTTATTGTTAAGATCTGAAGGCCGATTTCCATAATTAAAAATGTTCAAAATTTAAAAGCAATCTCGTCTCAGCGACAATCAATGTCAGAAACTTGTCTAAAATATAGGGAAATTAGAGGTATAATTTGACAGATTGAGACAGATCAGAAGGCCAATTCTCGTAATTTAAAACATTCAAAATCTAGTCGCAGTCTCATCTCGGCGACAAACAAATGTCAAAAACTTGTCAAAATTTAGGGAAATTTGACGTATTTTTGACAGAGTGAGACTGAGATCAGACTGTGAACGTTCTTGAAAATTACGAGAATTGCCCCTCAGACTATGAACGTTCTTAAAATTACGAGAATTGCCTCTTTGGTTTAAAATTATTTTATTTTGTAAATTGGTGAAAATTTACTCTTTTACACGTAATTTATTTTATTAAAACTAGATGAGTCCTAGCCGGCTACTCTGATAAAAAGCACCGAAACATATTCAGAAGTCAAAATCTCTTTTCCATGTCGTGTCTTTTCCAGTCCATACAATTACTTACATTGTAGGTAGATGATGATCATATCCAAACGACAAAGTAGGTTATAATTACAACGTTACAATTTATTGATAGTAAACGCAAACTGTAATTCACTCAGTTTGTGCAGTTAAACTTAATGGACGGAAATAGCACTAGGAGTAAATAACACAAGAACGGTACTGCGGTCTACGGCCGAGCAACGTTAGTCACCGATTTTCATTTCAAATCAGTTTATAACAACTTGTTCGAACTGGATTCAAAATGTTTCGGCCTTTTTGAATCCCTGCTGCATTTTAGCCGTTTCTTATACCGGGAAATAAACTCTTGCTTACGGCTGTAAAAATAGTGAACAAATCGATTTCAAGTGGTTTTTCCTTAACTTGCTGTCGCATAAGACTTAGCGTGGTTTGTGGTTTCGCCTCTCTTTTGTTCGTAAATCAGTTGAATTTCGCCTTCCTTTTATGGTATCACATGGCAGCTATAAAACTTGCATACCCACCTTCTATATACCTATTTGAAACAAAGATGTAGGTAGGACCTAGCTATATATAAGAAAACTTTCTTTTTAAAATATTTGAATTCTCTTCCACGTGTTACTAAAGTACGGTCTGCACAGAGAGAAGAGATTGACTTTGTTAAGAGATTTAGTAACGGATGTGCTTGCTCGCTTACGCCATCAAGATGACATAATAAATGGAGGAGGGCGGCACAATTAATTGCTTCTAAGGAATGTGCCCAGCTGCAGCAGTGATAACATACATATAAGATGAATAGTTTACAGCCAACACACTACCGATTTTAATATTATTTTGATGTATTTTTAACTGGTTCTGAACAGCACATTATCCCCAGTTCAAGGTTAAAACGTTTCTTAGTAAGCCTCCCTTTAATTAAACAGGAAATTTCCGTAACGTCATTGATTTTAGCTAAACAGATATTCGGGAAGCCTTTTACCATTATCAGAACATTGTAATGAGCGTTCAATATTGCTCCGTCGCACTACTACAGACTCCGTAATCTTAAAACGCCACTTTACTTAGAGTCATTCGAGGTAACGAGACCATAACTCCGTCTTGTCTGGATACGGACTAATCCGGAGCTCATGAAACTCCGCAGATTCAGATAGAGAATAGAAATACGATTAGTGGGGTTTGTTTAGTTTGATTGGAGCCGCCTAAGCCTGTATTACTTGGAGATAGCACGATTTCTTCGCGTCCGTGGTTGATAACTTCAATTCTGTGTAACAGCGGGATCAGTGACAGTTAATCTGTAAGCCGAGGTTCACACGATACACATCTAAGTCAGATGTTGTCTATCTAGCTTAGGACGGGTGGGAGTAGGTTAATGACTCGGAAATCATTCGGGTTAAGTTCCTTCGGGTTCGGATTGGAAGATAAGGGACCAACAGATTTGTTGGTGTCGTGTCTCCATCAGGATTCAGTGAAAGATTTGGGGGCATTCACATTCACTTTGACTACTATTTCTTTTGTCTTAATTGAATTTAAGTAAGGTTACAATACCTACGAATTCCCAATAATATATGCTTCATATACCTGTGTATTTGTTTATTGTATGTGCTAATGGTACACCACTGACTACCTGCGGTATTGTCCCTTCTTATCTTATTTTTTAGCGATAAGACCGCCCATTGTGTCACACTATGTAAAATTTATAAATTATTAGCGACCCGCCCCGGCTTCGCACGGGTGCAATGCTGATACTAAATACACTACATTAAGTATACATATAAACCTTCCTCTACAATCACTCTATCTATTAAAAAAAACCGCATCAAAATCCGTTGCGTAGTTTTAAAGATTTAAGCATTCATAGGGACAGAGAAAGCGACTTTGTTTTATACTATGTAGTGATTGTGTACATCATTATTCTATCTTCTATAGGTATATCTATAATCCATCGAGCGTAAGAGTAACTAAGTTTAGATATTCAATTGTTTGATTAACAACATTGTGGTTGAAACAAATAGGTATTGGTGTGGAACCGATATTATGGCGGGAGTTTACAGTTCGTTTGATTCTGTGGCATTAGATTTGTCAATAACAGTTAAGCTTTGAAGGTGACGATAATTGATAACAATTCACAATGGGCCTTTATCTGAATTATATTTAGTCTCACAAAACGAAAATAGTGTTCGCAAATTCATAAACGTTAGGCTGGGTGTGGGTGGTTACAACGGGTTACAAGTTATTTTTATTAATGTAGTAAAATGAACGAGCAATATGTGTTTAGTGAGGTCACAACTACCTTGATGTGTTATAAGTGTCATTGCATTTCGAGTAAAAGTTTGTCCTGCCGGAATCGGCACACAAAACATCGACATACTGTTGGTGATGGAAATAGATTTAATGGTCAAATCAAATCCCATCAAAAGTGATTTATTCAAATTAGGCTGAACCTAATCGGCACTTTTCAAACGTCAAAATTACATAAGACAGTCCCACAAAACGCCCGCCCTTCACCACTTCCTAGTGCTCTCGCTGGGAAAAAGTGGCGCAACAAACTCCCCAGCAGCACAGCTGCCTGTTCAGTTAGAAAAACTTGCTTCTATGCCATAGTAGGTATGCAAGTACATATCGCTTATTTGGAGAAACATCGACGTAAATGTAGTATTTCCCAAAAATGAGGACAAAGCAATTAGAAAAGTATATACGTTAGGAAAATCAAAGACGTAAAAAATAAATAAAATAGCAGCTACGTCGATGTTTCTCCAAATGAACGATATGTTATATTAGTAAGTTCTTACTCCTCTAATTGCACGTCAAAACATAAAATGATCTCTTCTACATTTAAAAAACATCTTTGTCACCAATAAAACTGAACTAAGCAGCCAGTTTACCCGTCTAGTCAGTCGTCCGCCTAGTCAGTCGTTCGTGGTGCGTGTTCCGACACATCATCTCGAGAAGTTCCTCAAGGAAGAGTTCTGGCCGCAGGGTGTTGTGTACCGCCGGTTTCGTGGCCGGCTACATGACACCAGTCAGCGAAACACGACGCAGACACTTCGTGTGTGTTAGTTAGCTTTTTAGTGTAATTATAATGGTCTATGTATTTATAGTATTTTAAAGTTGTATTAATATTGTATTGTATGTGTTTGTATGGACCTTGAGGCCTGAAATAAATAGATAAATAAATAAATAAATACTATTCAGTCCTATCTTAACCCGCTAGTACCTACACAGACCGCTGTGTGAGGCCAGATTTCCGGTTCATTTATCTGGTGTCTCATCATGGTTCCGTTGCAGCCGGATGCAGGCGGTCAACAGTTAATTGATTACCCGGTAGTTACCCGGTTAACTACGTAAAGTGCTGCCTTTTACACATCAAATACGATTATGTTTGTAAAGCTCAATGCAAATTATTTAAACTGGTTATGTGCCAGTAAATTGGATCAATCGGATGGCAATTTGTTAGTGGGTGCAGGAGTTTGAGGTTGTTATTCTTCGTATATTGACGTACGTATTGAATGTTCAAGAAGGTTCTCTATGTATTTTTAGTACTTTTATTTGAAAGGTATTTAAGTTAGGAGTGAGTAAAAAGCAGCAACTCAAAAATAGAGCCTGCGTTTGACAGCCAATATTTTTTGAAATACCTATTAAAAAAAAAATGTTTTTATCAATTTCGTTCTACACAATTGCTTAACCAACACAATAGACCTTATACACCTTTAGATAAAAAGTTATAAAAACTCATCGTATGAGTGAAGACAAATACGAACATGATACATGTAAACTAAATAAACTGAAACATACAACACACGCGACTTTGACAGATGTCGTAGTTTGCATAAACAAGCGTTTGCTTAACTAAGTCAATTTCAGTTAATAAGTCGGGATCGCTCGTCCAAATAGAAGTGGAATAGCTACAAAATGAACCCGTTTCGTTTGATTTGTATAGTATTAGCAGCACAATTTGAAATACGAGGAGGTATCGTATAAATTACGAGCGATTACGGAAATATGTGTGAAGTGATTTAATCTTAATAGGTAGTATTAAGGACCGGATTAGTTTAAGTGATCTGTTGTTCTCGGTAATTTCAGTTTACTGTTTTTTTATTAACATCAATTCAGAAGAAAAAATGGTAAGTATTATTCTTGGCATGTGATTGCATTGAGTATGAATTCGATTAGCGGAGCAATTTAATGTTTTTCCAAATTATTCCGGTACAAAGTGTTATGAATATGATGGATTACGTGCAATTCGTGCTATGGAGATTAAGCTACACAGTAACTATGACTACGCTACGCTAAGCATATTATTACGCTACGAAAAATTGCAATGCAGTACTTGGTTGGAACCAATCTTCTACGCAGACCATGCTACGCCTATTGTGCTACGCCTACTGTGCTACGAAGACTATACTACGAAGAATATGCTACATCTACAGCTGTGCTACGCAGACTACGTTGCAAACTACATTTTACAGATTCAGTACTGAAAACAGAAGGCCAATTCTCATAAATTAAAACGTTCAACATTTTGTCGCAGCCTCATCTCTGCGACAAATATGTCAAAAAAATTTCAAATATATAGGGAAATTAGAGATATTATTGACTGATTGAGACTGAGATCAGACTGTGAACATAACTTAAAATTATGAGAATTGCCCCTCAGATGCACAAGTTACAGTTTAAACTGATGACATGGACCGAGGTTAGTGTTTAGCGTAGTGATTTTGCATGGTCGAGAAAATGTACAGAGCTCCAGAGTTATTAAATAACCAACCTAAATATTATGTCAAGACAACTTATTAATTTCTAAAGTTCAAAAACGTCAACAATTGCGTTATTACGTAGCGAAGCTTATAATAAGGTGTTATCAAGTATCTTGACAGAAGCCCTCGACCGAGTCGCGTCTCTGATAATTGACGCCCGGGAAATTACATGTCGGGCCGCAGACAGTTGTTGATGACGTCACAGCACTTGATTATAAACGATTTATTTCACAAATGACGCCCCGCGATACTGTTGCAAATGTGCGAACTGTGCGTAATGTGGTTAGTTAATAAAAGTTGTGGCTATAAGCTGTACTATGTGTACATAAAAGTTGTTTACTTTTAAATGATGCTTGTAAACTTGTAAATATTCAAAGAGAAAACAGCGAGAAGTGTTTTCATTTGTAAACTCAAGTTTTCTTTTTGTAGAGCACGCTTTTTAAACTATTGCGTTGCAAACGTAGTCATTTCGTATGCTTTTTAACGTTACGTACGGTAGCTTTTAACACACAGTTCTGTACCCGACTGGATTTCCTGAAAGCCTTTTATTACTATAATTTCTATTTATATTTATATTTTATAATTTCTATTTATATTTTAGAGTGAAGGAATTATCGCTAGTCAAATATATGGGTAGGTAGATGATGTCATCACATATGTGTATACTTTGCTTTCAAAACCTCTTTTTTTAATTGATTACACCCGCTCATCTTTCAAAAGTATTACGACCCAACTTTAATGGTCTTAAAGTGTAAGAAAATTGCGAATTTACAAGTGAACGAATAAATTTTAATTAGCAAATATAACAGAAAAAACAGTACTATCGTTTTTATCTACGATGACAGACAAATATAAAAAAGTGCATATCAATGTGGCGGTTAAAAAGAAAACAAAAAGTATTTGACCTTTTACAAAAAGTCTATAACAAGAGTACCTACCTACTTATGCGAGTTGCGTCGTTTACACCATCCATTACCAAATTCATACAGGCATTATTCACGTTACTCACGACTACACGCCATTCCCTCACCAACGCACTTCAATTTAATATTTATTAAATAAAACGATAAAAACAAATGACAACTATCGGTGCCGGTTATACCTACTTATCATAAAACAGTGGGGCCGCATGGCACACCCGGTTAAGTGGCCGGGTAATTAATGTCCCGCCAAACGACTGCCCCGGAATATCCGGATGCATCCGAGCCGGGTATGGTAAAATTCCCGACTATCATGCTAGTGCAATAACACTGAATGTTCTCGTCGGCGCCATGTTTGGAACACAACTGTGTCAAGAATATTGTTGTTCTGCGTTGTATTTAGCGTGTTTTAATGTAAGTTATCTTTCTATATGCAATTATTATAGTTCCAATGGCTGCTTAGAAAAGCAATTGTAATTGAAAAAAGGGCATCGAATCCATTTCCTTATTGAATGTCGCGCTATTTTCTGGAAGATTTTCGATTTATATGGCCGCTGTGCTGACATACCAGATATTTAACGCTATAGCGTTAGCTGATTGACATGTATATTGATTTGCTGTATTGAACAGTATTTAATTTTTCATGTTGTCTCAATATTCAATTTTTATTTCATGTGATTTTAACAGATATAGTACCTATGAATTGATAGTAGGTACTAATCAATCCGAAGGTAGGTTATGAGAAGTAGCAATCAATCAATAAGGGGTTGTTTGTGCGAAGAAAACTCCTAATGTGGTCCTCGAGCTCAACCTTATAAAATAGGAATCACCCGCTTGCCCAAGCATCTAAACGCAAGTGCTAAGTAAAAGTTTCATTTTGAAAGCACAGTTTCAGTGTACACAATATAATAACGCTATGCACTTAAGTAGCTATAGTTACATACCAACTACAAACGCTGCATGTACCGAGTGCAGTGTCGGACACGGAAACGGAACAGCGAAATTCAATAGCGCGCGTGAGTAATAAAACGTGGCCTGTTGACAACGGTCCGTTGCACCATAGTTGAGACTTCATTTCAGTTGGTAAATTTGTCGAGCGTCCGTCCGAAATTGCGAGCTTATTGCGTCCACGGCTTGTTTGTTTGGACGGTCAAAGCTTTGTAAGCTACAAGGTGCACCCACAATCAAATAAATGACGCAAAATAATGACGTTTCACTGCCGCTCTGAAACCCGCAGTTGTTGATGCAACAGATGCAATTTCGCCGGCTGCTAATGAATTACATATTTCGTACTTAGTAGTTCTTTTTAAGTTCGTTCGGCCATCACAGAACGAATATGAAATTCGCATGAGCAAAGAGTCGGAAACGAAATACACTGAGCACTTTATGAGTAGCTTTAATGTTCTACATTTTAGCTTTTTACCGTCTACTCGATATGATTCAAAATGAAGCCAAGGCATGTTTAATTAAAATTTAAATGAGTACTTTTCATAGGTATTAAATATTTACTGGCTTACAACTCCGCAGATTTTATTTACTTATTTCAACAAGAATCTTACATAGTAGATTATTGGTATGTTCTTCGAAGTGTTTACAACTGGTAGGTAAATAAACTTATTATTTAGGACTTTTTAGGTACCTAATAAACGTCTGCTACACTTACTTATATTATAATTTTCTTCATTCATTAGTATTCTATTCTATCTACTCGAAAAATATTTTGATAAAAAATTATTTATGACTAGTTATATCATTTTCCCGGAATATATATATTTTTGTATTTTAAATAACAGAATCCGCAGCGCAGTGTTAAATTACGATTCGCAGAATGACAGCGTAAATGTTGAAACACCATGGCTTTTCTTTGAAAAACAAAATACTGGAAAGTTGTTTTTGATATAAAACTTTTATAAAGCTAACTGTAGTTTCAAAATCCTTTTAACTGCGAGCAGTTACTATGACTCTCTTTTTTCTAGAATTTAGAAGCAGCTTCTACATAGCCCAGCATTTATCACATAAACAGCATGAGTTAGTTTAAGACTATATGAGACTAGTCCTAAAGTAAAATCATTCCATTCGCGATTTATTTTCATTAGTTTCGTGTAACTTTTTTTCTCCAAACTAAATGCGCAAAACCTCATACACCCCAATTAGAGCATTGAGTTAAAAGCATAATACAATGAACAAAACTATTTTTCTTAAAGCTAACTATTTTTTGCTTTATGCATTCAAAATTGAGTCTTATTGCCCTAAAATAAGACTTAATTTTCTTTGGCTCAATCGGCGGATAGTATGGCAAAATACATCATTTTTGAAAAAAAAACCTATATTAAAAGTTACTGAAATCGATTCAGTAGTCAATTATGAACAAATTAGTTACACGTTGTATAAGGGACCATAACTCACACCAACAGCATGAAGTATCTAGTCGCTTCTTATGTACGGTTGCAAAATTACGTATTTTTACCGAAAACGCTGGTAAAATACGGTAATTACCGTAATTTATATAAATTACGGTAAAATTACAGGTGGCATAACATTCTAAATTTTAATTTATTTTATATCACGCGCGCGTGGGGTTACAAAATCAAAATGCGACGTTGCTGACAAGTTCGCTCCGTCAAGTTGTACGGCAAAATGCGATAGATTATAGATTTATTTTATTTTTCTGTTTTTTTTTGTATTGTCATTTGTTTAATTTTATTATTTAAATTGTTGATTCTGAGAACTGTAGTTAGTTTAATACTAAATACAAGTAATTTTCCAAAAACTAAAATTTTTATTTTTACTGGCCTTTGCACATAACATACATATTTATTAAATCGATGACGTGGTATAATTCATATTCATATACATAGTGAAAGAGTAAGATACATACAAACACACTCATTCATTACCGTATTTATGTTTGTAGAACATAAAACTACGATTTTTACGTTTTTTACCGAAATTTACGATAAAAACGTTTTTTACCGTATTTTACCGTGGTAATTTTACTGCTTTACATCCCTATTCTTATGACGAATTCACCAATGAAACTGTACGCGATCAGCATAGTATCAACAGCTGTCAGGTTGTGAAATATTGATGCTGACAACTTTTGAATGCGGTTTAGATGTGCTGATCTTATTCAGTCTCGTTGGTGAAGTTCGCCCTTACAGTTTGAAAGCAAAATATATGTCATTGCCTTTACGAAACAAAACAACTTTTTCGTCCAAACTGTCATTATACAAACTCAAAGTCAAACTCAAACTCAAAGCATTTATTTCAATTAAACCATTTACAGGCACTTTTGAATTGTCAAAATTAACTAGTCGGTCAGTTAGTCAGAAAGTTGAAGCTAGTTGCCCATTCCAAAACGTAGATCTCTTGGAGAAGAACGGGCAAGAAACTCCAAGGACACTCTTATAAATCAAGATATTACAAAATCCTGAGTATATTATTCTTGTTGCTTCTATACAAGGGACCATAACTAATATTTATCCACATTACCGACCGATCGGCTCTAGTCCGCAGTCATGGCACTTGGCACAAGTTAAATGTAGTGTAAACAGAGGTAGTTATCGCGGGCGCGCGGCACTAAATCTTGCACTACCGACTACCGCCGGTTTGCCCGCGCCCGTTTGTCATGTCACCTACCGTCGCTCATGCTATACTGTGTGCGTCGAACATGATTATGATGAGCGTTTATCAATTATGATTGTGAAATGTGAGTTTTGGCTGTTGAGTCTTTCAACGTCCTATTGTTCTTCAAAATTCACTAAACTTTTAATATAAAATGTGTACATAATTAACGCAAAACCTCATACACCCCAATTAGAGTATTGAGTTAAAAGCATAATACAATGGCCAAAACTATTTTTTTAACGCTAACTATTATTATTAAGAAAATTGTGTTGATCCTAGCATTAATTTATGCATTCTAAATTCTTTTAGCCTTAAAATAAGACTTAGTTTTCTTTGACTCAATCGGCGGATAGTATGGCAAAATACATAATTTTTGAAAAAAAAAAACCTGTATTATAAGTTACTGAAATCGATTCAGTAGTCAATTATGAACAAAATATTTTTAGGTTTTGCGCATTTAACGTTACACGTATACCTATGTATATGCGTGCCATACTTTGCGAATTTGGTCTTTTCGCACGTCATTGTTTTCGCATTCTAATTCTGCAACAATTCCAAGATTTCTAACTTGAGGTTATTTTTTTTTTCAAACCTGCTATTTTAAATCCTACTTCCTACTATCCTACTAATCCTACTATCCTATCCTATCCTACTAATCGTACTAATATTATAAATGCGAAAGTTTGTGAGGATGGATGGATGGATGTTTGTTACTCTTTCACGCAAAAACTACTGAACGGATTTTGATGAAACTGTACAGTAATATAGCTTATACATCAGAATAACACATAGGATACTTTTTATCCCGATATTCCCACGGGATCGAAACTTACGCGGGTGAAACCGCGGGGCGCAGCTAGTAATATAATAAATGCGAAAGTTTGTGAGGATGGATGGATGTTTGTTACTCTGTCACGCAAAAACTGCTGAACAGATTTGGATGAGATTTGGCACACATATAGTTTATAACCAGGATTAACACATAGGATACTTTTTATCCCGATATTCCCACGGGATCGAAACTTACGCCGGTGAAACCGCGGGGCGCAGCTAGTACTTTATAAAATGGTTAGTGAGCAGTGGTGGTAGAGTGGTATCGGCCCCGGCTTACGAGTTGTAGGTCGTAGGTTCGAACGAAGACAAGCACTTTGCTTTGTGTAAATTATTTCATCACCACTGCTCTCAAAACGGTGAAGGAAAACCTCGTGAGGAAATCGGCATGTCCTAGAACCAAAAATTCGAAGATATGTGTTAACCCGCACTGGGCTCGCGTGTGTATTATGGCCCACTCCCTCTCATCGAGAGGAGGCCTGTGTTCCAGTAATGAGAACATTATAGGTTGATTATATATTCTTATTATGCAGCTTACCCACACAGCACGGAGATGCCTCGGCGGCAGTTGCTACATTTTCCATACTAAGTAAGTGTGTCACCGTTTAGTCCCACTACAACAAAAATGATGTAAAGAAATTGACGGCTTTGAAAGGCGCTCCGTGACAGAAGTTTTGCGCGTCACGAATTTTATGAGTACAGCCGTCTCTAGACGCTGCTGGGTGATATGGTGGTTTCGAGCTCTGTGCGCTTACCTAAGTTCGAAATATTGTTTACTATTTTAAGGTTGTTTTTTTTTCAAACCCTAGCTAACACGTGATTAAATGGATAGTTAATACGAAAAGTTGAAATAGTTCAACTTTGAATTAATTAACCCAAGAGCTTTTTATTACACACGCTTTTATCAATCTACTTCCCCAAATCAATAACGATTCCATTGAAAAACATACCTATATCCACAGTTGTCGAGCTGTTGCAAACGCGTTATGTTTCGTATAAAGGTTTGCTTTGAACAAAGGAAAGCTGATCTAAAAGCAAACATTGCCGCGATATTGCGTCGCTTTCAAAAATTGAAACGTTAGGTACAAGCGTTGGTTTGTGTTCGACCACGAAATCTGATTGGCATCAAAAACGTAATGACTATCAGTGAGTGTTAGCCACATATTTGCCAATATTACGCGACGAAAAAGTCGGCGTGTTTACGCCTGTAATGCTTTTTAAATTACATATCCTATAATGACACATCAGGCCGAAATTACGTCGCGTTTTGGGTCGCGTATTTTTGACACGTGTCGCTACGTTCAGGAGGGCAAGTCCCGTAATTTTAAGAACGTTCACAGTCTGATCTCAGTCTCAATCTGTCGAAAATACTATTAATTTTTCTACATTTTGACAAGTTTTTAACATTGATTGTCTTTGAGATGAGATTGCGACTTGAATTTGAACGTTTTGTAAGTATAAGAATTGGCCTTCTAGTAATGTCTTTAGTTTTGACGTCGGAAATCTGGGATAAGACGATATTAGATTCAACACAAATCAATGTTTTAAGTTTTTTACCGTATTCGATAAGATAATGTTTATTTGCCAAAATTAATTGATGATTTAGGTATTTATTTATTTAATACTTCAAGCACATACAAAGGCGGACTTAATGCCATAAGCATTTTCTACCAGTCAACCTTTGGGTGATGCAGAGACAAACAGTAGTAAGTGAAATCATAAAAATTGAGGAATAAATATTTTAAATATAAAGATACGCATAAACCTATTAAAACAATAAATATAATATATACCTAATACATATATATATATAAGCACAAATAAATGTAAATAAATACATGAATATACTAAAATGAAATAAGACAAACAATGAGAAAATATTACCGTTGTGATAATACTGCCAGCTTCTTGCGAATGTGCTCACGAACCTTAACTTTAAATGATAATCGGTTGGTTGCCATCCAGATTTCCTGGGGGAGCGTATTCTACAGAGAGATAGTCTGAACGAAGAAGGAAGAGTGAATGAAGTCTATGCGGTGAGTGGGACATTGGAGAAGACTATTGTGTGATGAACGTAGAATTCTATTGCAAATGCAAATGCATGCAAATGTACTGAAAGTGGGGGCTAGATAACCAAGGGAAGAGATAGAATAAAAAAATGAAAACAAAGCGGTCAGCGCCCTTAGCTCTCTGCGTTGGCGTATGAGATGGCGTATGGAATTCAATTACTTATCAAATTATTGAGTCGAACAACCAATAACTCTTGCCATCTCACAGCGTGGTCAGGCCATGTACCTAAAAGGGCTCTGATCCAGCTTGAAACTTTTAGGGTTATCTTAAAACATCGTACAACCCCAAACAAGACAGAATTTATTACAACGGGCTGTCCGATCAGGAAATCTGGCTACAAATACAACCTAGCTAGAAATACACCTACAACTAATGAGCGTTTCAATTTTAAAATCAGTTCTTAGTTTACATTTTTTAATAAGTTTTATGATGGTGGAAGTGGAATTCTGCAAACATTTTCATGACATTCGAGAGGGATCGGTTGACGACCTTCTAATGATTCAACTGACAGCTATTGCCAAATAAAATACTGTTACAAACGATTCCCTAACTAAATGTTGTTGCGAGGCCCTTCGAAAATCTTCTTAGGAATTTCTTGGAAAACGCCTGAGGCGTCCGAAAGATGTTAAAATCCGCGTTGAAAGCTGTTCAACGTCCGTTCATATTACTATGACGATGTAGAACCTTTTTCTTACATAAATACCTCTTAGGGATTCTGTAACTATGAAAATTCTGTACCTACCTACTAAACAGCCGACAGACGCAGTACGCAATGCTATCAAGATCGTACGCTTTGAAACCACGTTCAATACTAACGATTTCGTCGGGTTGAATATCCGCAATTATTGCAAAGAATAGTTCTAGATACATAGTTGAGTCTAAATACGTAAAGCAACATTACCCATTTCCATTAAAGGCTCTTAACTGCCATTGTATGAAGAGGGTCAATAATGAGATGTATTCTGACATAAACTGGTATTTAAATTACATTACCGAACCAGGACCTCTTAGTAGACAACCTAGCTAGCTAGTAATAGTTGTACGGAAACATTGCCACATAATGCAGTAAATTGAATAGAGAGAGTGAGCAGTACTGACAATTTGTACTACATAGAGTTTAATAATATCCACCACATTATACTATTCACCAAAAACACACTGCATTATAAGAAATACGACTACCTCATCCTATTTCTCCAAACCCATATTTACGACAAAATATTTGCCTCAAACTCACCTTGCGCAAACATTTTCGCCTCATCATAGACGTTAAGATCTCAATAGGGTAATATTTCCAATGCAAAGAAGTGCAGTGAGCGGTGTGCGCCTCGGAAAAGGCAAGAGATTGGTACATAATATTGCAATCTCCGTCGGCAAACACTTGCTATATGCGTTAGGAAGCAATACTTATTCGCGTCGAGCGCCGTGGTTAAATTTCCCAACGTACAGCGATTCGCTCTTTCGTATTTAACCACTGGTGGTTAAATTGTCTTGTGTTGTATGTATGTCTGTGTATGTGTACACATTGCCACATTGTAACGCTTGATTGCTAGTTATACGTATCATAAGGCTTCGGGATCTTTTGTTCTGTTTTCACATTGTATTATTAAATATTACATTGTTTAATTAATTAAATTGGGGATAGTATTAGTAAACTTCAAACAGCTCTCGAATACCTTAGCGAGTTGAGTAAATATTTCCTTTATAAATAGAGTTAATAACTTAAAACTCGTTAAATTAATAAAGATAGGGACTATAAACAAGAACATTCCCTAAAAGGTATTTCATAAATCTTTTTACTTTTCAAATTCATTTACATACAACGTTTGCAAGCCCGATTAAATTTCTTCATCATTCGGTGAAGACTCAATCCGCTCTATTTAGAAAGACAAAATTTTAATACCCGAATTTATAGTTGAAACTGGAAGGTCCCGATTCACGCGAGCTAACATCCTAGGATATTGCGGGGCTTAGTACAGTTAATTCCTGGAATATATAATTTATCTTAACCATATTCTGTTTAAAACGTCTCTTAGTGATTACGAAATGGAAAATACAGAAATTAAGGCAAAGTTTCGGCGGGTGCCTCTTTTATGACGTGTTCTTATCTCCCGGGAACGGCGCGTGTGGCGCGAGTGTAGAGTTACAACATTAAGTTTGCCGCTCTAAACTTTCATTCTCTGTTCCCTTACACAGTATTACCGCTGCATAAGGAATAAAATGCTTTATTTCCACTTTCTCAGTTGCATTGATAACGTGGCTGTTGTTGTACAAGTGGTACCTATTGTGGCAGTGCCGCTTTGTTTGCGAGTGTCGCCGATATATCTCGAAAGTTTTGCGGTGCAGCAACGCATCTCTACAAGCCCTGATTATATTAACTCATATCACAAACAATTAAAATGTATTCTTCATAGTCATGAGTAACTAAAAATTACCAAAAAAAAAATGAAATCACTTAATTAAAAAAAAACTCAATTTAAATAATAAGTACTCTCAATAAAAGATTCTATTCAAAGTCAATTTGTATTCTGTGAAATATTTAATCGATTTAAGTGTAATCGAATTCGAATGGAATTGTTGACGAAGGATTTAAAAATTTCGCGATTCGTATCTGGCAATACCGCACAACTTTTAATGTGTACATATGGAGTGTTCAATAGAAGGGATTGCAATGTTTGTTTCAATTTCCTGAGGTGTGAGAGCAGCCGCGCCTCGCATCTCATGGATCCTCCATGTTTTGAAGAGGTGTATTCATTCATCAATGTTAACTCTAACCGTATTGCTTCTAGTTTGAAGCGAAAATGAAAAGATTTTTTTTTCAAACAATTTTCATATTTCACTAATTATATTTACTTGGATTTATTATTCTTTCAGCCTCCCCGACTGTTTTCGGAATGACCTTACAATGTCAGGGTTAATGCCATTGTACCTTTAGGCAGACGGTTTCAAGATCACAATATGTCGAAACAGCACAAAGGAGGATTCATAATTGTGACACAATTTTTTATTCGTCTTTACAAGAATATTAGGTACCAATTTTAGTACCTAAATAAATAGTGTTTTTTCTGTCTATTCCTAATAGGTATCCGTTTCTGATGGATTACGATTTCTGCGCCGACCAGTAGGTACTTATGGAAAAATAAGGAAAAACTACATGATACGATTTCGATGAGTAATTGGATCGGTAGCAGAAGTAATGTTCATGTTACATTTTTTATAGAGGATCCGGATTAAGCGATGCGTTCTATTTATTTATCAAAATTGGTTTCCCTATTTCCTTTCACTTTTTTAGGGTATCAATAATTTAGAATGACGGTTTGACCTGTGTTTTGAATAATTGAGGAGTATACTGAGAAGTTCTCGGGTTTCCTTTTTATCTGTAAATACTGTTTTGTGGGTAAATGATAATGGCCATGGCCATAGCATAATCAGCCTATAATGTTCCTATTGCTGAGACACTGGCCTCCTCTCGGTGAGAGAGAGTGGGCCGTTATCCACCACGCGGGCCCAAAGCTGGTTAGATGTGGCACGTTTTAGTTTTGTCCGGACATGCCGGTTTCTTCACGATGACGAAAAGATGTTGAAATAATTTACACAAAGTAAAGTAACTGTCAGGGTTTGAACCTACGACCTACAAAACCCCAAGAAAATCGTATAAATCACTACAACAAACAATAACTTTAGTACAAACATAGTAGTTATTTTGAGTTTAATATGTTAATCAGCATTGGGCTAGTTTAGAATAAAAATGTGTTCAACTAGCAGTGCTCTACACATTTTTGAAAACGCACGAAAAGGTCGTATTTTATTAAACGTGTGTTGACAAGTGCTGCAGGGCATTTAGTTATTGGTACAGCTAGTTCGTGTGCCGGGAGTAGTTTACAGACTCTCCACACTGCAACTATTTCCATCAGGCTTTGTGCCCAATTGTTCGTAGCATAGTATTCTGAATAATGCATGAATATGTTAACTTTTCGAAAAGGAACCTGCATTTTGGAAGTTATTGCTAGGCACAAATTAAAACCAATACAACATTTAGAAGTAACTATCAAATGATACAATTTCGTCGAATAATCGTCCCATCGCATTAAATTTTACACGTAAGACATAGGTACACAAAAAATCCTAAATTAAAAAATACGCCGAAACAAACGAAAATACGACTTCAAACATTGTAAATTTTACATCGAAAAGAACTCTGAATTAATCAAAACATTCTCATCAACGAATTCCTAATAAACGGTTTAACAGTGAATTTCGCCAGACAATCAGGCGTTAACGGGCTGTTTATCGGGTGACAATGAAAGTGTTTCATTGAGCTGTCCATTTGCGAGGGGTGGTGTGGTAGGCACGTCGTGTCGTGTGAAAGCAGTGACGCAGGCGGCGCGGAAGGCGCGTTAATGGGTCCTTCGCCCGCCACCTGTCAGATGACTGTCTGCCTGCGCCTGCTTCGGATCGGGCGGACACCACTGAGTAAAGTTTCGCTCTTTACACTTAGATGTTTGAACGGCGAAGGGACGTTCTGCGAAGCGTGACTGGGAATGACGCGGTGGAGAAGAGTTAATAAACATGAATATATTATTGGAGTTTGAAGTAAAACATGAGGACTATGAATGAATTATTTAGAGGAATTAGGTTCATTATTTAATTTAGGTGACATACAAGATAGGAAGAGTATAAAAGTAATAAACACAACTTCTCTACTTTTACGAAAAAATAAGCACAGGTGTTCTCAATCAATTTGATAGATGGCGTGTCCTTTATGGAACAAAATAACGAACGGACTTTATTTCTCTTCAGAATCCAGTTTCAGTTGTTCTTTGTTGAACTGCGCAAAAAAATGAAGTTATTCAGGCCAATTGATTTGTGGATTTTAGGCAAAAGTACACAGAAAATCGAGTGTCACTTACGATGGCATCTGTTTGATGTTCGTTCGTTGTATTCAAGTCATGTTTGTTGCGCTCATAATGTACAAACGAGGTCAGGTTATTGAGTTCAGAATAGTACCTATTTTATGTGGAAAACGGCTAGTGTTGACTGAAACTTGCTTTGATTTAAAAACGTTTCCGTTTAGTTTGCCAACTCACGCAGTACATTCATATTCTTGTAAAGATTGACATTTCATTTTAAACGTTTGCAAACTAATATAAAACAATTTACATTCTTTCAACGTTACACACACCCGTTCCTGAATAAAAAAACATTTTAAATTTAAAAACAAATCAGAAAACCTGCGTTGCGCGGAGCAACTCTGGTCTAACAAGCAAAAAACCATTTCCATTCAACTTTTCAGCTAGATTTCCAACGTAGCTCGCTCGTCCACAGTTCAATGGAATTCAGAATTCTATTCCGATGCAGTGTTAATGAATTCGCATAATGAAAACTGTATGTAACTAGTTTGAGTTGTTCGAAATTAAATGTCGCTATAACACCGATGGGTCGGGTACTCGGGTGTTAGGGTAACAAAACGGATGCTTATTTCACAAAACTTCGCTAAACTGTCCCGTCCACGAGTCGTGTAGCAAGGTTTCGACATGTTACTGAGATCGCATTTCGTATTCATCAAACATCTATTCTAGTCTCAATATACGTGCCGAAACTTGGTATCGCCCTGGGGTTCATCTTGGTTCCCGCAATGGGTACAACTTGCGAACTCGCGCCGCCGAACTTACAGACCGCGTGTTTACAGCTGCGAGCAAGGTTAACTTTAATAATATTACGAATTACACTTTCCAATGATGGTTAATAACTTACTGTTGTCAATCCATGATATTATTTGAAAGACAGAATGAAAAATGGTCAGACCCAAAAACTTTTTACGAAATAAAAGGATTTTTGTCAAAGTAAACGTGATACAATAAATAAGAAACCCATAAATAATACACCTAACATGTTATTATATAGCAAAACCAAGTCAGTGAATATCGTAAGAGTATAAACACAGATTCGCGGCCGGTCGTTCTAGTGAGAAGGGTATGAAAGGAGACACGGCATTACAAATATAATCGAATAATTCTATATCAAGCAACACTCGGCTTTTGTCTGTAAAAATATGAAACAACCGGTGAAGTGTGAAGCGATTCGCAATATCTGGAGTTTTTTTATGAAACCGCAGGTGTATTTTATAGATCACTAGCTGCGCCCCGCGGTTTCACCCGCGTAAGTTTTGATCCCGTGGGAATATCGGGATAAAAAGTATCCTACGTGTTGTTCTGATGTACACTATAAACTATATTACTGTAAAGTTTCATCAAAATCCGTTCAGTAGTTTTTGCGTGAAAGAGTAACAAACATCCATCCATCCATCCTCACAAACTTTCGCATTTATAATATTAGTAGGAAGTAGGATTTTCGTTCCTTTTAATACTAGCTAAAACCTTGCTTTTTGTATTTAGGTAGACTCTTCGTACTTCAAACAAATAGATAAGTCTTTAGGTACGTAAATATATTTTAATATTGCAGCCTTGTTAAACTAGTTTCATGACAAATTACATTTATTTATTTCAGAAACAATTAATTCTGTGCCTCCTGTGATAAGTGATACAAGTCAAAAAACGTCATTTTACAGGACAGCAAAAACAAGATTTTAAAAAATCTAGTTCGTTAATTAAGTGGGCTAGGTAAAATATCAGTGCACTCTTTTGTAGAACAAAACATTTTCTTTCTCTATATAATTTAGATTTTTTGATAGATATTTAATTTTGGAAGTAATTCATTAAAAAAATAAAATGTGAAGTTAAATACAATAGCATTTAAATCACGAAGCACGAAAAATTGTGTGTTAAGTGACCGCTTTTGGGGTTACATCTTGACAAATATCGATTGTAACGAATTTTTTGCCAAAATCCTTAAAGTTGTATCATTTTGCACAAAATTATCTCCGAAACTATAGCAGATAGAAGAACGTGAGTTAGACCAAAAAAGACGTATTTTTTTTTTTGATAATGCTCATGTGAAAATCACAAAAAGGGTACAACTCGAGTTATATCACTTATCACAGGAGGCACAGAATTGTACTTCACTCTCACACAAAACCAATCTTTTATGAAATAATTTACAATTAAGTGTGTTAAATCCGACAATTGGTGACTTTAGAGTTCGCACAAAATCGTTGGAAACTTAAATTATTTGCAATATTTGAATAAAGTTGCGCACAATCGACACTTAATTCAATTAAAATGAAGCTTTCAGAATTGTGAATTATTTTGAAGTGTGTTAATTGAAAGGTTTATATTTTAAAGTTGTAAATATTATTTAAATATTGAATTATGAAAAGTTGATTGCACATAATAACTTCTGCATGTATTTCTTCAAAGTGTATTTGATGACCATTATCCATCGAGTCAGCCTAAAATTTTCGCGAACAAGTAATTCGGCCCGAGGCATTCGTGGCATTTTCGCTGGCTCGAATAAAACATTTCGATTTTGATTTAAAGTGAGTGGAAGGAACTGAAAGAGCTCGTAACTTTGAATTTCCAAAAGGTATTTGTAATTCTATAAGTACAGTTAACGTATGCTTTGTGTTATTTTTAAAATGTATTAATATTTAAATTATAAATTAGATCTATTTTATATACTTTTCCCTCTGACATAATGAATGCAAAGAAAACAACCCAACCTATGCTAATAAAATTCAAAAGAATTGTAAAACTTTTTTGTCTTCTCTGTACATTTAACATAAATTTTGTTCTGTTTATCTTGAAGGCAATTTATAGTTCTCAAATATTTGATCAACAAAATAAAGGAACTATCAAGATCAAAAGGCTTCTAAATGTGAGTAGAAAAAAAAAATGCTAACAGCCGACCTTTTGTTAACCCTCCAAGTGATCTGTCATGAAAATATATGCATACTTGACCTATTTATTACTTGCAGTGATTTTAAAGTGCAGTAAAAAGAATGTCACATCCAGCTGTAGGTCCAGGTCAATGTGATTCCGGGCAGCGTCGCTCGGTCACGTCGCAGAGTGCCGACCGATGTACCGCGGACCACCACTCCACAGTAAAAAGACCCGCGCCATTCTCCATTTAAATAATATATAGCAACTGTTTGATTCGACGCTCTATATTGTCTGAATTTAGCCACGATATATGGACCGAAACCTTTAGTAGCTTCATACATTTCAATAGTTATCTACTTCCAAAGATTTACTTGATTCTTTGAACTTTGAAATATACTGCGGGTTTTTTATTCAATAACAGGAAAGGTTTACTTAAAGCAGTGATGGCCCAATGGTAACGTCTTACTAGTTGTAGGTCGTAGGCTCGAAGCCAGACAGGCGCTTTACTTTTTGCAATTTATTGAGCCCGCGTGGTGGATTATGGCCCACTCCCTCTCACCGAGAGAGGCCTGTGTCTCAGCAGTGGGAAAGTTATAGGCTGATTATGCTAAAGATTTACTTCATAATAGTATATCTGTTATCTCATTTATTTATTTATAATTCGCATTTCCAATATTGAATAACGAAGTTCAATCACCACATCGTATAAAGCTACAATAAATAAATATCATGATTCCTATTCACATCGTTGCGACTCAAAATACAATCGGATGATTAAATTGGAAATTCAATAATACGTCTACTATATCAGACAATAAAACGAAGCCAAAGATGTGAAAGGGCATCATAAATAAAAGGCTTGAGTATAAAAGTGTTCTTTATGAAGTGTCGCCGCAGAGAGTGGAGGCCACGCGCCGCCCGCGCCGCCACCCGACCGGCTGTCGTTGATACCTATTTGAAAGTCCTGTAATATTAACTGGGCCGCTCCTTACTACATCACCATTATCGATAGTTTCTTGAATTAAAAGATAAAAGAGTAGCTTTTTGTTGTCTTCCTTTCTCCCTTTAATCCATCCAAAGGTTGACTTAAAAAAATCGCTTTTAGCGATAAGACCGCCCGTTTTGTTACCCTATGTAAAATGTCTACATTTATATATTTAATTCATATATGGTGTTCATAATAAAGAATATTCTATTCTTACGGCAGGCAAAAACATCTTATTGTTTTTCTCACAAAGATTTCAGTAGAATTCAAACGTCCTTTCTTCGTATGTTTCCTCTGAAAACGAGTATGTGACATATATAACAAAATGTTACAATTCTTCAGCTAGGAAACACAATAAAGATTGTTGGATATAAATATTTTATTGGATAGTATAAATATAGAGCCGCTTAGTATAAATATAGAGCGAGTTTGTCGTAAATGTTTTCCTAACACTTAACGTAAACATACTACTTATATCTTAATCCCACAAAAACACCAATAATAATAATATGTTGGTACTTGTTGAAAGTATTTTTTCTTAAGATTTACCCTTTAATTAGTGATATAAAATAGATATTATAACGTATTTTTGTAATATTAAAAAAAATATTATTACTTAACTCCTGATAAACAGAAGGCCAATTCTCGTAATTTTAAGAACGTTCACAGTCTGATCTCAGTCTCAATCTGTCAAAAATATCTCTAGTTTCCATACATTTTTGACAAGTTTTGACATTTGTTTGTCGCCGAGATGAGACTGCGACTAGATTTCGAACGTTTTAAATTACGAGAATTGGTGGTCTTCTGAGCACCTGCCATCTTATCTCTACACCACTCTTGGTAGACTGCTAGAGAATCCCTAAGGCATCAAGTCCCCTTTGTACAGAAGCCAGCACATCAACTACTACTCCTACAAGCTGTCAGATTTCTTTAATAGATTTTCTATTTTATTGCTAAAGTATAAGGTTCAAAGTTGATTGGGAAAATTTGACAGGTTCGGGTAGCTTGATGTGCTGGTGTCTGTACCTTATTTGTGTTGCGAAAAGTTTAAATAAATGAATCAATATTAAAGAATATTTTGTGCACTAGTGATTTAATTTTTGCACAATATTTTTGTACGAATAAACTAATTAATCGATGTGCAAATAGGAAATGAAAAGCTGAAATGATTAAATGAAAATTAAACCAGATACCTATTCATTTTTCCGACGTTTAGGCACCGACCGTTTTTGGGTATTATTTTTTGCCATAGAGAGTACGTAACGACAGCACATATATTCCCAAATCGGTGAAGCCGTTTAGGCTCGTGTAATATTTTGTTGGTTTTTCATCCATCATTTTTGGTTTCAGCAACTTTTACGAGGTGCAAATTTGATGGCACGGTTGGCGCAGTGGTTAAGCGAATGACTGCTGCGCTGCGTGTCGCGGGTTCGATTCCCGCACGGAACACATATTTGTATGACCTACAAGTAGTTGTTCCGGGTCTGGCTGTTTGTGTATGTGAGTTTAAATGTTTGTAAACGCACCCACGATACAGGAGTAATTCCTAGTGTGGGGCTACGTTTTGTAAAAAAAAAAAAAGAAAAAAAAAATGTTGATAATATCATGTATACAATTTATGTTTTCTTTTAATACGGAAATAAAACTCATTTGAATTTGGCTGACCTGACCCTTATCAGAAAATTGAAATATTTTTTTTTACAGATAGATGTGTCTAAGAATAACATCGATAAGTCTTCTACGACAAGAAAGTGCATCACTAGCACAGAACGGTCCCGACCGACAGAGGGTCGCAGTCGGGAGGGAGACTCTAATAAAATATGTAGATTTGATGACTTGTCACATTTTTTGTTACAAATCTGAGATTCAAAGTTTTTTAGTCACTTTACCAGACCCTTCGGTTCTTTTCATTAAGACTTTAATAATGTGGAATTGGGTACTTAATCTTTCTCATCGAGGATGTGTCGTTGAACTCGATTCTTCAGCTTTTAATCAACTTACAAGTATTTCTAATATTCCTTTGGAACGAAGTATAATGGAGCTTGATGATGTTTGATACTTGCAGTTTAAAGGCTTCGTTTTTTAATCCTTATTGTGTTCAAGACTTTTAGAATTAGAACTTTTTTATTTTCTATTAATATTTGTAGTAACTTGCTTTGAGCAAATATAGATGAAATTATTTTTTTACATCACAGTAAAAGCAAGTTACTAGTTAGGTGAGTAAACCAAGCTTAATATTAACTACAAGTGAGTGGTGTTCAAGGGTATTGTTTAGTATTTTATATCTCCATATAAAGTACAAGTCTGTTGAACATCAGTATCTTAATTCTAGCCGCAAGAACACGACTAGGGTTAAGATTACTAAGCCTACGATTAGTTACTGGCGTGGCGCGGCTTCGGCCGACGCTATCTTGACCTACGAGATTTTGGAGCTAACGCCTACGGCTACGCGCTCCGGGCTACGCGCTACGAGCGAGCTACGACTGGGATTTTTTTTTCGCTTGTTCGGTTTCATGTTTGGGTCTGTTTTTGTTAGTTATTTGACACTAGCAGCCAAATTATGTAGGTTTAGTGGATACAAAACATATAATATTTATTGAGGTAGGTATATAAAATGAAAAACCCGGTCTAGTGCGAGTCGGACTCGCGCACTGAGGGCTCCGTACAAAGTAGGTAGGTCCGTAATTAGAAATTTACCGTTTTCGGAGTTTTTCCTTTATTTGTGCTACATGAAATTGTTTCTTGCCAAATTGCATGATTCTAGGTCAACGGGAAGTTCCCTATAGGTTTTGATTCCCTTGCGAGTGTCAAAATATGCGGCATGAACATAACACAAACGTCCGTATCTTTTGATTGCGTTATGATTTTTTCATTACTACAAGGGATTGCAGCCTTGAGTATTTGATATTAATTTCAACTTGATAACTCTACGCCTTCCTGAGAAAAGGGGCTTGACAGACGGAAAATGAAGTGATCTTATAAGGGTTTCGTTTTTCGTTTTGAGATATGGAACCCTAAAAACTCCGAAATACCCGATTATTGGCTTGAATCCAATATAATGATACACGTGTTACAAAAATAATATGAAAATCCTGACTAATATTATAAATGCGAAAGTAAGTTTGTTTGTTACGCTTTCACGCTAAAACAGCTGGACGGATTTGGATGAAATTTGGCACATGGGTAGACCATGACCTGAAGAAGGATATATGCTACTTATCATCCTGGATCGCAGACGGAGTCGCGGGCAACAGCTTATATTCTCAAAATCAGTCCCGTAGATTGATGCGTGAGCGTGTCTTCAATTAACATTAAAAACAAGTTTATTAAGAATTAACGCAGGCAGATAATGGAATGGTTTTTAGACACCTAAGAAAAGGTCAATTATGTATTGTGTAGGCGTTAAGTGCGTTAACAATCACTTGACTTGAAACATTGAAACACAAGCCTACACTACTGTACACCAACTTATTGTAGGCGTTTTCTTAGAAATTCGCTCCATGTGGTTTTGTGTGACTATAATATCAATAATTCGAGGAAATCAAACATAGCAAAATGGTTTGCTCTAATTGGTGCTTTTGATTACCTGTAGAGAGTACGTTTGATCAGGATGTAGTCGGATGAAACCAATTAAAGGGATTCTATGACATTCTTTGAATGTGTATCAACGCTTATGTTTATCCACATCAGCTTTGAAATTAATTCTGTGTGTAAGGTTTATTGTATTATTGTACCTGAATATGAAATGTTTTATTGAGGTTTGCGGCAAAGGTCAAATTGTCGTGTCGCTTTTTTTAAAGCTTTTATTTGGCAGCACAGGTTTTGTAAATAACCGTCAGAAAGGTAAGTAAAAAAAACTTGTCATATAAAATCTTTGAAGCAAACGCATTTACATTGAAAGCGGTCTCGAGCGAACGAAGCTAAAAATATTGTGAAGGTGGGTATTTTCCTGTTTGCGAACCACATGTGGCCGGACGAAGTCGTTTGACAATCTTGAATAAACTCTATTCATTGTAAACCATTTGTCAGACTGATGGATCGGTCAATTTACCAATCAGTGAGTGTTACACCTACATTGTTAGTCGGCAGTTCGTACTATAAATTGCCTAACAAAACGTATAGGAGTTGCTAAGATTTACAACGTACTTGTTTGTGGACTTCGGATCTTTGAACCGCCTCTCTTTATTGTTATTTGTGACTTTGAATTGAACAGCTGGGAGTCCTGTAAGCTTGGATAGGGCTTTAAAGTCTCTAAAGTAATGGTCTAATCGGCATTTGATTGTAAGGAATGCTTCTGAGTTGGGAGTAGTCTCATTTCGTGTGATCGGTCGCCCAATTAGTGAAAGAACGTAAGTATACAGATTGCATTAGGTAGGAAAACTACTTTTTATTGAAGTCGTATTATCTAGAATATATAAAATTCTCGTGTCACTGTGTTAATTACCATACTCTTCCGAAACGGCTGGACCGATTTATATGAAATTTTGTGTGCATATTCAGTAGGTCTGAGAATCGGCTACTATCTATTTTTTTTTTTTTTGCAAAACGACGTTTGCGGGGTCGGCTAGTAAAGTTTATAACTAAGTTAATAGAGAAACCTCAACCCATGCCGTCTGCATGCAGTGATCAATAGTGGAACGCACGTGCTTTGCATAGTTAGGTACTAGATTGAACCGCACTAAAAGCTGTAATTTTTTACGCCAGCCAAAAGACAAAGCTGCATCGAGATTGTGGTCGATCGATGACATCGACCGTTCAGATCGATCATTTATCAACGTTCGTTGATCATGAACATTTTTTGATAATTTTATTTTTGTATGTAGGTTCGTACAAATACTTCACGTCAATCGTATTTTAAAAACTAGATGATGTCGGCGTTGTGCTCTGAGTGAAATACCTCGGCGTTTCCTATTTGACTACTCTGAGAAGAAAGGCCGAAACAAACTCAGAGGTCACAGTCACTTTTAAAGTCAAGACATAATTTTGGTCAGATCATGTGAAGACTATGTAGATTGGTTCTGAAATGGTCTTTTGAGGAAGAAACCACACAAATTGAGTGGACTTGTCCAATCAGTGCATTTGTCAGTAATCGTGCAGCTGAACTCAGGACATAAAGAGCTCAAAGATTCGACGAACAATACCACAGAAAGGATATTTGGGTAGGCCGCATAAAGTACTCAAACTGCCACACCATCATTGAAACTAATGGAGAGAAAAACGTCGTTTCTAGTTTCATTGAAAAACGAGTTCACAAAACCTTCAATAAACGAACCCTAAGGAGTAATGCACACACAACATCACGACGTAAAATTACAAGGGAGATGTTTGTACTGTGTACACATGGGCTTAGCTATGCGAAGGGTGTCCACAGACGTCATAAATCGCTTCGTGCCGTGCCGTTGCACGAGTCATCGACGATTAGTGTGACCTCCGACTGCCCTTCTAATAAGTATGGCGGACCTTGAGGGATGTTATGATATGAAATATTGGCCGGGGGAGTTTTGCGTTGCATTGTGTTTTGATGTGAATGGAGGGTGAAAGTTTTGTATAGGATATTGTCTGAAAGAGAGAGTGCCAAATCAATACTTATTGAAACAAGCAACTTACATAAGAAAACTGTACCAGTTATAAGTCATTAGAGCTCGATGATGAAAGTACCTATTCATTCATTAGAAATTCCTCAAAACATAAGGACAATAAATAAATTTGACGTAGTGATGATTATTAGGTAGGTACCTACGTGAAAAACTTTTTCTTCACCCTGAAGTCTAAGGTCCACTAGCAACTTAGCTAACTCGTTGAACTTTTCACCACGGTATGAACTATTTGGCTCGTCGTCGTCGTTTTTTATTTATATGGCTCGGTTATATATTATTAATAATACTCATGGGGCCTATATCACATAGCTGTAATAAAAAAATGACATAATTGACACATTTTCACGACAGGCGTTGTTTAATGAAAACTTACTAAACCGAAACAAAACAATGGAAGCTATGAGAAACTCGTAAAATTATTGAGTTGTCTAGATGTCGCCAGTCAACTGTCGCCTGTCGGTTTTATTAAAGAGGCACCAGGTGTTATTAAAAACAAATATACGACCAGTACAAACATGTGCCCTATACAGCCAAGTATTCAAATTAAGCCATCAATTTATGGCGTACTGCCATACGCCGGCCGGTAGATGGTAGCGAATAAATAGTCCAATCGTTGGCAAGCGCGTACTCTATCAGCGATTAGTTTTGGTCTAGTGGACACTCGGCCGTTCCTTGCCGTTGGAACAGGGAGCTTGTCCATGGGTAAATGACTACTTACGTCGGTAAAGCTTTTACCGTGAAACATGTTCGAACGTAGGTACATTCACGAGCATAAATACCTCACACTTACGTACATTCAAAAGTGATTTTCTCGTGAAATAACGATTGCGGCTTTGAGAAATGACCTATTTCTTAAGTATGATTTCGAATAGACTATTTTCGTAACACCATAAAATGTCTATGAATATTTTTTGAGAAAATATGTTTTGAATCTTGCGTAAATGTAAGGAAATCTATTTATGCTCGTGACTGTACTTCTTTGGGAAAGTCCGATTAATTATTTGTATGAAAGCGGATTGATGTCCTATTGAAGTGGTAATGAGAATTCTGCTTGGGGGATTCTGTCTTGCATACGGGTTTCTATTATGCTGCTGTACACGACACGGGACAGGTCGGCTATTGACCCAAATATATGTAGATAGTATATATGGGCGCTAAACCATTATTTGATTTTAATTTAAGCTTGTTTTATTTAGTACTTGATTTGACTTCTATGTTATTTACTTTAATGAATACTTGTATTTCCGGGCAGGTCTGTTAGTTTTTATTTTGATTGATTTAAATATTGTAGTTTCCGGTAAATTTATATTGTTCCTATGTTGGGTTTAAGGATTTATCTTGCCACATTAGTTTGACATACCCGCTTGTTTCATATAAATTCTGTTTGGAGCCAAGTTTTGGCGGTAATTTTGTGTATAAAAACTGTTGTAATGCGAATGAAAAGACATTCTTGGTTCACCGCTCGTGGAATAAACACCCTGAATTGAAGTGAGGTATTTTCTTTGTACTCTTTTAAAACATTTCCTATTTCTGTATATTTGTGTTGGTGCAAATCAATAATTATGTCGAACTCCAACAACGACGGCAATGATGCGCTGACATATACCTTTCATAATATGTCGGTACTGCATTGGATTTTGTTCAGTTTTATTAACTGTTGTACAAAACTGTTATTATTGGCAATCGTGTTTGAATATGGAAATGATACTTTGCAGACTGATTTTAATTACAAAATCCAACATAAGTTTAAAAGAGCAAAAAACATCGACGAAAGAGAAAGTAACTAAAATAAATTGGCGCTACAAATGCTGAGAAGTATAATTACAACAAGAAAGCGTGTCACCGTGTTCTTATATTAGTTAATAAAGAATGTTGGGAAAGAAATAAACAAAACCCAGGTATCAAAGATAAAAGAACGTCTCGTAAAACGTCAACTAGAATCCATCCTCGGCTCACCAACAATGAATCGGCCGAGGTCCATTATGATAATGAAAGTGACTCCCGTTTGTCTTAAAGTCGTAGCTCAATTTGCAAGGCGAGAGATAAACGCTGTTAAACTGTCGAAGTTCGTGACAAAGCCTGAATAATGCAGATTACACCGAGAAAAATACGGCCGCAGTCAAATCTGAATATTTTATTGGTCCCTTTCCGATGTCCGCTCTCGCATTTCAGTAAAAAATTATATCTAAACGTGCCTCCGCTATCGCGCTCAAACGACTTTTTACACATTGAGCGTTTCTTAATCGCTTTAGTTTGTACCCACAAACTGGTGTCTTTGTAATGTCAAAGTCGTTTACCGAAACCTCATCGAACTGTTTCGCGTACAATCTGGATGAGGTGAATTAATTTCTCCACGGGGCTTAGTGTGTCACTATTTGCAGAGAGATTCAATTCCTGAAGTCACGGTACAAATTACCGCAAGTACAGGTGAAGTGCTTCAGCGGGACTCTCTCTTCGTGGCTTTCTATGTAGGACGAGTTGCCGAAGCTCTGTATCACGTTAAATATTTGACGGCCGACGTTTAAAGCATTTGCCGGCTTAGGAACAAATTTACGTTTACGAGTTCCAGCCTCGTATTTCCAAAATACACGGAGATTTCGAAGAATATCTTTGTTATAGACAAGCCTGAACGAACTCTGCGGAATATGGAAATTACACATTATCTCTGAGATTATAAGATTAATTTAATTACCTAAATATATCTACATGCGGGTTGAGCACATGCAGTATACAGGATTAAGTAAATGTGTTTCGACCCAATAGTTATTTAGATGTCTACATTTGATTTTCCACACCTGTGCTTACGGCCGACCCTTTTAATGTCTTTAGTTCGGTTCATTCACTGCAAGAGTGAAAGTAGTATACAGATATTTATGTAAGTAAACAATTCGGTGCCAATTAGGTAGAAACTGGATTTATTTGTTTTTGCATACACGTTTCTACTTTCAAGTTGTGTGTAGGTATCGCAAACTAAATATAACGTTCTCGCACGGGTACGTGATTTCATTTCGCGTAGTATGCGGGTAACCACATTGGTACCTTATTGATATAATGTTTGGCAAATATTATATTGAACATGAGAATTGCTTTTCAAGAAAGACTATATGATATGAATGTTGGAACAATACATATTGGAAATGATGGGCTTCTGAATTGCGTAGGTACCTACAAAGCCTTTAGATTTAGAGACAGAAATAATTAACTAGTTGCGATAGCGATTTGAAATAATTCCGTGTGGTTAGGCACAAAACATTTATTGCTCCAAAATAGTTTTTACTGAATCTGTCTTTTTTATTTAATCTTGAGTTAATTGTCTTACGTCCGCTTGTTATTATAAGAGCCAATCTCCACAAATCCGATATTGAAATAAGTTAGGAATATTCTGACGAAATCATGTAGAAATCGGTAGTGTGTGAAATAATGATTAATTAATCAATTATGAAGACATGCACTGGAAATAATTTACTAAAGGTAATGATTTCCAATTTGTAAAGTTTTGACAAAGATTAATGGCGAAGCAAAGACGTACATGTTACAACTAATAATGTTTTGATACATAAGGTTTTAGAAGGATTTCTTTTTCGAACATTACTTTTTACTCAATATATAATGCATTCCTGTAAATGGCGAAAAAATATTGTATTTAATAAATAGTTATGTACTATTTAATAATGTATAATTTTAATCAAAATGTGTGGGTCATAAATATAAAGGAGCTCCAAAGTTCTACAGCGCGACTGTATAATAGGTATAACATCATTTGTTTATTAAAAAAAATATTCATAGATCCTAACATACCATTTATCGAGAAATTTCGGACGACAGGTCTAATGGGTAAAGAAGACAGCCTTATTTACCAATGCCTATCTGATATGAGTACGTTACAAAACTGAAACAATGCTGAAATTACATTAATGTTACATGTATTTTGAACTAATTAAAACATTTTATTTTTTTCTTGCATTAAAAAAAGCCTATATTAATCAGTGATAATGTAGCATTCAAATGGTGAAAGAATTTTTATTTTTAAAATCGGTCCAGTACTTTTTGAGCCAATTCGTTACAAACATACATACAAATCTTTCCTCTTTATGATATTAGTATAGATGACACACTTATGGAAGCTATCCCCAAATGACAGATGTGTAAAATTTGAAATCACAGCTAACCGTGTCATATTTTATGAGGTAACGTTTGTTGGTAGGTGTAACAAAAAGTCAAAAATACCTAAATTTATTTTGGTTAATGTGGTTACATTAATTTCTTGGTGTTCAGAAAAGTTTCTGTTCATATAAATCAAGTATTTACCTATATCTGAATAAATATTATGTTAGACTAGCTGCGCCCCGCGGTTTCACCCGCGTAAGTTTTGATCCCGTGAGAATATCGGGATAAAAAGTATCGTATGTGTTATTCTGATGTATAAACTATATTACTGTAAAGTTTCATCAAAATCCGTTCAGTAGTTTTTGCGTGAAAGAGTAACAAACATCCATACATCCATTCTCACAAACTTTCGCATTTATAATATTAGTAGGATTACCAGTTGTTAACAAATTGAAAGTGCCACTTAAAAGCTAGTCAATGAGTGTAATAATCTATATACCTGCTAATATAATAGTGCTGAAGAGTTTGTTTGCTTGTCTTTCGAACTACCAGACGGATTTGAGTTTTTTTTTTGCATTTGATTGCCTAGTTCTTGAGGAAGGCACACCACGAGCACATCACGAGTACAACCATAAGGAGCCGATCTGAAAGAAAAAAAGTGGGAATGAACGCTAAGGCCTCGTTTACGGAGACGCGGGGCGTCGCGCGTCTCGTGCAGCGTGGCGTCTCGCGGCTCGTCGAATAATCGATTTTAAAGTCGCTTCTCCGTAAACGCTCGCATACAACGCCATAAGTTTGAATTTAACGCGGGCCGCGACGCTCAACGCGACACGCGACGCGCCGCGTCTCCGTAAACGAGGCCTAAGCGAAAACGAAGTAATAGCGCGGACGCCCCGATGCCGATACGATGCGACCGAGGCAGTTTTATAAAAATGTGCTGTAATTTTTGTATCTTGCGGTTTCCTCGAACGAAGTCGCGGGAAAAAGGTGGGAGATTTTACTTATAATGTGTAATCATTGTTAATTATTACACTTACCTTAAAAATTTTTGAGCCCAACAAGACTGCCTGAATTGTATGTACTCAGATAATTTTATTCCAATTATAAAGAGCAGATATTTAATTCGTCCTTCAGCTTTGAGTGACCTTGTCTGTTATCAATGTCAATTGCCTAAAAATATTTATATTTTTTGTAAATATTTTATGTTTTGTGTTAGTGATAACGAACAAAAGATATAAAATATTTCGCTATTTGAAAATAGCGAAATTTTTTCTGTAGTTTGATGTAATTTTTTCGAGAATAAGTAGTATTTAAAGGGGCTAGTTTTGTTGTTTTATTTTTAAACTTATTTTAATTATTCATTATTACTTAAATAAGATAATAAACTATTAGTTTAGTTAGGTATTTAGATAAATGTTTTTTTTTTCATATGTTATCATATTCTATAACATTATCCTAATAGAGATCCCTATTTTATTTTCTTATTTATTTCTAGTTTTGTATTTATAAGTGATGTTTAAAGAAGTCAGAATCGTTTTATTCGGCGTCGTACTTTTTGCCAAGGTACACGTTTCTCTTTATCTGAGAAATCTTTTCTCAAAGGACGAGTTTGGAATGCTCAAGGGTATTCATTCATCTGATTATTTTTCTTAAAGAAGAGACAGCGGGGTCTTATAATTAAGGCGAACTAAGAAAATGATCAAAAAATTATAGCTAATACACTACCCGCATTTAAATGAATTTTTGTGAAACTTATTCAAACCAAACTTTGTAGGCTTGGAAATCTGTCGTTTCATTTGTCAATTACTTCTAATTATGCGGGATTAAATACTTTTGAAGAAACAGAGCCGTTTTGCATTTATCTTCAAAAATATCGTTGTTACGCCTGGTCTTCGGCTTAACTGGTGCTATTAGCCCAACCATAAATATCTGGGTAACGTATTTAAGGGATTTAGATTTAGCTTGTGCGACCCTGATGTAGGTTCAGCGGGTTACAGTCAGCTAACGAGCGGGTTTTATGTTTTTTAAGTAGCCCGAGCTTAGATTTACTTTGCCAGATTTAAAATGACTTCGGACCGACTGTTTGAATTTACCTACACTTAAAAAATGTGTACAGGAAATACTTTTTTAGTAGGTAGGAACAGAAAAAGAAATATTTAAAGAAATCGGTAGTCATACTATTCAAAAAAATTCTGTCCAATAAATTGCAAAGAGGCATATTATTATCTCAATTGTGCGCCAACGTCTTGGCCAGTCGAGCGGAGTCGCGTCTCGCGAGCACAATGCATCTGTCGCTTCCCGCAAAAGTTGTCCTAATCTAAACGTAGATCATCGCGATTGTCGGAAGATTCAGCGGCGATTAAACGTATTCATAGCGTTTACGTTTTGACATTGTGCGGCCGTCAGAAGCAACAGGGCCCCGATTGGAGGGCAGCGGGGCGCATGCGCGGTGGGGCCTCGAGCGTCGGGGTGCGGGGGGCGGTCGCCATCGCAGCCTCCACGCTCGCTCTTAATGAATCGCCGGTACCCGCGGCTTGCGCTGCGCTCGCTCCATCCGAGTGCTCCCTTTAAAAAGTTGTTAAGGAGCTTTTCTCGCCGTCTCCCTCGCGCCCTCTCGTGTTGCAACAAAATAATATCCGCGGGTGGTGGCTTCCGGCGCTGCAACCGTCACGAGGTAATGCATGCAATCGTGCTTAAATACACTTTTGTTGTATAATAACTTTTCATTAGTTTAAGGAAACTAAAGGATACCGCACAACTTTATTTTTTTGTAAAAATGTTTTAAGTTGCAAGTTCAGTGTTTTTATTATAGTTATTTTTCTTTCGGTGCACTCTTTTGTAAAAGTTTTCAACAGTGTGAGTTGAAAGCGGGTTTTAAATGGCTATTAATTTCAATCAATATTTATAAAATAACTTTGATATAAGTATGTTTTGAAAGTGAACTATGTTGTGGAAGAACATTTACTTCGATTATAATCTGGGATGTAAATAACGAAAGGGTCGAAAGAGGTCGGTCTCGTGACGATATTAAACCGCGTTGTGGATTATTTCGTTTTCATAACGGTGACACAATTTATACAATATTTTATGTACGTTACCTTAATACCTACTTGTGTATATAAAGCCAAGAAATACATGTTCGTTATTTATAATAATGGAATGAAGATTAATTAAAAGCGATTTAATTTAAGGACTGGAATGACAAATAGGTACGGTTAAATCACGCGACGTTTATTAAGATTTTCTGCGTCAGAGTAAATGCTATCAAACGTTGAATACAATTCGGTAACAACAGAACGCTGTATTATCGCAGCTATTCGCCACTTTAGCATCGTATTATGAAAAACGGTCCTTACAAATTTGTATGGTGCCGCTACCATTGTTCGTAGTTATAATGGATTTGTCAATGTTTCACTGGAGATGAATGAACTGTCGATGAATAACAAAAATGACAACGAAATGACGCTTCGTCATTTTCTCTAACATTTTACATTTTAGAAGCTTAAAACGCTTAGCGCCTGTCTGCCACTTTTTGGTATTTTATTGAAACAATTTTACAAAAAAAAAAAACAACAACAAGGCAACATTACATTCTTATTCATATGTTAAATCTATAGAAAGGACTATGGTAGGTTCTTGTTGTTCATATATTAAACTGGTATCTACTTAGTTTCACAAGGGCACTCAACTGAATACTTCAATTAAAACTTAAACTTAACAGACTTACATTGACTTGGCACGTGCATACAGGGCTTGATAGGTCTACAAAACGACATCACATAATATTCTCTGGAAAATACATCTACCTACTAATATGACAGTCCAAACAAAAACTGAAGAACATGAGTCGCAACTTACGGTATATCTTTACCATTTAGGTTTAGACCAAACCTAGATGAACATCTCATTTACTCGCCTGCGTGTTTGGCAGAAAATACTAAACGCCTAGGTCAGCTTAATATATTTAAATATCCTTCTATTTACCGATATATCGATATCCTACATACTCGCGCTGTGCTCGCACTACATCCTCCTCGAAATTCCAATTCTTCAGTCTACGTTCTCCCGGAATATTTAAATACAGAAACATTCCTTTCTATAAGAATCCATGAATCTTTTAAGGCAACACGCCCCATCCAATAAGGGTTCCGTCGAGCATGTGGTACCCATATGTAACGCTCCCAATATTTTCCTTATCAATTCCTTTCGGCAGTTATCGTGAGTTCGTTATTGCGGTATCATTACGATTTTTATTGCGATTCCTCTCTCTTACTTACATTATGTGTGTAAGTAATGAAGATAGGGGATAAGGTATTATCTTGTACGTTTGTCTTGTAATGATTTCGTGCTTTGGAAATCTCTACTAGTTCGGTAGAACATGATTGATTCTAGTCTCTAACGGGGATCGGATTCGAGCTCAGTAGTCTATACTATTCCAAGTTTTTTGTGATAGAAAATCGTTTACAGTAAGTAGATACACAGATTAAGCACTATTTGAGACGTGATGGGTGGCTAAAAATATAACCTTCAGCTAGTTTACTTTTGTTTGTCGTCTCAAAATAAAATCATTAAAAACAGAATCCATTACCCATCGACATTATCCATCTAGAATCAATCAGCTATCAATACGGCGGCATCAAACGCAATCTAATGTAACCGACGATGCTAGCGTGATCCATGCAATACCAGCCCTGCATGACGGCCATCGATCATAGCTTAGCTAGCGCGGCTACAATATTTTCATTATACTTCCTATAACGTCGGTCGAGTTTGAAAGTGACTCCTTTAGATCGTGAGTCTCTTTTCTTAGAAACATTATTAATAAAATAGTTTTCAGTGTCGTTAACAAAACTGCGACGTAGTAGTTTAGTAAAGTTCTCATCATTTACCAAGGCATTTTTATGCACACAACATCATTATCAAAATTTTTCAACAAAAGCGTCAGGAACCTTCCGAACTTATGCAAAATATTTCATCAAAACAACATCAGTATATCTCGGCCCCGACATGTTTGTGACCCCTGAAATATGTGGCAAGAGTGGGTTGCGGTACACCCCTAGTTCACCGATGACGTTATTAGGTGCCATGTAATAGGCGGCGAACTTATCGCCATTTATCGGGCACAGTTCCAAACCCGCTATAACTGGGCATCTTTCTAACGGGAAAATTCAATTACACTTTTTGTTCGACCTGAGAATCAAATATGAGAGTTTAAGGTGCAGTGTGCGGCTTCTTACTAGAATAATTATTTCAACTTTTTGACTTAACTTTTTGTTCGTGGTATTAAAGAAAATTCTTGGATGACTTGACACCATTTGTCATGAATATATTAAATGAATATATATATCTATACTATGTGTAATAATAAAGCTGAACAGTTTGTTTGTTTAAACGCGCTAATCTCTGGAGCTACTAGTCGGATTTGAAAAAATCTTTTAGCATTTGATAGTTCAATTTTTGAGGTAGGCTATAGGCTATATAATATCTCGCTACGACCCTTAGGCGCCGAGTAAAAAGAGAAAAAAAAACAGAAAGAACGGTTAGTGACAACGAAGTAAAGACACGGGCGGGCGATTCGATGCCATGCGGTGGTTTGGGGGAACAATAAATTTTACATAGACGAAGTTGCGGGCGGAAGCTAGTATGAATATATACAGTTTTGGTGTTTCTTCGATATCACCTATTTGTGCCGCTAATAGTATAATGCCTTCCACATGATCATATTCGCCGTCTTCTTGAGAGTCACGAGCATAAATAAATTATTAAGGACACATATTAATATATTTATGCTCGTGGCTGTAGCTATGACAGTATATAATTGCAAATCTTTCCAAATAAGTGAAAATTAAGTATACTCCTGAAGATAATTGTTTTTATTGTACTGAAGGAGCAACTAATTGTATACTTACCTAGTAATCTGTTTGACAGTTTTCAGTTTACTATTGGCAGGATACAACACATGAGCATCTGCAGAATAACAGTTTTTAACAACTATATCACCGGCCGCTGGTTGTTTATACCATACAGAGACAAAGAACACTGCTCTAATCGCCCTAAGAATCAACCCGTATGAAATCTGTTTAAAAATTTAAAATTTATTTCATGCTTTAGATATCAATTATTATAATCGCCTGTTTTTCTGGTGCCATATTTAGAGTTTGGACGAATCACATGATGATTAAAAAAAGTAATAAAAACTCAAAAAGTATTTTACTCTATTTAGTCATACTAAGTGCATACACAGATCATCACACACTTCTGAAGCACCTACACCGCACAGATACACGCACGCGCACTCTATAAATAATAATTGTTCTGCTCTGTCTACATCGTAATTGGCGTAATGTTTAGATTAATAATTATGTTATACTTACTATCAGCTGTGAAGATACGTTATATAAAATAAATAAATAATAGAAAGTAATTTTATGACCATGCTCGCTGCGCCGCGCGGTTTCACCCGCATAAGTGTCGATCCTGTGAGAGTATCAGAATAAAACGTATTCTATGTGGTAGTCCTGGTTATAAACTATCTGTCTGCTAAATTTCATTCAAATCCGTTCGGCAGTTTTTGCGTGAAAGAGTAACAAACATCCTTCCATCCATCCTCGCAAACTTTCATGTTTATAATGTTAGTAGGAAGTAGGACGTTCTTAGGGCAACAATGTATGGTACCACAGCAATGACCTTTCTCAAAAGATACTACTATACAAGTAAATAAGCAACGTAGTCAACGTATACAATAATAGGTCAACCCACTAGTATATAAAAATAAGACATTATATCAGATAGAAGGAAGCACGCACGCCTTCGGAGATAACATCATATTGGGTTTCCAAAGGTTGTGGAGGTCAGTCGGCAGTCACTACACGTAACACTAAAAATAACATAGATAAAGATGGATATTATATTTTCGAAAGTTTGGAAGAATATAATCTTACTAAGACTTTTTGATAGTAAAAAGTCAAAAGTCAAAGCATTTATTTCAAATAGACACATAAAAGGAAAATTTACAATAAAATATAATTCCCCAAATTTACAATACTTAAAGTAGTTTTCTTATGTAGAAGAATGGGCAAAAAACTCTACCATAACTCTTATAAAATATTTTGTATACATTAAATAAATAATTATATGTGAAGACGAATATATCTATCCTTGATCAGCTTCGCATAAAAGATAGACTATCCACGATCTGTTACCAAAGGGTTCTCGGTTGCTTTGGTCACTTTGCCCATAGAAAAGAAAAATTGGTGATGATGGGCAAGGTAGATGGGAAAAGACCTCGCGGACGGTCACCTAACCGCTGGTCAGACCAAGTAATCGCCCTCACTGAACTGTTACGACCGCTCTGAGAGAAGCTGAGAACCGAACGAAGTGGAAGAACATCATGCATAAAGCCACGAAGGCCTTTCAGGGACAGGACCTTCAGTAATGAAATACGCGACGAAGAAGAAGAAGAAGATATGTGAAGACGATGCATCTAGAATAAAATTTCTGTACCATAATAGGTAAAAGTATTAAAAATTAAGCCTTAACAGATAAGAGTAGTAGATAGATAGTGCTCCTTTTAACAAGAAAACCGGTAAACACTGATTGTGATTAAATCCTATAAACACGCGGTTTAAATCGATAACTGATCAGAAAATGAATGTATGGAAACTCGTTTCAATTATATCCCGAACATGGAACGAAGTTACAATCCCATTATAGACGGATAACTACGTTCGGTAGGTAACGGTAGGTTGTTACCACGATACAAATAAAATTTATGCATCTGCAGTAATTGAAATTGCACTACAGAAATAACTAGGGAGCGCTTCGCAATACGGTCAGCGATGGTTTAACGCACAGATAACTTTTAATGCCGCAAAAATGAATTGGAACTGTAATAATGATTAATTTGGGCATCGTTTTTACTGATTAAACCTTTGGTGTCATTGTGAAATGTATCAAGCTCTCTGAGCACAATATTGTGTATTATTTATCCACTTTCTGTATTTAACAGCTGTGCCCACGAATTCGTATTCGTTAATAAATTATAGTTTTCGAGATAAAATGACCTATTTTATTTTTTATTTGGATAGACTGTCTGTATGATTTGTTACGATTTAAATTTAAATAATCAATTGATTTCGATAAAAAAAATTGAGAAAGTAGCAGGATCTCTTGGTGGTCATACCCTCTAAAGAGGTACGCAGATGTATTCAATAATAGGATTTTTTCCACTTAGTTTATGTTGATGATGTTTTAATAGCTTTCTCCTGTCACTTATATTTACATAGCAAGTAGTGTGGGGTAAGTACCTACAACTAAAAAGTAAAAAATAAAAACTAGTTATTTTTTACTTTGTACTGTTATATTTTGTGTATTATTTTGTAAAAAAGTTTTTTAACTAATAAATTAATTTATATGTTCAAGATACATAGTATAATATAATACTCAAGAAATGACACATAAGTAAAAAATATATAATGAATATTTAAGAAAGATCCTTAATTATAAGACTTTTGAACCTATAGGGAAGCACATGCAAAAATGTATGTTCAAAAGTTCTCTTCAAATGTCATCTTGCGGATAGCCGAAGGCAAAAGGCAAGGCAAAAAACTTTTTACAAAAAAAAAAAAACAAACCGACTAAAAAAAACACACCAAAGTGAAAAGTAATTTCTGAAGTCGGAGTCGTTGGTTTCGCATTTTTGTTATTCGACATCGACTTCAGAAATTAAAATTATCTTTCACTTTGGAGTGTTTTTTTTTTTAAGTCGGTTGTTTTTTTTGTAAAAAAGTTTTTAGTTGTGCCTACCGCAGGAAAATTCAATTAACACTACTTGATAAGTAAATATCAGTTAAAACATCATCAATATAAAAACTAAGTGGAAAAAAATCGTATTATTGAAGCTAACTCAAAAACTAACCCCTGAGGCGTACCTTATCCATTAAAATCAATACATAGATATACAATTGCAGCCAAGCGGGCCAAGGTAAGGTGCATTGAAGAATTGAAGACTGATTAGAAGAATCATCAAAATTCGCATAGGAATGCCGGAGATGCAGTACATTTATGTATATAACTTCGTACATAAGAATAATTCCCTAATGTTTTATATACTAAAATCTTCCTGAAAGTATGTAGATCACGTGAATGAAAGAAACTTCTATATTGGTTCTCTAGTTTTTGAGAAAATCGCGGACATACAAACATACATGCGGGTCGAATACAGAACCTCCTTTTTTAAGTCGGTTAAAAATAATCTGCCAACGTGTACCTTTCTCTATCTTCGAAAGAAAAACCCAAAACGCAGGCAGTATCGCAGCTCACTACTATTATAACAAAAGTAGCTAAAACATCCCTAGCGCAGTGCGTAGCCACGACTACGCACTGCGCTAGGGATGTTTTGCAACAACTAAGCACCGACGTTTACGAACTCTGCTCACCCCATTAGTTTCCTCTTTCGTATTCTATCTCCATTCATAGCCATAGCTATGCTGTTAAATACATATATTTATCTACTCTACACCCATATATGGTGGTATTTAATCGTTATTGGTTGCGTAAAAAACATGAGTGCACAGTATGCGAAACATCCAGGGAATTGTAAAAAAGTTAAATAAACCACAACACAATCAGTAAAATTGGTTTCGTTTCAGCGAATGAAATTTGTGCAAATTTCAAAAATCAATATGGTTTCACAAGCTATACACTCTCTCTCTCTCTTGGCAACTCTGGACAGAGAGAAGTGAAAAGAGAGTAGGGAGATCTTTGCCCAGCAGTGGGACATTAACGGCTAAAAAAGAAACTTCGCTAGTTAGTTAATAGTTACTTTTTACACTTAGGTAGTTTATAAAAAGGTAAAAATTCCCGCGTTTTGCTACGCTTCGAGCTATGAGCTACGGCGTAGCAGTGACTGCTGCAACCGCGTAGTCTTCGCGCTTTTGATCGGTTTAAATAAGCCTTCTATTTTCAGTATAATCGTTCCCAGCAATTGGTTTTCACAATTTACTTGCTAAAAGTCAAGTAAATTTTACACACATAAATTCATAATGTGCTTTACCAGGTACAGACGATCATAATTGTACTAGGAACGGTCACTTAACAAGAACTGAACGCGCGACAGTGTTTGTTTACTCGGAATAAATCTTCATTATAGCCATTTAGCAACGCGCCTTGACTTTGATAAAAGAGGCATTTTTTACGGAGCCAATAAAATATTTTATATGGACCGCAGGCATAAACGGCTTTCATGAAATAATTTTGGAAATCCAATAATTGCCTCGACGAGCTTTTGATTTGTGACCAGAGGGGAGTTGTTAAATTTTAGGTACCCGCAGTCTGTTTCCAATATAATTCGTAAAAGTTGGACTTTTAATATTACAATGTCAAATTATCAATCCAAAACTTGATTGACAGACTAGTGAGAAGAATTAAAACTTAGAAACTAGTTAAAATTGCTGAAGTCTAAAGTTAATAAAGGTCTGCAAAAAATTTCAAATTGAACATTTTTATAGATAGTAAAATAAAGCAAAGAGTACCGACTGTCAGGTATGTAATAGTGCGGTCGTCGATAACCGAGCCAATAAAAATCTTCGCTGACTGCTGACAATGTGGCACTTTCTCGGAACGCTCGACATACCAGTGGCGAGCCTAAGGTTGAATCCGCCCTTTCCTTTCGGTTCATGTAGCCAGGTCGGAGTTAGCGGGGCATAGCTACAATAGCAAACGGTTGCGGCAAAGCGCACAGATGCAAACATTGGTATCGCCGAGCGCGGTCGGGCACCGGAAGCATTTTGATAAAACGTTGCACAATTTCCGTCTGCTGCTGTATCGCCCCAAGGCCGTTGATTACAAAATAGGCTATAATAAACTAGGATTTGACTATATTCACTTAGAGAGGATTTACTTAAATAAAGATAAAATTCTTAACCAGGGATGCGACGACAATCATTCAAAGGTCAACAGGTTTGTAAAGTTCAGGTGTCGCTGGAATTATGTGGAATTCAAAACCGGTAGAGTTCCGGGATTAATGGATAAATATTTGTACGGATCAATTTCATCATAATAAAATCTAAATGCGTGATCATGATATTTTAATGGATTTCCGAATGCCATGCCTCGTGTAAAGGGAACAAAACAACCTAGTAGGCCCTATAATAAGTCAAGTTCCTTCGCGAACGACACCAAGTATGAATGGTATTTCCTATACAAACTTCAATAAAATGTACAACACGACGGGTATTAGCGCCGCGAAATTCCTCGCCGCGTAAATAATAACATAAAGATTTTCCAATACATGTCCCAATAAGAGCCCGGAGGGGACCGATGTCACCCTCCGCGCATTAGCTAACTGTCGCTGATACACCCCGTGTCTCCCCGGGAAGTTGCCTGTAAAGATAATCATAATTTACCAAAGTTGTATTCTTTATCTTTGTTCTCCTTTAAGTCTTAACTTATGATACCACCAGCCTTGACTGATATTTTAAACATTGTTAACATTTTTCGCTTTAGGAAGAAATGAAGGAATGTTAAACTTTCTTAATAAATATTAAATTCGTATTTACTTTTTATGTAAGCAATAATAAATACCAACAAATTCCATAAACAAAGGAAAACGTAACAATAAGTAGAAGATATATAATATGATTAGTAGCACGAGAAGTTGTTTTAAAGTAAACTCGGTTTTGCGGAAGATGTGAAAGGATGGAAGTAATAAAATAAGGTCCCGACAAACGAGAGAACAATAATTTAGTCGGTCGTGTCGGAGAACAAATACAGTGTCAACAGATAATAAAGGCCTGGCCGGTACCCGCCGCGAACCCAATAACACAGGTCCTCCGACCGTATAAGAATCTATATACCTACCTACTGCGGACCTGTATAAGGAAAGGATGTCGCCGCCGTACTTATTACTCAAGCTTGGGACCGACCAGATTTGAGCCGAATGCGCTCATATGAAATATCGAAAGCAAAGTATGGGTAAATAAGCCCGTTTATTGAAAATAATATTGAGATATTCTATCGCAGACCGCTACAAAAACTAAATAAAACCGGGATGGTGGGCCGTTACGGTTAATCAACCGTGAAAATCGGCACTCCTAACAGCTGTATTCAAGGACTCAGCAATTTGTCTTAGTTGCCGACTATATATATAACGGTTCGGTACATACTTGAATCCCTTTTCGAGATTCTCGGAATTCCACGGTAACCTCACTGAAATTAACTCATTATTTCCTAAAATAGTTTTGTTAACAGAAATAACAATATTTTTAACCGACTTCCAAAAACGAGGTTCTGTATTCGACCCGTATGTATGTATGTACCTATGTTTGTATGTCCGCGATTTTCTCAAAAACAAATGAACGAATTTTAATAATTATGTTATTAATGTGATCTAAATACTTTCAGGAATATTTTAATATATAATACATTAGGTAATTATTCGTATGTACGAAGTTATATGCATAAATGTACTGCATCTCCGGCATTTCTATGTATTAATTGAATTTGTGTGTGGTATGTACTAATAAAAAGTGAAAAATAAAAATATTTTTACAAAAAAAAAAACAACCGACTTCCAAAAAACAACATAGTGAAAAATAACTTTAATATTTTCGGAAGTCGGTGTCAAAAAACAAAAATGCGGAACCAACGTCATCGACTTTCGAAATTAAAGTTATTTTTCACATTGTTCTGTTTTTTTTTGGAAGCCGGTTGTTAGTTAAGTAAGTGATAATTCCCTGAAACTTGAGGACCGGCATTTCCTGAAAAAGATTAATTTGAGGAAGTTATAATCCTACACGGTTCGACGAAATTGTTTGAAAGGAAGAATTGATAAAATAGATACGTTTTTATGTAAATTCGTCTAGTCGTTTGTTCACACGCACAAACATTATTGACTTCACTTTTGCCGTATAACCATATTTGAATGTGAAATAACGTCGATCCCGCACAGAGAATAAAAATAATTTGAGAGGAAAATTTGGTAAATCTCATTGACGCTGTCTCGGAGGAAATCACTAGAACTCGTCGTGATGTCGTGCCGTCGAGCACAAACAAATAATATACAGGAATTCTTAAAACATTTCGTGAACTTGCACGAAAAACAAAAGATTTAATGGAAATACTGACAGCCTGTATATATACTTAGTTAATATTCATTGCCATTTTCAGAGATTGCACTCATTATGTTCATTGCGTACATTACGTTTATCTGACAATGAATAAGATGGTAAATTAAGATGATTAAGTTGGTTTAAGGATTTGAAATGTTATTGCTATTGGAGCATACATTCTGAACAAAATAAGTATTTACAAAGAACAGGAAAGAATGTAGAAAGATTAGAATCTTAATTTGATATGGATAGCGATAATTCTTAGATATATTTCCGTAATAGTGTTCTTTTCCTTAATGAGGTGTTTGTTTTCGTGTATTTTCAACCAATTATCCTCTCCTATCCATAAACAGTTATTTATGTGTGTAAAGAGAATCATTAGTATTATTTTAGTATCATAGTTTTGCTCATATAATAATGTCATGGCAATGGCTCTTTCTTGTCGATTATTCGTATATGAATTTATAAACTTCCATTAAATAAAATTATCGTTCAAAAATTCAGGCCCTTCGGAAGGAAAATAATTATTTTACGATGAAATATATTTCAAGAAATATGCCAAGATCGGTCGGGCACCATGTCTAAATATTCAAGGATTCCTTAATCAAGTTTAACCGAAATATTGAACTGACAGATAAATGAAACGAGGGTTCTCTTAAAGACAACGGGCTCGATCTGTAATCGATACTGGGCACGAATACTCAACCCTTTAGCCCAATAAGACCCTGGCTTTGGAGCAGGCTATTAACGGCCGATATTATCGGTACAATAATCATTTCCACGGTATTTATTTCGATAATCCCGTCCTTAACAAAATTTAAATCAACGAATATTCTGATTGGTAATATCGATTTTGTTAGAAGTGTTTCAAAAGAAATAAGTCTAGACGAAACCTTAAATATGCGCACTATGTGTAGGTACTGTGTAGGTATATTGAAGGTCATGTTATTGGATCTACAAGCAAATACAAATGAATAAACGTTTTTGAATAATTAAACAAGAGTTAAGTGACTTTGGTCACTGAAAGTTGTTTTTATATATAGAATAGAATACTCTTTATTATGTACACCATATATATTACAGAAATAAAAAATAAAAAGATTGTTAAAGATTTTTCTTTGACAAGCAGTGAAGTAGATACAACTTTTTTCAATTCATTGGTTTTACGAATTAAACGCAAGCTGGAATCGAATTTGATTCTGTTATTTGGAATCAAAACGCATACATACCACGGATTCATATTTTTCAACAATCGGTATCTAAATCCATATGGTTGATTGTTATGCAGTTAGTAACAGTTTTACCTCGAATGCGGATCACATGGCTCGGTTCAAGTGGCGCTCCAATATTTGGGATGCACTTGGTCCACTGACGGACCAAACATTTCGATAAATGGAATTCGGTAATACCTTTAACCGGTAAAGGTCCGATTTGTACCATAAATATTTAACGGTCGCTAATTGTTTTTTGTTATTTGATTCATGAACATAACATAGTCTAATTATAGGTATCTCTCTTTTGTCCATTATTATTGTTATATTAAATTATATAAAACATAATTATTATCAAAAAATATTGGTTCCTATTTCATTTAATAAAATTGGTGCTGTACCGTTTTAATTAACTAATTATAAATAAATCATTATAATCATAAATAAAAATTTGGAAAGTCTTAAAGTGTACGACTCATAATGCTCATTTTGATCGTTTAAAAATCATAGATATAGATTATTAGTCAGTTTTTTATTAATTATAATTAATCAACTTTGAATAATAGAACCATTTTCAATAAGGTTTCTCCAATGGGCGAAACGCATCTATAGGCTAGTTTCCACCATCAATAAATTTAAAATCTATTTAGTCCGTCAGTTAGAGTATTGGAAAATAATGGACACGTATTTTTTGTTTTTGTAAATCAATGAATATTGACAAAGATGAAACGCATCAAAACTCGGGAGTGGGGGCTCGTGACGTCAGAACGCACTAAAAATTATACCAAGGTGTGACGTATTGAGAATTTTAAAAGCGTCGTATCTACGTCAATTTTGGTTTACGTAACAAAAGGAAAAATACGGGTCAAATATTTTTTGATAATCTAACTGACGAACTAATTAGATTTTCAATTTATTCATGGTGGAAACTAGCCTAATACACAAAAAAAAAAAATGACTATAGTAATTGCTTTTTTTGCAAGCTACAATTTTTTCAGGTTTCACACTTGATTGACGGGAATTTTTTTTTTAGAAATATTTTGGTATTTTTTTCGTTTCTACTGCATTAAATAAATTTCTCAAGTACAGAAATAATCTCCATTAAATTAACTATACAATGGGGTATAAATTAAGTAGGTTCTGTATACTAGCAGGAGAGTAACGTGCAATATTCGTTTACTGAAACAAAAGTAGCTCCATTAAATTTAAAATTGAAATGGTTTAATCATTCAAAAGATAAGCAGAAATTGTGAAGAGCAGGATAATCTTCATATATTTATTCATTGCCCTGGTTCCCTATTTTGTATAGGAGTAGATATACTGAAAATCAGCTTAAGAATCTTAATTTATGATAAGACTCGGTGAAAAATCATCCTTTCATGACTACCAAAAGATACCTTTACATTTTAAACGTGAAAACTTTGGGAATTATGTAAATTATCAACAATTTACAGAAGTACTGCCTTTTATTGGGTTCTTCTCTTGAAATAATGTTTCAATTTTAAAATTCTACAGAAAACGCTCTTACACACCATACACCATATTTTGAATGAGATTACTCGAAAGTTTAACTTATTCAAAAACTTTGTGGTGTATCTGAAAGACTGTGTTTAATATATCCAATTTAAACACTGCTTAGTCATAAAGCGCCTCAAAATTAAATATTCTTCGCATTTAGTTAGTTGAATCTTATTTTAGTTGCAATCCACTTATTTGAAAGTCAGTGATATAAAGTTTCAATTGACTCAGAGGTAAACGGACGGCGTGCTAGTGACAGATCAGTACTTCTTTTGAAAACTTCCAAAAGGGATTTAGTACTAAGTTAAACCTGAATTTAAGAGAATCCCCGGTAATGAGCGAAGTTTTTGGCCACAATGAATGTAATTAATCGAAAATTTAATTTTTAACTTTATCTTCTTTAGTTTAGTGCTTGTCTTGGGTCGACACATTTTCGAGCAATTTGTATTTGAAAAAGGTTTTGAAACTGAGCTGTAATGAAATTAATTTGAGGGACACATATTGAATATTATATTTAGTTACCACTTGTTGGGCCACTTTTCAAGCCTAATGTTATTAATCTCATCAACATATTTTATGAAAATCCCTTTTCCTGAGTAATTTTTAACGGAATAAGATTTCACGAAAAGAAATATTTTAGCTGTTTACGTAACATATTTTTTTTTAAAGAGATAAGTGCATTAGGTACGTACATCATCTGCCTAGCCTTTAACAACTATGTTGGGGTCGACTTCCAGTCAAACTGCCTATCTGACCTCCAAAACCGAGTTATTGGGTAATAAGATACCCCATAGTAAGACTGGTTATCAGACTCGGGCTTCTGACTACTCGTAACGACTGTCAAAGATCCACGAATAACAGTCGGGACCAACGGCTTAACGTGTTTTTCGAGGCACGGAGGGGTCTCGATATGTAGAGATGGTCACCCATCCACAGACCAACCGCGACAATCGTAGCATTAGGTACGTACCTACCTCAAAAATGTCCTCGTTGATATTATTAGCGAACACAGTGACCTTTTTTATAGGTGTCGCTGACAAGTTTTTTAAACTAAAATGTAAGAGACAGAAACTTGGTTGGTTTTTTACTTGGTTTATGTAAAAAATCTAATCAAACTAGCCTGCGTTGTCCCACTGCAGGGCAAAGGCCTCCCTCTCCCTTTTCCACACAATTCTATTCTTTTGCGAGTGTCGGCCAGTCCCTACGGTAGGAGTCAATCTTCGTGTTGGCCTGCCGCGATGGCGTCGTGCGTTTAGTGGGACCCGATCGGTGGTTCTCTTAGTCCAATTGTCATCTGACATGCGGCAGACATGTCCGACCCAGTCCCACTTAAGTTTAGCGGCTTTCTGGGTAACATCTGTTATTTATTTATTTATATTTTATTGTACACCACAAAAATGGTTATCTTGTTATCTTGGTTTTGGCGCGCAGTATTGTGTTCCTTATACGGTCGGACTGGAAGCCGACCCTAACATAGATGATGATGATGATGATACGGTCAGAAATTCGAACCCCCAGGATACTGCCCTCCACGGCTCGCTGGCGAACCTCGAGTTTGGACCTCTGTTGAAGCGTCAAAAATGGATGTTGGTATATACTTGTGAGATTGATAAACTCCAACACCGTTTGATTGGTCACCAAGTTAGCATATGTATTTTTTCTTGTTTTTTTTATTCCGACCGCTACGCGGGTAAAGCTAAAGCTGGGACAGCTATAAAAACTACCAGCATTATTCAGGAATTACCTACATATATGCTGCTGGTGCTCTGAAAGTTCAGTCTTTCAATCTCATTATTTTCGTTTTCGAGCCAATACAAAATTATCTCCCAGGTTCTAGAAGCCTCTTTAAATTCGTTTACTTTGACTTTTTTTCGCGGGCGACTGGTGTTCAAACTTAAAAAAAACTGTATCAATGATATATGATTTCTAGACCAAGTATATAGTCAGGGAAAATAATTGTTTTTAATTGTCCGTACATTCTAATCACAACTGCCATTCTTTGACAGTTGTATGAAATACACACGACAAATTGTCGTAGTGTGTCAATTTGATAAATAATTAATTTCACTGGCTGTACAAATATGCATTTTAGTATGGTGTGGTGTTCTTATATCTTATCTAAGGCGAAAGCGACAGGGTAGTCTGCGAAATTAAAATATTCTTAGGTTTTTTGCAATTTGCTGGTCAGTATTAAGTTGTACGTTGATTAAAATATGATTCGCGACCGTAACTAATATGTATTTACAGAATTATAATCATTAAAGTCATCAATACAACTCTCTAAGACCAAGAAATCCTATTGAATGACTATTTCATGAAATCTTGACGTTTAGGATTATAAAACTTTTTAACAAAATTAAAATTAAAGTTATTTTACACTTTGTAGTGTTTTTTTTTGAAGTCGGTTGTTTTTTTTTGTTAAAAAGTTTTTATTTTTTGCTTTTTATAGTCAGAGTGCATCTCATGACAATTCCAATAAGCCCAAACACGGCTAGAATACATGGTTTTATTACGAAGTTCCGGTACCTACCTTCCAGCTTCATCATCAGATCGGTTTGATGGTACCATTTTCGTCAGAACCATTTATTTAAATTTGCTTCGTCATAGTCGCTTAACTATCTTAATCGAGATATCTTATCGCCACCCGTGAAATACTTATTATCATTGAAGAGTTCCTGTGGCTATCTGTGGAAGGAGACCACAGTTCCACTTCACCAAATTATACTTTTTGAATGCAAATGCTTGACATGTTGATGAAAATACCAAAATTGCTATATGTATGCCTATAATATTTGAGGAGTTCCCTCAATTCCTCATGGATCCCATCATCAGAACTGGATTATGACAATCTGGAAGCATATCCTTTCAAATAAAACAAAAACATTCCAAATCGGTTCATAAATGACGGCGTACTGAGGTAACAAACATAAAAAAAAAAAAAAAAAAAATACAACCGAATTGATAACCTCCTCCTTTTTGAAGTCGGTTAACTATCTTAAAAAGATGTATTACTCATTCTATCCTCTGATTATAATTCTGTAAATACATATTTGTTACATTCGCGAAACATATTTTAATCAGCGTACACCCAGATGCTGAGCAGCAAATTTCAAAAATCGTAAGAAAATTTGAATTTCGCAGGCTATTTAGCGCTTACCCCTTAAAATTCATTACGCCTAGAGACAGGATTGGTTCACACTAGCTCAAGACATAGAGGAGTGGAAAGGAGTAAGGGAGGCATTTGCTCTGCTACTGCAGGGCAAATGCCCACTAAACAACACTACTACTATTCTTAGAATAATAAATTATATAAAAATACATTCTTCGGTTTCAGAAAGTTGCAACTCTGTCATGTTGACTATTGTAATAGATAAACAAAATAACAGCATCCAATCACAACACTTGATTCAATATCAGATTTGGTAACAGATTAAATCGAAAATGGTTTCAGATTCCGGAGGTTACTGTTGCAATACAAACATGCAAAACATTAATTACAGAGCGGCCAGACGGCGTAGGTTTGAACGGAGATGCATATCAAGCAAATACCTTGAATTTTGATCGCTTAGCCACTCTTTACATATACTATAGTTATCAACGATGAAAGCGTGTTATGAGCGTATACTGTGGTAGGATGTTACTTTAAGATTATCAGATCTCGCAGAAAGGTGTTTTTGGGTAAGGTATGAAAATCGCTGTCGCGTTATTTCTAGATTACAGAACAGGTGGGATTTTTTATCGGAAGTAAACGGATAGTTTCTCAGAAAAGAAGGTCAGCAGCAAAACACCGAGGTAGAAAGTAATTGATAGTACGAAATAGTTTTATTGCAGCAACAAAACAATTAAAAAGTAGGAACAATTGATTTTTATTATCGGCAACCTAGATTCTACCAGGATTATACACACTCGCGTACCTACAATATACGTGCACCTCAAGCCGAGCATGCCAACTCAAACATCGGTTACAAAGTCAACCAAGAATTCGGATATTGTGATTTATTTAATCCAAGTTATTCACTTCGTTTATTAAGCAGAGTCGAGATTAATACTGAGAGCTTAACGTAAGACGTGAACTCGCCACCCCGCACCCCGCGAGCTCCTCCGCCCCGCGAGACCCCGGCGCCCCGCGTGACGCCGACAGATAAGCTAATTACTTATTGTGATTTAGCAACCGGTTCTCGGCAAATTTTTCATCAAATTTTCAGAGAGCAATTCTGAATAATAAGTAGACGTCGTCCACCACAATGGCAGCAATTAACCGGACAATTTAACTTTTTAATTGCGAATTAAGAAACTGGGGAGTGCAAAGGTTAAACACGGCCCGTGGAATTAATTGTGAAGAAAGGTTTTACTGTCCACGCGGGCCGTTCTACATAATGTGTCCACACATTGCTCCACGATAAGAATCTGGAAGAGAAAATAATAAAACTCGTTTACTGCCATTAATCTACGTGAAGCTAACAGACAAAATACAAAATAAATATTTAATATATATTTCCAAGGTTGCTTAACACTGCAGTTTTAAAACTTGTACAGAGTACTTTTTATCGCGTTCTTTGTTTTCACCCATAATCCTAGTTTTTCTTAGTGTCCGTACCAAGCAGAGGGAAACTTTCCGAAACTTGAATTCATAAAGAAAGTTTAAAGTTTGAACAAAGTTAACTAAAAACAGAAAAGCTTCATTGTGTAGTCAAAGCGCAGGCGGCATTACCTAATTGTGTTCGTTATCTACGTAACTTGTGTCTGCCCGAGAAACACTGTATTAATATGAAAGCGATTTTAGCTTTGCGTTAATCGGAATTCGGGAATGAGCATAGACAATGTAAACATGACAATAGGAGCAGAGTAAGGGGCTGGTTGGCACTCGTATCGGTGGCGTGCCACTCGTGAGATAACACAGCGCGGCGTCTTTGTGGACGGATGTAAAATTATTAAGCAACGGAATGCTGTAAATGGGGTTTGCCTCTGTAATATCAAGGGTTAGAGGCGACTCGCTCCTAACATGGGGTTTCATACGATTAAGTTTATCGAATTCCGGGCGTAGGTAAGTACCTACCTAATTATGTTTCATGATATCGCCGGCCAGCTACATTGCGATTTTTTCCTTATCCACCGCAAAATTATAATGTATTTTAACGGCGCTGTGAGATGGTTCCCCTCGCTCACTTTTAGGTCAGACACATTTTTTCGTGCATATTTCAAGCGGGATTAAATTGTTTCAAACTTTGTCGAACAGCCTGTCGAATGCGAGAAGGCTGGAATCGATTGACAGTCGGATGATTCTGTCGTTATGAGACCTCACAGATATTGAAAGTCGATCGTTTAAAAATGGCGTCCGTGTTAAATTGGCAACGAGAATAAAGCCGCCACAAAGTAAACACCATTCAATTTTATTACGGAGAACAGTCTCCTTTGAAAATCCCTCGGTAGCAATCCCGTAAATCTCTATTTGTCGCAACTAAAACAGGTCACGGCGGAAGGCTATTACGTTCCCTAAATGCTGCCGAACTCCCTGTAGAGCGCTCTAATCCACTCCGAACGGGCTGGTGTCAAACGCAGGCCAGGGTTGTTTGTATTGTTTATTGTCGCGACGCTCGTTCGTACGGCAAAGACGCCGCCGCCGTCGCCGGCACGGGAGAGCATGTTTCAATTGATAGAGCCGAACAGTCCCCGGAGTGAACTATTATATTCCTGCCCACGAACGATACTTATCCTCACTTAATGTCCCCTTTACCTTACTTTGAAATCTCAGAGAGCTTTATAGTATTTCGAATGTAGAACAAAATCTCAAGTATTTACCTACACACTTGGGTACTATAGAACTGGCATGTCTGTCGAGATATTTGTTAGTTTCAATGATTTTATACAATTTCAAACAAACTGCCTACTAAGGAAACTCACATAAGTACTCTAATAAAAGTAAAACGAAAGGTTTTACCAGTCGGGACCTATTAGACGAATGCGTAGTCACGTCTACATTAGTACGAACCGCTTCGTCAGTCGGCCGTTTTTATGCGACAGTTCGGCGTTCGGGTGTGGATGAATAAAAAGCACTGAAGAGCCAGCAGAATGGAACAAAACACTTGAAACAATATCGCGACAGAGCGGCAATCATTCCTGTTTTATCTCAGTTTGTGCACGCTGCGCCGCGGAAACTGCTCTAATAAAAAACTACCATGTGTTTCATGTACATAGCTATACGTATTGCACGGTATACACGTATAGGTTATACTGCAGTGCTGCACCTGCGTTGTTCCTTGCAGATATGAAGTAAAAAATATTACGCTTTCCTTTTTGTTCACGGGTTTTGAAACACCTTTACTATTTTAACAAACAGATACGTGGTCGATTTTAGGTTTTACAAATACGCTAGCAGATAAAATATGTTTTAATTCTAGACTGTGAAACAAAATATGTATATTTTACAATAGTGCTGTACCGATTTTATTTATTTTTATATCCTACGTATAGGTTTATTTTCGAAAGCCAATTGAATAGAAACTGAAAAATATCGAACATTCGGTATGTTATTTCACGCATCTCTCACAGGAATAGGTAAATATTTGGACGCTTATTTTAGATTTATACAGATAGTTTGTTTTGGCGCCATATTTTTAAACGGACCTAGTTTAAAAATATGGCGCCAAAATAAACTATCTATGTATGAAAGTTATTTTTGATACACACTACCTTTTCTACACAATAATATTATAAAGAGGAAAGATTTGTTTGTTTGTAATGAATAGGCTCCGAAACTACTTGACCGATTTAAGAAATGCTTTTGTGTTAGATAGTCCATTTATCGGGGAATGCTACAGGCTATATAACATTACGCTACGATTAATAGGAGTGTCGCAGCAATAAAAAAATTAGCAAAAACGGGAAAAATTATTCCTTTTGAGAGCTTCTTTTGCGTGCGCTGCGTAAACGGTTAAAGTTACGCAAAAATAATGTGTGACGGAATTGTTCCCCCTTAAAATGCGACAGCATATGTTTATATTTTAGGGTTGACTCACTATAACCATTTTTTTATCATAAAAATGGTTATAGTCAGTCAAATTTGTTCTAAAATCATGCATTATTTGCGAAGGTGTTTTTATAAACATGATATTAATCTTTATCCAAATAAACACGTTATTCATCACAAGTATTTAATTTTGAACAAAATTGCCTTTGACATTTTTGATTTTAATGAATATCATAGGAGATATCATAGTTTTAAAATAAATCATCACGGCCGCCGCGCGCCGTTAGCTATACGAGGTTTACTATAGTTTCACTCTTACTGATAATAGCGTGATGTACCTAAAATATTTTCTTAAAGTAAAAATCTCACCGTGAAAACTAAGGTTAAGTGAGCTGTCATTCCACCTGATGTGAGGGATTGCCTCCATTGATAGTTTACTTCACGCTCACTTCACCTATGTTATCACGGTGAGATTTTTACAGAATCGATAGGCTGCACATCAAGCTACTACAATCAGTCAAATCTCTTTAATAGAATTTCAACTTCATCGCTACAGCATAAGGCTCAAAGTTGATTAGGAAAATTTGACAGTTTCAGGTAGCTTGATGAGCTGGCGTCTCTACACACGGCTACACATCAAGCTATACATTTCCAGTTTTAGCTGAACTCGCATTGCAGACGTGCAGCCGTCGACTATCTCTGCTTTGTGCTCATGTATAAAGATATTTTTTTGTTTTTATTATATATGCTGTCATTAGAATTAATTATCTTTTTGTTTGCACGTGTTTCTGTGACAAATAAACCTATTTTTCTTTCTTTTTTTCTTTCATTGTATAGGTTTTTCGTACAATCAGAAGTCAGCTTATACTGGTTGTGTATAGCTTGATGTGAAGCCGTGTTTACTAAGTAATAATCTTAAAGTAATCCTATTAAATACTAATATTATAAATGTGAAAGTTTGTGAAGATGTTTGGATATTTGTTACTCAATCACGCACAAACGGCTGAACAGATTTGGATGAAATTTGGCACACAGATAGTTTATAATCAGGAATAACACATAGGATAGGTATTAGATAATACGGGTTAGTGTCCGCAACTCCACATCAATGAGCGTATTTTGCGTACGGAAAATTTTAACATATAGGATACTTTTTATCCCGATATTCCCACGGGATCGAAACTAACGCGGGTGAAACTGCGGGGCGCTGCTATAACTTATATAATAGTTTTTTAACGTAACATTAAAGTATTTTTAAGATACACACTTATAGGCAAATATTTTTATGATTAAAACGAAACGATAAATAAGGTCGAGAGTGCACTTTAAGTAACAGTAACAAACCATCCTATCTTCTGCCGGCAACACAATAAACTTTTTGCTCTAGTTAAAAACGTGAATCAGGCCATTAGATACCCACTCGGCGATTATAACAATTGCCACCCACAGTGGAAATTATATTAAAAATCCTAGACACATGAGCGTATGAAAAAATAAATCAGGCTTTATTTTAATGCCATTCTTTTGACCGTAAAGCCGCGGTCTGACTGCGGGCGACGACGGGTTACCTCTGAGGCTCGGGTTCAAGTTAGTTTACTTAGAAACTTTTTCACGGTCAAGTGTGCTATATAAGCTATGTTTACAACTCCGTTAAGTGGAGACCCAAGTCGTGGTTGGGGATTAAGGGGCCGTGCACGAAATTGGCGGATTTTGATCATTTTTGTTCATTCGTTGTGGGAAAAGGAAAGAATATTTAAACAAAATTATTTGTGAATTGAAGAGTTTAGTTCTTTGTCTTGCATGTGGCTGAAAGAGATTTTTCAAAAAAATTAAGGATTCATGGAAAATTATTAAATTTCGCAACAAGTTTTCCGAAAAATGACGCGAGACTGACGTTTGATTATCTGTTTACAAGAAACTACTTTTGATTTTGAACATTAAAAAATATCATCAGCATCATTATATGGTCTACTTGCACGTGGCTGAACTACTTTTTTCATTTTCAATACAAAATATGGCAGGAAAAAATGTTGAAATAACATAATTTTTGGAAAAGTTCTAGACAAATAAGTATTTTTTTCTATTCCTTAGAAATACTTTTAAGAAATTTTAAAAATTACCTATTAATCTTAAGCTAACCATTTAATAGAATCTAAATTTTATTTTATAAATAAACAATAACTTCATTTCGTAAATAAAAGGCAAAATGAACTATATTATCGACCGCGCAAAACTGATCCCGTCAGTAGCGTCCGGGCCTTCCCAGCGTGAGGACGCGTCACTTTGCATCGTAGGCGCGGGCGTTCTACGTAAACATAATTTTCAGAAATTGTATGCCGACTACCACATTTTGATCCAGTAAGTATTAATTTTATTTTAAGTAGGTACTTTGTATATTTATGAAGAACATTAAATCTTTTGATTCGGTAAGTATTAATTTTATTTTAAGTAAGTACTTTGTATATTTATGAAGAACATTAAATCTTTTGATTTATATAATATACTGGAGTGCGCGTGTTGTGTCACTTGGATGGTTTTTAGCTATATAATTGGACTCGGCTGGCGCTGTTGTCATTCTTATAGTTTTGAGAGTGCTAAAGTCGATAGCCGGTGAGGTCAAAATGTAAATCCAAGATGGTGGCTACGAAAATTTTCTCAAATTTTCGTCATGGGTGTCATTTTCATAGTTTTCGAGGGTGCTAAAGTCAGTAGTGAGGTCAACATATGAATCCAAAATGGCGGTTGCGAAAAAAATCAAATGTTTAGTCATTGATGTGGTTTTCATGATTTTCGAGGGTTTTAAAGCCGATACTGACGTTAAAATGTAAATCCAAGATGGCGGCTGCGAAAATTTTCAAATTTTTCATCATGGGTATAATTTTTATAGTTTTCGAGGGTGCTTAAGTTGATAGTGAGGTGAAACTGAAAATCCAAAATGGCGACTGCGCAAATTTTCTAATTTTTTGTCATCAGTGTCGTTTTTATGGTTTTCGAGGGTTTTAAAGCAGATAGTGACGTTGTTAATCCAAAATGGCGGCTGCGAAAATTCTCAAATTTTTCATCATGGGTATCGTTTTCATAGTTTTTGAGGGTGTTATAGTCGATGTGAGGTCAAAATGTAAATCCAAAATTCTGCTGTGAAATTTTTGTTTTAAATCATACCTACGTGAGAAGGAGCCTTGTTCCTGACGGAGGTCCCCCGACCACACACTTATTTTTTTAAATGGTTCTTTAATGCTTTGGTTTGATCAATCAATCAATCAATGGAGTGTTTTAGTTATTGAGCTCAACACTGCCTATAAGTTACTGGTATTAATACAGAAATTTGTTTTAGATAATGGGTCGAAAGAAAGAATCGTATAACCAAAAAAAAAAAAAAACTACGGCGCGTCTCTAGAACTTGTAAACTTTTACTTTTGATCAGCGCTAGAAGTGCATAGAAGTACTTACGAGTACATTGAAAATCGATGACAATGCAATTTCTGAAAAGACAGTAATTACTGGTGATATGTTGTTTGCTGTTGAATTTTTTTTTTTTTATTAAATCTACTAATCAAAAAATGCAACATGTTTTTTTATTGAACTCTTCCTATTTCATTCATAACGAACTTCATTTTTTTTTTTATTAAAAATATAATATTTACCTGTACAATCACAAGACTAGAAATAAACTCAAGTAGGTTGATGAAATTAAAATACTGTAGGCGGGCAGCCCTATCGCGTGTGTACATACCGCGCGGCTGTAAGTAATTATTTCTGAAACAGCGGGGCAATTGCGTAACACATTATCAATCGGAATCGGTTTCATTTTGACAGTTCAACAACATTCATTGCGTTATTACGTGTTGAGCAGACGAATTTTTCGAACTTATGAAGCAATGGATTAGCAATTTGCTTCAAAATGATTCAGATTCCGATTGATAGTGTGTTACGCAATTAGGGTGCAGGACCGTGTCACAACACTGTAATAATATTACCGTGCCTCAATGTTATTGAATGTCTAAAATATGTAGGTACCTAAATGCATATAACACCAAATTGTACCATTTTTATGTTGATTGTGGTAATTATACTACACGAATACTATATTAGACAAACATTCCAACTTATTTCTTAACCATACATATGAATAAAAAAATATCATTTATAGGATCAAAACTGTATAAGCGATCACTACGCTCGATTTTTAGGCGTGTGTGCGTGAACGGTGCACACAAACATGAATTTACCTAAACTCTAGCGAGGGAATTTTGTGCACGGACTCTTAAGTGTTGGCAAGAAATTGGGCAGATGGCTCGTAATGAAATAGTATGACGTAACTATTTCATTTATGGTGTATCTATACTAATATAGTAAAGTTGAAGAGTTTGTTTGTTTTTTTGTTTGAACGCGCTAATCTCTGGAACTATGTACCTGTCGGATTTGAAAATATATAAATATTTGATAGCTTAATTCATGAGGTCTAATTATGGGGTATAATATCACGCTACGACCCATTAAATCCGAGCAAAAAGTAAAAAAAGTCAGAAAAACGCTAAGCGAAAACGAAGTAATAGCGCGGGCGGGCGATGCGTTGCGACATTACCAATCGAAAGAAGTTTTATAAAAAATATGGCTGTTATTTTAGTAGATAAATTGTGATGTCTTAAGACTTCCACGCGAACGAAGTCGTGGACATAAGCTAGGAAGAAACGAGACTTGTATTAATTATTTAGCAAAAATTTATGGAAAATGGCATGCTCACTTTGTTTTTTCCGTTCGCCACGCCAGCGATGCGCGCGTAGGTGTAATAAAGACACTGACAAAACCGTTAAACAACATATATATAAAAAATAATTAATAAACAGAAAATATTTTGCCCGATCGTAGTATTGTCATATGTCAAATTGTAGTTTAGTTAGTATAGAATTAGAAAGTAGTAGTAGTAGATACATATACATTAGTTCAGTGAGAATCCTCAATAATAGAACGCCAGTCAGGGTCTTTTCCGTTTGGTTCCGGGAGGGACCACAAACAATTTAAGGTAAATAAATTTTGGTTCATTTCGGGACCAAGGACAATTTTATTCAGACTATTTAAAAGAAAATGTGAAATATGGCCCGCGGATTCCTTTTCGCATGAATTCTCTTTGATGAGATTAAAAAGCGCATATGTCCGACTAGTAAATAGTTATAGGAAGTCGGAAATGAATAAAAAAATGTAAAGTGACGTTACGCGCTGCTTAATTCCAAAAGATCCATTCTCATTGTAACGCACCTCGCATTCACGAGGCTTTGAAACCTGTTCTCTCGAAAAGGAAAAATAAATATCCTTTATATACTCATTTGATTTCTGTTTTTTGTTCCAGATTCACCGAGCGTGGCTGAAATGAAACCACAATAACATTGTAATTTTACGAGACAATAAATAACTGTTTTAAATATACTCAACATAGGATAAATAATGCTCTTAATATATTTATTGTATTTGAACTTTTGAGATAATATGTAACCTCAGAAGGAGGGTTGTTATGACAATAACGCGATGTGAAGCACGACCAAAGAGCTTATTGATATCAAATGTCTTTTGACGTCATGACGGCGGAATCATCGAGGCGTTCAAGATCCGTTTCCATGGAAACCGGCGGCCTACCACTGGTTTCGACGTTTGCGCTCCTCACTATTGTTGCAGGTAAGATAATGAATACCTCCCTTAAATAACACGACAATATTCAATCGCCAACGAGTGAAATTATTAAAATGTACCTAGGTACAATATTTCCGAATGACGCAAGGCATTTACGGAGCCATTATTTTCAAGCTTGGTTATCGGATATTGTCAATTTGTCCAATGGGACGTTTCTCTCTTAGATAACTTTTGACCCCGTGACCAATTCATCAAATAAGTACGCTTTATTTATGTTTCATATTTTTCAAATGATAAAGCTTTTATGAATAAATAAATACTTTGCTGTAACAACTTCTGATTGGTGAATACCATAATAGCGTGCAAGCTACTTGCATAATTTTGTGCTAGTTACAGGCATGTGTATTTCGGGCTGTACAGCATGTATCACAAAGGTGTGGGTATATGGGATCAACATCGTAATCGCGAAAAAATAATCAGCCGTTGTATTTATTGTAAGTTTTGTATTGCGACAGTTGATGACTTTTTCGCGATTACTATGTTGGTCCCATAGAAAAAGTAGGTAAGTATGATGGTCTGTACGACACCCTTAAATATGACCACACCTTTCTGATACATGCTGGATATTTAAAATGGTGAAGCTTGAAATATCAAACTTTAAATGTTCTAGTTTCAAGACATAGACATAAGGTTCGAGAGAGAGTGAGAGGGCCTCGCGTTTGACTGTTTCACGAAGCTATTCCCTTTATGTTCGCCTCTGACTTTAATTAGTAATAAACATTGTTAAACTTTTGATTCTACTGTGAGCTTCGGTCGAGTGCGGACGTGTGCTGTGCTAAACCCTTAACTTCATCGTGATTGGATAATTAGTGTAATTTTGAGTTCCTTGTTTCTCTCAAAGTGTTTTAATGGACAGTTCACGCCTTTTGGGCGGTCTTAGAGTGAGACAATTAACTGTCGTAACTATAGTTAAAATTTTCGACTCTTAAATTCTTGTGATTGGGTGAGATTCGAACCGCCGATCACTAGTGCTAAGCGGTGGGAGAGAGCGCGCTAGCCGCTGCGCCATCGAAGCAGTCATCGACTACGGCGAAATATTCAACGGCTACGAGTTTACGCTACGTGTGCTACGGCTCTGACTACGTCACAGTGCGCCAAGTACCAGTGCTACGAGACGTGTTACGAGTGCTACGTGAAGAGCGCGCAGAAATAAACACAGAGCGTCGACCGTACTAAATAATATACAGAATTATTAACATGTCAATTCGAATGCAGCGTTCCCCACCAACCACACCTAGATCCCAAATGGACCAAACACAATCGGAACCCGATATCACCCTGGCAGTGAACGACCCGGAGTTTGTTAACATAAACTCACGTAGCAAGCGTCCACGATTAATTGAATCACCGTGTGAGCAAAACCGATTGGAACAATTTGATCAATTTACACGAGAATTTAAATCTGAAATCAAGGAAATGCTTATGGCTTGGAAGGTCGACCAAGATGCGAACGCAGCAAAGCAATCTGCAGCGCAAACTGAGTTGATAGCAAAGCTGGCTTCTGACATGTCAGAACTGAAACTACAAAACATAAAAATCCAAAAAGCTAACACCGACATTCAAGAATCTAACGCCGAGATCAAGAATTCCGTTGAATTCCTCAGCTCTCAATATGATGACCTACAAAAAGAAATCAAGCGCCTGCAACAAGAAGGCATAGAATACAAGAAGCACTCCGAGTCATTGGAAATGGCTGTCAGAGACCTTCAATATAAGTCCCGGTCGTCTAGTATAGAAGTGCGTAACATACCTACCCAGGAAAAGGAATCGTCGGCAGACCTGTCAAAAATTGTAACAGGAATAGCTAAACTAGTGAACATGCCACTCACTGCCTCCCACTTCCGAGATATATATCGCACACCAGGGAACCGAGGCACCAGTAAACCAATAGTCGCTGAATTCACTAACGTCCAAACAAAGTTCGACCTCATTTCACGGGTACGAACCTATAACAATAGAAAGACCAGTAAAGAAGACAAATTGAATACGGAGATACTGGGAATATCGGGACAAAAACAACCAGTCTATGTGGAAGAACATTTATCTAACACAAACAAAAAGCTCTTCTACCAGGCAAGAGAATTTGCACGCCTAAGGAAATACGCATTTTGCTGGACCTCTAACGGCAACATTTTTCTTCGAAAGCAAGCTGGGGATAAACAAATTCTCATCAAGTCTGAAATAACACTTAAAGAGTTGCAGGAATGACTATCATCATTAGTAAGCAGTAATTCGTTAATCTATTTTGTTGTAATGTCTACTATACGTAAGTTATACTCCAGTATTTTTAATGATAACTTACTTTATACTTTTAATTTGTTACATAACGCAAGTAAAATGAACCATAATAAGCAACATTTACAACATTTAAAGCACACAAACACAAATTTTGTTACATATTCAACCACACTTTACTTAACTAATTCACACGACAATTGGTGTCCTTTAGCACACTACACTAGTTTCTATTACCCGACCATAGTATACATACCAAACATACCTGGGCATTATACTGTATCATACTATCGTAAATATTTTCTTACAAATGGCTAATATTCTGCAATCTATTATTACAGCTGAATTAGATGAATTTGATATAGCAAAATCATATAAATGTCCACCGTCAGATTGCTCAAACTACTTGGTAGGGTCGAACCAGCAAATCAAAATCTTCCATATGAATATACGAAGTATAAATAAAAACTTTGATGAACTATTAGTATTGATAAACTCACTCAATGTTAGTTGTGATGTATTGGTACTTACGGAATGCTGGCTAAGTAAAGTGGTAAATCTCCCTGTGTTGAACGGCTATAACTCGTACTATACGGAACGGACTGCCAACCAGAACGACGGTATTGTTATGTATATAAAAGAAAATATTAACTGCACTATTAAAGAACCCAATTTTCTAAACGGAAATTGCCTAACATGTGAAATCACAAATAAACTAGCATTTGCGGCTGTATATCGTTCCCCGTCATATAATACCAGAGCTGAGTTCGACAACTTTTTGAATAGCATAGACAGTATCCTTTCGTCCTTAAAACACAATAAAAATATATGCCTAATTGGGGACACAAATATAGATATCCGACCTACTGGTTTAGAGGAGCGTGCTATTGAATACTTAACACTAAACGCCACGCACGGCCTGTTACCCGCCCACCGTATACCCACAAGAATTAATAGCTGCATAGACCATGTGATGATCAAAACGGACAAAACAGCAACACTACTTGTAATTGAGTCACATATTACAGACCACCTCCCAGTTCTTCTAGCTATTAATAACGAACAGCTCTCCGGGAGATTAGTGCCAGCCAGCAAAATACCAAAAATTGACTACACTAATCTAACAAACCACATCAAAGCCCTAGATTTCTCGGAAGTACTGAGAACTAATGACCCTAACCTAGCATCTGACACATTTACTGAAATATTGAATACCGCTATAAATACCCACACTAAAATGGTAACCATCCCTAAGAAAGACAGAAATATTAAATCTTGGATTACACCCGGCCTACTACGGTGCATTCGCCACCGTGATAAACTACACAAAAAAGCAAGAAAATCGCCTGACAGCCAAATAATTCAAACCACGTATAAACGATATAGAAACTACTGTAATACTCTACTCAAGAAACTTAAAAGGTTATACGAACAAAACGAGCTGCGCAAAGCTAAAAACGACCCTAAAAAACTGTGGAATAAAATCAAAGAAATCACACACACCAATAAGCAAAGCAACCCCCCCTATGAGTTATTGAGTATAGTCTCTGATAAACGCGAAGCAACTAATCTCGTCTGTAAATACTTTGCGAACGTCGGCCAAAAGTTGGCATCCATGATAAATACCGTACCGGTAGCCCAACCTTCCCCATCGTATCTCTCCCCAAGCACGTGTCCTTCTAGCTCCTTTGTTCTTCTCGAGGTGGATAATGCTGATGTGGACTCCATTATCTCAGGCCTAAGACAAGAATGTGCCACTGGCTGGGATGGTATTCCCGTCAAACTAATAAAACTATGTCGACATGTCTTCGTACCACTTATTACTCACATAGTAAACTGTTCTATGGCCACAGGTATATTCCCTAATACGTGTAAAAAAGCCGTAATCCACCCAATACATAAGTGTGGGAATAGAGACTGTGTAAACAATTATAGACCCATAGCTGTACTACCTGTTCTGTCGAAGATAATGGAGAAAATTATAAATAAACAACTCGTAAACTACCTACACAAATACAATATAATAGCAAAAAATCAGTACGGCTTCAGGAAGGGAGTGTCTACAGAGGACGCGGTGATAGACCTAACGGAGCTTGTAGCTAGGAAACTAGATAATCAACAGAATTGCCTGGGTCTATTCCTTGACCTAACAAAAGCCTTTGACACAGTCTCTGTTCCCACACTCCTATCCAAGCTGCATAGCATCGGCATACGAGGCATTGTTCATGATCTCTTCAAGAGTTACTTGATAGACCGAAAAATCTGTGTGAAGATAGGACCACATTGTAGTGCTGATGAGATAATGTCATACGGAGTCCCGCAAGGCAGTGTCGTCGGCCCAACGCTCTTCCTTATCTACGTCAATGACTTGTGCACCCTTACTCTACCATCTGCAAATATATTTACCTATGCCGATGATACAGCCATTATAGTACACGGGAAGGACTGGGCTGAGGTACGAAATAATGCTGAGATATCCCTGCAAATTGTCATGGAGTGGCTTCACAAAAATCTACTTACCCTGAACCTACAAAAAACTAACTACATCCCGTTTTCTATTCATGCTAGAACGAAACCCCCAAACATATACTCAATTAGAGCCCACACCTGTCTGGACAACTCGACCTGCTCTTGCCTAGCGCTCCCCTCAGTAACATCTGTCAAATATCTGGGGGTGATGATTGACGATGGTCTGAAATGGAACAAGCATATAGAGTCTACTGCCAATAAAGTTAGGAAAACAATTCATCTCTTCAAGTCATTACGGCATTCTGCAGACTTAGAGACCCTAAAAATGGTTTACTCTGCACTTTGCCAGTCCATCATCGGCTATTGTATTCTGGCTTGGGGTGGATCGGCCAAAACTAAATTCCTCGAGTTGGAGCGTGCGCAAAGGGCAGTACTTAAGGTTATGTCTCAAAAGCCCTTTCGCTATCCGACTTATCAGCTTTACACCGAGCTCAAACTTTTAACCGTGAGACAGCTATTTGTACTAAGAAGCACTCTCTGGAAACACAATAAAGTACCACCCCCAGACTCACATAAGCGTGGTCAAAGAATAGTATGCCCAACCCCTACTCATAGAACTTCCTTCGCCAGAAGACAGCTGTATGTGTTGAGCTCTCTTGTTTACAAAAATATTAATAAGACTACACAAATAGCAAGGTTAAGTAAACAAGAAGTAAAGGCTAAGCTGAAGAACACGTTGTACCTACTAGACTATGCTCAAACTGAGGAACTACTAACCACTCTGACATAACTCACGACATTCCATACAAAATATGTAATACAATCACCGACATCTTTAATACAACAAAAGACGCCAAGCTCGTACTAACTTAAACACAGTCTTACAATCGACACCACTATATTCACATACATAGGCTCCTCATATCACACTTACACTACACAAATACACACGTTACCCAGTCACACACACACACTCACACAACGCAAACAAAACACACGACTCCCAGTCACACACATAGAATCAACCAACAGTCATTTTACTTTTTAATTAATTTTTTTTCTTTTAAAATTAACTTTTCAATATTTTTTTTAGCTTTCTTTTTTTTTTAATTTTCTTTAAATCCTACATAATGATAAACTATTATTGTATAATATCACCTTACCAGCTCTTAATTTACGTAAGGGTCTATAGTGTCCGAGTGACAGTAGAACACTGACTCCTAAGTCACAGGTATTCCTAGTTTAGGAGTCAGGGTTTCAACCTTTGAGCGCCTTTAATTTGTGAACTTTAATTAGTTATTAAGCATATTGTAAGGATTTGTATCAATAAAGTATTATTATTATTATTATTATAAACTTCAAGGCGGAGAGTTAACGCCCATTTTGAATAAAATTACCTTAATGTGCTTAACGAACCTTGTTCCAGTGTAGAATATTATGCCCATTACCTTGTAGGACCGAATAATGTTGCCTATTGGCTTACTTCGGGGTTAGTGGGTCCCTAGTCTAATCTTGAGTTTGATGCTTAGGTAGAAAAAAAATTATAACCATTTGTTTAAGGAAGTTTCTACAGCAATTGTTTAAATGTGAAGAATATCAATATCTGTAAAATATAGAGAAAAAATTGTAGGTTTATCCCTGCGTTAATCTCCGTGAAATACAGGCGCCATTACAAAAAAAACCTTGTTATTTTCAAGCAAAGTTAACTAGCACATAGTTGAGAGTAATACATCTCGCTAACAATAATTACTACTTCGTCCAGAGCTTTTTGCATACAGTTCGCAAATTGGTGGAGGTAAGTTTACAACTATTGGACAGAGCGGGCATCCGAACACACTAATGGAAAACCTGATGAAAAGCTTAATATTCTGTCGACCATCTCTTCCCGCGTTGAAAACATTAATTTTCCCTTCCTAATACAGTGATGTTAAAACTGGTGCCCCAAAGACCACTCCGAATACTCGCCGAATATTCCGGAAAATATATTCGTCCTGATTTTGTACGAAATTTAGTTGAAAATTGTGTGTCGAAGATAGAAAGTTTTCATCAGTTTCACTCAGTTTTAGACTCACGTTTACTTTACACTTTAGTTATGTTTGTTTTGTAGTAAATTGATACTTCATTAAAATACAATACATTATATAATGTTAACAGCTCTTTGACGTTATATTGACGAAATATATTCCGCTTTTTTTTCTTGATTCGATTTTTGGCAACGTAGGACAAATTAATTAAAACCAAAGGAAATTAAATTCAATACTTTAAACAAACTAACATTTCGAAAAGTATAACTAAAATAAATAGGAAAGTTTTGGTGGCTGGGATTCCTGCAGCAAATGTTTGAATTCTGCAAGCTCTTGCATTTTTGTATTGTCATCGATTTATACAGGATTGCAAATTTTCAGTTACAAAATTTAAATAAGCGTTTAAAATGAACTGAACATTTACAAAGATTGAAAATGAAATAAGCTCAAAAACCGTCGGCATGTAAAAACAACATGTCAAGTCGCAATTCCACGCACGTTTAGCTTTGTTTCTTTCTCTACGTGTTTGTTCGGAACGTGAGTTAAAACTAGACCACACTTCACGTGATGTAGCAAATTGTTGCACTTTAACGACTGTCTACAGTGGCGGGCTGCAGTTTAGAAGCAATACCGCCCCAGATTCCCTCACGTACCGCGACGCGCCTCCGACGCGGCAGACGCAAGGAACCCGCACTGAACGCTGCCCTACCGGATTCCAAGTTTAATTGAAAACGCTTTATATAACCTTTTCTTTTAATTGTATAAGGCTTTCACTTCATCCCAGTGCCGTGCTCTGTGAAATGTTTAATTATAGTTCCTAATGAAAACTCCACAATTTGAATAAACACGTACAATATAAATAATGATGTTTGTGTGCAATGCGAACGATATGCGTTAAACCCACATCGGATTACAGCTAATCATTGGATTAATTGTATGGAAATTAGTGATCGTACGCGTGGTGAATTTAACGCAATTCTATCAGAATGTAATTATAGACGTCGATGAGCGTGAAATACTGAATAATTGGAACACGTAATCGAATATGGAGGGCTCGACCGGTGAGGTTCGCAATAATTGATATAATTATTAAAATTCATATTCGCTGATAAGTTATTAAGTAAATTTGGATTGGGACACAGCAGCATGTGAACATTTATTGAATTTTATTCAATGTTGTTAATAATATTTTTATGTGGTAGAATGCACCTTCGCATTCTATTTATGACTCTAGATATAATTTTATCCATCACTCGGGTAGTGGATATCAAGATAAAGGGGTCGGTCGACAAAGTTCTCCGCGTGGCCGGCGGCTACTGGCCACGAGTTATTAATTTTCATTTGACTCGGATAAAAGCCTTACTCATTGCTATTAAACGTCTTGGAGTAATTTGTTTTGTGTCTTTGGGTTATAATTCTTATTAGCTCACCTGTCACTAATGAGACACAATTACTGTTTCTATTGTTACCGATCTTTAGGAGATTTCGCGACGTCAGAGCGGATACGTGGTCATTTTGAGGTTCAAATATATTGCATTTATGCCATATTTAAGCTTTACGTGCATTAATAATTGACGTGATCATATGTGACATGTTATTCACTGAAATATTCCATTAAAAATAGAATGTATTTTCGCTCTTGTGTTTCAACTTTAATTTTTGGCTTAAAAAAATATTTACTTTGTTTTAACTCGATAAAGGGATGATGTGTGGCCGGAGACGAGTGACGAATGTTCCGTATCGGGGTGTTATTAATTTTCATTTGACAGTTACGCCGCTTTACTCGGCAAGGCTGCCTCGCGATGCGACGTGACAAAGGCCTCGCTTCTACTATAAACACTGCCTCGTTTTGTTCCATTATCGGCTCACTATGTACTGTGATTCGGAGAATAGTGTAGCTCTTGTAACTCAGTCGGAAACACTAGGTGGTATTTCTGTTTTTCGTGGAATAGAAATTTCAGGAATAGTGTAAAACATTTCACTTATGCTCTTTGATTTATTGACAAAAGCAGATGCAAATTTTATGATGATGTAAAAATAAAGAAAGGAATAACATATTTTGTTGAATAAAGCGTGTGTTAATGTAGCTGTGCTCTTAATAGTATGCTTATTGCATTTATTTACTAAGCTTCTTAATCCCGGAATGTTCTACTTAAGCCAGAGAATAGTACTTAAGGTTCTAATAATCTAAAAGAGAACGTAACAAATAAAATCTGTAATGTTCAACAATATTTTATTAAAATGTGGCTTTAAATGTTAAAGTAAGTTAGTCAAACCTCGACTTCCAAGAAAAACTGACGATGTGAGGATTACGTAGTTAACAGGAAAATGTAAAACTATTAAAATTTAAACGAGTTTTAGTTATGAAGGGAATATAGCAGTTAATAATTTCCCCACATATATTATTTAACTTCGTAGCATAGATAAAGTTTTACACGAGAATTCACAACGGGCAAGTTGTGAAAGTGGCGAGATAGACAATCTTAAGTACTGAGTTAGTGAACACGTAAACAGACAAATAAGGAGCGTGTTACTGATTCGGATGAATCAGATCCATTCCCGTTTAATTTAAAAGGGTCCATATTACCAGCATTGATCCGGAAATTCATTAACCGGCCGTGCGATGAAAATAATTATTTTAATTTTCTCCACCTCTTATCTTTTCGATACACTGCACTCAGAGTAAAACTTTTGTTAGAAATAACACAGAGAAAGTTATATTTCATATAATGTAATATTTGTTGACATTTCTAATGTACCTACCCAAATATTATATTCATATATAGGTCTAAACACTATACAGCATGTATCCGAAAAGTGTGATCATATTAAAGGGTGTGATAGACAATATTTTTTTCGCGATTACGATGTTGGTCCCTAGGAGAAAGTGGTTCATTTTGATGGTCTGTACCACACCCTTAAATATGACCACATCTTTCTGAAATAAGCTGTAAACTCGGCGTTTTACCACACATAAGTTCCGTCGTTACTTTACAAATATTGCACGGGTGCTTAAGAATACTCGCAAGGCATGTTTGAAATATCTAATCCGGACAGGTAGAAGAAATAGAAAAGGTAGAATTAGAATGAAGTATTTTAACACTCACACTATTGCATTCCGCAACTAGAAAGACTCTTGTTCCTACGGGGGTTGTTACCTAATACCGGATCCTATCGGATACCGCCGATACAATTCTCGATATTCAGAATGTTCCATTTAGTTCCGTTCCCAAATTCGGGGAAACGACTAATGCGAATGTGGGTTGTACCGATAACTCGAACAATTGGTGACAAGTAAACGATCCGTAGTGAATATATTATGGGGTCAGTGACGGCGAGTGTAAGCTTAGAATTCTGGGAACTGTGCACCTACTGATAAATCTCAGCCAGAGACTAGTCCATTTCCACAAATTTCTGTGTCATAAGAAGTTATGTTTTGGTTTTTCACAAACCTTTTATACAGGAAACAAAACATTTTATATTCTGTGCACACTGTTTATGTTAATTCATTGAGCTTAAGCTTTGAACTGCTAACCTTACTTTGCAGTTTATAAAGCCGAGGTATTTTCCAACCGCAGTGTTTGTATGGGACGCTAATATACTTACTGGTGCTATATATACCTTGATATAGGACACTACACGGCATTTCCATGGGTCAACCGTATTTGGTCAACAACCAAAATCACTACCTATTTCTGATAGAAACGAAAATACTCGTAATTACAGATTACAGCTTAGAAACAACAACACTCTGTTCAGTTCTCTGTTCTATGTGTATGATTACCAAATATTTTAGAATCCCCCCATATAGGTTAATAAAATACCATTATCAGTATATACATCTAACTAACATGCAAACTCGATCAAAATATATAATGTTCAGTTCATGAATAGAATTTTCATGTTTGGAAAGTCAATGATCACGTCCAGCATTTCAAACACATTTCAGTATTGTACCTGCCTTTGTAATTGTGAATGATAGGCAAATATACCTTTGTTTTAATTAATATACACTGTTTATATTACCTTGTTACGCCACTCAACTTTTTACTGTCGTTTATGATGACAAATAAATATATATAAAGCTTTGACGAATAATGCTATGAATAGACATTTTACTGTTTGTGCTTCTTTACTTAAAAATCTAATTAGATCTGGGGCATCATGGTTAGCACACACAGTTAGCAATTTACACATGACAAGCTTCTGCCCGCGACTTTGCCCGTGTGAAATGTGTTTCACTCGGCAATACTGTAGTAGCTTCCCATTAGTAAAATATTTTTTTATTTATTTATTTAATACTTCAAACACATATAAGTATACTGAGGCGGACTTAATGCCATAGACATTTTCTACCAGTCAACTTTTGGGTGATGCAGAGACAAACAGTAGGTGCAATCATGAAAATTGAGGAATAGATATTTTAAATATAAGGATAAGCATAAACGTATTAAAACTATATTAATTATATTTGTATATAATATATACCTAATTACATATAAATATAAGCACGAATAAATATAAATAAATACATGAATATACTAAAAAGAAATACGGCAAACAATGAGAAAATATTAGCGTTGTGATGATACTGCCAGCTTCTTGCGAATGTGCTCGGGAATCTTAATTTAAAGGATTATCTTTTGGTTTCTATCCTAATTTCCGGCGGAGCGCATTCCACAAAGACATAGACTCAAGGAAGAAGGAAGAGTGAATGAAGTCTGTGCGGTGAGTGGGACATTGGAGAAGATGATTGTATGGTGAACGTAGATTTCTATTGTGGTTGGCGCAAATGTACCGAAAGTACGAAGTGGATTAGTAAGTGCGAACGCGAAGATTTCCACCTAGATACAAATTCAGAGATTTTACCTCTTTATAATATATGGTAATTGTGAATTGGCGCTATGACATGAGAAATCTACATAACCTTAAAAGCATAATCGGTTAACAGCTAGCTATGTCTACAAATAGCAAAGTTATAAATAGTTAGTTATTTATCTATTCATAAATTAAATATTTCCACAAACACGAGCAATTGAGAATTAATCAAATCCAATGAATTGTTATTCTCACTAAATTAAACAAATCTATCCAATAGTCAAAAACTTTTATAATATTTAATTACATTTTCAGTTTTCAATTAATTTCACTTCTGAAACATTTGTGTATTTACATTACTATTAATAATAATCAATAGTTTTTGTGTCAGTTCTATGAAATATTTACACCTGAATAGTGGCTTAATATTTATGTACTTATTATCGTTATTGGAAATTCTAGTTTTCATTCGATTTCAACGCTACAAAGTATTTTTACTTTTTGGTAAAAAAATTGTGTAGCGTTTTTATTATTACCTAAAACCTATTTCGGTTAAAAGCGGATGGATCAAAAAATCTATTATTACTGGTAAATCCCTCCAAAAGAGCTAAGCATGCTTATTATGAGAGTAGGTTAAAAAGAACAATGGGTAGGGTACTAATTCACGACCCCTCAAACTCCAGTGGAGATTAGCGCATGTGCTTTTTGTATTGGTGAGAAAATATAAATCGAATCTAAAACCAGTGGATTATCTAGATTCTAACCGAACGATCGTCTCGGGAGATGATATAGGAAAGTAAATGGAAGTGGAAAGTAGACAGAACCATTTTATTGCGGCAAATCGACGAATGTAGAGAAAGCTGTGTAGGCAAGGAATATGCGGAGCGGGTGGGCATTACTTTTCGTCTACATGAATGCGAGCGAAGTCACGGGCTTTACAAATTCTACTGCATAACACCATTTGATTTGACTATTCGATATCTCTGTCGTTACAAATGAATGGGAAAAAATAATGAACGCGCCTCCATTTTTTAAATTGAATCGTTTTGTGGTTCGAGCTAAAAAGTGAAAAATTTATTTAATCTCAGCCCCGCATTAGCCGAATTGAACGAAAATATTCGGCGTTCCGAAATCCCGCACGAAGCCATTAATCGTTTTGATGTCACAGTATGGGACATTTAGTGTGACCCTTTTTATGCGCCAACCTTTCCCGATTTACGTCCCTAATCGCCGAATACCGAACGCCGAAAACTGAAACTCAGATGTTCATATGTTGGTCGAGTTAAAACGACGGCGCCGGCTACTGAGCGCTGCCAGTTCATTGTGAAGGATTATACAAATGATGTTTTGGGACATGAGCTACTGTATTTGTTTCGCAAATCGGCACTTCGCCGCTTCCATACTCTGAAGGTTTTCGCGTTCTCTTAGATTCGCTTACACTATGCATATCTTTTGTTCGCTATACGTACGAATGCTATTTATTTGAATGTAAAAACGTACTCACAGGAATCCATTTATGCTCAGCTTTTCAGAGTGAACGTTGCCAATATTGGAAAAATGCTGATATTATTCGATACGTATTCTTGTTCAATTTATGATGTGAATTAAATGGTGGGTATTACTTTCCGGTAAACAAAGTAGTTCGCTGCGATTTTTGGTTACGGATGCAGAGATTTATTTAATGAAAGTAGATCAATTGCTATAGAATTCAGTAGCATCAGCAATTTCCCCACTTTTGTTTGTGCAAGCCTGACCCAATTTAAACCAATTTGAAAGGCCAATTCGACCTGTATTTCTTCTGATTGTATTTGGCTATCGTTGAATATAAAGCTGATCCAACTGTTCGCTGTATTGTTTATCAAGAGAGCCCCTGCAAAGTGTCAGTTAATTTATTCTAGTAATTGTGAGCTGGGAAGAGATTAGCTTTTGTTTGAGAAGTAAATGGCTAGTTAATGACTTACCTACCTACCTAAATGTATACACACCGTTTCACCCAAGCTTTTCTTTGACCGGTTTCAATGAAGCTTGATTTTGTTTGTAGTTCTTATGACGGTGTTTTGAAGGTGAATGTTGTTTGCAGGTCAGCTGCAAGGGTCGGGCTACAGTGAGCAGGAGCCTGAGTTCCTGTCTCCGCTAGAGAACCTGACGGTGGCTCAGGGCAGGGATGTGCACTTCACGTGTACTGTCAACCATCTTGGCACTTACAAGGTAAGATATTACATATTTCGTATATTTACGCCATAGACAATCTAATCAACATCTGCCTAGCCTTTCCCTTATAGATTAGACTGGGAGCCGAACAGCCAACAGAACCCAGTCCCAGTCTGACCGAATGCAGCTGAATACCAGTATTGAGTATTGTAATATTACTTACTTACATGAAATGGCTGTTTATCTGACCTCCACAACCCAGTTACTGGGTAATACCCCTTTGTAAGACTGATTGTCAGACTTTCAAGTTTTCGGCTTCTGACTACCCGTAATGATTGAAAAAATAATATCGAATACCGATTCAAATAAGTATGTAGTTCATAGAATACAACAATAGATAAACATGGCCATAAACCGATTTCAGAACTATTCTAGGGAACAGAGAATAGT